>CM035149.1:49363323-50563323 GCA_020205605.1 Panax ginseng | reverse complement strand
GTTCGGATGGAAGATGAAAGGGAGAAGAAAGAGGAAAAGTTGGCTCGTGAGCAAACTTTGTCCGACGGAAGGAATTTAAGGATGAATGGTAATCCGAATCCTAGCTTCTTCTAATTTTCTTTAAGTTTAATATGTTCAATACATAACTTAATGAAGATAAGAAGTAGATAATGTTAATAATGAATTCATATAGTTGAATTCATGTGAAAACGAAGAAATAGGAATTAGAAATTTAGTTTATAAATTTCTTAAGGAAGTATAAGATTCGTAAGGATTTTGAGCGATCCGAATGAATCTTACGAATGAGTAGGTCAAATAAGTAAGGAATGATGTTCTATAACATCAAATTCCAAGAAAAAGTGAAATCGTAATCCAAAATATCGATTAAAAATGAAGAACGAACGAAGAACACGAAGAACGCGAAGAACGTTGTTGATGGACAAATATAAAACCATCGTAGTGTAATTGTTGTTGATGGACAAGTTTAAAACCATCGTGTATAAGTTAGATGCTTATTGCTTGGTTAGGAACGTTGAAAACGTTCTTGAAGAACGGATTAGAATTGAGCTATAACGATGTGACAACCCGGAAATCCGGATTGTCCAAAAATTAAGATTTAAAGAATTAGTTATTAATAAAATGAATTTTTAGTAATACTATTCTGTGCTATGTGTTTATTAATCGTTCTATAAACTAGAATGATTATTAATCGGGAGGATTCTGGCTACGAGCTAGACTGAACGAGAAGGAATTTTCAAGACGAAAAATAAAATTTTTCCGGAGACAAAATATGTTCGGGGAAAAAGACGAAATAGGCTTTATTAACCCGACGAAACCTAAGGGTTAGGGTTTGAATAACCTAAGCCTTTCCGAGAGTTCGGTATGGCGAAATGACATTTCGTCGAAAGATTTGACGATAATATATCGTGAAAAGTTAAGTAAGCCGATAAAAGTTTTTCTCGAAAAACGTGCAGAAATCGAATAAAATAAAAATGACGAAAAGTACTATTATGTATTTTTCACTTGTTTAGCGATGTTAGGGGAAAACATGAATGAAAACGCTTAACGTCAAAAAGGGTTTTTCAGTTTTTCAGAAATCCGAAGAATGCATAAAAGTTAATCGGTAAAGGAAAGACGAAATATCCAAAAATATTTGGATTCCGAGAATCGCAGTTTTTAAAACTGTCGAACGAAACCCGAAAGACGGAACTACGAAACTTAAGGGCTAAGCAAACTTGAGGGCTAAGATAACTTAGTCCTTAAGTAATGAATAGTAAGGAGGTTAGGGTGTGAAAAGACCAAAATGCCCCTAGCCTTGAAAATCTATAAATAGGAAGCTTAATCTCATTTGAATTGGATTTTGAAAATCTCAGAATTTGAGAGAGAGAAGAGAGAGTTCGGATGGAAGATGAAAGGGAGAAGAAAGAGGAAAAGTTGGCTCGTGAGCAAACTTTTTCCGACGGAAGGAATTTAAGGATGAACAGTAATCAATCCTAGTTTCTTCTAATTTTCTTTAAGTTTAATATGTTCAATACATAACTTAATGAAGATAAGAAGTAGATAATATTAATAATGAATTCATATAGTTGAATTCATGAGAAAACGAAGAAATAAAATTAGAAATTTAGTTTATAAATTTCTTAAGGAAATATAAGATTCGTAAGGATTTTGAAAGCGATCCGAATGAATCTTACGAATGAAATGAGTCAAATAAGTAAGGAATGATGTTCTATAACATCAAATTCTAAGAAAAAGTGAAATCGTAATCCAAAATATCAATTAAAAATGAAGAACGAACAAAGAACACGAAGAACGCCAAGAAACGCGAATAATGTTGTTGATGGACAAATATAAAATCATCGTAGTGTAATTGTTGTTGATGGACAAGTTTCAAACCATCGTGTATAAGTTAGATGCTTATTTCTTGGTTAGGAACGTTGGAAACATTCTTGAAGAACGGATTAGAATTGAGCTATAACGATGTGACAACCCGAAAATCCAGATTGTCCAAAAATTAAGATTTAAAGAATTAGTTATTAATAAAATGAATTTTTATTAATACTATTTTGTGCTATGTGTTTATTAATCGTTCAATAACCTAGAATGATTATTAATCGGGAGGATTCTGGCTACGAGCTAGACTGAACGAGTAGGAATTTTCAAGACGAAAATAAAAAAAATTCGGAGACAAAATATTTTTGGGGAAAAAGACGAAATAGGCACTATTCACCCGACGAAACCTAAGGGTTAGGGTTTGAATAACCTAAGCCTTTTCGAGAGTTCGGTATGGCGAAATGGCATTCCGTCGAATGATTTGACGATAATATATCGTGAAAAGTTAAGTAAGCCGATAAAAGTTTTTCTCGAAAAATGTGCAAAAATCGGATAAAATAAAAACGACGAAAAGTACTATTATGTACTTTTAACTTGTTTAGCTACGTTAGGGGAAAACGTGAAGGAAAACGCTTAATGTCAAAAAGTGTTTTTTAGTTTTTCGAAAATCCGAAGAATGTGTAAAAGTTAATCGGTAAAGGAAAGACGAAATATCCAAAAATATTTGGATTCCGAGAATCGCAGTTTTTAAAACTGTCGAACGAAACCCGAAAGACGGAACTACGAAACTTAAGGGCTAAGCAAACTTGAGGGCTAAGATAACTTAGTCCTTAAGTAATGAATAGTAAGGAGGTTAGGCTGTGAAAAGACCAAAATGCCCCTAGCCTTGAAAATCTATAAATAGGAAGCTTAATCTCATTTGAATTGGATTTTGAAAATCCTGTAATTTGAGAGAGAAAGAGAGAGAGTTCGGATGGAAGATGAAAGGGAGAAGAAAGAGGAAAAGTTGGCTCGTGAGCAAACTTTTTCCGACGGAAGGAATTTAAGGATGAACGGTAATCTGAATCCTAGTTTCTTCTAATTTTCTTTAAGTTTAATATGTTCAATACATAACTTAATGAAGATAAGAAGTAGATAATGTTAATAATGAATTCATATAGTTGAATTCATGAGAAAACGAAGAAATAAGAATTAGAAATTTAGTTTATAAATTTCTTAAGGAAGTATAAGATTCGTAAGGATTTTGAGCGATCCGAATGAATCTTACGAATGAGTAGGTCAAATAAGTAAGGAATGATGTTCTATAACATCAAATTCTAAGAAAAAGTGAAATCGTAATCCAAAATATCAATTAAAAATGAAGAACGAACAAAGAACACGAAGAACGCGAAGAACGCGAATAATGTTGTTGATGGACAAATATAAAATCATCGTAGTGTAATTGTTGTTGATGGACAAGTTTCAAACCATCGTGTATAAGTTAGATGCTTATTTCTTGGTTAGGAACGTTGGAAACATTCTTGAAGAACGGATTAGAATTGAGCTATAACGATGTGACAACCCGAAAATCCAGATTGTCCAAAAATTAAGATTTAAAGAATTAGTTATTAATAAAATGAATTTTTATTAATACTATTTTTGTGCTATGTGTTTATTAATCGCTTCAATAACCTAGAATGATTATTAATCGGGAGGATTACGCCTACGAGCTAGATCGAACAGTAGGAATTTTCAAGACGAAAATAAAAAAATTCGGAGACAAAATATTTTTTGGGGAAAAAGGACGAAATAGGCACTATTCACCCGAGCGAAACCTAAGGGTTAGGGTTTGAATAACCTAAGCCTTTTCGAGAGTTCGGTATGGCGAAAATGGCATTCCGTCGAATGATTTGACGATAATATATCGTGAAAAGTTAAGTAAGCAGATAAAAGTTTTTCTCGAAAAATGTGCAAAAATCGGATAAAATAAAAACGACGAAAAGTACTATTATGTACTTTTAACTTGTTTAGCTACGTTAGGGGAAAACGTGAAGGAAAACGCTTAATGTCAAAAAGTGTTTTTTAGTTTTTCGAAAATCCGAAGAATGTGTAAAAGTTAATCGGTAAAGGAAAGACGAAATATCCAAAAATATTTGGATTCCGAGAATCGCAGTTTTTAAAACTGTCGAACGAAACCCGAAAGACGGAACTACGAAACTTAAGGGCTAAGCAAACTTGAGGGCTAAGATAACTTAGTCCTTAAGTAATGAATAGTAAGGAGGTTAGGTTTGTGAAAAGACCAAAATGCCCCAGCCTTGAAAATCTATAAATAGGAAGCTTAATCTCATTTGAATTGGATTTTGAAAATCCCGTAATTTGAGAGAGAAGAGAGAGTTCTTGGATGGAAGATGAAAGGGAGAAGAAAGAGGAAAAGTTGGCTCGTGAGCAAACTTTATCCGACGGAAGGAATTTAATGATGAACAGTAATCTGAATCCTAGTTTCTTCTAATTTTCTTTAAGTTTAATATGTTCAATACATAACTTAATGAAGATAAGAAGTAGATAATGTTAATAATGAATTCATATAGTTGAATTCATGAGAAAACGAAGAAATAAGAATTAGAAATTTAGTTTATAAATTTCTTAAGGAAGTATAAGATTCGTAAGGATTTTGAGCGATCCGAATGAATCTTACGAATGAGTAGGTCAAATAAGTAAGGAATGATGTTCTATAACATCAAATTCTAAGAAAAAGTGAAATCGTAATCCAAAATATCAATTAAAAATGAAGAACGAACAAAGAACACGAAGAACGCGAAGAACGCGAATAATGTTGTTGATGGACAAATATAAAATCATCGTAGTGTAATTGTTGTTGATGGACAAGTTTCAAACCATCGTGTATAAGTTAGATGCTTATTTCTTGGTTAGGAACGTTGGAAACATTCTTGAAGAACGGATTAGAATTGAGCTATAACGATGTGACAACCCGAAAATCCAGATTGTCCAAAAATTAAGATTTAAAGAATTAGTTATTAATAAAATGAATTTTTTTTAATACTATTTTGTGCTATGTGTTTATTAATCGTTCAATAACCTAGAATGATTATTAATCGGGAGGATTCTGGCTACGAGCTAGACTGAACGAGTAGGAATTTTCAAGACGAAAATAAAAAAAATTCGGAGACAAAATATTTTTGGGGAAAAAGACGAAATAGGCACTATTCACCCGACGAAACCTAAGGGTTAGGGTTTGAATAACCTAAGCCTTTTCGAGAGTTCGGTATGGCGAAATGGCATTCCGTCGAATGATTTGACGATAATATATCGTGAAAAGTTAAGTAAAATAGATAAAAGTTTTTCTCGAAAAATGTGCAAAAATCGGATAAAATAAAAACGACGAAAAGTACTATTATGTACTTTTAACTTGTTTAGCTACGTTAGGGGAAAACGTGAAGGAAAACGCTTAATGTCAAAAAGTGTTTTGTAGTTTTTCAAAAATCCAAGAAATGTGTAAAGTTAATCGGTAGAAGGAAAGGCGAAATATCCAAAAATATTTGGATTCCCGAATCATGATTTTTTAAAACTGTCGAAACGAAACCCCGAAAAGACGAACTACGAAATTTAAGGGCTAAGCAAACTTGAGGGCTAAGTTAACTTAGTCCTTAAGTAATGAATAGTAAGGAGGTTAGGGTGTGAAAAGACCAAAATACCCCTATCCTTGAAAATCTATAAATATGAAGCTTAATCTCATTTGAATGGGATTTTGAAAATCCTATCATTTGAGAGAGAAAGAGAGAGAGTTCGGATGGGAGATGAAAGGGAGAAGAAAGAGGAAAAGTTGGCTCGTGAGCAAACTTTTTCCGACGGAAGGAATTTAAGGATGAACGGTAATCCGAATCCTAGTTTCTTCTAATTTTCTTTAAGTTTAATATGTTCAATACATAACTTAATGAAGATAAGAAGTAGATAATGTTAATAATGAATTCATATAGTTGAATTCATGAGAAAACGAAGAAATAAGAATTAGAAATTTAGTTTATAAATTTTTTAAGGAAGTATAAGATTCGTAAGGATTTTGAGGGATTCGAATGAATCTTACGAATGAGTAGGTCAAATAAGTAAGGAATGATGTTCTATAACATCAAATTCCAAGAAAAAGTGAAATCGTAATCCAAAATATCGATTAAAAATGAAGAACGAATGAAGAACACAAAGAACGCGAAGAACGTTGTTGATGGACAAATTTAAAACCATCGTAGTGTAATTGTTGTTTATGGACAAGTTTAAAACCATCGTGTATAAGTTAGATGCTTATTGCTTGGTTAGGAACGTTGGAAACGTTCTTGAAGAATGAATTAGAATTGAGCTATAACGATGTGACAACCCGGAAATTCGGATTGTCCAAAAATTAATATTTAAAGAATTAGTTATTAATAAAATGAATTTTTATTAATACTATTTTGTGCTATGTGTTTATTAATCGTTCAATAAACTAGAATGCTTATTAATCGGGAGGATTCTGGCTACAAGCTAGACTGAACGAGTAGGAACTTTCAAGACGAAAATAAAATTATTCCGGAGACAAAATATTTTCGGGAAAAAAGAGGAAATAAGCGCTATTCACCCGACGAAACCTAAGGGTTAGGGTTTGAATAACCTAAGCCTTTCCGAGAGTTCAGTATGGCGAAATGGCATTCCGTCGAAAGATTTGACAATAATATATCATGAAAAGTTAAGTAAGCCGATAAAAGTTTTTCTCGAAAAACGTACAGAAATCGAATAAAATAAAAACGACGAAAAGTACTATTATGTACTTTTCACTTGTTTAGCTACGTTAGGGGAAAACGTGAAGGAAAACGCTTAACGTCAAAAAGTGTTTTTCAGTTTTTTGGAAATTCGAAAAATGCGTAAAAGTTAATCGGTAAAGGAAAGACGAAATATCCAAAAAAAATTGAATTCCGAGAATCGCAGTTTTTAAAACTGTCGAACAAAACCCGAAAGACGGAACTACAAAACTTAAGGGCTATGCAAACTTGAGGGCTAAGTTAACTTAGTCCTTAAGTAATGAATAGTAAGGAGGTTAGGCTGTGAAAAGACCAAAATGCCCCTAGCCTTGAAAACCTATAAATAGGAAGCTTAATCTCATTTGAATAGGATTTTGAAAATCCTATCATTTGAGAGAGAAAGAGAGAGAGTTCGGATGGAAGATGAAAGGGAGAAGAAAGAGGAAAAGTTGGCTCGTGAGCAAACTTTGTCCGACAGAAGGAATTTAAGGATGAATGGTAATCCGAATCCTAGCTTCTTCTAATTTTCTTTAAGTTTAATATGTTCAATACATAACTTAATGAAGATAAGAAGTAGATAATGTTAATAATGAATTCATATAGTTGAATTCATGTGAAAACGAAGAAATAGGAATTAGAAATTTAGTTTATAAATTTTTTAAGGAAGTATAAGATTCGTAAGGATTTTGAGGGATTCGAATGAATCTTACGAATGAGTAGGTCAAATAAGTAAGGAATGATGTTCTATAACATAAAATTCCAAGAAAAAGTGAAATCATAATCCAAAATATAGATTAAAAATGAAGAACGAACGAAGAACACGAAGAACGCGAAGAACATTGTTGATGGACAAATTTAAAACCATTGTAGTGTAATTGTTGTTGATGGACAAGTTTAAAACCATCGTGTATAAGTTAGATGCTTATTGCTTGGTTAGGAACGTTGGAAACGTTCTTGAAGAACGGATTAGAATTGAGCTATAACGATGTGACAACCCGGAAATCTGGATTGTCTAGAAATTAAGATTTAAAGAAATAGTTATTAATAAAATAAATTTTTATTAATACTATCTTGTGCTATGTGTTTATTAATCGTTCTATAACCTAGAATGATTATTAATCGGGAGGATTCTGGCTACGAGCTAGACTGAACGAGTAGGAATTTTCAAGACAAAAATAAAAAAAATTTGAAGACAAAATATTTTCGGGGAAAATGACAAAATAAGCACTATTCACCCGACGAAACCTAAGGGTTAGGATTTGAATAACCTAAGCCTTTCCGAGAGTTCGGTATGTTGAAATGACATTCCGTCGAAAGATTTGATGATAATATATCGTGAAAAGTTAAGTAAGCCGATAAAAGTTTTTCTCGAAAAACGTACAGAAATCGAATAAAATAAAAATGACGAAAAGTACTATTACATGGGAATGTAGCTGAATTTGTAATAGTAAGTTTCTTTTTCTTGAAGGGAAAGCTGAATTCAAGGATCTTAGTTTTTGTTTCTACGATGAGTAGGTGTAGTTGTGTGAGGTAGCCTTACTTCTAAAGTTAGAGTAAATTTGAAATGTTTTTCATATTTTAGTGCTACGGTCGTGCAAGCCCGACTGCAAACATTCCATAGAGTGTTAGACCTCGAAGACAATATGGTGGAAAATTATCCTCATTTATTTGCTTAATTCTTGTAAAGCGATTTTGGGCACATAATCTTTTAAAGGGGGAAAGAATGTAACGAATGGATTAATTGTGTTGTGATTCTAGGGACAAAAATCTTTTAAGGAGGGAAGGATGTAGCGATCGAGAATTTTATATTTAATTTAAAATATTTATTGAGTTAAATAAATATTTTAGTTGATTTATTTATTAAATAAAATAAATAATTGATGAAATTATTATGGATTAATTTTGTTTGGTGTGATAATATTAATTCAATTGATGTGAAATAATTTTATAAATGAATGCGTATTTTAGTACATAATTATATTGATACTATTCTAATTTAATTATGTAATTAAATTAGAGAGTTGAGAATTTTGTAAATTGTTATTAAATAGTTATTAAGTATTAAATAAATAATTTAGATAGTTTATTTGTTAAATAAAATAAATTTTATGGATGTTATTGTGGAGTAATTTTATTAATGTGTGGTGATGGTTGAGTTAATTAAAGGAATAATTAAATTAGAAGATAGATGGATGTTAAATAATTTAAATAATCATATTTTATTACGCTAATATGTTGGTAAGTGAATTGTTAAATAATGGTATCATAGTGTGATGGTGATTTTCTAATTTGATTTAATAATTGAATTAGAGAATTGATACTGATTAAATAAAAATTTTAATTAGTAAGATTTAATTAGATTTATTAATAAAATAATATTAATATAATTTTATTGCTTAAAAGGTGTGATTAGTTTAATTTAATTAAATTAATATTAGAATTTGATTAAAAGATGTGACAAGGGAACTATATAATAAGCAAAAGATTAAAATAAATTAGAAAATGTTAAAAGGGAACAAGCCAAACATGGTCTTGTGACTTTTGAAATACTATACCTATTAGTGTGTGTAACTGGTGAGTGGGTTAAGTGCTCGTAATGTATAGTCAGTTTTATTTTACGTGATTAACTTCACTAATCTTAAGAGTTTTGAGAGAACATAGAAGAAAGGAGAGAGGTTGAGAAGGAAATCATGTGACACTCTCAAACTCGGGTACTTCATTCCCACATGATTTGGTGCTCACTTTCAAAAATATTTACATCTAACTACCTATAAACAAGAATAAAGACATAACTTAATTAACTTAAATAAATTTCTTCCCCATTAAAGGGTTACATCAACTTAAAACATTCCCAGGTAATCTAACCTTAAACTATTACATAAGTTTACGAAATTCATCACAAAATAACATAAGTCTTATAACATAATTCATTTAAATAAATTCACATAAATCTTCATCACTTGGACATTTTACCCTTTCCTTTGCTGGAAGATGGCTCATCGACTTTCTCGACTTTAGCTGCAGTGTTTAAATGTAAGAGTGAGCAAACAATTGCTCACTAATATAAAGAATGATAATGGCAACCACATAAGGTTAAACATTGAATACTGAATATTAGAGAACTTGTTCTACGAGTCAAGAATAGAAAACAAATTCAGGATTTATATCTAAGGGTCTTTAAGACCATGAACTATGTCCCTAGGTTATTAGGTATTTCTACTTTCACCTTTAACAGTTATTAGACTATACAGACCTTAACCTTCGTACTTAGGGGGATCTGCCCTTCATATCATGTATTGTGCACAAATATCTAAACGCTAACGCGTACATAATCCCCTATATTAAAGTTGTTCATCTCAGTTTGACTTTAGGATTTCCGCACTAAAGAAAGTTTAGTTTGGAACTAGCTTATCAATGGTTCTAGAATTTTAGAACATTCATTATATAGATTAGTCCAATCAATAAGAGTTTTTTTACTGTTTGAAGGTTTAGCTCAACAACATAAGTTTGAACAATAATAACTAAGACAAGATTGAATATCAACAACTTACGACGAAATAGACATGGTATATACAAAGTGTTACATCCAAAGGAATTAGAAAATCTCATTTGAAACAATGAACTTGAACAGTTTATGTTTTGAAGAGCAAGCAATAAAGTTAGGGATTTGATCAACACAAGACTAAAGTTTAGGAAACTTGCATAATGATAAATTAGGGTTAGAAAGCTTGCTTGACAACGAAAAGGTAAACATAGTTATGAAACTTGCATTCATTATAAAGAGAATGAAGTTAGAGAACTTGCCTCGTGTGTAAGCTACACAAGTATAATAGCATTCGCTAATTATCCTACACATACCATTAACATCACAATAACAATTAGTTATATTAACACTAACTTCATTGTTTTTTAATTTTCGTCAAGTCAATAGTCTTTAGCTTAGGATCTGATTATCCTCGTCATTCACGCACCATAAATCTGAATTCCTAATTATATAACAGTACCCGACATGGTGATTGCATAACAACACCAATTCTCATGACATCACATTACGAACTTTTATAACTTACTAATTCATAATCTATAGTCTCAACTTTGTGATTACAATATGTTATTACATCTTATAACACGTTTTAGGTTCCTCTACAATCATTAAAATAAGTTAAGTTAGCATTCCCAAAGCTATGTTGTTAACAGTTCAATTCTGGGTCTGTTAGACCACTGGCGCGGCCACGCCATGTCTCCCTTTGAATCTGTCATACGCATGGCCTTGCAAAGACACCTGCTCCTCAGAGGCAAAGCGTGCTCATGCTGACACGTAATCGCTTTTGCGAGAACACGAACATAGACTCTGTTCTAAGCCAAAAATCCCAATTTCTCAGTAACATGGATAAACCCACACACTGAAATCCTACCAAAGTTACATATCATATACACTTAATCCAATTAACACCTAAAACTCACAAACAACCACATTCTAAAGGATTAAAAATCATGTTTTTGCTATTTTCTTCAATTTCAACACATTTACTAATTTCAATCACCAAACCTTCAATTCTTAACCAAATTATGCCATTTCAATTTCATTATTTTCATTTCTTGATATGCTAACATAATTCACAACCCATTTTTAGATTATAACAAGGATTAAACATAACTTTTGGAATCAATTAAGCCATTTTCTCATATAAATAACACTGTAAATTCTTAATTTTCTTCTTACAAATCAATTTCATGAATTTGATAACTAAAGGTTACTTATATACGATGATTATCAGATTTTGCAAGACCATTCATGCATATATACAACAATCCACGAAATTTCCAAATCATATAGAATAGATACTACAAAACTAAGAGTTAAAATTAGGAATATATTATACATTTATTCCTTGATTTAGCAAAATGATTAGCAATCCTTTCTCTTCCTCTTGACCAACTCACAACAAAACCCTTAATTCTCTCTAATCACTCTATGTTTTCTTCCTCTCAACACTCTCTGTTCTTCAGCCTTAGGAAAAAACATGCAACCCACTAACACTAATATAACATCGTGCGCCTTCTAAATTTATCAGGTAAAAGAAACCAATAGGTTCAGCTGTTATAAAGACCAAGAGACACAAGGCCATGTTTGGCTAGTCTCAAATATCCCACTTTAGTTTATTTTTATATTTCTTATATTACATAGTTCCTTGTCACACCATTATTTAGTTAATTTAATTAAATTACAATTTAAATTAATATTTGCCTTATAATTAGAATTTCCATAATATTCCACAACTAATAAATATCTAATTTAATTATTAAATTAAATTAGAAACCACATTATAATTATTTAATAATCCATTTAATTTAATTGTCTCCTTAAATATTAAATAATTGATTTAATTTAATTATTTCATTAAATTAAATCTTCAAATAATAAAATTACCATTATTTTAATTTAGTTAACATACACACTTAACTAAATTATTATACCATAATTTCATATATTATTTATTTATCTCAATAAATAAATAAATTAAAATATTTATTTAATTCAATAAATATTTAAAATTAATTACAAAATTCTCGATCGTTACATTCTTCCCTCTTTAAAAGGATTCTGTCCCCAGAACCACAACTCAATAAATTCATTCGTTACAAATTCTCTGTGTATTTGGGAAATCAAGTGAAAGAAGGAGACTAACAAGGCTTTCCTAAGCAAATTATGTGAGCATAAACAAGAGTCAAAGATAATTCTCTAAGTTCTTAATTTTAGTTTTGTGTTTTTGAATTCTTTATTGAAAAGTTGGATTCTAAGTTTATTTTATTGAGATAAGATGTTATATATATTATTAGACGAATCTGATAATGATCATCTAGAAATGATTTTAGTTGAGTTAATCCATGAAAAACATATTTTAAATTGAAGATTGAAGTTTTTGGTTGAATATATGTAAAATGGTTTACTCTAAGAACAAAATTAGTGGTTGAATCATGTAGTAATCTGTAAATTGATTGTAGATTGTGTTAATATGTTAAGAAACGAAAAGAATGTAAGTTAAACCAACTGATTTAGTTGAGAAATGAGCCCGTAGTGTATGATTATGCTAAAGATGTCAAAATATGATATTTTGGTGTAAACATGGAATTTTAGAGTTTTATTTTGATTATTTAAGTGGTTTGAGTTGTTAGAATCATACTTGGTATGTTTAGTTTTGGTTCTATAAAGTTTATATCATGTGGGTATGTTTATCTTGCTATTAAATTGAAGAAATTGGAGTTTTTGGGTTTCTGCTGTGTTTGTTCGCGAACTTGATGTCATTTACGAGTCGCGATGGCCGCAGTCACTATTCCATGAGTATTTATGAAATGCAAATTGCTAGAACAGTCGTGACGCCTCTCAAAGAAGCATGTTTGGTATGCATGCATTGTGTAGTAGCGCTAATTTGGGTCTTTTAGCTACTGTTGCGGCCTTTGTTAGCGTAACGGCCCGATGATGAGCTTTTGTTTGTATAACCTCTGGGAATATTTATGTAACATTAAGAAATGTTTGTGATGAGATGTAAAACATGAATATAAGATGTATTAACACATGGTAACTATATAATTGATGATTATGGATTGTGGTTTAGTAAATTATATAGAACTTAATCTTGATGTTTGTGAAATATGGGAACCAAAGTTCAAACGCTAGAACCAATGTTATGTGTTAGCAAGTGTAAGGACCCGAAAGTTTACATGATTTTACGAATAAATTTTTATTTTATTTTGAGCTTGCGGAGTATGAATTCAATAGGCTAGTCAATTTATTGGCTAAGTAGTGTAAATAAGGTAATAAAGAATACCTAATCGAAATCCTATTATAACTTTGGTTAATAATACAGTAATTATTATAACTGTATTATGGAATGTTGGTTGAGGGTAAGTACTGATCCGATAAGGTGTAATATCAGTCAACACTAATGATTAGTTAGGAAAACCTAATGTTAATTAAGTCCTAATTCTAGATCTAGTAACCCTAAACCCTGATAACAAACTCTAACCCTAATTCGGGTTATAAATAAGAAGTTATGATACTGAATATTATACTAGGTATGATTATGTAGGATTAAGTATAAAAATTTTATCAGGAAAATCAAGTGAGGATTAGGAAACCCTAACCTGGAATAGCAAACCCTAATTAGTGAACCCTAATTTCAATTTCAGAACCCTAAATTCTAATTAGGGAACCCTAATACTGATTAACTAAACCTAAGGATGTAATATCTAAGGGAAGCATGTGAAAAGACTAAAATAACCCTAAGACCAACGGGAAATTACCAAATTACTCGTAGTAGGGAAAAAAAATCAAAATGCCCTTGAACTTATCTTTTAACAAAAGATAAATACAAATCTTGGTGACTCATCACCCAAGATTTTCCCATATGTTTAAATTCACCATATAAGTGACCAACTTACCCTTAAAGTTGATTGGGAAATCACAAAAGTTCCTTTAGTACATAGAAAATTACTAAAATGCCCTTTCTCTTCCAAATCTTGAAGATAAGATAAAATTTATGAGTCAGCACTTGAAAGATGTTGCCCTATTTGTTAAAACATCCACCACTAGCTTTCCTTTGACATCTAACAAAACCAATGAATTAAAGACTATTTTACCCTCACTTGAATCTCTATATCCAAGCTAATTCTTCCATAATTAAACTTATGAGTTCTATCCTTCATGTAAGGTTTTGTGAAGATCAAAGTAGTAATTAAATTGCAAAATAAACGGAAGCAAAGTAAAATTTGATTTTAAAATTTTTCACAAACCAATTACCCGGATTAACCTTTATGCATATTATTAATTAAAACAAAGAACAAGAAGTTATGGGATCATACCCTTGTAGATACGCGAGCTTCCACAGGTACGAGTTCAACTCCTACTTCTCCGCGATCTCCTTGAATCTCCGGGTAGATTCCTTCCTTTGATCATTGTTAACCACCTAAGTGTATGGCCTCTAGAGGTGATCTACCAAGAAAGAAGAATTTTCAAGAAGAAAGGTGTATTGGCTAAAACCCTAGTTTTTCCTATTTCTATAGAAAAAGAGGGTGTACTCTCCAACTATTGGAATTACGTATATGATATATGATATAAGACTCCTCTTATAAAGATATCAGGTAACCCTATTTAATTAAAATAAAGTATTATTTATTTAATTAAACTTCTTTAATTAATTGGGCTCCCTAATCTTATTAGGGATAATTAATTTAACTCCTTTAACTAATTTTACCTCTTAATCCTATTAGGAATAAATGAGAGTATTTATATTAAATTAACTCCTAAACTCTTTTAAAAATTAAAATAATAATAATTATAATATTATTAATAAGACTTCTCTTATTAATTTAAATTTAATATTTCCAAAATATTAAACAATAAATATTAAGCTACTTAATTTATTCTATCACCATAGATTAAATTAAATATACTTAACATATTATTACGATTATGCCATTAACTTCTTAAATAATTATTCTTCCTTTTATGGTGTGACCCTTTAGGTTCTCCATATTAAACTGGTTGTGAATAAATCAATTAGAATAATTCTAATCTTATTTTAATAAATAAATTAAACTATTAATTTATTTAAATAAATAATATTTATTCTATAATAGGGATAAGCCTTGTGACAAACGAGATTTTGTAATTTAATTTTAATACTTATTGAATTAAATAAACATTTTTTGATGATTTAATTATTGGATTAAATAATTAATTGATGAATTGTGGTAGATTAATTTAATTATATGTATTATATTGATTAAATTAATCTGGGAATTTTATTATTTAAAGTATGTATTTAATTAAGCTTATTTGATTAAAATAATTATTTAATAAGCATAATATTATTTTTAATTAATTAGTGATTTATTGAATTAACATAATTAATAAATGAAAATTTTAATTATGTGGCTATGTGAATTAAAGATAAATTATTATATTTTATTTAAATTAAATGAAATAAGATATTTGATTTATAGTGTAATTGGATGTGACATAATTAAACTATATTATAAACGGTTAATTAAATAAAATGGAAATGAGACTTTATAAGGTTAGCCAAACGAGGCCCTAAAGGGAGTTCTATTAGCTTAACCCATTAAATTGGATTAATCGACCAACACAACATCGCCGCCTTATAATTTACGCCTTCCTTTATTTTTTTTTCTAAGTCTGGCAAAACAAGTCACAGAGAAAAATCGAGAATCAGTGAGATTAAAGGAGCAGAATTGTGGAAAAATTAGAGGTTGTTATCATCCTTGTGTAATCCAAGAAGAGTAATCAAGGGTAAACCCTTAAATTTAAGTTTTTATTTACGTTATTAAAGTTTTCATGAAAAATGGCTTTCAAGTCTCTGTAATTGATAAGAGCAATAATTGTGTGTGTGTATATATATATATATATATATATATATATATATATATATATGATAATATGCTATCATAACATGTTACCTATCACCTTTGTATGTTTTCATAACATCAATTGCATACAAATATGTTGTGATTAGATTTGTGAACTGAGTATAAGTTTCATTTGTATGGCCCTTACGGGAATTAGTATACTACGAATTATTGTTTAACTTGAAATTTAACGGTAGATTATGTTGTCACATGTCAAAATGAAGAAATCAAACTTCGAATGGACAGATTTAACGTTATAATGAACCCGTAGTGGCAATTTTATGTTTTATCTTTAAAAACTTTCAAGATCACCAAGAACATGAAATTACATGATTTGATTTTGGAAATTGTATGTTTTAACTTGTTAAAATCATGCTAGAAGGGTTGAGTAGTAGTTATATGTGCATTACAGTGTCTGGGTATGTTTGTGAATGAAGTAATTAGGTGTTTTGGCCATGTTCTGCAATTTTTCGTGAATTGCGCTTACAGTTCAGTTCATTCTTGCCAGAAGTACGAAACCACGCCACAAACGTTGCTTTTGACCAAAGTCAAGTATGTTGGCCGCATCGCAAATGCTTACTCTACTCTGCAGTTTGTCCAAGAATGAGCATTTTAGTGGTTTTATTTTAGGGACTATAATTGTAACCTAATCTAATGAATAAAAAATATGTTAGTCATATAATGTGATGTTAAAATTAGAATCTTAACATGTTAATGAGATACTTACGTGTTTAAATGAATTGTTGAACGTGTAGTTAGCTTGTGGTTCGTGTATTGTAATATTATGTGAAAACAAGTTTCGTAATTTGACTAAGTGTAGTCATAATCAGAGTTAGACAAAAAGAATAAACTTGTGATGACTAGTTACGTTATAATTAACTAGTATTGTAAATGTAAAAGGTATGTAGGATTAAATCGAGGAACGTGTATAGTTAACGTGTAACCTACGCACGAGGCAAGTTTCCTAACCCTACTTGTTATTGTTATTCAAGTTTATGAACTTACATCGAGCAAATTCTCGTTATTATTAATCAAGTTCAATTTGCTATATTAAAGATTATTAATCTTTTCAAAGTATGATTATGTTATACAATACTTATGCTATTGTATACCTCTTGAGATTGTTATTCGATTTAAAAATCAGTTATTGGTGAACCTTGTTAGACTAGCGAACCCTTATTGATTCGACTAGTTCATAGTTGATGAACATTCTAAAATTCAGAACCCTTCTTGAATTTTTCCAAACCAAAATTCCTTTGGTGCGAACTCTAATGTTAAACTGAGATAAACAACCCTGTATAGGGGATTACTTACGCTTTACCGTTAAGATATTGTGTACAGTATGGTACGAAGGGCTGATGTGATGCCCCCAAAATAGGTAAACATCACCCATTCTGAGTCACCAAATACATGGTACAGAATACAATACAAACTTAAATATACAGCATGAGCTGTGAGTTTTAATACAATATTGTCTTCTAGACAGTATTCAAACTCAAAATAAGTCCTTAATACATTTATTATCACACTATTTCACAGAATAGTGAGAACTACTAATGCAAACATCTGGACCGTCACTCCGTTCCCCGACTTGTCCCAGCTATATTCTCATTTCTTGAAGAGAACAATGAAAGCAAGGGGTGACCTCAACTAGCCCAGTAAGAAACATTATAACTAAGATAATGCAGAATAAATTATCGCTAGCCTTTAATAGTGTTAAATTGATAAAATACAATAGAGATCAAGTTTAACTGCAGCGGAACAAGCAATCTATTAGAAGAGTCAAGTAGAGCGTGATATCTACTATCTTCTATGATTTAAAGTTATCACCAATTTTATAGTTAAGACTCAGCGTAATAAATAATCCACATCACTGAATTATCCATGCACTACGGACCAAGGATATTCATCAGTTGGTCATGTTCATCTCAACAACTGTCCATCAATGTAGTACGGGCCAATGGGGACTTTTACCACATCATTTGTAACATTACAAGTCATGATTATACCAAATGATTCCTGGTCCTAATCATACCAATCAATAGTCCATCTATGTATGTAAGCCAAAGATGAATTTCATCATAATATAAGCATGAGGATGATGGCAATGATATAAGAATTCAATTAAAAGAAAACAAATGATAAATGTTAAAGATTTATAATTCAATTTATCCAGAATTCCATAATGTCTAAATTGTCAACATGATACTGCTTGTGGAGTAAAATTCAAGAATAATATTGTATCAAAAATGATTTGGACCGAAAAGAAATCATTTTTTGTCATGAATAGTATCTCGGGTGAATAGTACCCGAGTGAATAGTACCCCATGAATAGTACTGTGGGAATAGTACCCCGTGAATAGTACTCCCGCATGAAAAGGTTAAAACTTATCAAGAATGCTCAGAATAATATTTTCATGAAAAGATATTGGATGAAGCGCAAATATCAAGGATATTCTACTAATTTCAGGAATTATAGAAGCAATACTTACCATAGTAAGTTTAAATTAAGGAATCTGAAATAAACAATATACTAAACTGCAAATGGATTTTCAACTGTCATCACTACAAGTAATCACACAAAAAATGACGCTAAAATTTGTCACATAAAATTTATTTTTCGTCACTAAAACATTTGGTGACGATTGTTCATCGTCATAGAGACCGTCACCGTATAAACGTGGTATTAGGTTTATTTGACAATATTTGATGTCGTCACTAAATGTTTTAACTTATGGTGACGATTTACATCATTGTCACTATAATTAATTACTTTTAGTGATGTTAATAGCGTCACTATTTTAAAGAAACTTTTGTCACTCTATATTATGTTTCGTCATTAAAACTTGGTGCATTAAATGACAATAATCATTTTTCGTCATTAAATGATATTGTTTTAGTGACGAAAATATATTACTCTATTTAAATCATCTAATTTTAATGACGACAATATTGTCATATTTATGATTATTCTTTTGTCATGTTATTGTGTTTATCGTCACCAAAAATAATAAAATAAATGACGACAAAACAATTCGTCACCTAATAATATATTTAACATGACAATTATGTCGTCGTCATTTCATATTTTAAATAATATTACAAAATAATTTGTCACTAAAGAGTTATTTTTTGGGACACATTTTTTAATGTCATTAATTGAATACTTATGGTGACGATACATCTCGTCACAAAAAGAGTTACTAATAGTGACAAAATTAGTTGTTGTGACTAAATGAATATATAACAGTGACGATATACACAGATCAAATATAACATGTCACAACACAGGTCAAATAAGTAACATGTCACAACACAGGTCAAATACAACATGTCATATAAATCACAGCCGCATTATAGTAACAGTTGAGCAAAAAGATATGGAATGGTTCTTGTACATCAACAATTAGTAGGGTTATCACATCCACAATACATCAAAATTTCTAAATCTTTCCAAATTATATTTGAAATCCAAAATATCCTTCACATCCATCTGCTTCCCAACAATTGGGCATCACCAAATTACGAGATACTTAGGCGAAGCTCGACACGGATGTATGTACCCATTCCAAACTCGACCGACAGCAAATGAGGCACATCAGATGATCTCTAATCTCACTGCAAGCAAACATCAATTGCATATAATTTCAAGAGATTAGCTCAATACAAATCTTGCACACCACTGTACCTAAATAGTGCAAGAACACTTGGTATACCACTGTACCTGAAGGCCTCTAAACAAATCTAAACCTGAAGACAAAAAAGCCACCAAGGAACACAATACTGATATCATGCAGTACTATATGGAAATTTTTTCTTCTATTATACTATACTAGTAAGAAGAAAATTTAGAGTATATAAATGATTAAGTAGCAATGCTGCAGAAGTGGGAGAATATAAGAGCAAAAGAGCATGGAAAAGGACTATTTTTTAAAGGATAAAATAGTGATAAGATTACTAATCAATAGACTATATAGTCCATGGGATTGAAGCATAAAGCTAATAAAGAGTACTGAGTATTGTCATATTCCATTAGGCCCATAAAACAAAATAAGTCAAGAATACTGATTTTGCTTGTTAATGATGATGTTTATTATCAAACACAATTAAGTATACTATATGTTTAATCCAAAGACAACTTGACAAGAATGATAGAAAGGATTACTACTCATCAACTTGTATGTATATCTATATATACAAGGATGATCACCATCATCAAGATCATACTCAATGAACCTAGAAGCAAAAAAGCTGTCAAAGAAGATTTAACAAAGGCCTATGACAACATCAATGCACATTTAAGAGAACACATTATTTACCCTTTAATTAGTGCAATGTAGATCCCGTCTTGCCAAGTACTAAAAAAAGTGTACATATAGGAAAAGGCGGTCATATTTTTTTGTCTTAAAGTATGCGATGTGTCTATTAAACCTAAAATGGGATTACAGGAGTAGTAAATGTTCAACACATTATATTCATCAAATTAGGTTGTTTAACTTTCCTTTATGGCTTTCACTCAGTAAAAGCGACTATTCTAAGAATTGGTCAATGAGTTGAATCATGAAACTAAATCGCCAACCTCACAAGTTGGAGCTAGGTTTACATGACCCTTGCGACTTTTAGTATCTTCTTTGAGTGATTCTTGTCGTATCCTTGGCAATGATTAAAACTTAGTGATGCCCCATGATTTAAGTTCTCTGTGATAATTAGATACAATGTGCTCACAATTTGAACATAGAAAGCCATTAATATGTGTTGTTATCTTCGCAAAGTTGTCTCATTCTCGCTTTTTAGTTGTTTCATGTACAATAATATTAGTAACACTTCAGGCGACTAAAAAATATGCCGAATTTGAATTGGTTGCTTCAGATTACATTGTGACATCATTCTATCTTCAATATGTTTTAAATCCTTCCACTACAACAAATTCATTAGCCTAGCCTATCCTAGCATAGCAGCAAAATCACTAGTTATTTTTATTCACTGCAGCAACAACTCCAATATCCATAAGAAACCTATTGTGGAATTTGTACTGCACTATCATAAAAATTGGGTCTTTACAGTATAAATTATAAGTACAAAGAATGTGGTATCTATATCTTCTCTTTGTTCTTTTTTCCTTCTTACCTTTACATATGGGCCAAAGAATAATCAAAACCAGATAATCGTCTCCATTCATAGATAATCATAACCAGATAATTGTGGATCATTCACAAAAAATCGCAGCATAACCAAATAGCATAATGTCTATGGTTAGCTAGTTGACTTCTTCTACATGATTTGCTGCTTGTTATACTAAGCTACTACTTATTTACTCCCTTAGTTTGGAAATAAGAGTCCTACTATTTTCTCATATATTAATGTTTCTAAAAGACACGCTTAGACATAATTTTTTGGATTTTCTTTCAATAATAAACTTTAAAATTAAGATTTATTACTTCAAAAAATTATTGACAAATAATGAAGAAACTCAATATTCGAAGAAAAAAAAGTCAATAACAAAAGTAGGACTCTCATTTCCAGACGAATGAAGTACAATATTACAGTAATTACCTACCTTCAAATTTATTACGACCACATCATCTGACAGCAAGCCAAGGTGTATTTTTTGAACACAAACTATTTAAAAAGCTGTCTCGATTCTTTATTTGTTGAACCCATAATTCACAATATTTACTTATCTTGATAATGAAATCGAGGACTACACAAAAAATCGTGTCTAGTTTTTTCGTCATCATATGGCTACTTATTCACTCAAAGATGCTAACATTCGGTTCTAGTTCAAAAGAACAAAAATATTAGTGATTAAAAAAATCATTTAGAAATAAGAAAAGTTGCAATCAAGTTATCATTTGACAAAGTACACTCACCCATACTGAAGTAATTCTAGAAACCTCCTTGAAATGTGTGACAACCTTCCTGAGAAGTTTTCAAACAATTATCAATAAAAAAAGATGCATGTACTGTTAATTCAAAAGAAAATTTCTAAAAAAAGATGCATGTACAGTTTATCCTTGTAACATGATATGGGTTTGTTTTTAAGAGGAGTTTATCTTTGTAACCTGTCTTTAAAACCATAGACACAATCCTAAAAGAGACAAAATTCATATCCTGGCCTAAGTGGGTAGAACAAATACCAGCTAACCAAAGAAGGTTACCAGATCATCCAAATCAGTTTTGCTCTCGGAGCTTAATGTTTCATCACCCCTTGTAAAGTGAGAAATCATGTGTGCCTTCTTGAGTTGGAAAATCAAGCAAATACTGTTGATACACAAAAATAAGTGAATAAAACCAAATTACAACAAACATTCAACCAATCAACTATTCAGCTCCAACCTATGGCAACTTTATTTCTTTGAACTATTAATTATGAAAATAACTAAAACAATAACCATATAAATTTATGAACACATTAGATTTGCAGAGTGTAATTTTTTCTGCGCAGCACTCATGCATTGAGGGTTTCCTCTGCCACATGCAATACAAAATCATTAAACCTAGAAGCAATCTTAACAAGTCTCAAAATCCCAAATTATATGCAAGCATATGACAAACATGGTTTTTCCAAAACTAAAGCAACACTCGTTCAAAACATACGCGCCACTAATTATAACAAATTAGAAACAAAACATTTAACATACTGGAGGCTCAATCATCTGCATCCTCTGTGGGCCTCCCACCAAAAGGATCATGAGAAGGGCCCGTATCCTCCCCAATGTGGCGCTGCACTAAACGCTGTAAATCAGCCATAACCTTCTATTCACAATTTGCCTTCTCCTCATAGTTAAACATAGCCAATGCCCTCTTATCCTCAGCACTATTAACTTGGTTTTCTTTCCTGATAGGAATGGCATTCATCCTCTGAAATGATGAAGGAAAATATCATAACTTCAACTCCAATACACCTTTGGAAGGATTAAACTTAAACCCAAGTCAATCTTTTATGATCAAGAAACTACTTATTTAAGTTCATATTAAAATGAAATATGTTCTTTCTCTCTAGATTAGTCAGTTTGTAATGAAATAGTTTCACTTCTCTGAAATAGTTTCTTTAGATTATCAAAAGATTTGCAACTGAATAGAACATAATCAACACGATTCAACAAAGCCTTTTCATAACACCCAAGCAATGCGAAACATGCACAAAAGCAACTGATTACATCTCAGGAAAACCCACAACAGATGTCACATGACATTACTTCCTTCTCAGGTGTAATGTATGTATAAGGAATAATAAATAAACATGGATAAAATAGAGACTTCAAAATCACAGGATAGAGATTAAGACCGTACTAACTCAATGTCCTCTCTCATGTGTCTAAGTTTTACATTGAATATGCCTAGCCATTCATCCATATCCTCAACAAAATTGGAGGTAGTTTCAAGCCCCTGTAATACCTACAGGACAGTAGTCGTTATTTTGAAAGGACAATATAGATTTCCTTGATAAATAAGAACTCCTAAATAAAAAATTGAAAAAGTAATTTATCCAAAAAGTAAACAAAAATTGTCCAAATATAAAGCTTCATGCCTCTCTTGTCCAAATAAAGAAAACTGTTGATCAATGTTATAGTAATAGCTCTAAATAATTGTGGGCTCGGGCATAACCATTCCAAAATTCTTAAATAAGCACATGCAAAGTTGATATATGGGTATGTGTTCTTCCCTTAGTGGATTGGATCAATGTTATACAAGATCTTTGCATAAATTCTTGGGTTTTACTGAAAAGGCACTACAACAAGATCGCATACCATTCCTCGATTCTTTGAGATTCCTTTGAAGTGATGTTTGGCAAAACACCCGACCCTTTCTATTGCCACTTACATTCCAGATACTACATAATTAGAAGTTTTGGATGTTTCCCTCCAAGAAAGAGATGCCAAACTGCAAATCCTTAAAAGGACATTGAACATCACCCAAATAATAAAACCCTAACTTCAATCTGTTTCTATAGATGAAAAGTTAACCATCAAGAGTTTGAGACATATAAAATGATTTGAATAAAGATTCAAAAAAAAAACTGAGCCGAGAAAAACACTAAAAGGCACGACTCCTTAAAATGTATAGAAAAATAGCAAATTAGTAAATGAAATTAAGTATGTAGAACCTAAAAACAATGAAAAATTACAATGGTTATGTAAGAAATTGGCAAAGTCTAACCCAAAAGGGGATTACCTTGGCTACGTCAAGGAGGTTAACGAGTATGGCAGAGAGAAAGGCGGCACTAGTAGCAGAAAATGCTCTCTCTGGGAACCCTAATTTTCCAGCAGACGTGGGAGGCAGAGAATCAAAATGAGAATGAGAAGCGCCAAGTCCCTCTGACACCACCATTGATTCTGACATTAGCGACACGCAACGGCCATCAAATTCAACTCTCGAAGGTTGCTCTTCTGACTCCTCTCTGGTCATCCACGGATTTTGCATTTGTTTTAATTCTACTTCTACCATATATTCTTTTGTTATACCTTTCTTTCAGCCCAAAATTTGATCACCTTAAAATTGCATGTTTCCGAATGTTAGCTTTGTTGCCTTCTCAAATAAAAAATCATCAAATAGACGAAATTTTTAACAAAAAAATTTAAAATTTTCCTCAAATTGCAAAATAGAGGGATGAAGAAGAGCCGAGGACTGTGGTTGGGAGACTCTAAAAAAGAGGGACTGCGGTTTTATTATTTGGGTGATGTTCAATTTTTATGTTACATAGCCAAGTTCAAGCTTTTAATTTTTATGTTTCAATTTCTCTTTCTTTTTGTCGGGATCAATCTAAGAAATTTTAAAGTTCAGGTTAGTGTAAAATTATTTATTTTATAGTTTATTAAAAAAAATAATTGATATCGTAAGTTACTTAAAAAGTGTTATTAAAAATAAATTTATTATTATAAAAAATAATGTATTTATAAATAATAAAATTTATAATTATTATAATTAATTTTTAAAAAATTATTTAGAACAAAACAGTGACTAATTGTATCTCTTGCAAAAAACCTCTGAACAATAACATATAGTGAGCAATAATTCCTTCATTAATTGTTTTTTTTTCTCGCAAATTTTTATCATAAATTGGCGCCAAATATCATTCTACCACCTCAATTTTGCGAGGAAAAAAATTTAAATTGTAAAGGATGTTTCTTTCGCTAATAACTATATTGTCACTACATTTTTTTTCTTTTACTATTCCTTCGCTAAACAACTCCTCATGTGAAGAAATAAATTCCTTCACAAAATTTCCTTCGCTACATCCCTATTTTGGTGTAGTGTGTTCAATTAGAACAACTACAAATTATCAATTCAAATCAAAATCTAGAAACATACCTAAAATGTCAAATAATTTCTACCATCAATTTGGGATTATTAAAAATTGATAATGGAGGTTCTTGATTAAATGGAGGCTGCCAATGATGAAAGGAAGACCGGTGACGTCGCTTGGATACAAGAAAATTTTGCCTCCATATAAAAATGTGACACTATTGCATACTTTGTCACTAAATATAAGAATTTATGACGAACCAGTGTTGTCACTTATCCACTCATCTAATTAGTGACGAACTAATATCTCATCATATAAAATTGGTATTTATGAAAATATAAATTGTCATAAATTATTATTTTTTTCGTCTTTAACAAATTTCCCTCCAAAATTTTTCAGAAAAATTTTGCCTCCAAATAAAATTGTGACGATATTATGTACTTTGTCACTAAATATAAGAATTTATGACAAACCATTTTTGTCACTTATCCACTCATCTAATTAGTGACGCACTATTATCTCGTCATATAAATTGATATTTATGACAATACAATTTGTCATAAATTAATATTTTTTCGTCTTTAAAAAATTTCCCTCCAAAATTTTTCAGAAAAATTTTGCCTCCAAATAAAATCATGACGATATTACATACTTTGTCACTAAATATAAGAATTTATGATGAACAATTTTTATCACTTATCCACGCATCTAATTAGTGACGCACTATTATTTCGTCATATAAAATTGGTATTTATGACAATACAAATTGTCATAAATTATTATTTTTTTGTCATTAAAAAAATTTCCTCCAAAATTTCCCTCCAAAGTTTTGCCTCCAAATAAAATTGTGACGAATTAGTATTTGGCGTCACTAAATGTGAACATTAGTGACGAAAGCACATTGTCACTAAATTTTACAAATAATTAATGACAAACTATTATGTTGTCATCGAAAAAAATATTTTGTGACAATAAATCATCATCAATTATTACAAAAATGTCACTAAAAGGTTTCCTCCAAAATTTTGGTACGAAATTCTACATCCAAAATAACTTGTGATTTAAATTTTGTTAATCGTCATCAAATGTGTAAATTAGTGACGATATAAATGATTAATAGTAACAAAAGTAAAAGTCGTCACAAAAGCAAAAGTTTTAGTGATGATTATGAATTTCGTAATTATTAATTAATAAATTGCGACAAAATTTTATACGTGGCAAAAATTTCATCATAAAATGTGTGATTTCTTGTAGTGCATGCGGTAGTCCGCGTAGATAGATCATTTCCATAATTTAATAACAAAAGAATACGAAGGGTTATTCATCAAGCATGCGGTAGTCCGCGTAGACAAGTTATTCCCACAAATAATAAAGAATGGAATAACAACCCTTACGAGTATTGAAAGAATTAACTCTCTTCATGAATACGAAAAAAATAATACCCCTTACCTTAATAGCAGATTGGATACTGTAATAGTGTAGTAACAGAATACTCTTCTTCTTTCTATCTGATTCTCTCTATATAGAATTCTCTTGTGAGCCGTAGTGAATTGGAGAGAATGAAAGATGAAATAAGCTTCTATTTATAGAAGATTTCCAGCTTAGCCCTTACAATGGGAAGAGGCAAGTGGCTTGACGACTGGTGATGTGAAAAGAAAAGTGGTTTGATGTGACGCCCCCAAAATAGGTATACATCACCCATTCTGAGTCACAAAAATACATGGTACAGAAAAACAACTACAACTTTATTAATACAATTATCGTGCAAAATAAGACAACACATACTGTGAGTTTAAATACAATATTGTCTTCTAGACAATATCCACACCCAAATAAAGTCCTCATTACAATTATTGATGCACTATTTTACAAAATAGTGAGGACTACTAAAACAGCTATCTTGAATCATCACTCCATACCCACTAGTCCCTCGCTAAATTATCACCTCCCGAGAAGAAAAAATGGAACAAAAGGAAAAGGGTGAGCTCAACTAGCCCAATGAATTGAATATTATGACTAAGATAATATACAACAAATTATCCTTAGTCTTCAACAGGGAAAAATCTGATAGAATACAATAGACAACAAGTTTTAGATCAACAACTGCAGCGAAAATAACAATTCATTAGAAGAGTTAAGTAGAGAATGAAATCTACTATCATATATGAATTTAAAAGTCCATCATCAATATTTTATTCCTGTAAAATCAATCAATATACATCTTTGCACTACGGGCCAAAGATATTCACCAGGTAATCATTCATCTTTGCACTACAGGCCAAAGATATTCATCAAGTATCACCATTAAGGACTGAGGATGATGAAAAACATTTTAGAGAACGTATCCAGTGAGACAGAAGGACAAATATTAGGGATTCGTATTATAGTTTATCCAAGATCAATAATACTTCATAATAACCAATTGTGAAGCAGAATGCAAAAATAACGCTCAAAACATAGATACAATCAAAGATAGTAAATATAATAGACATCTTGGACAAAAGAAAAAATTTCATTTTTCTGTGAATAGTGCCGTATTCACGAATAATGCCGTATACGTGAATAGTGCTGTATAAGTGAATAGTAACCCTGACACAACAAGTGCCAAATTTGATTAAAAAGTTCAAACCAATATTTCGGCATAATGATATTGAAGAAAATAATATCATTTAAGAAGAAAATAATATCCCTTACCTCAAAGAATCAGTACTTCGGAATGAAAGGTCGGAAGTGATGCTGAATGAAACTTATACTGAACAACAACTCTTAAAGTAT
Organism: Panax ginseng; assembly: GCA_020205605.1. NCBI lineage: Eukaryota > Viridiplantae > Streptophyta > Magnoliopsida > Apiales > Araliaceae > Panax > Panax ginseng. The sequence continues at coordinate 50,535,273 of CM035149.1, read as the reverse complement.
CTAAATACTCACAAAATACGCTCGATAATATAGAGAGAGAAAGAGAGAAAGCTTATGTTTTTGGTATGATATTCAATTCTAACTTAGCCCTCTATTTATAGAAAAATGTTAGCCCGCCGAAGCATACTTGACCTGCTACCTGATGTCTTTACCTTCTACTATTGCCACCCACCACATTTGAAATAAAATTCAGCACATTTCTTCACCAACCACAAGTGGGGCCCACTCAATTCGAGAATTTTCCACCAAAATCATTTATAACCCTAATTTCCGGAGCAGTCACCTCTTAAAATTCATAACAAATTATTCGTTCATTTTTAACGGTTCAAAATTTGTGGACATATACCCAACTTATATATGTATAACATATCCAAAAATCACAACGATCCAACGGTCAGATTAAAAATTATAACTCACGTAATATATCGTAAAAATACTAATTTGATTTTTAATACCTCCATTCCGACAAAAATACAGATAAAACACCTTAACATTAACTCCTTCAATTATAATCACATAAAATAAATAAATCCATCATTTATATAAAATAAATATTTCCTTATCATATAAATCAATAATTAATTATTCACAAATAATATTACAGAATCACAATTATGACAACCAGGCCGTTCCCAGGAAAGATGGGGCTTTTTAATAAGGATTTTTTCTTACTGGCGCTCAATTAGATGACATAACCTCTCCTTGACAGAACTTTTTAGACATTATCAATAATGCTATCTAATAATATTATTCAAATAATATGAATTATTGATCTAATAATGGGAAATACATGGTCAAAATGACAATTATTGAAATAACAATAATATAAAATATCAACGCAAAGAATTATTGAATCAATAAAATAAAATATTAAATAAGAATTCACTCGTAATAATTATTGAGTAGTGCCTTCTTACGTAAGGATCAATAATTCAAAAATATCAGGCAATACAATCTGGCGTCTTCTCTTAATGCGACCACGCGTATTATCATATTTTTACCAACGGTATTCTAACAGTGTTAATGGTAACGATCACGCCGTTATTTGTAACAACTCAAATTTGTCGTTTTCTTCATCCAACAGTTATTCTGTTATGGGGCCCACAAATGACTGCGCCGTTGTACGAATATTCCCCGGCAGCAAGAATATTCCACAACCAAACGAATATTCCCCGACAAAAATGAATATTTTATAACCACTTGCTTATTTTGTAAAATTTACACATTTCACCCATAACCAAAGTATTATATCAAATAAACTCCTTATTATTTCAAGATAATAAATAGAGAAAATTTAATTTTATTCATAATAAGTTGGGGTCTTACAACCTCCCTTCCTTCAGAAATTTCGTCCTCGAAATTGACGTATGTACCTGGTGTTTCGAAAAGGTGAGGGTACCTCGCTTTCATTTCTGATTCCAACTCCCAAGTCATTTCCTCAATAGCATGGTTCCTCCACAAAACCTTGACTTGTGGTATAACCTTTGTTCGTAGGATATGCTCTTTCCTATCCAATATCTTGGCAGGTACCTCCTCGTACGTTAAATCTTCGGCTATCTCGTCTGGTTCTAATGCAATAATGTGGTTTGGGTCTTTCACATATTTATGAAGCATAGATATGTGAAAAACATTATAAACACAAGACATAGTTGGAGGTAATGCGAGTCTATAGGCAACATTTCCTATTCGGTCAAGAATCTCAAATGGACCAACAAATCGTGGATTGAGCTTTCCTCTCTTCCCAAATCTTGTAACTCCCTTCCATAGAGCAATACGTAATAGTACATGATCTCCAATATTAAACTCCACGTCCTTTCGATGAAGATCAACATAACTCTTTTGTCGATCTTGTGAGGTCTTTTTTGTAGTCATGCGTACTAATTCTGGTCCAAACAACTTTGCTTCTCCCACCTCATCCCAGCATACTGGAGAAGGACACTTTCGTCCATATAACGCCTCAAATGGAGCCATGCCTATACTTTCTTGATAACTATTGTTGTAGGAGAATTTCACTAGTGGCAAGTACTTATCCCAACTTCCTTTAAAATCTAGGACATAGAGTCTTAATAGATCTTCAAGGGTTTGAATAGTCCTTTCTGATTGCCCGTCCGTTTGAGGATGGTATGCTGAACTGAATCATAAATTCATGCCCATAGCTTTCTGCAAGCTAACCCAAAATTGTGAAGTGAATCTTGGGTCACGATCCGAAACTATGGATACTGGCATGCCATGAAATCTCACAATCTCATTTACGTACATACTAGCAAGATGTTCAAGGGAATAAGTCTCACGTATGGGCAAGAAATCAGCCGACTTGGTTAATCTATCAACAATAACCCAAATCGCATCTATACCTTGAGAAACCTTGGGAAGACCCGTAACGAAATCCATAGTAATGTGTTCCCACTTCCATTTCGGAATCTCAAGTGGTTACAATGGACCCTTTGGCACTTGATGCTCCGCCTTTAAACGTTGACAAGTTAAACACCTCGAGATAAACTCCGCGATCTCTTTCTTCATATTGCTCCACCAAAATGTATGTCGAAGATCGTGATACATTTTGGTACTCCCAGGATGGATTGCAAATGCTGTGTTGTGTGCCTCCATCATGATTTTGTGCTTCAAGTCAAAATTGTTAGGAACACAAAGTCTGGAGTTGACTCTAAGTATTCCTTCTTCATCAATTATTGCCTCCGGAATAGCACCTTCTTGCACTTTCTTTTTCATACGCATCAGCTCCAGGTCTGCAGCTTGAGCAGCTTTAACTTTATCGATTAAAGTCGGTTCTACTCGTATATTTGCCACCATCACGTGGGTACTTGGAGCCTTTAACTCCATCTCCATCCTTTGTAAGTCGTACAAAATGGGCCTTTGTGTTAACAACATTGCACTCGTTCCCGTATACGATCTTCTACTCAATGCGTCAGCTACAACGTTTGCTTTTCTAGGATGATATTGAATGATATGGTCGTAATCCTTCAATAGCTCGAGCCAACGTCGTTGCCGCATGCTGAGTTCCTTTTGGGTGAAGAAATATTTGAGGCTTTTATAATCCGTATAAATCTCCACTTTCTCCCCATACAGGTAGTGTCTCAAGATTTTCAACACAAAAATGACTGCTGTCAACTCCAGATCATGAGTAGGATAATTCCTCTCATATTCTTTGATTTGTCGCGAGGCATAGGCTATGACTTTCTCATGTTGCATGAGAACACATCCTAACCCTTTGCCTGAAGCATCGCTGTAGATAACAAATCCATCTGAACCAAATGGTATTGTCGTAAGGGTAAATAAATGAGTCTCCTCTTGAGCTCTTGGAAACTCTTCTCGCATTCCTCGCTCCATACGAATTTTGCATCTTTCTGAGTCAGCTGAGTTAACGGAGTAGCGATTCGAGAAAATCCTTCCACGAATCTCCGATAATAACCAGCTAAGCCCAGAAAGCTACACACTACGGTCGCCGACTTTGGTTGCTCCCAACTTTGGATTGCTTCAATCTTTGCTGGGTCAATAGATACTCCATGTTTTGACACCACGTGCCCAAGGAATGCTATTTCCTTAAGCCAGAACTCGCATTTCTTCAGCTTGGCGTATAGCTTGTTGTCACGAAGTCTTTGAAGTACCAGCTTCAAATGGTGCTTATGATCTTCATGGCTTTTGGAATAGATGAGGATGTCATCAATAAAGACAACAACGAACTGATCCAAATATTCCTTGAATACACGTTTCATCATATCCATGAAAGTAGCAGGAGCATTAGTCAATCCAAAAGACATGACTAAGAATTCATAATGCCCGTACCGAGTTCTGAAGGTAGTCTTTGGAATATCCTCAGTTTTAATCTTCAGCTGATGATATCTAGAACGAAGATCGATCTTTGAAAAGTATTGTGCTCCTTGCAACTGGTCAAATAGGTCATCAATGCGAGGTAGTGGATACCTATTCTTGATGGTGACATGGTTTAATTCTCGGTAGTCAATACAAAGACGCATACTCCCGTCTTTCTTCTTTACAAATAAAATAGGAACACCCCAAAGAGATGTACTAGGACGAATAAAACTGATGTCTAACAATTCCTGTAGTTAGACTTTTAACTCCTGAAGTTCAATAGGAGCCATTCGATATGGGATTTTAGAAATGGGCTTTGTACCCAGTTCAAGATCAATAAAGAATTCAACTTCACGCTCTGGGGGTAGACCAGGAAGTTCTTCAGGAAATACGTCAGGAAATTCATTAACAACAGGAATATTATTCAAATCTGACGTGTTTTTGTTCAAGTCCATAATATGGGCTTAAGAAAGCTTGACATCCGTTTTTCAATAAACGAATAGCTTTATGGCTTGATATGATAGTGACTGATTTTAGTGGTTTAGTTGCTTGTATTCGTATAATAGGTTGGTTAGGAATATGAAAACTAACAACCTTACGAAAATAATTAATTTTGGCATGATGAGTGGTTAGCCAATCAATCCCTAATATCGCATCAAATGTAAGTATCTTTAAAGAAATAAGATCAACAGGTAATGTGATTGTGCCAACTTGGATCAAGCAAGATTTATAAACTGTAGATGTAACGAAGGTTTCACCCAACGGAGTTTCAATAGATACGTTAAAGTCCAATTTCTCCGGAGTCAAGTTTAAACGTTGAGCACAAGCAGGAGAGATAAAAGAATGGGTAGAACCGGTATCTAGTAAGGTATAAACTTCGCAAGAGTTCAAGATTAGCTTACCCGTGATCACCTCGTTTGGGTTTCTCGCGTTTTGGCCAGTCACGACAAACGCCCTTCCTTGAACCACGGACTTTGTTTTGTCTGTAGTCGCCTTTGGTGCCGCCATCCCAGTTGGACTTGACTTTGCTATCGGACAAAATTGGGCTATGTGACCATCTTTTCCACAATTGAAACACACATTGGAAGGCTGTGAATAGTTTAGACTTATGTGTCCCTCCTCTCCGCATCTGTAGCATCTAACTGGCGGTCATTCTCCTCCCCTAGAATTTGTTGTTGGTGCTGGTGCTGATATCTTTCCATCATTGTTGAATCTCCTCTTTTTGAAATTTACACTTGACTCACCTCTCCTATTTTCATGGCCACGATGACCACCCGAGTAGTTACCGCTTTTGTTCGTATTTTTCCCTCCTTGCTGGTTATCATCGCTCCGATGACTGCTGTCACCGGTATGACCCTGGTTGTGGTCCCTCGATTGAACACACTCGTTATCATGCTCTAATAATTGAGCCCTGTTTACAACATCTGAATATAAAGAAAATTTATGAAAGATAAGATATTATCGAATCTCGAGTTTTAGACCTCTCAGAAACATCCGCGTCATACGTTCCTCATTTTCTACCAAATGAGGTGCAAACCTGGATAACTCCGTGAACTTCGCCTCGTACTGGGACATCGTCATGTTGTTCTATTCCAATCTAATAAACTCTATCTCCTTCATATGACGAATATTTTCAGGAAAGTACATGTCATTGAACAGTTTCTAAAATTTTTCCCAAGACATGTTGAGTGCAGCTGGCTGGGTACGCTTCACAGATTCCCACCAATAATCTGCCTCACCACGGAACATAAAGGTGGCGAATGGAACCTTCTATTCCTCTGTGCAGCCCAAGACATCAAATATCTTGGTCATTTTCTTAACCCACATTTCTTCCTTAATCGGATCGGGCTTTCCCCAGAAATCTGGTGGTCCCAACTCCTTGAATCGCTTGGTGTGATGCATCGCGTCTGTTGCTATCATTTCCACCCGTATTTTGTACACGAGTCTCCCTCGTCTAATTTTGCATGAACTGCAAAAAGCTTCTAAACATCGCATCATTCATCGTTTGCTCGATAGTGTTATTTACAGGAGGAATATTGCCTTCCTGTTGCACGTTCTCTTGGTTGGTAATCAAAGGTTGGTCCACAGTATCATAGACTCCATTGTTAACGTTCTCAGCTGCCATTTTAAAAAACTGCCATAAAACAGGGGTTAATTAAACAAATTAACATATCACATAATATTCTTATATTATGACCGACCAACAAATAAGCTTAGGTAGGACACACGAGCGAAGGATTTACTCATCTCTCCCCTCCTAGTTCTATTCCCTGATCTCCGCCAGAGACCATATCCCTAAGCTCTGATACCAACTGTGACGCACCCAAAATAGGTATACATCACCCATTCTGAGTCGCCAAAATACATAGTACAGAAAAACAACTACAACTTTATTAATACAATTGTCGTGCAAAATAAGATAACACATACTGTGAGTTTAAATACAATATTGTCTTCTAGACAATATCCACACCCAAATAAAGTCCTCATTACAATTATTGATGCACTATTTGACAAAATAGTAAGGACTACTAAAACAACTATCTTGAATCATCACTCCATACCCCGGCTAGTCCCTGCTAAATTATCACCTCCTGAAAAGAAAAATGGAACAAAAAGGAAAAGGGTGAGCTCAACTAGCCCAGTAACGAATATTATGACTAAGATAATATACAACAAATTATCCTTAGTCTTCAACAAGGAAAAATCTGATAGAATTCAATAGACAACAAGTTTTAGATCAACAACTGCAGCGGAAATAACAATTCATTAGAAGAGTTAAGTAGAGAATGAAATCTACTATCATCTATGAATTTAAAAGTCCATCATCAATATTTTATTCCTGTAACATCAATCAATATACATCTTTACACTACGGGCCAAAGATATTCATCAGGTAATCATTCATCTTTGCACTACAGGCCAAAGATATTCATCAAGTATCACCATTAAGGACTGAGGATGATGAAAAATATTTTAGAGAACGAATCCAGTGAGACAGAAGGACAAATATTAGGGATTCATATTATAGTTTATCCAAGATCAATAATACTTTATAATAACTAATTATGAAGCAGAATGCAAAAATAACGCTGAAAACATGGATACAATCAAAGATAGTAACTATAATAGACATCTTGGATAAAAAGGAAAAATTTTATTTTTCTGTGAATAGTGTCGTATTCACGAATAGTGCCGTATACGTGAATAGTGTCGTATACATGAATAGTAACCCTTACCTCAAAGAAATATTTCGACATAATGATATTGAAGAAAATAATATCATTTAAGAAGAAAATAATATCCCTTACCTCAAAGAATCAATTACTTTGAATGAAAGGCTCAAGTGATGTTTGAATGAAACTTGTCTTTGAATAAAGAACTCTCAAAGTATCTAAATACTCACAAAATACGCTCAATAATATAGAGAGAAAATAGAGAAAGCTTATGTTTCGGTGTGATTTTCAATTCTAACTTAGCCTCTATTTATAGGAAAATGTTAGCCACCGCCAAGGCATTTCCGACTTGACACTGCTGGCGATGGCTTTACCTGCTACTATTTCCACCCACCACATTTGAAATAAAATTCAGTACATTTCTTCACCAACCATAAGTGGGGCCTACTCAATTCTTGAATTTTCCAGCAAAATTATTTATAACCCTAATTTTTGAAGCAGTCACCTCACGCAATATATTCATAACAAATCATTCGTTCATTTTTAACGGTTCAAAATTTGTGGACATATACCCAACTTATATATGTATAACATATCCAAAAATCACAACGATCCAACGGTCAGATTAAAAATTATAACTCACGCAATATATCGTAAAAATACAAATTGATTTTTAATACCTCCATTCCGACAAAAATATAGATAAAACACCTCAACATTAACTCCTTCAATTATAATCACATAAAATAAATAAATCCATCATTTATATAAAATAAATATTTCCTTATCATATAAATCAATAATTAATTATTCACAAATAATATTACAGAATCACAATTATGACAACCAGTAGTTCCTCGTGAAAGAGGGGCTTTCCAATAAGGATTTCTCCTTACTGGCGCGCAATTAGATGACCTAACCTCTCCTTGACAGAACTTTCTAGACATTGTCAATAATGCTATCTAATAATATTATTCAATAATATGAATTATTGATCTAATAATGGGAAATACAGTGTAGTGACAATTATTGAAACAACAATAATATAAAATATCAACGTAGCAATTATTGAATCAATAAAATAAAATATTAAACAGTAACTACTGTAACAATTATTGAGTAGTGACTTCTTACGTAAGGATCAATAATTCAAAAATACTGTGCAATACTGCTGTACATCTTGTAACCAACCACACATATTATTGTATTTTAACTACTGGGTATTCTAACAAAGGTTAATTGATAACGATTACGCCAGTTTTGTAAATAACTCAAATTTTCATTTTCTTCATTCGACAGCTTATTCTATTATGGGCCCACAAATGGTCACAACCCATATATGAATATTTCCGTGACAGAAGAATATTCCCCAACCAAACGAATATTCCCCGACAAAAATGAATATTTTATAACCACTTGTTTATTTTGTAAAATTTGCACATTTCACCCATAACCAAAGTATTATATCAAATTAACTCCTTATTATTTCAAGATAATAAATAGAGAAAATTTAATTTTATTCATAATAAGTTGGGGTCTTACATTTGATGCCTGTAATGTAAAACAACAAGTGGTTTGATGCCTGTAATGTGAAATGACAAGTGGTTCGACGCCTGTAATGTGAAACGACAAGTGGTTCGATGCCTGTAATGTGAAACGACAAGTGGTTCGACGCCTGTAATATGAAACGACAAGTGGTTCGACGTCTGGTAAAGGTAAGTACTATTGGCGAAAGTGACTCTTAGATGATGACATATGGGCCCTATAGAATAAACCAAATTTATAACAAATGTCTCATAACAGATTTCGTATTTATATCAAAGATTGAATAAATATTTACTACAAATCAATTTATCTTCAATCAACACATTTTCTTAATCTTTGAACAACTATTCATCATTAATATTATAACTCACAATATTGACAACCAGATCATTCTCAGGAAAGAGGGGGCTTTCCGATAAGGACTTCTCCTTCTTGGCGCACAATTAGGTGGCCAAACCCCTTTCCTCGACAGAACTTTCTAGACATCGTCAATAATATAAATAATAATATGAATAACTTTATCGTCTCAATTATTTATTTAATAATATAAAATATTGTGCAGATGATATTGTGGCAATAATTGAATCAATAATGTGAAATACTATGCAGCAATTACTGTAGCAATAATTGAGTATAACTGAGTGACTTCTTATGTAAGCATCAATAATCAATACCGTGTGCTACTATACAACCACGCCATTCATCGTGCTTTTATTAAAGATATTTCAATAGTTAACGGTAAAACTTTCGCCATTATTTTTATAAAAAGATAATTTTGTCGTTTTCTAACTCTGACAATAATTCTGTTGTGGGGTCCACCAATGATTATGTCATCATACGAATATTCCCCCACAAAAAGAATATTCCCCGACCAAACGAATATTTTATAACAACGTGCTTTATTTTGCAAAATTTTCACATATCACCCTTAACTTTAATCTTTTTATCAATTTAACCATTTATTAAATGAAATAATAATTATAAGAAAATTGAATACTTTCATTTCATAAAATTTGGGGTTTTACAATCTCCCCTCCTTATGAAAGTTTTTCCTCAAAATTAGGGTACGTACCTGGTATGTCGAAGAGGTGAGGATACCTTGACTTCATTTCAGATTCTAACTCCCAGGTCATTTCCTCAGCATCGTGGTTTCTCTACAAAACTTTGACTTGAGGTATAACCTTAGAGCGTAGAATATGTTCCTTCTTATCCAAGATTTTGACATGTACCTCTTCATACGTTAAATCTTCTGCTATTTCGTCTGGTTCTAACTCAATAATGTGGTTCGGGTCTTCCACATATTTTTGTAACATGGATATGTGAAAAATGTTATGAACACGAGACATATTTGGCGGTAAAGCGAGTCTAGAGGCCACAGTTCCTACTTGGTCAAGGATTTCAAATGGGCCAATGAATCAAGGATTGAGCTTTCCTCTCTTTCCAAATCTCATAAATCCCTTTCATGGAGCAAAACGTAACAACACATGTTCTCCAACATTGAATTCCACGTCCTTTCGATGAAGATCAGCAAAACTCTTTTGTCGATCTTGCGAGATTTTTATACGTTGCCGGATCATTTGAATCTTTTCCGTAGTCATGCGTACCAATTCCGGTCCCAACAATGTTGCTTCACCCACCTTGTCCCAACATACTGGAGAACGACACTTACATCCATATAACGCTTCGAATGGAGCCATGCTGATACTTGCTTGATAACTGTTGTTGTAAGAGAATTCCACTAATGGCAAGAACTTCTCCCAACTTCCGTTGAAGTTAAGGACACAGAGTCTTAATAGATCCTAAAGAGTTTGAATAGTCCTCTCCGATTGCCCGTCCGTTTGAGGATAATAAGCCGAACTGAATTGTAAATCCGTGCCCATAGCTTTTTGCAAACTAACCTAAAACCGTGAAGTGAATCTTGGGTCTCGATCAGAAACTATGGATACTGGCATACCATAGGTATACATCACCCATTCTGAGTCGCCAAATACATGGTACAGAAAAACAACTACAACTTTATTAATACAATTGTCATGCAAAATACGACAACACATACTGTGAGAGTTTAAATACAATATTGTCTTCTAGACAATATTCACACCCAAATAAAGTCCTCATTACAATTATTGATGTACTATTTTATAAAATAGTGAGGACTACTAAAACAACTTTCTTGAATCATCACTCCATACCCCGGCTAGTCCCTACTAAATTCTCACCTCCTAAGAAGAAAAATGGAACAAAAAGGAAAAGGGTGAGCTCAACTAGCCCAGTAAAGAACATTATGACTAAGATAATATACAACAAATTATCCTTAGTCTTCAACAGGGAAAAATCTAATAGAATACAATAGATAACAAGTTTTAAATCAACAACTGCAGCGGAAACAACAATTCATTAGAAGAGTTAAGTAGAGAATGAAATCTACTTTCATCTATGAATTTAAAAGTCCATCATCAATATTTTATCCCTGTAACATCAATCAATATACATCTTGAATCAAATATTCATCTTTACACTACGGGCCAAAGATATTCATTTGTATCACCAGTTGGTCATGTTCATCTCAACACTTGTTCATCTTTGCACTACGGGCCAAAGATATTCATCAGGTAATCATACATCTTTGCACTACGGGCCAAAGATATTCATCAAGTATCATCATTACGGACTTGAGGATGATAAAAACATTTTAGAGAACGAAATCAAAGGTGATGCGAAGGACAAATATTAGGATTAAGTATAATGTTTATCCAAGATCAATAATACTTCATAATAACCAATTGTGAAGCGTAATTCAAAAATAAAGACCAAAAACATGGATACAATCAAAGATAGTAACCATAATAGACATCTTGGACAAAAAAAGAAAATTTCATTTTTCTATGAATAGTACCGTATTCGTGAATAAAGGTCAGATATCGTGAATAGTGCCGACACGTGAATAGTAACCTCCCAAACACAAAAGTTCCAAATTTGATTAAAATGTTCAAACCAATATTTCGGAATAATGATATTGAAGAAAATAATATTATTTAAGAAGAAAATAACATCCCTTGCCTCAAAGAATCAGTACTTCGGAATGAAAGGTCGGAAGTGATGCTGAATGAGACTTGTACTGAACAACAACTCTCAAAGTATCTAAATACTCACAAAATACGCTCGATAATATAGAGAGAGAAAGAGAGAAAACTTTGTTTCTGGTGTGATTTTTAATTCTAACTTAGCCCTCTATTTATAGGAAAATGTTAGCACGCCGAAGCAGACTTGACCTGCTACCTGATGGCTTTACCTGCTACTATTTCCACCCACCACATTTGAAATAAAATTTGAGCACATTTCTCACTAACCAAAAGTGGGGCCCACTCAATTCTAGAATTTTTTACCAAAAACCATTTATAACATAATTTCTGAATCAGTCACCTCTTAAAATTCATAACAAATCATTCGTTCAATTTTAACGGTTCAAAATTTATGGACATATACTCAACTTATATATGTATAACATATCCAAAAATCACAACGATCCAACGGTCGGATTAAAAATTAAAACGCACGCAATATATCTAAAAAATACTGATTTGATTTTTAATACCTCCATTCCGACAGAAATAGTGATAAAACACCTCAACATTAATTCCTTCAATTATATCCACATAAAATAAATATTTCATTATCATATAAATCAATGATTAATTATTCACAAATAATATTACAGAATCACAATTATGACAACCAGGCCATTCCCAAGAAAGAGAGGGCTTTCCAATAAGGATTTCTCCTTACTGACGCGCAATTAGGTGACCAAACCTCTCCTTAGACAGAACTTTATAGACATTGCCAATAATGTTGTCTAATAATATTATTCAAATAATATGAATTATTCATCCGATAATGGGAAATACACATGCGTTGATAATTATTGAAACAACAATAATATAAAATATCAACGCAAAGAATTATTGAATCAATAAAATAAAATATTGAAAAGTAATTATCGTAACAATTATTGAGTAATGCCTTCTTACGTAAGAATCAATAATTCAAAAATCTTTGTATGCGATCTGGTAGTGCTCTTCGTGTGCAACCACGCCAGACATCTTGTATTTTAACCAACGGGTATTCCAATAGTGTTAATTGTGAACAACTACTACGCCGTTATTTATAAAAACTTAAACTTGTCCTTTTCTTCATCCGCGGTTATTATTTCATTATGAGGCCCACGAATGGTCATACTGTCAGTAACATATGAATATTCCCCGACAACAAGAATATTCTACGACCAAACGAATATTCCCCGACAAAAAATAAATATTTTATAACCACTTGCTTATTTTGTAAAATTTTCACATTTCACCCATAACCAAAGTATTATATCAAAATAACTCCATATTATTTTAAGATAATAAATAGAGAAAATTTAATTTTTATTCATAATAAGTTGGGGTCTTACAATAAGTTTCTCGTATAGGTAAGAAATGAACAGAGTTGGTCAATCTATCAACAATGACCCAAATTGCATCTATGCCTTGAGAAACCTTGGGAAGACCAGTAACGAAATCCATGGTAATGTGCTTCCACTTCCATTCTGGAATTTCAAGTGGTTGCAATGGACCTTTTGGCACTTGATGCTCCGCCTTGACACGTTGACAAGTTAAACACCTTGAGATAAACTCCGTGATCTCTCTCTTCATATTGCTCCACCAAAATGTATGTCAAAGATCACGATACATTTTGGTACTCCTAGGATGGATTGCAAACGGTGTATTGTGCGCCTCCATCATGATTTAATACTTTAAATCAGGGTCGTGACTCGTAGTATTCATTCTTCACCGATTCTTGCTTCCGGGATAACACCTTCTTGCACTTTCTTCCTCATACACATCAACTCCAGGTCTTTAACTTAAGTAGCTTTAACTTTATCGATTAAGATCGATTCTACTCGTATATTTTCCATCATGACGTGGGTCCCTGGAGTCTTTAACTCTATCTCCATCCTTTGCAAGTCGTACAAAATGGGCCTTTGCGTTGACAATAACGCACTCATACTTGCATATGATCTTCTACTCAATGCGTCAGCTACCACGTTCGCTTTTCCAGGGTGATATTGAATGGTATGATCATAATCTTTCAACATTTCAAGCCAACGTCGTTGCTGCATGTTAAGTTCCTTTTGGGTGAAGAAATATTTGAGGCTTTTATGATCTGTATAGATCTCCACTTTCTCCCCATACAGGTAATGCCTCCAAATTTTAAGTGCGAAAACGATAGCTGCCAACTCTAGATCATGAGTAGGATAATTCCTCTCATATTCTTTGAGTTGTCGAGAGGCATAGGCTATGACTTTTCCATGTTGCATGAGAACACATCCTAACCCTTTGCTCGAAGCATCACTATAGATGACAAATCCCTCCGAGCCAAATGGTATTGTCAGAACATGTGCTGAAATGAGTCTCCTCCTGAGTTCTTGAAAACTCTTCTCGCATTCCTCGCTCCAATCGAATTTTGTATCTTTCCGAGTCAACTGAGTTAATGGAGTAGCGATTTGAGAAAACCCTTCTATGAATGTCCGATAATAACCAACTAAGCCGAGAAAGCTACGTACTTCGGTCACTGATTTAGGTTGCTCCCAGCTTTGTATTGCTTTAATCTTCTAGGTCAATAGATATTCCGTGACCTGATATCACGTGCCCAAGGAATGCTACTTCCTCAAGCCAGAACTCACATTTCTTCAACTTGGCATAAAGCTTGTTTTCACGAAGCTTTTGGAGTATCAACCTCAAGTGTTGCTCATGATCTTCACGACTTTTGGAATAAATGAGGATGTCATCAATAAAGACAACCACAAAATGATCCAAATATTCCTTGAAAACTCGGTTCATCATATCCATGAAGGCAGCAGGAGCATTAGTCAATCCAAAAGACATAACTAGGAATTCATAATGCCTGTAACGAGTTCTGAAAGCAGTCTTTGGAATGTCATCAGTTTTAATCTTTAACTGATGATATCTGGAATGAAGATCGATTTTTGAAAAGAATTTGGCACCTTGCAACTGGTCAAACAGGTCATCAATACGAGGCAACGGGTACCTATTTTTTGATGGTGACGTGATTCAACTCCCGATAATCTATACAAAGTCGCATATTCCCATCTTACTTCTTTACGAATAGAATAGGAGCACCCCAAGGAGACGTACTAGGAGGAATGAAAGCGATGTCTAACAACTCTTGCAGTTGAGTTTTTAACTCTTGAAGTTCAATAGGAGCCATTCGATATGGGGCTTTGGAAATGGGTTTTGTACTGGGTTCAAGGTCGATACCAAACTCAATTTCACGTTTTGGGGTAGGCCGTAAGTTCTTCGAAATACGTCGAAATTTATTAACAATAGAAATGTCATTCAAGATCGCGTATTTTTGTTTAAATTAAATGACATGAGCTAAGAAAGCCTGACATCCGTTTTTCAATAAACGAATAGCTTTATGGCTTGAGATGACAGTGATTGACTTTAATGGTTTGGTTGCTTGAATTCGCATAATAGGTTGGTTAGGAATATGAAAGCTAACAACCTTACGAAAATAATCAATTTTAGCATGATAAGTGGTTAACCAATCAATCCCTAAAATCACATCGAATGCAAGTATTTTCAAAGAGATAAGATCCACAAGTAACGTGCGGTTGCCGATTTGAATCAAACAAGACTTATAAACAGTGGATGTAATAAATGTTTCCCAAAACGAAGTTTTAACCAATAAGTCAAAGTCTAATTTCTCCGTAGTCAAATTTAAACGTTGAGCGCAAGTAGGAAAAATAAAAGAATGGGTAGAACCTGTATCAAATAAGGTATAGACTTTTCTAAAGTTTATGATTAGCTTAACAGTGATCACCTCGTTTGAATTCCTCGCTTTTTGGGAGGTTATGACAAACACTCTCCCTTGAACTAGCGGTTTTGTCTTGTCTGGGACTGCCTTTGATGCCCCCATCCCAGCTGGACTTGACTTTGGTGCACGAAAAAATCGGGCTAGGTGACCTTCTTTTCCACAATTGTAACATGCTTTGGACTGCTGCGTACAGTTTGGACTGATGTGTCCCTCCCCTCCGCATTTGTAACATACGACCGGCAATCATTCTCCTTCCTTAAAAATAGGTGCTGGTGCTGACGTCTTTCCATCATTATTGAATCTCCTCTTCTTGAAATTTCCACTTCTATTAACTTGGCCATGATTACCACTGAAGTGGTTACCATTTCTGGCATGTTGATTCCCTCCACGTTTGTTGTCACCGCTTCGATGACTGCTACCACTGGTATTATCGACTTGCCGACTACTCTCTCTTGGTTGGGTTGACTCATTATCGCGCTCCAATAACTGAGCCCTATTTACAATATCTGAATACAAACACAGTTTGTGAGAGATAAGGTATTGGCGTATCTCAGGTTTCAAACCTCTTAGAAACATCCGCGTCATTCTCTCCTCGTTATCAACTAAGTGGGACGTAAACCGGGACAACTCGGCAAACTTGGCTTCGTACTACGGTACGGTCATATTGTTTTGCTCCAGCTTGATGAAATCTACCTCTTTCATGTGACGAATACTTTCGGGAAAGTACTTGTCGTTGAACAGTTCTTGGAACTTCTCCCAAGACATTTTGAGTGCGGTAAACTAGGTCCGCTTTACAGATTCCCACCAGTAATCTGCCTCTCCTCGCAACATGCAGGTGGAAAAGGGAACCTTTTGCTCCTCGGAGCATCCCAAGACATCAAATATCTTGGTGATCTGCTTTATCCACGTCTCTGCCTTAACTGGTTTTGGCTCTCCAATAAACTCTGGTGGTCCCAACTCTTTGAACTTCTTGGCGGTGACCACCCAAGAGTTGTCAGTGTTTCCACCTGCATTATGAATAGGAGCCGCTCTCACCTGATGTTGCATGAATTGCATAAAGCCTCTGAACATCCCATCGTTCATCATTTGATCGGTGTTGTTGTTTACCTGAGGATTATTGTCTTCCTGTTGCACATTATCCTGGGTATTGATTTGTGGTGACTCAACGGTCTCATGTGCTCCATTGCTTATCTCAACATTCTCGGATGTCATTTTCAAACACTGCCACAAAACAAGGGTTAATTGACATGCCACATATTATCCCTATACTCTGACCGACCAATTAAATAACAAATAAACTTAGGTAGGTCATACTAGCGAAGGAATTACTCGTCTCTCCCCCTAGTTCTAGTCTCACATCTTAGCCAAGGATCATATCCCTAAGCTTTGATACCAACTGTGGCGCCCCCAAAATAGGTATACATCACCCATTCTGAGTCGCCAAATACATGGTACTGAATACAAATACAAACTTAAATATACAGCATGAGCTGTGAGTTTTAATACAATATTATCTTCTAGACAATATTCAAACTCAAAATAAGTCCTTAATACATTTATTATCACACTATTTCACAGAATAGTGAGGACTATTAATGCAAACATCTGGACCGTCACTCCGTTCCCCGACTTGTCCCAGCTATATTCTCATTTCCTGAAGAGAACAATGAAAGCAAGGGCTGAGCTCAACTAGCCCAGTAAGAAATATTATGACTAAGATAATGCAGAATAAATTATCGTTAGCCTTGAACAATGTTAAACTGATAAAATACAATAGACATCGAGTTTAACTTCATCGGAACAAGCAATCCATTAGAAGAGCCAAGTAGAGCATGATATCTACTATCTTTTATGATTTAAAGTTATCACTAATTTTATCGCTGAGACTCAGCGTAATAAATAATCCACATCACTGAATTATCTATGCACTACGGACCAAGGATATTCATCAGTTGGTCATGTTCATCTCAACAACTGTCCATCAATGCACTACGGGCCAATGAGGACTTTTACCACATCATTTGTAACATTACAGGTCATAATTATACTGAATGATTCCTGGTCCTAATCATACCAATCAACAGTCCATCTATGCACGTAAGCCAAAGATAACTTTCATTATAATATAAGCATGAGGATGATGACAATGATATAAGAATTCAATTAAAAGAAAACAAAGGATAAATTTTAAAGATTTATAATTTAATTTATCTAGAATTTCATAATTTCCAAATTGTCAACATGATACTGCTTTGTGGAGTAAAATTTAAGAATAATATTGTATCAAAAATGATTTGGATCGAAAAGAAATCAATTTTTGTCATGAATAGTATCCCAGGTGAATAGTACCCAAGTGAATAGTACCTCGTGAATAGTACTCCGACATAAAAAGATTAAAACTTATCAAGAATGCTCAGAATAATATTTTCATGAAAAGATACTGGATAAAGCGTAAATATCAAGGATATTCTACTAATTTCAGGAATTATAGAAGCAATACTTACCATAGTAAGTTTAAATTTAGGAATTTGAAATGAACAATATACGAAACTGTAAATGGATTTTCAACTGTCATATGGTAGTTTGCGTAGACAGATCATTTCTATAATTTAATAACAAATGAATACGAAGGATTATTCATCAAGCATGCGGTAGTCCACGTAGACAAGTTATTCCCACAGAATAATAAAGAATGGAATAACAACCCTTACGAGTATTGAAAGAATTAACTCTCTTCATGAATACGAAAGAAATAATACCCCTTACCTTAGTAGGAGATTGGATACTGCAATAGTGTAGTAACATAATACTCTTCTTCTTTTTATTTGATTCTCTCTCTATAGAATTCTCTTGTGAGTCGTAGTGAATTGGTGAGAATGAAAGAAGAAATAAGCTTCTATTTATAGAAGATTTTCAGCTTAGCCCTTACAATGCGAAGAGGCAAATGGCTTGACGACTGGTGATGTGAAAAGAAAAGTGGTTTGACGCCTGTAATCTTAAATAACAAGTGGTTCGATGCCTGTAATGTGAAACGACAAGTGATTCGATGCCTGTAATGTGAAACGACAAGTGGTTCGACGCCTGTAATGTGAAACGACAAGTGGTTCGACGCCTGTAATATGAAATGACAAGTGGTTCGACGTCTGGTAAAGGTAAGTACTATTGGCGAAAGTGACTCTTAGATGATGACATATGGGCCCCATATAATAAACCAAATTTATAACAAACGTCTCATAACAGAATTCTTATTTATATCAAAGATTGAATAAATATTTACTACAAATCATTTTATCTTCAATCAACACATTTTCTTAATCTTTGAACAATTATTCATCATTAATATTATAACTCACAATATTGACAAACAGATCATTCTCAGGAAATAGGGGGTTTTTCGATAAGGACTTCTCCTTATTGGCGCGCAATAAGGTGACCAAACCCCTTTCCTCAACAGAACTTTCTAGACATCGTCAATAATATAAATAATAATATGAATAACTTTATCGTCTCAATTATTGATTTAATAATATAAAATATTATGCAGATGATATTGTGACAATAATTGAATCAATAACGTGAAATACTATGCAACAATTACTGTAGCAATAATATAGTATAACTGAGTTACTTCTTATGTAAGCATCAATAATCAATACTGTGTGCTACTATGCAACCACGCGTATTATTGTACTTTTATTAGCGGGTATTTCAACAGTTAATGGTAAAACTTTTGCCATTATTTTTATAAAAAGATAATTTTGTCATTTTTTAACTCCGACAATAATTCTGTTGTGGGGTCCACCAATGATTGTGTCATCATACAAATATTCCCCGATAAAAAGAATATTCCCCGATCAAACGAATATTTTATAACAACTTGCTTTACTTTGCAAAATTTTTACATATCACCCTTAACTTTAATCCTTTTATCAATTTAACCATTTACTAGATGAAATAATAATTATAAGACAATTGAATACTTTTATTTCATAAAATTCGGAGTCTTACAGATGATCCCCCTAAGTACGAGAAGAAGAGTCCATAGTCTTATGACTGTTAAAGGTTTCAAGTATAAACACTTGACAACCTAGGACATAGTTCAAGGTCTTATGACCCTCAGAAGTTCTTTTGATTCTTGTTATTCATTCTTGATTCAAAACCCGAGTTTTTCTTGTTACAGAAGTTTTTGATTCACTAGTATGTTATTATTTTATTGTTATATTATTATACTTGTGCGCAATCGTGCTCACTCTTGCGTAATAATAACATTGCAATTATGAACGAAAGGTCCGCGAGCCTTTTACTAGCAAAGGCAAGCGCAAAGCTAATAAGTGATGAAGACTTGTTATTTAATTTTAAGAATTTTATTGTCAAGACTTGATGTTGTTTGAGACTTATTATTTGTTTATGTTTCCGCACAGATGTTTAAGGTTAGTTTGATCTAGGATTGTATTTATTATTCAGATGTTGTAAGCCTATAACGGGAGGATTTATTTCTATCTATTGCATGTTTGCATTTATTATAGGTAGATAGATAGATGATATTTGTATAGTGAACACCAAATCCTGTGGAATTAAAGTACCCGGATTTGGGGGTGTCACAGGTTGGTATCAAAGCTGTAGGTTATGAACCTTAGGTGGGGGAACAACCTTAGGTAGTATCCTTATAGGAGATCGAGAATATAGTGGTGGTAAACTCTTATCGAGTTCTAAGAAATAAATTCATTAATTCATTAAAGATAATAAAAGACTTTATGTGCTTATATGATAAACTTATGTGCTCGCAAGTATCGATTAGTAATCTAAAACTTAAAATTGTGTTGTTAGGATGTCGGATGTTGGTGGATCTAGTCGAGCTGGGGAGTAGGAACCCGTACCAACGGAGGAGGAGCCTCGAGACATTCATGTTGTCAGGGAGCAGTTGGTACAGAGAGAGCCATCTCCGTTGATTACTGTTGTTGGTTTGGAGCATGAGCCTGAGTCTGATCCAGAGGACGATCCTGAGGAAGAAGAGGAAGAAGATGAGTTCCCACCGAACTCTATTAGTGTCGAGATGTACGATGCACTTTATAATCGTAACATAGAGTTACGAGACACTGTTCAGGAGCTGAA
The DNA here is from genome assembly GCA_020205605.1 of Panax ginseng. Classification (NCBI taxonomy): domain Eukaryota; kingdom Viridiplantae; phylum Streptophyta; class Magnoliopsida; order Apiales; family Araliaceae; genus Panax; species Panax ginseng. The sequence continues at coordinate 50,514,733 of CM035149.1, read as the reverse complement.
GGAGCGGACAATTATTCAACAGCTTACCATCGAGCAGAGGGATAGGGAGACCGTGACTCTTCACACTCGTCAAGGAAACGTAGAGTTGGATTAGGTTCACGAGAAGGGTCAAACTGAGGAGAAGTTTGAGGAAATAGAGAAGTTGAAGAGTGAACTAAAAAAGAGAGCTCAACAAAGCTGACCATAGCAGAGGAAGTTTGGGTAAGGGAATCACATCGTGCTGATCTTGCAGAAGAGGATTTCCGTACGAAGAAGGCTAAGCTTGGGGAGACATACTCTATACTTCAAAATGTAATGGATGAGGCCCATGATCGAGTTATGAGATACCTAATCCAGTTTGAAGGACTACCATCGTATATGATAGATCGCAGGACGATGTTCCGCATCATGGAGGAGGAACGTGGCAAGGCTATTCAGCACCTTAACAAGCAGTGATAGAATTAGTTTAATTATGTGAAAACCTATCTGGTAGTTAAAGATGTAAATTCCGATGTGTTTATAAATAAATGAATATTTTAATGTTTTAAATCTTGTAGATTCTTTATCTCGGGATAGTTGATGTAAATAACGGTGATGCTATCGTACGATGTTAAAACTTTTGATTTGAATAAAATATCAGAGTTTATTCGAGATAATGTGTTAAGTGATTATGTTTAAATGTTTTAGTTAAGCCTTAAGTGTTTAAGGGGTGGAATAAAGACCTAGCGTATATTCTTAACAGAAATATACCGCCAAGAAGATGACCAAACCGTCAACCGGCCCAAGAAGGGTCGACGAACAACAACGACGCCAATGCTAACCCCGTTCAGCAATTGGTGAACCTATTACCCGGAGCAATTAACAATCAACCCCAAGCTCCACCAAATGCAACGTTCAATGATTTCAAGGTGGTGGGACCGCTAGAGTTTAAAGGCTCCATGAACCCGATAGAAGCTCAAACCTGGGTTATGGAGATGGAGAAAGTTTTTGACGTCGCTAGAGTCAGAGAGGACTAGAAAACTGCCTACGCAACATTTATGCTGAAATCCGAAGCCAATTATTGGTGGCAAGCAAATAAGGTCCGGGGAGGAGAAGGTGTGATTACCTGGGAGAGATTCAAGGAGATGTTCTTCGAGATGTATTTTCCGACCAGCTCGCAGAACCAAATGGAGGTCTAATTTTTGGAGTTGAAATAAGGGAATATGTCCGTATCAGACTATACGGCAAGATTCAATGAGTTGGCTAGGTTCGCCATATATCAAGTGCACCCAGATGAGAGAAAAGCAAGAAGGTTTGAACAAGGACTGATGCCTTGGTTGTATAGTAAAGTGTCGATGTTTTAGTTGAAGACGTTCACTGGGGTACTGGAGAAAGCTATACTCGCTGAAGGTGGAAGCGATGCGGTAACTAAATATAATCAGGATCAGAAAAAGAAGAAGAGTGAAAATGAAGTAATTAACAAGACTAGTGGAAGTAACACGAGAGGTAGTAATAATCAAAAGAGAAAGTGGTTTGACAACTTTTCAACTGGAAATCCGTAAGGATGGCAGAAGAAGAGGATCGAAGCGTGCCCAACCTGTGGGAAAGCTCATCTGGGAGTCTACATGAAGGGAAAATGATTATGCTACAATTATGGTCAAGAAGGCCATATAACACATAACTGTCCTAATCCAAAGAAGGGTGTCTGCTTTACTTGTGGCTCAAAGGATAATATGGCAAGAGACTGTCCTAAGAAAGGATCTGGAGGGGCAAGATCAGGAGGGAATAGAGGAAACAGCGGTGGAAGCACTCTGACTATCACAGGACCAACCGCAACCAACCGACCGACCGCCAGAACATTCAACATGACAATGCAGGATGTAGTGCAGTCTCGTGATTTGGTGTCAGGTATCATTCCGATCAATAGAGTTAATGCTTATGTATTATTTGATTCGGGTGCTACTTGTTCATTTATATCTGATGATTTTGTTAAGAACTTATAATTGTCTAAGGATGAGTTAGAACACCCCATGAACATAGAACTTGCAAATAGAGAAATTATCCCTATTATGTACGTACATAAGAATTGTAGAGTGGATATTAAGGGTAATATTATGAACGTAGATCTTATCCCTTTTCAACTTGGGGAATTTGATGTTATCTTGGGAATGGATTGGCTATTCAATTACGGGGCTGTAATTGATTTCCAAAAGAAGCGTATTAACCTTATGACTCTGTCAAAGGTTATGTTTTATGGCAGCAAGTCGCCTAGACAATCGAGTTGTTTGACGATGATGCAGGCCATGAAGATGTTAAGACAAGGCTGTGTAGGATATTTAGCTTACATAGTCGACAGTCGTAAAGAGAACCCGAATATAGAGGAGATACCCGTAGTGAAGTACTTCGCAGACGTATTTCCAGATGATCTACCAGGACTCCCGCCAGACAGAGAGGTTGAGTTTGTGATCGATTTAGGGCCAGGAACGGCTCCGATATCGAAGGCACCATATCGGATGGCCCTGGTAGAGATGAAAGAATTGATGGTACAACTGCAAGAGTTACTGGACAAGAAGTATATCCAACCAAGCGTATCGCCGTGGGGAGCTCAGGTGTTATTTATGAAGAAGAAGGACGGGACGATGGGGCTTTGCATCGACTACATAGAACTAAATAAGGTCATGACTAAGAATAAATATCCATTACCAAGGATTGACAATCTGTTTGATCAATTGAAGGGAGCAAGATATTTTTCAAAGATAGACTTAAGGAGTCGTTATCATCAAATGAAGGTGAGGCCAGAGGATGTACCAAAGACAGGATTTAGGACTCGGTATGCTCACTAGAAATTTTTGGTGATGTCATTCGGTCTAACAAATGCTCCTGTTGCGTTTATGGGCCTGATAAACAGGGTGTTTAAACCGTTTTTAGATAAATTTGTGGTGGTGTTCATCGATGACATTTTGGTATACTCAAAAACAAAGGAAGAACACGTAGAGCATTTGAAAGTAACGTTAGAGGCATTGAGAAGAGAGAAGTTATATGCCAAATATTTGGCATATATATATCTGGACCGAATGGTAATGAAGGTGATCAGCCTTTCATACTTGATGAATACACGTAGTATGCACAGAGTTCAATTTAAAAATTCTTAGACATGGCAATCATCAATGATTAACCACAAGTATATTTGAATAAACAACCCAAAGTTGAGTTAAAGAAAAACTTGCCTGTACCGTTGATTACCGCTATGCAATTTAATAAGTTTTGTTTGAAGACCTAATATTAATAATATTTATTTCTAAGTTAGAATAATATCATCACAGTATTTAAAATAACCTAAACACATTAACACATAACCCTATCAGTCGATACATCACATAAAACCTAACCTTAAGTCAAACTTTTACAGTCTGAGTCGAGTTCGGCATAATTCTTACATCCCGACGGCTTAGTCGGACAAAAATCGAGTTTAAGTTCAATATAATTTTTCATGATTTTTCAAATATTAAAATTATTTCTAAATAATTTATTTAATATTATAATTAAATAAATTAAATAGCATTTATATTCCAAAAATATTAAATATTTATGAAATATACTCAAACTAATTAAAAACTAATTTTTAGGCTTTAAAATTATTTTTAGTAATTTATTATGTATTTTTAATAATTTAAAACTAATTTTCTCTAATTAATTAATAAAATAATTAATTTTCTGAAAATAATTGTCGCTAAAGGGCCCTATAGCGACGAAACTATCGTTATAGGTGTTCTTGAGCTGTTATTGAGCTTGCACAGAAAGCCATGTCAGTCACAAGGGTGCTAGGTTTGACCAGGTCTAGATCTATGTTCCAGTTGATTACAGGGCTTGTAATGGTATCAAGATTATAGTATTTATGTAATACTACATATACTAACTCATATCATGGCCAAACAACAACATAACAGAGAGATCGAAGCCTCCAAAAATCATGTCAGAGATGTTCTACATTTCTGGGTTTTCCATAAATGAAGAACAGTCGCTAAGACTTACTTTAAAGCTTCGAATCCATGCATTCCGAGGTTACATAATGTGTTTTATTGGTTTATTCATGTAGTATTGATGTCAGTGTACAATTGTATAACATTATATCATCATAGCAACTACAAATCTAAGAGATATTGTATGGTCAAAGCAGTGGTCAGGAAACGGTTCTTGAAGATCTGGGTTTCCCAGAAACCTTCATCCGGCAAGTTGGTCAACGCTACTTTGACCACCTATATATTTGATCTTGTGCAAGATCTGTTTGTTCTAAAAGCTTTAGTGTGTAGTTCACATGTTAGTCTACAACATAAAAACAACAACCCGACCAAACTATTAAAGAGCAGTAAGATCGAAGGCCTGCAAAACACTGTCAAACAAAAATCTGGGTTCTGGGTTGCCCAGAAACCCATTATCGTGATCAGTCAACGCGGTTTGACTGATCATAACTTACGATCTAGACATGATTTGACACTGTTTCCAGTTTCAGATCACAGTATACATGGTATAGAACAGATCCATAACATAAAACACACATAACACTTAACACACACGGATCTAGAAGCCCTGACATATGGCTGTCAGACAACTTTTCCAATTTTTTCCAGATTTCTAAATATGCTAGTTTCGTGCATCTAAGTGTTATAGATCTATGATCTATCAACCCAGATCACTCAAAGACACCCTAATACACAACTTTAACCAACCAATTACAACATATAACATAAGATCACTGATTTTTCGAAATTTTAGGTTTTATACCTCTTTTATTCGATTCTTGATCTTTGATCCCTTCTACTGATCTTGATGATCTAGGAGCTTGGTTAGTGACTGATACACTTAGGGATTTCAGATGTTTAGAGAGAGAGAGAGTTGTTTGAAAGCTAGAGAGCAAATGGGTTATGTTTATGAACTTTCTCTCTCCAAAATCACATATAACCTAGATACAATGTTTCTACATTTGCTAGGTGGCATGTTAAGGTCAGATTTGGTATAGATTTGCAGCACATGGGATAAGCCTTAAGTGATGACTCACTAGATCTTGCAAATCTCTTTACTTAAAATCTTAGTAAAGGGTATTTTGGACATTGGACATGTAATTTTAATGGCAAACTAGTCAATTGCCCTAACCCTTAGATTTTTGCAAATTAATTTCTAAGATTACCAAAATTAGGTTTTCAAAATAGAAAATTAACATTACTTAATTATAATTAGAATTCTCTAATTATATTAAAATTTCCTAATCATAATTCAAGCTTGCTAATTAGGATTAATATTTCCTAATTAAAATTTTTAATAATAATTTTTAAAACCTATGAATGATCAATTAAATTTTATTATTATTATTATGTTCACAATTAAATGAATTTAATTGATTTATTTTGTGAGTAAACTCATGTTATTGTATAGATTTTTATGCCTTTGTGCTTTGTTTTCTATTAGTATTGGAAACTCCTTGGTGTTATTGTGTTTATATGGATGGATTGATGATGGAAAAGAGAATGGAGCTAGCATGTTACCGGATGTTGGAGTGAAGTTTTGGAGTGAAGTGTTGCTAGAATTAATTGTTTAGAATTTCCAAGATTTTGAAAATAAATGTTTTCCGAGAAATTTCGTAAAACACTATTCATCCGCTTCGCTTTCAAAGGAAAAATATTTTGAAATTCTCGAAAAACAATTCATTCGCGAATTATTTTGAAATTCCGAGAAATGCATAATGATAGAATATCGAGATAAGATGAAATATCTAATAATATTTCATTTATGGCAAACAAAGTTTTTGCCTGCGGACTTAAAACCTAAGGGTTGAGTATATTGATTTCCGAGAAGGAAATGAAGCGCGTAGAAGGAATTGTGTTATGGTTAAAGCGTGTTATTCAAGTATGATACTATTTAGTATCTATGTATAATACGATGAGTTAATACGGAGTACAATACGATTATCGTACGAGTATTATACGGAGAGAATACGTGAATTATACGTATGGAATACGATTAGTATTATGAAATTAAGTTAAGACTTAATGATAATCCATTTGAGTTGGATTATGTTTAGTCCAATCAATTGTATAGGCAAGCCCAATGAATTAATATGTTAAGCCCAAGTCAAGGCCCAATATTAGATTGGTTAAGCCCAATGCAAGAAAACCAAACCATGGATCGAACCGGTGGGTCACCGAATGGGTAAAACCCATGGGCAACCCATGGGATGACCCATGGGCATGGTGGGCCTAGCCACTTGGTGTGCAAGAAAAGATAATCACTTGATCACCAAGTATTTTACTTGGTGATGAAAGTGTTGAATAAGAAGGAGGTGGGACATTTGACCAAAAAGCCCTTCCTCTTGTTTTACTATAAATAGGAAGCCTATGTTGGCCATTTGATGTTTTTCCAAGACTCAACCAACATATTTGAGAGAGAAAAAGAGCTAGACTTAAACCATTCTTCTACCTTGAAGCTTTTTCATTAGAAGTTTATCAAGAACACAAAGATCGTTAAGGTAATATTCCTTAATAGTAGTTCCATCTCTTTTGGTTTTCTTTTAGTATGGAGAATCATAAATGGGTGGTGTATGGCTTGTATGGTGGGATAAGAATGACTTACCATAGATTCAATCTCTATAAGTCATGAGATCATAGAAATCATAAGGTTTGATATAGCTTAAAATCATGAAAATATTGATTGTTGAGATTGATTGTTGATAAACAATTGAACTCCATCAATACTTAAATATGTGCATCTTATTTGGTTAGGATGTAAATATGAAGTCCATGGAGTATTCCATGTGATTTGACTTAGAGAACACTAGTAACGAAGTTATGGCGAATTTTACGTAATTAGACGTTAAACGTCGAAAACGTTGAAATTTCGGATTAGTAGTCGAAAGTTTCCGTGAGACTTGAAAACATTGTTTTTCAATGTCAACACGTGAGATATGGTATTTAAGAGTCGCGGACTCAAGAATCATCGGATTCTGACTTAAAACGATGAAAACGAGCATTGAACGCTCATTAACGTTTACGAACGCTTAGGAAATGAACTTAATAGTGAATTTTGAGTTAACAGATTCGAAAGTGTCAAATTCTTATATGAACGCATAGAGTATGTCGTTTATGACGTGTAGGCTTTTGAGTGGACCAAATCGGACTTATAACGAAGAAGTTATGGTTCGAGAATCTCACCAAAATTTTATCTATGAAAATTTTTCTCGTGTCGAGGTCCGCCACTGCCACACAGTATAAGTGTGTTAAATGTCGCACCGCAGCAACACCGCAATATAAAGTAGTTGGTTATCGAAAGTGGCACCACAACACACATGGGTATAAGGGAGTCTCGCCGCAGTCACGAGACCGGACTGGTATCGCTAACCGAAATCAGCAACAGCCAGCCTTGAATAAAGAAAGTTCACGCTGCCGCATGCAAAAAAGTGTGGTATTTGATAGATGACTTAGGTTTGAACTTCAATTGTTCGTAGACCTAGAAGAGTAAAGTTTATGCACTTCATAAGTGTATTAAAACTATTCCTATACTACCTATACTAATGTATATGGTATTGAACTTAGGAATTGAATGCATGTTAATAAGTTATGAATGAAGAACACAAAGTGTTATCAATGAACCCTAGTCGGGAAACAACGTTGGTACTTTGCCAATGATGATAGAGTCTGCTAATAACGTAAGTCGTTAATAAGTCGGATGAAGGGTAATAAGTCGAGTTGACTTTATTAATGATATTAAGTTAACAAAGACATAGAAGAGAAAGAAGTTGGTAGGAACAATGTGAATAATTGTTTGATAGCTAATTATAGTGTGTAAATGTGAATATATCATGTAGATTCTATAAAGGTTGTGGTCAACGATTAAGTTATTTGAAGACGCCGAAAGGCAAGTTTTCTTAACGCTTGTCTAACCTTTCAAGTTAGTCAAGTTTTATGTGATTCATTGTAATCGAATTGCATCGAATCGATTTTAAAGAAAGGGTCAATGCCGATTTAACTCCTACTAGACTACTCGTAAGATATAGATTGATTGATATTCATATCTTTCTATATAGAAATGTTAACGCTATCCTATGCCAAGTAATTGGTACGGATGTGAAGGTAAGGTTTGTCTATGAACAAACAAAAGTATTTTTCATCGATTATTCGATGGGCACGCTGAAGTTTGCCAAATGTTAAACGTAAATACGCTTAACGAATGAGTGTTGATCAACATAGAGTACTATAGTTCGATCACCTAGAAGTGCTCGTAAGTAATGCGGATGTACAACCTTAGTGTCGTGATATCCTTTTCAAGTATGAAAAACAGAAAAGCTATCGCTCATGGTCTATCGAATTTGCCTCGTAATTCCTAATCTACTCTATACTTTGGGAATTGATGATATGAAATGTTAAAGTATTATTGTTTCATAATACTTCATAACTATTTGTTCGGGCCATGTATGAATTGTTATATAATTCACGAATGTGGTATTATCATATCCTTTGTTAAACTTGTTGAGCTTGTTATGCTCACTTCATGCGAATTATATGATTGCAAAGCTAAGGATGAACGCATCGAGAATGCTAAGAGAGATAAGGGCAAAGCTAAGATGGATACTTAACCATCGTGTAATAGATTAGTATGTTTGTATGTATTATACATTATGAACAACAAACGATGTAATCGGGCTTATGAACCCGGGAAGGATTATACTTTGATTGTAATAAGAAGATAGTAATTACATTCATTATGTTGTATTTCAATGGAATGATTATATAGTTATGAGTACCGTAGTAGCACCATATGCTCAAGTTGGAAGATACCCGAATTTGGGGGCGCCAAAGTTGGTATCAAAGCATTAGGTTATAAAACTTAAGGGGGAAGAACCTTAGGCTAATACCCTCGTAAGGAAGGTAAAGTCCGAAGAAAGAAATTCTAGTCAAATGAATTAATAAGCTATTGAGGAAACTCAGTACCGAAAGAATTTTAAAGAGGGAAATTAATCTTAAATAAATTAAATGTGATTTGTGCTTATACTATTGTGTATTATGTACTAATTAACGTGTTATGTATTATGTAGATGTCGATCGATAAAGATGATGTATAGAGACATTCACGCTGTGAGTGAGAAGAGTCAAGAACCAAGTGGAGGTAGTACCGATGCCAAAGGGCGGAGGTACCATTAGTGGTTCTAGAAGACTCGATATTGAGGAGTACATCTCTCGAGGAGGAATACTCGAGGAGACAATGGGGATAACGCCATATCTAAATATGATGATAGACGTGGAGGAGGAGATGGAGGTAACATCGATTAACACGGCACTACTTATTCAGAGCCAACACCTCCTGATGCAATGAGATCATTGTATCCGGCAAAGGTTGATAGGAATGTGCATCTCGCCGCATCTGCAGAGTAGTGCATACGTAATGAGGAGATAACCGCCTTATATGAGGCGGCGAATCAGCAGAGGCGGATTTTGAGTCGAGCACGATGAGAAAGTGCTTATGATTTTATAAGGCACGGGACTATAAGGAAGAGGCCTTAGAGCTTCAAAGAAACTGGTCGAGAAAGACCAAAAATAGCTAGATGTCGTATATCCACGAATGCGCTCATGAGGATTTCAAGTCAAAATTGCTTGTTATTCCATTGAGTCCTGGACGCACACTCGACATACCATAAGTCGAGATATTGTGTCGATATCGCAAAATCGTAAAATATGAGAATGTCGCTCGACAAAGTTGTTAGTAGATCGTTAGATCTTTTTGTATATAAGTAGTGACGTAAAACCCTCTTTTGTATAATTAAAGGGTAGTCTTTTTGTAAATCCCAATTTTTGTAGAAGTCAATCGCGGATAGTATGTAATAGCTTTTTGGCTAAGGAAACATGATGTAAATAGTTTTGACTATGAAAGCATATTAATATAATGAAGTTTTATTTAATGTGCTTGTTGTGGTATGAGTTGTTATTTGAGAATGATAACCAAGCAGATGAATAGATAATAACGAAACTTTATTTATTTAATCAGAATTATGCCGCCAAGAAGGAGACAACGTAACCAAGAGGCCGAGTCTCATAATGAAAATCAGGGGGGTCCTAATAACCCTATGCAAGAGTTCATTAATTTATTAACTACCAAGATTTAACCAAGTTGGGGAGGGATTCCTCAGAGCTCCTAGGGGTAGTAAGAACAACTACCTTCAAGGAATTTAAGAGTGTGGGTCCTCCTGAGTTCCGAGGAACGACGGACCCACTAGAGAGGCCCGCATATGGGTAAAAGAGATTGAAAAGGCGCTTGGATTACAAACGTAGGTGAGGCGCAAAAAAGACTTTTTTACGACTTACATGATGAAGGGGAAGCCAACCATCGGTGGGAGGCTCACCAAGGTGGGGGCTAGGACAGAAGTCAAGTTACGGGGGGAACAGCTTTAAGAAGGTGTTCTTCAAGAACTACTTCCCTACTAGATGCAAGGTAGGATGGAGATTAAGTTCTTAGAACTTAAGCAGGGGATATGATAGCCCCCAAAGATGCCGCCAAATTCAATGAATTGGCAAGGTTTGCTCCACATCGTGGATACGGAGAGAGAAAAGGCACAGAGTTTGAGCGAGCAGGCTTAAAACCCCGGCTCTATAAAGAGAATATCGCTTTTTCAGAGTGCTTCCCACGGACCATTCTCGAAAAGGCGATAATAAAGGTAAGGTGGTGGTGAGGCATTGTCTCAAGACCACAAAGAGCGGAAGAACAAGAGTAAGGTAGAGGGAGGTAAGAGGTCAAGTTGCCAAATGAAGCGATAACTTTGCTAAGAGGAAGAGCTTTAACCCTGGGAATACTGGGGTAAAGCAGGGAGATCCTAAGCGGAGGACGGAGGCATGCAAGACATGCAAAAAGACTCACATGGGAGTCTGTTTAAAGGGGAAATCAGTCTACTATAACTGTGGGCAGGAGGGGCATTTGTCACCCAACTGTCCTAACCCTAAGAAGAACTAGGGGTGTTTTGTCTGTGGGTCATTGGACCACATGGCAAGAAATTGCCCAAGAAGGGTTTAGAGGGAAATAAGGGTTCTCGTAGTGGTAAATTAGCCATTATCGACCAACACCATCAAGCAGGTAACCTCTCACCCCATACATTTAATATGATCTGCCCAAGATGCACAGATCAACGGATGTGGTAAGCAGTATCATTCCTACCAATGAGATAAATGCTTATGTGTTATTTGACTCTAAAAGCTACTTGTTCTTTTATAAAGATGTGAATTTGCTAAGCGATTAGGTTTAATCCTCAAAAGTTACCAATACCTTTAGACGTTAAGGTAGCTAACGAAGAGATAATCCCCATCAACATATTCATAAGGATTGTTGCGTAGATATTAGAGGGAATAAGTTATCTCAGAGATTTGGTACCGATAAGGTTAAAAGAATTCATGTAATTCTTGGTATGGATTGGTTGGTTAACCATAAGGCGATAATAGATTGCCATAGAAAAGTGTAAACCTTCTGCTTTCTAAGAAAACCAAGGTAGTGTTCTTCTAAGAGTAAATCACCGAGACGCTTTTGTCAGTCTATCGATGACACAAGCTAGTGAGATGTTGAGAAAAGGGTGTGTAGGTTATCTGTGCTATGTTGTGGATACCCAAAGAGTGGGAAACATCCTCGACCGTATACCTATAGTGCAAGAGTTCATGGATGTATTTCCGAGAGAGTTACCGGCATTCCACCGGATGTGGGAGGTTGAGTTTGTAATCGATCCGCTTACCGGAACGGCACTAGCTTCAAGGGCACCATATCGATGCGGCACCAGCTGAGATGAAGGAGTTAATGGTTCAATTGCAAGAACTATTAGATAGAAAGTACATTCAACCGAAGTGTGTCTCCTCGGGGAGCACCGGTATTGTTTGTAAAAGAAAAGGATGGGTCGTTAAGACTTTGTATCGACTATCGAGAGTCGAACAAGTTAACGATTAAGAATAAATACCCATTGCCCAGATCGATGATCTATTTGATCACCGAAAGGGGCAAAAGTATTTTTCTAAGATAGATTTACGCACACGGGTATCACCGCTAAAGGTGAGAAAGGAGGATGTACCTAAGATTTGCTGCTCGTAACTCGCTATGGTCATTACGAAGTTTCGTGTGATGTCGTTTTGGGTTGACTAATGCGCCACCAATTGATTTATGGATATGATGAATGAGAGTTCAAACAAAGATTTGGACAAGTTCATCAGAGTGTTCATTGATGATATTCTAGTCTATTCAAAGACGCCAGAAGATCATGCCGAACATTTAAGGATAGTGTTGGAAACACTAAGGAAGGAAAAGTTGTATGCGAAATTCACAAAGTGTGAATTTTGGCTCGAGAGAGTGCGCTTCTAGACATGTTATTGATAAAGATGGCATTTCCGTGATCCAAAGAAAAGTAGAAGCAAGTTAATGAGTGGGAGCAACCAAAAACGCCAACTGAGGTTCGGAGTTTTCTGAAGGTTAGCGGATACTATAGAAGGTTCATTCCGGACTTTTCTAAAATAGCTACTCCATTGACAAATCTGACAAGAAAGTCGGTGAAGTATGTGTGGACTGAAAAATGTGAGAACAGCTTTTCGTGAGTCAAGAAGAGGTTAAGTGAGGCACCAGATTGTCCTTACCAGATGATACAGAACTTTTGTAGTATATAGCGATGCTTCGCAGATAAAGGATCGGGTCAGCGGCTCATGCAAAGATGGCAAGGTCATCACAGATGCGCACACGCCAATTAAAGGATTATGAGAAGGCCTATCCTACTCATGATCCGAATTGGCAAATGTAGTTTTTGCCTTGAAAGATATGGAGGCATTATCTATATGGTGAGAAGTGTGAGATATACACTGACCACAAAAGTCCAAAATATATCTTCACATGTATGAGTTGAACATGAGATGTAGAAGGTGGTTAGAGTTAATAAAAGATTATGACTGTGATATTTTATATCATCCGGGAAAGCAAATGTAGTAGCCGATGCGCTAAGTAGAAGGGTAGAGAGAAACTATCAATGTTAACAACTCGTAATGAGTTGATAACAAATGATGGCAAAAATGGAGTTAGAAGTTGTTACCGGAGGAAGCGGTGGAAATGTTATTTTCCATGGAAACCCAACCACCATAGTGGAACAGGTTAGGGAAGTACAATTGAGCAACGAGGAATGCAAGCAGGTGAAGATGAGGATAGGAGATGAAGAAAAGACTAAGTATAACCTCGATAAGGAGGGATTACTTCGTTTTGAAGGAAGAATTTGGGTTTCAAATGATTCTAAATTAAAGGAAGAAATAATGATGGAGGCTCATAGTTTGATGTACTCAATACATCCCGATAGTACGAAGATGTATCAAGACCTTCGTCGGAACTTTTGGTGGCCGAACATGAAAAGGGAGATAGCAGAATATGTTAGTAGGTGCTTAACTTGTCAAAAAGTTAAGGCTGAACACCAACGACCGAGCGGGTTGTTGCAACCGTTAGAAATTCCAGAGTGGAAATGGGAGCACATCACAATGGATTTTGTGGTGGGACTTCCAACAACAAGAAAAGGATACGATGCTATTTGGGTGATAGTGGATCGATTGACGAAATCGGCTCATTTTCTACCAATAGGAGTTAGGTATAACCTAGATCAGCTTAGCTAAGTCAGTATGTCAAGGAAATTATTTCCGCATATGGAGTACCTGCTTTGATTGTGTCGATCGTGATCCACGATTCACATCGAACTTTTGGAGGAGTTTGCAAGAAAAGCAAATGGGAACGCAGCTTAAGATCGAGTACGACGGCGATCATCCTCGCATTTGATGGTCGAGTGAACGACAATTCAAACGCTTGAAGATATGTTAAGATCTTGCTATATGGATTTCAAAGGAGTTGGGACGAATATCTACCATTGGTGGAATTTTCAGACAACAATAGTTTTCACGCTAGTATAGGCATGCCGCCACGGTAAGCGTCAGGCGGAAGGAAGTGCCAACTCCATCAGTGTTGGGATGAGGTGGGTGAACGCCGATGTTGGGACCTCGAGATGGTACAAAGAAACGGCGACACATGGTGAAGATAATACGTGCTCGATTAGTTATACCAAGATAGGCAAAAGAAGTATGCAGATCCTCACAGAGAAAAGAGAGAATTGATGTAGATCTTTTTGTCTTTTTCAAAAGTATCGCCTTGAAGGGGAAGATACGCTTTTGGAAAGAAAGGGAAGTTAAGTCCAAGGTTTGTAGGACCTTTTGAGATTTTAAGAAGGGTAGGAGAGGTGGCTTATGAAGTAGCCTTACCTCCGTAAATGGAACGATTCATAATGTGTTTCATGTGTCCGTGTCAAGGCCCTTATAAACCGGACTATAAACACGTAATAGAGTATGAATCTATCCAGATAGAGAAAGATTTATCCTATGAGGAACTTCCAATTCAAATTATTGATAGAAGGAACAAGTATTAAGAAATAAGGTAATACCTTCAAAGAAGGTGTTATGGAGAAACCACAATGTCAAGAAGCAACGTGGGAACTCGAGAGTAAAATGAAGGAAGATTTTCTCATTTGTTTATGTAATTATAAGCTAGATTCTCGGGGATGTAATCCTTATAAGGGGAGAGAAATGTAACGCCCGAAAAAAAATCGGATTTTTATGATAATTAAATTTTTATTTCGATTATGTGAATTAAATGAATTTAATTGATTTATTTTGTGAGTAAGCTATGTGAAGGTCGTTTCTATGACCTAGAATGTGTTTATGTGGTTAGTAATCTGCTACGCATAGAATTTAATTGTTTAGAATTTCCAAGACAAAAATAAATGTTTTCCGAGAAATTTCTCAGAAAAACACTATTCATCCGCTTCGTCGGGGAATTATTTTGAAATTCGAGAAACGCGTAATGATAGAATATCGAGATAAGATGAAATATCTAATAATATTTCATTTATGGCAAACGAAGTTTTCATCATGACTTAAAACCTAAGGGTCGAGTATATTGATTTTGAGAAGAAATGAAACGCGTAGAAGAAATCATCATTATTGTTAAAGTGTGTGTTATACAAGTATGATACTATTTAGTATCTATGTATAATACGATGAGTTAATACGAAGTACAATACGATTATCGTATTTAGTATTATACGGAGAATACGTGAATTATAATGCATATGGAATACGATTAGTATTATGGAATTAAGTTAAGACTTAATGTTAATTCATTTGAGTTGATTTATGTTTAGTCCAATCAATTGAATGAGCAAGCCCAATGAATTAATGTGTTAAGCCCAAGTCAAGGCCCAATATTAGATCAAGTTAAGCCCAATGCAAGAAAATCGAACTGTGGATCGAACCGGTGGGTCACCAAATGGGTAAAACCTGATGGGGCAACCCATGGGATGACCCATGGGCAAGGTGGGCCTACCACTTGGTGTGCAAGGAAAGATATCACTTGATCACCAAGTATTTTACTTGGTGACAAAGTGTTGAATAGTAAGGAGGTGGGACATTTGACCAAAAAGCCCTTCCTCTTAATTTTCCTATAAATAGAAGCCTATGTTGGCCATTTGATGTTTTTCCAAGACTCAACCAACATATTTGAGAGAGAAAAAGAGCTAGACTTAAACCATTCTTCTACCTTGAAGCTTTTTCATTAGAAGTTTATCAAGAACACAAAGATCGTTAAGGTAATATTCCTTAATAGTAGTTCCATCTCTTTTGGTTTTCTTTTAGTATGGAGAATCATAAATGGGTGGTGTGTGGCTTGTATGGTGGAATAAGAATGACTTACCATAGATTCAATCTCTATAAGTCATGAGATCATAGAAATCATAAGGTTTGATATAGCTTAAAATCATGAAAATATTGATTGTTGAGATTGATTGTTGATAAACAATTGAACTCCATCAATACGTAAATATGTGCATCTTATTTGGTTAGATGATGTAGATATGAAGTCCATGGAGTATTCCATGTGATTTGGCTTAGAGAACACTAGTAAACGGTTATGGCGAATTTCACGTAAATAGACGCTAAACGTCGAAAACGTTGAAATTCGGATTGGTAGTCGAAAGTTGTCGTGAGACTTGAAAATGTTGTTTTTCAATGTCAACACGTGAGATAGGGTATTTAAGAGTCGTGGACTCAAGAATCGCTTGATTCGACTTAAAACGAAGAAAACGAGCATTGAACGCCATTAACGCTATACGAACGCTAGAAAATGAACTCAATAGTGAATTTTGAGTTAACGGATTCAAAGTGTCAAATTTTTTATATGAACGCGTAGAGTATGTCGTTTATGACGTGTAGGCTTTTGAACGAACAAAATCGGACTTATAACGAATAAGTTATGAATCCAGAATCTCACCAAAAATTTTATCTCAGAAAATTTTTCTGGTGTCGAGGTCCAATCCGCATGCGCCAGATAAAGGTGTTAAATGTCGCACCAGTCAAGACACGCACATAGTAGTTGTAGTTACATCGAAAGTGGCGCCACAGCGCCACTTATAGAAGAGAAGTCTCATGCCGCAGTCAGCCGAGACCGAACATGGGTATCGCTAACTAGCCGCAAGTAACCAATCTTTTGAATAAAGTTCATGCCACACTGCCACGTGCAGTGCAGGTATTTGATAGATGACTTAGGTTTGAACTGCAATTGTTCAGAGATCCAGAAGAGTAAAGTTTATGCACTTCATAAGTGTATTAAAACTATTCCTATACTACCTATACTAATGTATATGGTATTGAAACTTAGGAATTGAATGCATGTTAGTAAGTTGTGAATGAAGAACACAAAGTGTTATCAAGAAACCCTAGTCGGGGAAACAACGTTGGTACTTCACTAATGATGATAGAGTCCGGTTAATAACGAAAGTTGATTAATAAGCCGAGACGAAAGGTAATAAGTCGAGTTGACTTTATTAATAATATTAAGTTAACAAAGACATAGAAGAGAAAGAAGTTGGTAGGAACAATGTGAATAATTGTTTGATAGCTAATTACAAAGGTGCTATGTGTGATATATCATGTAGATTCTAGAAAGGTTGTGGTCAACATTAAGTTATTTGAAGACGCCGAAAGGCAAGTTTTCTTAACGCTTGTCTAACTTTCAAGTTAGTCAAGTTTTATGTGATTCATTGTACTTTAATTGCATTTAATCGATTTTAAAGAAAGGGTCAATGCCGATTTAACTCCTACTAGACTACTCGTAAGATATAGATTGATTGATATTCATATCTTTCTATATAGAAATGTTAACGCTATCCTATGCCAAGTAATTGGACGGATGTGAAGGTAAGGTTTGTCTATGAACAAACAAAAGTATTTTTCATCGATTATTCGATGGGCACGCTGAAGTTTGCCAAATGTTAAACGTAAATACGCTTTAACGAATGAGTGTTGATCAACATAGAGTACTATAGGTCGATCACCTAGAAGTGCTCGTAAGTAATGCGGATGTACAAATTTTAGTGTCGTGATATCCTTTTCAAGTATGAAAATAGAAAGCTACTGTTCATGGTCTATCGACCGGTTCAGAATTCCTAATCTACTCTATACTTTGGGAATTAATGATATGAAATGTTAAAATATTATTGTTTCATAATACTTTATAACTATTTGTTCAATTATGTATGAATTGTTATATAATTCACGAATGTGGTATTACTGTTATCCTCTGTTAAACTTGTTGAGCTTGTTATGCTCACTTCATGCGAATTATATGATTGCAGCTAAGGATGAACGTATCGAGAATGCTAAGAGAGATAAGGGCAAAGCTAAGATGGATACTTAACCATCGTGTAATAGATTAGTATGTTTGTATATATATACACATTATGAACAACAAAACGATGTAATCGGCTTATGAACCCCGAAGGATTATACTTTGATTGTAATAAGAAGATAGTAATTACATTCATTATGTTGTATTTCAATGGAATGATTGTATAGTTATGAGTACAGATTTATGCTTACTTGCTTAATTGATTGGCCATCAATTACTGTGATAATCCATATAGACCTGAGAAACGAAGTATGGGTTTAGATTTGATCTTATTAGCTTATGATTGTATATTCTACAATGTGTTGGGATGTATGATTTATGCTTAGGATAGGCACATACCGAAGCACCATTCGTATCAATTGAGAACTTGGGATTAAACCCTAATTATTTATAAATCACATAGACATATAGTGGTTTAGGTAATGTGGGTGTCCATGGGTATTCTATCAACTGTGGATTACATGTGATCTGTGTATGGTACATTGAGAGATGGCTATACTTTAGTTTCGTGTTCTTGGCTAACAATCTGGTACAATTCGTTTGGCTTAACATGAAATGTGTGGATTTGAATGAGTCAATAGATGAAATTGTGATCTCAAATCTTCATTATCTAATCTCACTCTAGGAATAGTTAGGTTTATTTAATTTCATAGTTTAATTATAAAATATAATTTCATTCGTTTAAATAAGACTGAAATGGTTATGGGCTAGTGTTTGGTGAACTTTATTAGTTAATTCTCTATGGGAACGATTCTTTACTTACTCTTTACTACTTGTTGACCGTGTATACTTGTACGCATATATTGATCGGTAAAATGACCAACACCATACTTATGAGTTCAGGAACTTTCCACAATCATATGAGTTTAAGAACTTGTCCTAGTCAGACCTTTGGCGTCCATTCACTAAGGGGTTCATAAACATTTCATATAATCATGAGTCACGAACATACCATAAGTATGAGTTTTAAGAACTCGTACTTATTCCTATATTCTCTACCTATACCCTACTTATCTGTTATACACCTGAGAAAAGAATCACCTTCTCAACAAGCATATAGCAAATAGCGCGACCCCGATATTTCAATGATTATCAGTACCAGAAACTAAGTGCTTTTTACACCAAGTACAATTCCCTGCCCATAACAAGGAATCATACAACTCAACTGCTAACATGAGTCCTTAATTGAAAGCCCCACCTAATCTTAACTCCCTTCTCAATACAAATTTTATTCAACTCGTATTCATAATCCTTTCCTGAATCTGTACCAATTCATAGTACAACTTACACACAACATTTTTGTCGTAAACTTTTCAATCATTCACTTGATCCTTCTCCATACTATAACCTTATCCGTTCACGGGGTGATCTCATCCTATATATTACGATTCAAAAGTGCTCTCTCATCGAGACCGTACCGGGGCGAACTCAACTTGAAATGGATAGAGCATTCCGATTGGGATGACAATGATTTGGATCGAGCGCGCTCGATTGGGTGAGAGAAGCAAACTAGATGAATGCAAGTTGTTCACCAATAGTCCCCAGATTAGGCTCGGGCCCGTGTTCTCTATATATGGGCCGTAGTCGAATTCGAGGTGAGATCGATCTCAGTAGTCGACTAGTGCGCTTTATCAAAGTAAATCTGTCATGCTTGAGGATTTGATTTGTTCAAAATCTTTCCTTCATAGACCGACTGACTTGATTGATGCAACTTGGATATGAGACCAAAAATGGAATGTTTTTCATTTCATCAACGACAACCTGGAACAAAAGAATAAGAGCCGTTTAGGGCTAAATCGCTATAACTATGACGGAACCACTAGAGTAATTAGTTTGATTGGGAGCGAATGGGATTAGATACCCCAGTAGTCCTAGCCGTAAACGATGGATACTAGGCGCTGTGCGTATCGACCCGTGATCGTTTTGCTTTTCGATATACTATCACTGTACTTTTAGTCTTTTAGACTCTATCTATTCACCACTACTGTTCAACTTTATTATCAGAGTTAGGAAACTCTAAGTCTTTACAACTTGCTGATATTTGTCTTTGAATCTTATCGACACACTAACTCTATTTGAGTTAGTACTTATCCTAATCACTGCGGTTATTAGACTAAGGTATCACTACCCTAGGTTTATAACCAACAGCTTTGATACCAACTGTGATAGCCCCAAATTCGGGTCCTAAATCACCACGGATCTGGTACAATCATTATATAACTATTGTGGAAGATATAAACATAAATTGTTTATACAATAAACTTACACATATTTTCCCCAAGGTCGAGTAACCTTAACTTATACACAATTCATAAATTGTCTAACATATAACGTTATTATCATACTATACTATTATAATTTAACTACACATGAAAATCCCAAGCTGAACTTGGCTTTATCCTTTCCTGTATCCGACGTATGCTTCTTAATCTGCAATGTTAATCATGATATAGCAAGGGTGAGCAATAAGTTTGACCAGCAAGTTTAAGTTCAATAAATTAAGGATATATCATGATTGTAAGAATTGAACAAAAGCTGGCTGCAGTTCTACAATATAATTGTGAACTAGTATGAACAAATTTTATATAGTTGAACGAACATTAAACATGAACATATATATATCTGGACCGAATGGTAATGAAGTGATCAGCCTTTCATACTTGATGAATACACGTAGTATGCACAGAGTTCAATTTAAAAATTCTTAGACATGGCAATCATCAATGATTAACCACAAGTATATTTGAATAAACAACTCAAAGTTGAGTTAAAGAAAAACTTGCGTGTACCGTTGATTACCGCTAAGCAATTTAATAAGTTTTGTTTGAAGACCTAATATTAATAATATTTATTTCTAAGTTAGAATAATATCATCACAGTATTTAAAATAACCTAAACACATTAACACATAACCCTATCAGTCGATACATCACATAAAACCTAACCTTAAGTCAAACTTTTACAGTCTGAGTCGAGTTCGGCATAATTCTTACATCCCGACGGCTTAGTCGGACAAAAATCGAGTTTAAGTTCAATTAAACTCTACCTAACACTTTAACAATTATCTTAGATAATTATATTATCAGTCAAAATATTTTTCATAAGCTCGTAATAATTTTCAGATAATTATTATCATTTATCATGAATTTTTAATCATTAATAACGTATTTATATGAATTAAATACCACATAATTCCTTTATCATTAATATTTATTTAATATCAAATATTAATGAAATACATGTCATAATATTATAATATATTTATAATATCACAAAGTATTTTTAATACTTTAAAATCATATTTATATAATTTTTAAAAGTTAAATCCATTATCCGATAATTTCTATTAATATTAAAATATTAATATTTTCATGACAAAATATCAAAAGTTATATTTTATAACTTAAAATATTTTTATAACACTTAAATCATTTTTATATGATTTTTAAAACATTAATTCTATTTTTTCATAATTTATTTAATATATTCATTAAATAAATTCATTACCATTAATATTTATTTATTAATGAATTTCATCACAAAATATCAAAAGTTATTAGAAATAACATAAAATATTTTCAAACACCATAATATAATTTTTCATGATTTTTCCAATATTAAAATCATTTTTAAATAATTTATTTAATATTATAATTAATTAAATTAAATAGCATTTATATTCCAAAAATATTAAATATTTATGAAATATACTCAAACTAATTAAAAACTAATTTTAGGCTTTAAAATTATTTTTAGTAATTTATTATGTATTTTTAATAATTTAAAACTAATTTTCTCTAATTAATTAATAAAATAATTAATTTTCTGAAAATAATTGTCGCTAAAGGGCCCTATAGTGACGAAACTATCGTTATAGGTGTTCTTGAGCTGTTATTGAGCCTGCCCAGAAAGCCATGTCAGTCACAAGGGTGCTAGGTTTGACCAGGTCTAGATCTATCTTCCAGTTGATTACAGGGCTTGTAATGGTATCAAGATTATAGTATTTATGTAATACTACATATACTAACTCATATCATGGCCAAACAACAACATAACAGAGAGATCGAAGCCTCCAAAAATCATGTCAGAGATGTTCTACATTTCTGGGTTTTCCATAAATGAAGAACAGTCGCTAAGACTTACTTTGAAGCTTTGAATCCATGCATTCCGAGGTTACATAATGTGTTTTATTGGTTTATTCATGTAGTATTGATGTCAGTGTACAATTGTATAACATTATATCATCATAGCAACTACAAATCTAAGAGATATTGTATGGTCAAAGCAGTGGTCAGGAAACGGTTCTTGAAGATCTGGGTTTCCCAGAAACCTTCATCCGGCAAGTTGGTCAACGCTACTTTGACCACCTATATATTTGATCATGTGCAAGATCTATTTGTTCCAAAAGCTTTAGTGTGTAGTTCACATGTCAGTCTACAACATAACAACAACAACCCGACCAAACTATTAAAGAGCAAAGAAGATCAAGGCCCGCAAAACATCACAAACAAAATCTGGGTTACGGGTTGCCTGAAAACCCATTTTGGTGATCAGTCAACGCGGTTTGACTGATCATAACTTACGATCTAGACATGATTTGACACTGTTTCCAGTTTCAGATCACAGTATACATGGTATAGAACAGATCCATAACATAAAACACATATAACACTTAACACACACAGATCTAGAAGCCCTGACATATGGCTGTCAGACAACTTTTCCAATTTTTTCCAGATTTCTAAAAATGCTAGTTTCGTGCATCTAAGTGTTATAGATCTATGATCTATCAACCCAGATCACTCAAAGACACCCTAATACACAACTTTAACCAACCAATTACAACATATAACATAAGATCACTGATTTTTTGAAATTTTAGGTTTTATACCTCTTTTGTTCGATTCTTGATCTTTGATCCCTTCTACTGATCTTGATGATCTAGGAGCTTGGTTAGTGACTGATACACTTAGGGATTTCAGATGTTTAGAAAGAGAGAGTTGTTTGAAAGCTAGAGAGCAAATGGGTTATGTTTATGAACTTTCTCTCTCCAAAATCACATATAACCTAGATACAATGTTTCTACACTTGCTAGGTGGCATGTTAGGTCAGATTTGGTATAGATTTGCAGCACATGGGATAAGCCTTAAGTGATGACTCACTAGATCTTTCAAATCTCTTTACTTAAAATCTAAGTAAAGGGTATTTTGGATATTGGACATGTAATTTTAATGGCAAACTAGTCAATTGCCCTAACCCT
The DNA here is from genome assembly GCA_020205605.1 of Panax ginseng. Taxonomy (NCBI): domain Eukaryota; kingdom Viridiplantae; phylum Streptophyta; class Magnoliopsida; order Apiales; family Araliaceae; genus Panax; species Panax ginseng. The sequence goes on along the minus strand of CM035149.1, from coordinate 50,491,749 downwards.
TAGATTTTTGCAAATTAATTTCTAAGATTACCAAAATTAGGTTTTTAAAATAGAAAATTAACATTACTTAATTATAATTAGAATTCTCTAATTATATTAAAATTTCCTAATCATAATTCAAGCTTGCTAATTAGGATTAATATTTCCTAATTAAAATTTTTAATAATAATTAGGGTTTTCCCAAAATAGGCATTAGGGTTTATAGCTCAAGAATTAGGGTTTTCTAAATAGTCAATTAGGGTTATCCCTAATTATATTTATAATCATAAATATTTAAATCATTAAATTTAGCCTTTGAATTTTTAAATTAGGGTTTCATATTCCGAATTAGGGTTTCAGATTCTCAGAACTGAATTTAAGATTTCCAGAACCGGTTTTAGGGTTTCTTATAAATCGTAAAAGTTTTCTAGCTGAACGTTGACGTTCTTAATATAATATTAGGGTTCGTCACTGATATAGGTTATCTGGTCAACCCTTGACCCTTAACCACATATTATACACATACACGGCTATACACACAGAACATATACACTTATTCACTTAATCCTGAATAATTCACCACAAAAATTTTTAAATCCATAAAATTTCTTTCCAGAAATGTCAAATTCATTCACTTATTTTCGGTCTAGGTTTATTATTGAACTTTAAATCAATAAATTATGATTTTAAAAATTTTCTAAATTCTCGGTTAGTCACAGGAAAGGGCAAGTACTCAAAAATAAAGTAATACTTTTTGTTAAGGTAATCTGGAGAAACCACAACGCTGAAGAAGCTACGTGAAACTCGAAGAGCATATGATGAAGAATTACCCTCAATTATTTACTTAAATTATGTGTAAGCGATTCTGGGGATACAATCTTTGTAAGGGGAGAGAATGTAACAGGACGAATTGATTGAGTCGTGATTCTGAGGACAGAATCCTTTTAAGGGGGGAAAGATGTGACAAACGAGATTTTGTAATTTAATTTTAATATTTATTAAATTAAATAAACATTTTTTTGATGATTTAATTATTGGATTAAATAATTAATTGATGAATTGTGGTAGATTAATTTAATTATATGTATTGTATTGATTAAATTAATCTGGGGAATTTTATTATTTAAAGTATGTATTTAATTAAGCTTATTTGATTAAACTAATTATTTAATAAGCATAATATTATTTTTAATTAATTAGTGATTTATTGAATTGACATAATTAATAAATGAGAAATTTAATTATGTGGCTATATGAATTAATGAGAAATTATTATATTTTATTTAAATGAAATGAAATAAGATATTTGATTTATAGTGTAATTGGATGAGACATGATTAAACTATATTATAAGAGGTTAATTAAATTAAATGGAAATGAGCCTTTATAAGGTTAGCCAAACGAGGCCCTAAAGGGAGTTGGGCAGTTAACCCACGAATTGGATTAACTGACCACAACAGCGTCAGTTCTTATAATTTACGCCTTCCTTTATTTATTTTTTTATGTCTGGCAAAACAAGTCACAAAGAGAAATTGAGAATCAATGAGATTAAAGGAGCAGAATTATGGAAAAATTAGAGGTTGTTATCATCCTTGTGTAATCCAAGCAGAGTAATAAAGGGTAAACCCTTAAATTCAAGTTTTTATTTACGTTATTAAAGTTTTCATGAAAAATGGCTTTCAAGTCTCTGTTCAAGTCTCTGTAATTGATAAGAGCAATAATTGTGTGTGTGTATATATATATATATATATATATATATATATATATATATATATATATATATATATATATGATAATATGCTATCATAACATGTTACCTATCATCTTTGTATGTTTTCATAACATCAATTGCATACAAATATGTTGTAATTAGATTTGTGAAGTTATTGAGTATAAGTTTCATATGTATGGCCCTTACGGGAATTGGTATACTATGAATTATTGTTTAACTTGAAATTTAATGGTAGATTATGTTGTCACATGTCGAAATAAAGAAATCAAACTTCGAATGGACAGATTTAGCGTTATAATGAACCTGTAGTGTCAATTTTATACTTTATCTTTAAAAACTTTCAAGATCACCAAGAACATGAAATTACATGGTTTGATTTTGGAAATTGTATGTTTTAACTTGTTAAAATCATGCTAGAAGGGTTGAGTAGTAGTTATATGTGCATTACAGTGTCTGGGTATGCTTGTGAATGAATTAATTAGGTGTTTTGGCAATGTTCTGCAATTTTTCGTGAATTGCGCTACGTTCTGTTACATGGCATGCCATATATATAATACCGGGTCAGCAAGCACAAGAAGTCGTGTCGCAGTCATGAAACCACGCCACAACGCTTTTGACCGGTAAGTATTACGGCAAAATAAGCCAATATGAGATTAGGCTTGATGGTGGTGTGCATGTATACCTCTCTGCAGCTTGTCCAAGAATGAGCATTTTAGTGGTTTTATTTTAGGACCGTAATTGTAACCTAATCTAATGAACATAAAAATGTGTTAGTCATATAATGTGATGTTAAAATTAGACTTTTAACATGTTAATGAGATACTTACGTGTTTAAATGAACTGTTGAACGCGTAGTTAGCTTGTGGTTCGTGTAGGGTAATATTATGTGAAAACAAGTGTCGTAATTTGACTAAGTGTAGTCATAATCAGAGTTAGACAAAAAGAATGAACTTATGATGACTAGTTACGTTATAATTAACTGGTATTGTAAATGTAAATGGTATGTAGGATTAAATTGAGGAACGTGTATAGTTAACGTGTAACCTACGCATGAGGCAAGTTTCCTAACCCTACTTGTTATTGTTATTCAAGTTTATGAACTTACATCGAGCAAATTCTCGTTATTATTAATCAAGTTCAATTTGATATATTAAAGATTATTAATCTTTTCAAAGTATGATTCTGTTATACAATACTTATTCTATTGTATACCTCTTGAGATTGTTATTCGATTTAAAAATTAGTTATTGGTAAACCTTGTTAGACTAGCGAACCCTTATTGATTCGACTAGTTCATAGTTGATGAACGTTCTAAATTTCAGAACCCTTGTTGAATTTTTCCAAGCCAAAATTCCTTTGGTGCGAACTCTAATGTTAAACTGAGATGAACAACCCTGTATAGGGGATTACTTACGCTTTAGCGTTAAGATATTATGCACAGTATGGTACTAAGGGTTGATCCCCCTAAGTACGAGAAGAAGATTCCATAGTCTTATGACTGTTAAAGGTTTCAAGTATAAACACTTGACAACCTAGGACATAGTTCAAGGTCTTATGACCCTCGGAAGTTCTTTTGATTCTTGTTATTCATTCTTGATTCAAAAGTCGAGTTTTTCTTATTACAGAAGTTTTTGATTCACTTTCATGTTATTATTTTATTGTTGTATTGTTATACTTATAGGCAATCGTGCTCACTCTTGCGAAATAATAACATTGCAGTTAAGAACGAAAGGTCCGACGAGCCTTCTAATAGCAAAGGAAAGGGCAAAACTAATAATTGATAAAGACTTGCTATTTAATTTTAAGAATTTTATTGTCAAGACTTGATGTTGTTTGAGACTTAATATTTGTTTATGTTTTCGCACAGATGTTTAAGGTTAGTTTGACCTAGGATTGTATTTATTATTCAGATGTTGTAACCCCATAAGGGGAGGAGTTATTTCTATCTATTTCATGTTTGCATTTGTTATGGGTATATAGATAGATGATATTTGTACAATGAACACCAAATCCTATGGAATTAAAGTACCCGGATTTAGGGGTGTCACAAGCCTCCTTAGCGATCAACGACTTTCCAGATAATATAGATTTCAACATTAATCATAAAAGAACATTTGAGTAAATAGTTACTGTACAATTCAATCCTTCCACCATACAATGTCCCAATTAAATATAAGACATGGAATTACTGTTAAGTCTTATTTTATTTAATTATATGCATTTCGATACCTAAATGCACAACTCCTAATGAATGCAAATTAGAAACTACTTTCTAATTTCATTCCACCTTGGTCAAGGATTCTTGGTTTGTCATTTATCGAATCACATAGGACATTTCTCTTCTTTTACTAGAAGTGGTAGATTCTTTATTGATCATTCATTATCTCCATATATAACTTATTACACCTAATCATACCCTTTAATATATTCTAAGAGTCTTAAGGAATAAGTCAAAGTGTAATTCATTATATATAAGATACTATGATGATCTCAAGTCTAAGGATCATTTGTACTACCATCACCCATCACTACATGAATTCCTATTGACAGGCAAGTCAAACTTCATTAGGTATTCCTTAGCGAGTCACGTTTAGTGAACTTATTCTCTAATAAACACCTACATACTTGCTTTAGTGTCTCTACACAAATGATCATGAGATCAATCATCCTCATCCAATGAGCAAACAACGTATGTGTCAATCTATCTGGATTCATTAATTCCCTTTTTAGTATTCCATTGATTGGGAACATTTTAGTTTTAGGCTATCTAAAAATTTAGATCTCATTAGCATGATCTCATCGTGATTCTAAAAGTATTGCTTAAAACTATGGGTTTATCACATATTAAAACAGCACCATGTAGATAATTAAATGCCTTTAATAAATAATTCTTTTATTAATAAATAAATAAGATTGATTACAAAGTATATGCTTTATCATCATACATGTTTGGCTTGTATGCATACTACTTTCAATCTCCCACTTGCACTAAAGTCAATCGACGTGGTATCTCATACCCATATTCTTTAAGTGACGATAGAACTGATGTTGTGTTAACGCTTTAGTAAATGGATCTACAATATTGTCTTGAGAGTCCACACGCTCCAGGGTGACGTCTCCTCTTTTAATGATCTCTCTGATCAAATGAAATTGCCACAACACGTGTTTGAATTTTTGATGAGACCTGGGTTCCTTAGCCCGCAATGCTCTCTGGTGTTGTCCGCAGTAATAAAGGTACCGGTCCCAGAATGCTAAGAACCACACCAAGTTCGGTAATGAACTTCTTCATCCAAACAACTTCATTTGCGCCTTCACTTGCGCCTATGTACTCTGCCTTGCCTCACAATCAAATCAACAACCGTATGTCTTTGTTTGGAACTCTTCCAACTCACTGTGCCACCGTTTAAGGTAAACACATACCCCGAAATGGATTTAGTGTCATCTTGGTCTGTTTGAAAACTTGAGTCTGTGAATCCCTCTAGTTTCAATTCAAACCCACCGTAGATAAGAAATACATCCTTAGTTCTTCTAAAGTACTTTAGGATATTTTTCACTGCCTTCTAGTGTTCTTCTCCTGGATTCGACTAATATCTGCTTGTTACACTAAGTGCATGAGCGACATCTGGTCTAGTACATATCATACCGTACATGATAGATCCTATTGCTGAAGCATAAGGAATCTTACTCATACGATCTCTCTCTTCAGGTATCTTTGGGGCCTGTTTCTTGGAGAGATGTATTTCATGGCTAATCGACATGAGACCTCTTTCAGAATCTTCCATGCTAAACTTCTTTAGCATCGAGTCAATGTACATTCCTTGGGATAAGCCAAGCATCCTTTTAGATCTATCTCTGTAGATCTTTATACCAAAAATATAGGATGTTTCTCCCAAGTCCTTTATGGAGAAGTGTTTAGATAACCATATTTTAATTGATTGTAGCATAGGAATACCATTCCCTATCAGTAATATATCATCAACATATAACAAAAGGAATGAAACAGTGCTCCCACTAACCTTCTTGTACACACATGGTTCATCCTCATTTTTGATAATATCAAACTATTTGATTGTCTTATCAAAACGGATGTTCCACCTACGAGAAGCTTGCTTCAATCCATAAATGGATCGTTGTAGCTTACAGACTTGATTTGTTCTAACCTTTGAAACAAATCCCTCTGGTTGTGCCATATACACATCCTCCTCAAGTTTCCCATTGAGGAAGGCCATTTTCACATCCATCTGCCAGATTTCATAGTCATGGTAAGCTGTAATCGCAAGCAAAATCCGAATGGACTTGAGCATCGCTACTGGTGAGAAGGTTTCATCATAGTCAACTTGTAAGACCCCAACTTTTATGAATAAAAAATGAATTTTCTATAAATATAATTTTTGAATATTCTGGAGTGAATTTAATATAATGTTATAGTTGTAGAAAATATTTATAAATTTTGCAAAGTACGCAAGTTGTTATGTTATATTCGATTGGTTAGGGAATATTCGTTTTAACAGAGAATATTCGTACAACGGCACAATCATTGGTGGACCCTACAATAGAGTTATTGTTGGATTGAGAAAACGACAAAAATATGTTTTTTATAAAAATAACGACGAAAGTTTTACCGTTCACTGTTGAAACACCCGGTGTTAAAAGTACAGTAATACGTGTGGTTGCATAGTAGCACACGATATTGATTATTGATGCTTACGTGAGAAGTCACTCAGTTTTGTTCAATTATTGTTACAGTAATTGTTGCATAGTATCTCACGTTATTTGATTCAATTATTATCGATATTTTATATATTAGTAAATCAATAATTGAGACGACAAAGTTATTAAAATTATTATTTGCAATATTGATGATGTCTAGAAGTTCTGTCAAGGAGAGGTTTGGTCACCTAATTGCGCGCCAATAGGGAGAAATCCTTATTGAAAAGTCCCCTCTTTCCTGAGAACGACCTGGTTGTTAATATTGCGAGTTATAATAATATTAATAAATGTTGTTAAAAATATTGAGGGGATTTTTATAAAGTATTTGATGTAAATTTTGCTTATTTTATGGATCCCCATTTATCCATTTTTCAAAATAATCGGTTGAAAATTATTTAATATAATAAAGGTGGGGCCCACATGTGGGGCCCACGTGTGGAAAACTGAATTGGGAGAGAATTTGCAAATTAGTCATGGGTGGTAACTAGTATTGTGATGTTATGTATATATATATATATATATATATATATAAGTACGAAAAAAAGGGGTGGGGGGAGATTACCGGGAATGGAGGCAATTGAAATAAAAATTATTATATATATATATATATATATATATATATATATATATATATATATATTCAAATACAAGAATAAGAACTTACAAGTTTTACTAGAATAAGAACATTAGATGAATAGGGGTTGAGTAGGCTTAATCAATGATTTGAGGCTAAAGATTTATCGAGAGAAGGAACTCGAGTCTTTCTAAGTCTGTTTTAACTAAATGAATTCGATTTCCTTTTATAGAACAAGGAAACGAATCACACAAGATTACTATTACAATAGGTTTGGGGTAAGTAAAAGTAAAAATATTTTACTAAAGTAAAAGTACAAGTAAAAACATATTACTAAAGTAAAAAGGAAAATAATCTGCTTTCGGAGGAAAAACAGACGTCTCTTTTGACTAATGTGGTTGTGGGGTCAGATGCTTGTTGAATCTTGCGCTTTTGGTGGAAAAGCGAAGATCTCACTTGACTATCTTCACCGACCGGCCGAAAGGTCACGGAGCAGTCTTTGTTGATCGAGGTAAAGCCGATCTTGTTCTCGATCTTCTTAGGAGGCCGGTCTTTGGTATTGAGGCAGAGAAGATGCCACATCACACTTTGATTGATTATAATAGGATTCAAGAAAATGGATCTTGGGCATCCTGAAGATTGATCATGCCATAAGGATCACAATCAGCTTCTTCTTCAAGATCTTGACTAGAATTTTCTCCTCTGGACTGAGAAGAAGCTTTGTCTAATTCTTCATGTAATTGGTCAAGTCTTAAATGAATAGCATCTACAAGACGCCTTAATTCAGAACTAGAGTAGCTAGAAACGTCAGTAACTTTATCAGAAACAGGTGACACAACTGATTTTTCTTTTGACTTATCTGTTGTTTTAGTGATGATTCTTGGGGATGCAATCTGTGGCGGTAGTGGCAACCGGAGGAGTGTTAATCGGAGGAGTCAATAAAGAAGAAGGCGGAAATTCTTTCTGAACTTGGCCGACTATCCTATCGACACCGAATTTATCCCACCATTTAATGAAAAAACGGCGAGAGACACAAGAAATAGGGGAAAGGTAAGTCTGAGCAGTCCCAATTCCTATGGACGACGGAGACTGAAATACTATGACTTCTTGGGTAGCTGAAACGACATACTGCCATTTGAGAATCCAAGGGATTTTGTATTTACTACAAAATATAAGGAAGACTGGAATTTCCTCATATTTGGAATGATAATTACTATGATGACAAAAATGTTCTAACTGGGCAAGGAGAGGTTTGGGGAAAATATCATGGCACAAACTGTACCTTGTCCACCAAAGGATGAACCATTTGGGAATTGACTCTTGAACTTGTGGTCAAACTGAAAAAAACCACGAATGACTATGATCTTCATTTTGATGAAGCATGATTTTATGCCAAGCCTCAATATAATCATAATAGCAAAAGGAGCTAGTGTGATTAGAAAGTGACTTGAGATTAGAAGGATGACTACCCCAATCGGACAGATTGAGAACTTGTTTGATATATAACGAATGATAAAGGAGTTTTGATATATCATCGTTGGCATAAATTGGTTTAATGAAGACTGACTCTGTTTCAATAAGGATATCTCTATAATACACAAGTGACTTATAAGGAGCAAGAGGGAGGAAATGCCATCCAGAAGGAAAAAACTGGGCAGCCAACTGAATAGGGTCATTCTTGGGTTTAATAGGTAACTCAATATGGAATAAATGCTGATCAAAAATCTGACGATAATCAGATACTGGATAACTAGGTTTTGATGAAGTAGTTTGGGATGGACTAGCATAAATATCAAACGGCTTGGGCTGACTAGAGAGAACTGAGGAGTAGGGCTTGGGGACTGTACCAAGCACCTGGAATTTACTGTGGGTTTGGATAACTGGATGAGGAACAACAGTTCCTTTTGATTGATTAATCTGACCTACCGGAAGAAGCGTATATAGCCACGGAAGATGAACCTCCTCGTACACTCATGTTCTTTAACATGATAGTACTGTGTTAATAAACTCACGAGTGAGAAAATCTGAACCGAAGTATTACTACCTTTAATATATTCAATATCAAAATCAAAAATACTTAAAATTGCTTGCCATCTAGCGAATGAATGCTTAGAGGCGACATTCTCAACATCCTTTTCAAGAATAAATTTTCCTGACTTGCAATCTATTCTAACTAGGAATTTTTGGTTCAATAAATCTCTCTGAAATTTTTTAATACATAAAACTAGTGATAAAATCTCTTTTTTAATAGTACTGTATTTTAATTATGTAGGGTTCCATGCGCTAGAATGGAAATGAACAATTTGTTCATCAGAAGTAAGAGTTAACTTTTGTTTGAGTATGCCTCCGAATCCAATGTCTGAAGCATCGGTTTCAACTATTTTGAAAGCTGAATCATTAGAGATGCCAAGGCAAGGCAAAACCTTAACATATTTTTTAACTTGTTGGATGACAGAAGTATGAATGTCAGTCCATGGAGGTGGATTACTCTGTAAGCGCTGGAAGAGAGGCTTACAAATCTTCTTGAGGTCCTTGTAAAACTTGCCAATATAATTGAGCAAGCCAAGAAACCTCTGTAGCTGAGATTTGTCGGTAATCTTATCTGGGAATCGGTCGGCAAATTGAATAGCTCTGTCAATTGGCCGCATGGTCCATGATAGAGGATTAAACCGAGAAACCTAACTTTTGTCAGAAACAAACTACATTTGGAAGGAGAAAGAACAAGACCATTGGTTTTAACTGTTTTGAAGAACGAATTTAGATGTTTAATATGCTCTTCAATAGTCTTGGAGAATACAAGGATATCATCGATGTATACAATAATAAAATGACTAAAAGGATTCAAAATAGTATTGAGAATATTCTGAAATTCACTGGGTGCATTTTTAAGTCCAAATGACTGAACATTCCATTCGTAGTGTCCGAACAGAGTGGTAAATGCAGTTTTGTATCTATCATCTGGATGAATGGCAACTTGCCAGAATCCTGACTTGAGGTCAAATTTACTAAAGATTGTGGAGACACTTAACCTTCCAAGGAGATCATCTTTGTTGGGCAAAGGGTACCTAATCCATTCTAGTACTTTGTTTAATGGTTTATAATTAATGACTAATCGAGGGACTCCTCTTTCTTTCCCAACTTCATTATTAACATAGAAGGCTGGGCAAGACCATGGTGACTTACTGTGTCTAATTAAACCCTTACTGAGAAGATTATTAATTTTATTTTTACATAACTCCATTTGTTCATGACTCATTTGAATAGGCCTAGCTTTAGTGGGAATTAAATGTTCTTTAAATTCCTTAGCATAGGGTAATATAACTGTGTGCTTCTTCCTATGCCAAAAAGCATTGGGAGAATTAGAACATAAGTTTTTTGTCAAATAATCTTTTAACTCTTTTATTTTGTCTTGTACTCTGTTATTCTTAAGTTGTTCTTCAACTTGTTAATACCTAACTTCTTCTTTAAGAAAACTTAGGTGGGTAACTTTGCAATTTAACAAATTCAATGATTTAGAGATTGATTCTTCTTGAATAAATTTTAAATCTCTTTCTTTTGGTTTGATTAGGAATTTAAATGTAATCTTTTTTCCTAAATGTTCACAACTTAGACCTTTATTACTAGTGGTAAATGGGTACAGTAAATATATAAATGGTAAACCTAAAATGATTTTGTCAGTAAGATTGCGAACTAAGACAAATGAGGTCTTAAAACACATGTTGTCTTGACAAATATGTACATTAGGTAATTTGTATTTTATTTCCATTTGACTACCGTTAGCTGAATTTAGTTTTTCACTAGTTTTCTTATAATATCTAGTGGGGATAATACCTTCTTGAATACAATTCAAGTCTGCACCAGTATCAACCAGAGCAGGGAGCTGTACCGAGAAAGTTTTATCAATAACTAAATTAATAGAGATATACCATTTTTGAATAGTAATATCTTTAATTCTTTTAAGAGAGAGTCCTTGAATAAAGAGATCGTAATCTTTAAGACCGATGATTACGGTTCATCGTGACTTTCATCACTAGAAGAGGAATCATGAACTTGAAGATCTAATTTTTTATCGTCAATCTCTTTTCTTAGATTGGAAATATCTAATTTTAAATTAGAAATCTCTTTCTTAAGTTTATTAACTTCTTGATTTAACTCAAGGAGGGTAATTTCTTTTACTGGAGACTTAAATCTTTCTAGCGTTTTGTTTAAACTAAAAATGGTTTTTTCTTTGGCTCTAAGAACCTTATCAGTGACTTTTTTATCTTTAGTTAATAAATCTTTTAATTGTTTCAGATACTGAGTTTTTAATTCGGGGTCTGTAATTTTACTGATTAAATCAACTAATAAAGAACTTTCTTCTTCTTCTTTTGTAATTACATTCACTCTTTTACAGCAGTTTTTATTGCAATTTTCTGTACATATAGTGACTTCATTTTCACTATTAGAATCATTGTTAGATGAGTTATTACTAGAAGATTCTGGGATATCAGAAGCTTCTTCATTGCTGCTACTACTGTTATTATCAATTCTCATTAATTCTAATAATTGTTCTGTATCTTTAGTTGAAATATTTAGTTGAGCTAATTTTTGTTTAACTCTACATTCACTTTTATAATGTCCTTTCTGCCCACAATTCTGACAGACAATTTTACTTTTATCATATTTCTTTGACTTTTTATATATCTTTTTCTTAAACGACATAGGTTTATTGTAATAAGTATCTTGATTATTACTCTTATTATTACATTTATCGTGATTATATTTTTTCTTACGACGTTTATGACTTTTATGTGGCTCAATATGTCTGTTATGTCTGTGCTTTCATCTAGAGGGGGCAACTGGCGGCAAACCATATTGTTCACAAAATGTTCCTAACTCTTATTTTGCTTTATTTCTATCTTTACTAGCTTGTTTAGCTAATTTAAAATCAATACACATTTTTAATCCAATTTTTTGAATATGACTAATAATATCACCATATGTTAAATTATCATAATCAATATATCCTAAATTTTTACTTAATTCTTCTCTAACTTTGTGAGCAAATAAAGATGGTAAACCATTAACGAATTTCTCTTTCCAAAATGGTTTATTACTGTCATTTCTCATCATAACTCTAGAAGTAAATACATCTTTGTACCATCTAAAATCACTTAGAGTGGGACAAGTAAGATTACTTAATTGATCATGAATTCTTTCTATAATATTACTAGGGGTTCCAACAAAATGTTTAATTATAGTAAATATTAAAGTATTAACTCCATCAGGAAGACCAATACCAGCATCTTCATCAAAGATGGGATTGCCTTCTTTATCTCTTTGGATAGCATGAATTATGGATATTCTAATGTCCTCTGTGAGATGTTTTTCCCACCAAGACCTGAGAATACCAGTAAATCCACTAGCTAATAATTCAACTATATCTGGTTGAGATAAAGTGTTGAATTTGGTGATATAACTGTTGGCTACCATAAACATATGATTAAGTTTATTAAGGATTTCTTGTTCACTAAATCCATCTATATTCCATTCATAAATTTTATTAGAGGACACTTGGCTTTGCTTATCTAGATTTCTCTCTTGAGCAAAGAACCCGGAGAGTTGGTCTAGAGTACCAATTTCTGGTAATACTTGTGTTATTAACAGTTAATTTATTTAGTTGTTCATTAAGGTTTGAAATGGATGAGTGATTAGAGTGATCAGAAGAACTTTCGTTATTATCATCAGTTTCCACTTGATCGATAACAGCTATAGTTCCACTTGGACCGGGTTCTGTTTTGAGTTTTTTAAATAATTTTTCAATAGATTGGACCAATTCACTTTCTTTATTAGGTAAACTTAAATTATATATGTTCTCTAGTAATTTAATTAAAGGTTGTTCAATCTTTGAATCAGGTTTTTTAATAATACTTTCATCAAATCTTTCTTCAATTCTGTCTAGCTGTTTTCCTACTGTTGCTAGATACTGATTACTAAAGCTTAATTGTTCAATTATTTTTTTTATCATTATTAGTTCCATCGAGAATCTTGAAGGACTAGCAATAATCAAGTGTTTTTAATCGAATTAGAACTGTCTCTAAAGGAGGATGACTAGGCGATACTTTAGATCAGATCTTCTTTCTTTAATCCATTGAGTTTTACTAATAACATTACATTTACTTTGATATTGTTCATACCAATTGTAAAAGTAATAATATTAATTTCTTCATTTTTAATAAATCTTTTCCATCTATTTACTATCTTATCTCTATCCTTTTCAATTGGGTGATTAGATCTGAATAGATGTCTTTTTTCTTTATTAAATTTTGAATTAAAATCCTTTACTAAGTTATCCCAATCTAAAACGAAATCCCTTTTAATGACTCTTAGTTGATTATGAATTGGGGCATTAATATCGATATGTGAAGGATAAACCGAGATGCTTTAGGAAGAAGAAGAGCCTTCATCTTCTACGGTATCATTCTGAGTATATCAAGGATGACTAACTTGTCCTTGATTAAGGATACCTTTAAGTTTGATATCTCTAACCGAAGGATTACTAAGGACTTCAGTATCTCTTCTTGTATGAATAATCAAGGGACCAAGAACCTGAAATGTCTTCAATAATAACTCGGTGTTCTAAAGATGCGTTCAAAACCGATTTTAATAGCCCATTAGAAAAGCTGTTGGATGTTTTCAATATTTAATAAATTGTTAACTATGGGTCATTGTTGGGTAATTCATTCGGAAAGTCCATTGATTAGGTAAGTTAATATCTTTCCAAAGAATTGTCCTTGGGATCTGGATATTAGCATCACTAGTTGAACTTTGAATTAATACTGTTTGATCTTTTGGACTTTTATTAAGAGCATGAACGTTTAAGTTTGACTTCATCGTCTTATAATAAATCCTGTAAATTAAAGCAATGGGTTGAGACCCTTCGATCATATGAGTAATCTCACCATCAGTTTTAATATTTAATGATAAAGCTTTAAATAAGTTTTGATCACTAAGACTTAAGGTGAAATCAAGAAAGCAATTAAAATGGATAGGTCCATTATGCTAACTTGCTTCCATGGCACCAATTATACTTGGATAATAATTCAGAAATCTAGCATCTCTGAGACAGAGGTAGATGGATGAATTAATTCCTTTTCTATTAAGTGGTTTAACTGCAACTTGAACAAGACCTATATGAATAAAATTGTAACCTTTCTTTCTGTGTTTTTTAATGACTTAAGGTGATAAAAGACTACAATTTTCGTATTCTTTGTTTGCATAAACCCTTTCGATTGTTTTGACATTATAGTCAGTTTTGAATTTATTTGAAAAAGTTGACTGATAAATTTCTTTTGGAGATACTCTAGGTATATTCCAATTGTGTAAAACTTGATTAATAGTTTCATAACTATGTTCTTCTTGGTTGACTATGTCCGGGACAGGAGGCAAAGCTGACCTGTTACTAACTGAAGAGCTGGATCTGAATAATCTACTCATCTTGACTGTTTCAAAATAAAATCTTACTCAAGGTTCATTCATACATACCCCGTTTACCCAAAGTAGACTCATACCTATGTTCTATAACCCGACACTGCTCACACCCTGGAGACTTACAAAGGTTAAACACGAACTAGGTGGACTACAGGCAAATAAGGTGACTTCAGAACTTTGATGAAGAAGATACCATTGAAAAAGTAAAGAGAAGTTTGATTAAAGAGATCTGACTATACAGTTACCAACAACAAACAACTTGGATATATATATATATATATATATATATTATAATAAGTTTTATTTTTAATGTAAAATAGAATATATTATATTTTATATAAAGTTATTTGTTTTACTTGAATATTATATTCTTATTTTTTTAAAAGAGGACGTCTGTGAATTGTAAGAGATCAGCCCGTAAGTTTTCAATGTTTTGCCCGTGAATTTTCTTAAAACAGTACCATTTTCATTCTCCTATAAATAGGATGCTTAGTTAGAATTGAAAATCACACCAGAATCAGAGAATTCTTCTTCTATAATCTTGAGCGTATTTCTTTTGAGTTTTAAAAAGCTTTGAGCGTAGAAAATAGTGAAAGTTTTCTTCAAGAATATCCCCGCTATACCAGTTGGAATATTTTCTTTTCAAGGTAAGGGATGCTATTTTTGTTCAATATTCGCTTGAAATAATATTTTCTTCCATACTCTATAGTATGTAAGTAATATTATTTCGTTTTAGATTTCGAATTCTATACTCGTTTTGTTAATGTTTTGGCTTCTATACTCCATGACATTAGTAGAATATCCTTGATATTTGCGCTTCATCCAGCATCTTTTCATTGGAATATTATTCTGAGCATTCTTGATAAGTTTCAACTTTTTCATGTTGGGGTACTATTCATGGGTTACTATTCATAGGGTACTATTCACTCAAGTACTATTCACCCGGGGTACTATTCATGATAAAAATTGATTCATTTTCAGTCCAAATTATTTTTGGTACAATATTACTCTTTAATTTTACTCCACAAAGCAGTATCATGTTGACAATTTGGACGTTATTGATTTCTGAATAAATTAAATTATAAATCTTTAAAAAATTTATCCTTGAACTTGTTTTATTGAATTCATATATCATTGTCATCATCCTCATGTTTATATTATGTTGAAAGTCATTTGTGGCCTGTAGTGCATAAATGGACTTGGTATGATTATGACCAGGGATTATTCGGTATAATCATGACCGTAATGTTACAAATGATGTGGTAAAAGTCCTCATTAGCCCGTAGTGCATTGATGGACAGTTGTTGGCATGATCATGACCATTGATGAATACACGAATATCCTTGGCCCGTAGTGCATGGATAATTTGTTGTGTGATACTAAAAAATATCATTGGCCGTAGTGCAGGGGTGATTCGATAATGTGGATTATTTATTAAGCTGAGTCTCAGCAATAAAAGTAATGAAAAACCTTTTAAATCATAGAAGATAGTAGATTTTATGCTCTACTTGACTCTTCAAATGGATTGCTTGTTCCGCTGCAGTTAAACTTGATGTTTGTTATATTTTATCAGTTTAACACTATTGAAGGCTAACGATAAATTATTCTGCATTATCTTAGTCATAATATTTCTTATTGGCTAGTTGAGCTCACCCTTTTGCTTTCATTATTCTCTTCAGGAAATGAGAACGTAGCCGGGGCTAGTCGGGGAACGGAGTGACGGTCCAGATGTTTACATTCATAGTCCTCACTATTCTATGAAATTGTGTGATAATAAATATTTTGAGGACTCCATTTGAGCTTGAATACTATCTAGAAGACAATATTCGTATTCAAACTCTCAGTTTATGTTTTGTCATATTTTATATGACAGTTGTAATATTTAAGTTTGTATTTGAATTATGTACCCTATATTTAACGACTCAAGATAGGTGATGTATACCTATTTTGGGGGCGTCACAGTTGGTATCAAAACTTAGGGATATGTTCCTTGGCTGAGATGTGAGACAAGAACTAGGAGGGGAGAGACGGGGAATTCTTTCGATAGAATGACCTACCTAAGTTTAATTGGTATTTAATTGATCGGTCAGAGTATAGGGATAATATGTGGTATGTCAATCAGCTCTTGTTTTGTGGCAGTATTTGAAAATGACATACGAGAATGTTGAAAATAGCAATGGAGCACAAGAGACCGTTGAGTCACCACAGATGAATACCCAGGATAATGTGCAACAGAAAGACAATAATCCGCAGGTAAACAACAACGATCAAATGATGAACGATGGGATGTTCAGAGGCTTTATGCATCATGCAACATCAGGCGAGAGCGGCTCCTGTCCAAAATGTAAGTGGAAACACTGGCAACTCTTGGACGGTCACCGCTAAACAGTTCAAGGAGCTGGGACCATCGAAGTTTTTTGGAGAGCCAAAACCACTTAAGGCGGAGACATGGATAACGTAGATCAACAAGATATTTGATGTCTTGGGATGATCCGAGGAGCACAAGGTTCCATTTGCCACCTTCATGTTGCGAACAGAGGCAAATTACTGGTGGGAATCTGTAAAGTGTACTCAACCTGCCGTACTGAAGATGTCTTGGGAGAAGTTCCAAGAACTATTCAATGACAAGTACTTTCCCGAAAGTGCTCGTCACATAAAAGAGCTAGAGTTCATCAAGCCGGAGCAAAACAATATGACAGTGTCGCAGTACGAAGCCAAGTTTGCCGAGTTGTCCCGATTTGCGTCCCACTTAGTTGATAATGAGGAGAGAATGACGCGAATGTTTCTAAGAGATTTGAAACCCGAGATACCTCAATACCTCATTTCTCACAAACTTTGCTTGTATTCAGATGTTGTTAATAGGGCTAAGTTATTGGATCGCGATAATGAGTTAACTCAACCAAGAGAGAGCAACCGACAAAATGATAATACCAGTGGTAGCAATCATCGAAGCGGTGACAACAAACATGGAGGGAATCAACATGCCAGAAATGGTAACCACTTCAGTGGTAATTATGGCCAAGACAATAAGAATGGACATTTCAAGAAGAGGAGATTCAACAATGATGGAAAGACATTAGCATCGGCACCCGTTGTTAAGGAAGGAGAACCACCACCTATCATATGCTTCAAATGCGGAGGGGAGGGACATATCAATCCAAACTATGTGCAACAGTCCAAAACATGTTATTTGTGGAAGAGAAGGTCACCTAGCTCGATTTTGTCGTACAGGAAAGCCAAGTTCAGTTGGGATGGAGGCACCAAAGGCCATCCGAGAAAAGTCAAAACTAGTAGTTCAAGGGAGAGCATTTGTCGTGACCTCCCAGAAAGCAAGGAACCCAAACGAGGTCATCACGAGTAAGCTTATCATAAACTTTAGCGAAGTCTATACCTTATTTGATATCGGTTCTACCCATTCTTTTATTTCTCCTACTTGTGCTCAACGTTTAAATTTGACTCCGGAGAAATTAGACTTTAACTTATCTGTTGAAACTCCGTCGGGAGAAACCTTCATTACATCCACTGTTTAGAAGTCTTGTTTGGTTCAAATCGGTACCCTCACATTACCTGTCAATCTTATTTTATTGAAAATACTTGCATTTGACGTAATTCTAGGGATTGATTGGTTAACTACTCATCATGCAAAAATTGATTGTTTTCGTAAGGTTGTTAGCTTTCATATTCCTAACCAACCTATTATGTGAATTCAAGCAACCAACCCATTAAAATCAATCATTGTCATCTCAAGCCATAAAGCTATTCGTTTATTAAAAAATGGATGTCAAGTTTTCTTAGCTTATGTCACGAATTTAAAAAAAATACGTCAGTTTTGAATGATATTTTTATTGTTAATAAATTTCTTAACGTATTCCCTGAAGAACTTCCTGGCCTACCCCCAGAACGTGAAATTGATTTTTGTATCGATTTTGAACCCGGTACAAAACCCACATCCAAAGCACCATATCGAATGGCTCCTATTGAACTTCAGGAGTTAAAGACCCAACTGCAGGAATTGTTAGATGTCAGTTTCATTCGTCCTAGTACTTCTCCTTAGGGTGCTCCTGTTCTATTCGTGAAGAAGAAATATGGGAGTATGCGACTTTGTATTGATTATCGAGAGTTGAATCATGTCACAATCAAAAATAGGTACCCATTGCCACGTATTGATGACCTGTTTGACCAGTTGCAAGGCGTTAAATTCTTTTCAAAGATTGATCTTCATTTCGGATATCACCAATTAAAGATTAAAACCGATGACATTCCAAAGACAGCTTTTAGAACTCGGTACGGGCATTATGAATTTCTAGTCATGTCTTTTGGATTGACTAATGCTCCTGCTACCTTCATGGATATGATGAACCGAGTATTCAAGGAATATTTGGATCATTTTGTGGTCGTCTTTATTGATGACATCCTCATTTACTCTAAAAACCGTGAAGATCATGAGCAACACTTGAAGCTGATACTCCAAAAGCTTCGTGAAAACAAGCTTTATGCCAAGTTGAAGAAATACGAGTTCTGGCTTGGGGAAGTTGCATTCCTTGGGCACGTAATATCAAATCACAAAATATCTGTTGACCCGGCAAAGATTGAAGCAATTCAAAGCTGGGAACAACCTAAGTCAGTGACTGAAGTACGTAGTTTTCTTAGCTTAGCTGGTTATTATTAGAGATTCGTGGAAGGATTTTCTTGAATCGCTACTCCATTAACTCAGCTGACTCGAAAAGATACAAAGTTCGGTTGGAGCAAAGAATGTGAGAAGAGTTTTCAAGAACTCAAGAGGAGACTCATTTGAGCACCTGTTCTGACAATACCATCTGGCTCGGAGGGATTTGTCATCTATAGTGATGCTTCAGGCAAAGGGTTAGGATGTGTTCTCATGCAACATGGGAAAGTCATAGCCTATGCCTCTCGACAACTCAAAGAATATGAGAGGAATTATCCTACTCATGATCTAGAATTGGCAGTTGTGGTCTTCGCACTTAAAATTTGGAGGCATTACTTGTATGGGGAGAAAGTGGAGATCTATACAGATCATAAAAGCCTCAAATATTTCTTCACTCAAAAGGAACTCAACATGTGGCAATGATGTTGGCTTGAACTGTTGAAAGATTATTATCATACCATTCAATACCATCCTGGAAAAGCGAACGTAGTAGCTGACGCATTGACTAGAAGATCATATGCGGGTACGAGTGCAATATTGTCAACGTAAAGGCCCATTTTGTATGACTTACAAAGGATGGAGATAGAGTTAAAGACTCCAGGGACCCATGTGATGATGGCGTATATACGAGTAGAACCGACTTTAATCGATAAAGTTAAAGCTACTCAAGCCATAGAACTGGAGCTGATGCATATGAGGAAGAAAGTATAAGAATGTGATATTCCATAAGCAAGAATCGATGAAGAAGGAATACTTATAGTCAACTCTAGACTTTGTGTTCCTAACGACCTTGATTTAAAGTATAAAATCATGATGGAGGCGTACAACACACCGTTTGCAATCCATCTTGGGAGTACCAAAATGTATCGTGATCTTCGACATACATTTTGGTGGAGCAATATGAAGAGAGAGATAGCGGGGTTTATCTCAAGGTGTCTAACTTGTCAATGAGTCAAGGCGGAGCATTAAGTGCCAAAAGGTCCATTGCAACCACTTGAAATTCTAGAATGGAAGTGGGAGCACATTACCATGGATTTTGTTACTGGTCTTCCCAAGGTTTCTCAAGGCATAGATGCAATTTGGGTCATTGTTAATAGATTGACCAAGTCAGCTCATTTCTTACCTATACGAGAAACATATACACTTGAACGTCTGGCTCGTATGTACATTAACGAGATTGTAAGATTGCATGGTATGCCAGTATCCATAGTTTCTGATCGAGACCCAAGATTCACTTCAAGATTTTGGGTTAGTTTGCAAAAAGCTATGGGCACGAATTTACGATTTAGGTCAGCTTATCATCCTCAAACGGATGGGGAGTCGGAGAGGACTATTCAAACTCTAGAGGATCTATTAAGACTCTGTGTCCTTAACTTCAAGGGAAGTTGGGACAAGTTCTTACCATTGGTGGAGTTTTCCTACAATAATAGTTATCAAACAAGTATTGGCATGGCTCCATTTGAGGCGTTGTATAGAAGAAAGTGTCGTTCTCCAGTATGCTGGGATGAGGTGGGTGAAGCAACATTGTTGGGACAAGAGTTGGTGCATATGACTACGGAAAGATTCAAATGATCTGACAACGTATAAAAACCTCACAAGATTGACAAAAGAGTTATGCTGATCTTCATCGAAAGGACGTGGAATTCGATATTGGAGATCATGTGTTGTTACGTGTTGCTCCATGGAAAGGAGTTACGAGATTTGGAAAGAGAGGAAAGCTCAATCCTCAATTCATTGGCCCATTTTTAATCCTCGATCGAGTAGGAACTGTGGCCTATAGACTCGCTTTACCGCCAAGTATGTCTCATGTTCATAACGTTTTTCACATATCCATGTTACGTAAATATGTGGAAGACCCGAACCACATTATTGAGTTAGAACCAGACGAAATAACGAAAGATTTAATGTATGAAGAGGTTCCTGTTAAAATCTTGGATAAGAAGGAACATATTCTACGCTCCAAGGTTATACCTCAAGTCAAAGTTTTGTGGAGAAACCATGATGTTGAGGAAATCACCTGGGAGTTAGAATCTGAAATGAAATCAAGGTATCCTCACCTCTTCGACATACCAGGTATGTAACATAATTTCGAGGGCGAAATTTCATAAGAAGGGGAGGTTGTAAGACCCCGACTTTTATGAATAAAAAATGAATTTTCTATAAATATCATTTTTGAATATTATGGAGTGAATTTAATATAATGTTATAGTTGTGGGTAATATTTATAAATTTTGCAAAGTACGCAAGTTGTTATGTTATATTCGATTGGTCAGGGAATATTCGTTTTAACAGGGAATATTCGTACGACGGCACAATCATTGGTGGACCCCACAACGGAGTTATTTTCGAATTGAGAAAACGTCAAAAATATCTTTTATATAAAATAACTATGAAAGTTTTACTGTTAATCTGTTGAAACACCGGTGTTAAAAGTACAAGAATGTCGTGTGGTTGCATAGTAGCACACCGGTATTGATTATTGATGCTTACGTGAGAAGTCACTCGGGTTTTATTCAATTATTGCTACATTAATTGTTGCATAGTGTCTCACGTTATTTGATTAAATTATTGTCGATATTTTATATATTAGTAAATCAATAATTGAGACGACAAAGTTATTAATATTATTATTGCAATATTGTCGATGTCTAGAAGTTCTGTCAAGGAGAGGTTTGGTCACCTAATTGCGCACCAATAGGGAGAAATCCTTATTAGAAAGCTCCATCTTTCCTGGAAACGACCTGGTTGTTAATATTGCGAGTTATAATAATATTAATAGATGTTGTTAAAAATATTGAGGGGATTTTTATGAAGTATTTGATGTAAATTTTACTTATTTTATGGACCCCTATTTACCCATTTTTCAAAATAATCGGTAGAAAATTATTTAATATAATAAAGGTGGGGCCCACGTGTGGAAAACTGAATTGAGAGGGAATTTGCAAATTAGTCATGGGTTGGGGGAGATTACCGGGAATGGAGGCAATTGAAATAACAATTATTATTATTATTATTATTATTATTATTATTATTATTATTATTATTATTATTATTATTATTATTATTATTATTATTATTATTATTATTATATATATATATTATAATAAGTTTTGTTTTTTTATGTAAAATAGAATATATTATATTTTATATAAAGTTATTTATTTTACTTGAATATTATATTCTTATTTTTTTAAAAGAGGACGTCTGTGAATTGTAAGAGATCAGCCCGTGAGTTTTCAATGTTTCGCCTGTGAATTTTCTTAAAACAGTACCCTTTCCATTCTCCTATGCTTAGTTAGAATTGAAAATCACACCAGAATCAGAGAATTCTTCTTCTATAATCTTGAGCGTATTTCTTTGGAGTTTTAAAAAGCTTTGAGCGTAGAAAATAGTAAAAGTTTTCTTCAAGAATATCCCCGCTATACCAGTTGGAATACTCTTCTTTTCAAGGTAAGGGATGTTATTTTTGTTTAATATTCGCTTGAAATAATATTTTCTTCCATACTCTATAGTATGTAAGTAATATTATTTCGTTTCAGATTTCGAATTCTATACTCATTTTGTTAAAGTTTTGGCTTCTATACTCCATGAAATTAGTAGAATATCCTTGATATTTGCGCTTCATTTAGTATCTTTTTATGAAAATATTATTCTGAGCATTCTTGATAAGTTTTAACTTTTTCATGCTGGGGTACTATTCACGGGTTACTATTTATAGGGTACTATTCACTCGAGTACTATTCACCCGGGGTACTATTCATGATAAAAATTGATTCGTTTTCAGTCCAAATTATTTTGGTACAATATTATTCTTAAAATTTACTCCACAAAGCAGTATCATGTTGACAATTTGGACGTTATTGATTTCTAGATAAATTAAATTATAAATCTTTAAAAAATTTATCCTTAAACTTGTTTTATTGAATTTTTATATCATTGTCATCATCCTCATGTTTATATTATATTGAAAGTCATTTGTGGCCTGTAGTGCATAGATGGACTTGGTATGATTATGACCAAGGATTATTCAGTATAATCATGACCGTAATGTTACAAATGATGTGGTAAAAGTCCTCATCAGCCCGTAGTGCATTGATGGACAGTTGTTGGCATGATCATGACCATTGATGAATACAAGAATATCCTTGGCCCGTAGTGCATGGATAATTTGTGGTCGTGATATTAAAGAATATCCTTGGCCGTAGTGCAGGAGTGATTTGATGATGTGGATTATTTATTAAGCTGAGTCTCAGCAATAAAAGTGATGAAAAACCTTTTAAATCATAGAAGATAGTAGATTTTATGTTGTACTTGACTCTTTAAATGGATTGCTTGTTCCGCTGCAGTTAAACTTGAGGTTTATTATATTTTATCAGTTTAACACTATTGAAGGCTAACGATAAATTATTCTGCATTATCTTAGTCATAATATTTCTTACTGGGCTAGTTGAGCTCACCCTTTTGCTTTCATTGTTCTCTTCAGGAAATGAGAACGTAGTCGGAACTAGTCGGGGAATGGAGTGACGGTCCAGATGTTTACTTAGTAGTCCTCACTATTCTATGAAATAGTGTGATAATAAATGTTTTGAGGACTCCATTTGAGCTTGAATACTGTCTAGAAGACAATATTCGTATTAAAACTCTCAGTTTATGTTTTGTCGTATTTTACACGACAGTTGTAATATTTAAGTTTGTATTTGAATTCTGTACCATGTATTTGGCGACTCAAGATGGGTGATGTATACCTATTTTGGGGGCGTCACATAACTCCTTGTCTTTGTTTGAAACCTTTTACAATCAGTCGGACCTTATAGGTCTCTACCTTGCCGTCTGCTCCAGTCTTTCTTTTAAAGACCTATTTACACCCAATAGGCTTAATGTCTTTAGATGGTGAAACCAAAGTCCATACTTGGTTTTCATACATGGAGTCTATCTCAGATTTCATGGCTTCTTGCCACTTCTCTGAGTCTTTACTACTTATAGCTTGTTCGTAATTCAATGGATCATCATCATCTATGATGCGCACCTCATCATCATCCTCTATGACTAGTCCATACCTATCAGATATCTTCGATACTCTTCAAGATTTACGAATAGGGTGTGGTACAAAAGGAATCTCTACTTGGTTAGGTACCTGACTTTGATCTGTAGTATTTTGTGGTTCTTGAACCTCTTCAAGATATATCTTACTCCCACTGACCCCTTCAAGGATAAAATCTTTTTCCAAAAAGGCAGCATATTTCGCAACAAACACCTTTTGAACAGTTGGATGATAGAAATAATACCCCGATGTTTCTTTGGGGTATCCCACAAATCTACATTTGTCAGATCTAGTCTGTAGCTTATCGTTTTAAAACTTTGTGACACAAGCTGGATAACCCCAAGTCTTAACATGCTTAAGATTTGGTTTTCTCCATATCAATAACTCATATGGGGTCTTTGTAACGATCAAAAAATTTTGTAATTAATTTAATTATTTATTGAATTAAATAAATATTTTAAATAATTTATTTATTGAGAAAAAAATAAATAATTAATGAAATTGTGGTGCAATAATTTAGTTAAGTGTGTACATTAACTAAATTGATTAATGGTAATTTTATTATTTGAAGATTTAATTTAATGAAATAATTAAATTAAATGAATTGCTTAATATTTAAGGAAATAATTAAATTATATAAAATGATGGTCTAGTCTAATTTAATAATTAAATTAGATATATAATAATCTATTAATCATAAGTATAATTATAATAAAATTATAATTATTATAATTATAATTGTAAGTTATTTAAATTAGTTACATGTGTGATAAGTAAAATTTTATAATATAAATATTATAAAAATAATCTAGAAGAGGGGAATTTTGGATAGCCAAACAAGGCCTTGTGGCCTTTGGCTTATTTTAACCGACGCAGCCTGTTTGGGTTTAAAAACTGAAGTACGTGAGTATGTGGGAAGCCTTCAGTTTATATCTACGCATGTTTTTGGCCTAAGGCTTGATAAAAGAGAAATAGAGAGAGCTTGGTGAGGAAGAGAGAATTACAGAGAATTGAGAGTTGGAGAAGAAGGAGAAGGATTGAGAAGGATTTGCTAGAACCTTGTTAACATCAAAGGATTAAGGTATAATCTACCCCTAACTCTAATTTTCAGTTTTTGTAATTTTCATTCTCTGGAATTATGATTTTGTTAAATTGTTAATTGTAAGACGTGGGTACTATGTGTGTATAATAATCTTGTAGAATCTGGTATTGTCATATATACACAATGGTTAGTAATCAAATACGTGAAATTGGGTTTAAAGAAGAAAGGTTAAATATCAGTGTTATATAGGTATGAAAATGGCTTGTTTAAGTCAAAAATTTGATGCCCAATGCTTGATATAATCTGTAAATTGATGTTAGATTATGTTAGTACATCAAGAAATAAAAACAATGTAATTTGAATCGTGTTAATTGGTTAAGAAACGAAGTTGTGGCAATCAAATTCGCCAAAAGTGTGAAAAGTGAAGGAATTGGAAAAAATGTGGTTTTGATCCTTAAAATATATATAAGGTTTATGTAGTTATAATGATGAACTGCATGTTTATTGATGTTATTACAAAGTTTTAGTTGTTAGGCTTTGTGAATTTCTGTGGAAATTGGGAGAAATTGGAGTGTGTTGTGATATAGAAGTTTATGACTGCAGCTTTTTATCTGTATATGGCGCACCGTATGTATACGGCCTTCGAGTTTCACCACAAATGATTGTCTTTGGTGCCAAAACTTAAGGTTGTGCGGCAGCAAGCATTCTGCTGCGTCTCTGGAAAGCGAGGCAAAGTGAATTACATTTATTTGTAGGCTATAATACAAGGACCTAATCTAGTTTGGCATGCATGATAAAGATGTTAAATCATAACATGGCATACAATAACAAATTGTAATGTAATGTAATACTAAATTAGAATATTTTAAATGGTTATTTAAACAAGTTATGAAATGAATAAAAATTGACGTTTACACGGGTTGAAGGTGAATGATAAAGCTTATATTAGGCGATAGTGAGATTTTAGATCCGTAAGAATGGTGAACCAACATGATTAAACATTAAGTTAAGGTTATAGCTTAAATGGTAGGTTGAACCTATAAAGCTAATGTTGATACAACTAATTGGTATTTCAATTTCAATGGTATGTGTAGGGTAATTGACGAACGTTATTATACTTGTGTAGCTTACACACGAGGCAAGTTTCCTAACTTCATTCTCTTTATAATGAATGCAAGTTCAATAATTTTGTTATTTTGTTATTGTCAAGCAAGCTTTCTAGTCCTAAATTATCATTATGCAAATCCTATATTACAGTTGAGCAAGCCTATTGATTCTATCTCGTGTATGGTGGTATAAGCTCTTGTAACCTAATTCGTTACATCGAGCGAGTTTTACTTTCCTTATTCTTGTTATTGATATTCAAATCATATACTGATTTAACACATTGTTTCAAATGGGGTTTCCTTAACTCTTTTGGATGTAGTACTTTGCATATATACCATGTCTATTCAAATGTCTATTGTTGTTATTCAATCTTTGATTTAAATAACCTTGTTCAATTCTATATTGTTGTGTTGAACATTCCAATAGCAAACAAACTCTTATTAATTGGACTAATCTATAATTGAATAGTGTTCTAAAATTCTAGAACCACTGATAAGCTAGTTCTGAGCTAAACTTTCTTTAGTGCAGAAATCCTAAAGTCAAACTAAGATGAACAACCCTAATATAGGGGATTATGTACGTGTTAACGTTTAGATGTTTGTGCACAATACATGATACAAATGGCTGATCCCCCTAAGTACGTAAGGAAGGGTCCGTATAGTCTAAATGACTGTTAAGGTTAAGGTAATAATACCTAATTACCGGGGACATAGTTCGTGGTCTTAAGACTCTCAGATACTAAAGTCGGACTTGTTTTCTATTTTTGGATTCGTAGAACAAGTTCACCATTATTCAGCATTCGTTGTTCAAACTCATGTTGTTATTATTATTACTCTTTATATCAATGAGCAATTGTTTGCTCACTCTTGCAATTAACACTGCAGCTAAAGTAGAGAAAGTCGATGAGCCATCTTCCAGTAAAGGAAAGGGAAAGATGTCCAAGGGTTGAAGATTTATGAGAATTTATTTGAATAGATTATGTTATAAAACTTAATTTATTTTGTGTTGTATTCCGCAGACTTATGTAATAATTTAAGGTTAGATTACCTGGGATTGTTTAAAGTTGATGTAACCCTTTAATGGGGAAGATTATTGTTTAAGTTATTTAAATTATGTCTTTATCCTTTATTATGGGTAGATAGATGTAATAGTTTTGAAAAGTGAGCACCAAATCCTGTGGGAATGAAGTACCTGGATTTGGGGGTGTCACAGGTTGGTATCAAAGCTTTAGGTTATGAACCTTAGGTGGGGAAACCTTAAGAAGTAACCTTTAAGAAGACAGAAAATATAGTGGTGATAAACTCTTATCGAGTTCTAAGGAATGAATTAAGGAATTCATTAAAGATAAAACAACACAATAAAAGACTTTATGTGCTATGTGTTAATAACTTATGTGCTCGCGAGTATCGAAGAATGTCACATAATAAGTAAAACTTAGAAGTATGTTGTTATCAGGATGTCTAACATTGGAGGATCCAGTCCAGCTAGGGAAGTGATACCTCATATACCTAGAGATGAGGATCCCCGAGATGTCCACGTTGTGCGGGAACAATTGATTCAGAGGGAGCCTTCTCGGTTGATTGCTGAGGAAGAACAGGAGGATGAGCCTGTGTCTGATCCTGAGGAGGAGAGCTCTGAGGAGATAGATGAGGAGGACGAGGAAGAGGATCCTGTGGAGTTTCCACTAAACTCAATATCAGCTGAGATGTATGATGCACTGTACGACCCTAACATAGAATTACAGGATAAGGTTGAGGAGCTGAAGGAGTTGGCTGAGATGCGTCAATCTACTATAGAACAGAAGGATGCAGAGATTCAGGAACTCGACTCACGCCTTGGAAACACAGAGTGGGACCTAGTTCATACAAAGGGTCAGCAAGAGGATCTGTTGGCGGAGAATGAGAAGCAGAAAGATGATTTGATGGAGGAGTCAGCTAAGCGTGCAAGGGCAGAGGACACTTGGATGAAGGCGACTTAGCGAGCAGACCGTGCTGAAGCTAAGGTCCAAATGAAGAAGGCCAAGATGAATGAAATGGATTATGCCTTTCATTCTGCGATTGATAGGGCTCAGGATCGAGTATTTTATTACCCACCTCAGTTTGAAGACTCGTCATGGTTCGTGATGGATCGTAGGACGACGTATCATATTATGGAGGAAGAGCGTAGAGAAGCTTCTCGACGTCTTAATATGCCAAGATAGGAAGGATAATAATAATAATATGTGATCAAGTATGTGAATAAATAAATTGTAAATCCATTATTTTGAGATAAATAAAGGGGTAATATGAGGACATAATCTTGAAACTTGTTTAGTTCAGGAAAATGGAGGTCGATAGAAGAGATGCTATCCTTATTATGTTTTGGAAAATTATGAGTGAATAAATATCAAAGTTTATTGAAATGTTATATGTTATTACTTTTAGTCTTAGAATGTTTAAGTTAAAGTTTAAATATTCAAGAAGTTGAGTAATGAACTAATAAGCGTATATTTTAACAGAAAATGCCTCCTAGAAGAAGACAACCACGTGAACAACCACCTATTGAAGGGTCTACTAACAATAATAACGAGGCCAACGCTAACCCTGTTCAGCAGTTGGTGACTTTGTTAACTAGAGCACTTGCGAATCAACCGCAAGCTCAAGTCACGACCTTCAAGGACTTCAAAGCGGTTGGACCACCAGAGTTTCAAGGGTCTATGAATCCAGCTGAAGCCCAAACCTGAATCATGGAAATGGAGAAGGTGTTTGACATTGCCAGAGTTAACGAGGATCAGAAGAACGTTTTTTCAACGTTCATCCTGAAGTCTGAAGCTAGCTACTGGTGGCAGGCAAATAAGATTCATGGGGGACAGGAATAATAGCATGGGATAGATTTAAAGAGATGTTCTTCGAGATGTACTTTCCAACGAGTTCTCGGAATCAGTTGGAGGTTTAATTTTTGGAGCTGAAACAAGGAACCTTGACGGTGCCAGAATATGCTGCGAAGTTTAATGAGTTGGCAATGTTTGCCACTTATCAAGTTAATATCGATGAGCGTAAGGTAAGAAGGTTTGAACAAGGTTTGAAGCCCTGGCTTTATAGCAAGGCTTCAATGTTCCAGTTAAATACATTTGCGGCTGTACTAGAAAAGGCAATTATCGCAGAGGGTGGAAGTGATGCCTTAACCAAGTACAACTAAGAACAAAAGAAGAGAAAGAATGAGAATAAAAAAAAGGCTGGTGGAAGTTATAATGGAAGTAACAATCAGAAGAGGAAGTCGATTAAGAATTCGACTACGGGAGGACAACAAGAAAGTTAACAAAAGAAAAAGTTTGAAGCTTATGCTATTTACTAGGGTATGTTTGAAGGGTAAGAGGGTGTGTTTCAATTGTGGTCAGGAGGGTCACATTGCACCAAATTGATTTAGCCCAAAGAAAGGAACATGTTTCACCTGCGGTTTGAAGGATCACAGGGCTCGTGATTGCCCTAAAAAGACAGCGGGAAGTGCAAGTGGAGAAAAGGGAAACACCGGTGGTTGTGCATTGAATATCATCGACCAACCCGGCCTGGTCAATGGAAACCTCTGCAAGGACTTTTAATATGACCATGCAGGATGCTGTGCAGTCTAAGGATGTGGTGTCAGGTATCATTCCGATTAATGGTATTAATGCTTATGTGCTATTTGATTCGGGTGCTACTTGTTCATTTATATTGGATGAATTTGCTCAGAACATAGATTTGCCTCAGGAAGAATTAGATTATCCTTTGAGCATAAAGATTGCGAATAGGGAAGTGATTCCTGTTAGATTTATATACAAGAATTGTAAAGTGGTTATAAAAGGTCACGAGATGATGGTAGATTTACTACCAATTAAACTTGGGGAGTTTGATGTCATATTAGGAATGGATTGGTTATTCAATTACGGAGCAGTAATTGATTGCCAAAGAAAATGTGTTAACCTTATGACTCCGTCAAAGGTAGTGTTTTATAGCGATAAAGTCACCTCGACAAACAAGTTATCCGACGGTGATGCAAGCCAAGAAGTTGCTGAGACAAGGATATGTAGGATACTTAGCCTACATAGTTGATACACAGAAGAAGAGTACAAAGTTAGAAGAGATACCGTCCATAAGAGATTTTTCATACGTATTTCCAGACGATTTACCTGGACTTCCGTCGGATCGAGAATTCGAGTTCGTGATTGACTTACTACCAGGAACGACCCCGATATTTAAAGCTCCATATAGAATGGCCCCAGTAGAGATGAAAGAGTTAATGATGCAATTGCAAGAATTACTCGACAAGAAGTATATCCAGCCGAGTATCTCGACATGGGGAGCACCGGTGTTGTTTGTTAAGAAGAAAGATGGATCGATGCGGCTCTGCATTGATTACCAAGAATTGAATAAGGTCACGATTAAAAATAAGTATCCATTACCAAGAATCGATGATTTGTTCGATCAATTGAAGAGAGAGAGAGATATTTCTCAAAGATAGACTTGAGAAGTGGTTATCATCAGCTGAAGGTGAGGCCGAATGATGTACCAAAAATAGCGTTTAAAACTCGGTATGGTCATTACGAGTTTCTGGTCATGTCATTTGGTTTAACCAATGCACCTGCAGCGTTCATGGATTTAATAAACAGGTGTTTAAACCATTCTTGGACAAATGTATAGTGTTGTTTATCGATGATATATTGGTGTATTCCAAAACCAAGGAGGAACATGTTGAACACATAAGAGTGACGTTAGAGACATTGAGAAAAGAGAAGGTGTACGCTAAATTCTCAAAATGTGAGTTTTGGTTGGAACGTGTACAGTTTCTTGGGCACGTTATTGATAAGGACGGAATTTCGGTAGATCCATCAACGGTTGAAGCTGTAATAAACTGGGATTAACCGAAGACACCGTTAGAAGTAAGAAGTTTATTGGGATTGGTAGGTTACTACAGGCGTTTTATTCAAGACTTTTCCAAAATCACAACTCCGTTGACGAATTTAACTAGGAAGGTGATTAAGTTTGTCTGGACGGAGAAGTGTGAGGAAAGTTTTTGAGAATTCACTACAAAAAAATAGACATTTGGCAATAATTTTTCGGAATGCATGTTTTGCAATGAAATTTGTCATTCGTTGCAGTTTATGAAAGGCTTTCATTTTTTCATAATGAAATTCATAAGTCGTTGCAAAAATTCGTTGCCAAATCGTTAGCGGAAAAAAAAAACACCGCCTATTTTCTTTTTTGTTGCCGATGAGATTTCTCCTCATCGTCGACAACGAAAACTTTTTTTGTTGCTATATTTTGTTGCCTAATATAGGCCACATTCATTGGCAACAATTTTTTTGTTGCGTATTTAATACATTTTTTTGCAACGACTAGTAAATTGTTGCCCAAAATTAAGACAAACTCAATAAGCATGCCTCTTCCCCCCCAATGCATCATTTTTCATTTAAATTTTTTTATTTATTTGGACACAATTTTATACAGTGAAGTGTTTCACTCCGTCCGTCTAAAAAAAAATGCCCAATTTTATTTTGTTTAAAGTTATAATTTTTTAAATTAAAATTGAGCACATATAGATATATTTTTTAATTTACAAAAATTAAAGTTTGTCCTTAATTTTCCTATTGGGTCATATATTCAGGGTGAGTATTAAGTTATCCATACAATTAATGTGCAGAAAAAAATTGTAAATAAGAAATTACTTGCCCATAACCACAAGTAAAAGCAGAGACAAGAGCCCCACATGCTAGAAGAATATGAACGCATTCTAGAGTTCTTTGTCGTGCTGCTAAGTGGAGTGGTGTATCACCACTTCTGTCCCTTATATTCACAAATCTTGCAAAACCCTTGCATTTGCAAGCTAAATCTAAGCAAATTGCTTTTACATACTCACCATTACATATTAGCAAGCATATTATTTAATCCCTTGGTTCCACCAAAAACAGTCCTCGTTCAATTGTCATTTTTTTGTTCTATACTCCTTTATTTAGTAATATAAATGACACAATTTTATTATCATTGCCACCATTACTAAACTATCATTTATTTAATTTTAGGAGTAATTATGAAATACAAATAGATTTGAATCTCTATATGAATGTTTATATAGAGAAATTGTATTAGGAATGCGCAACAAGGGTGGACTGGGCTGCAAAGAGAATAGCTTCCAAGCAATTTGGATGGCCATAGTAAGCCGCATAGTGCACACAGGCTCTTCCATGCAGTGAGTCAAACATCAAAATCTAAAAAATTTCAAACAATGTAATTAATATGTGCAAGTATTTATCAATTCAAAAAAAAAAAAACACCACTAAGTACATACATTAAGCGCTGTTTGAATAAACCTTTTCACGCAGGATAGGTTCCCATACATTCTTTGCCAACATCGATCAAGGGTCCGCCCAATCACAAACAAATCAAAATCTATAAATGGGCAATGATCAAGATATATATATATATATATATATATATATATATATATATATACACACACACACACACACACACACAAAATTATACACTACCACCAAAATTATAAATACAAAATATATACATAACATGGCGATTCAATATATCCGGATTAACACACCTATCCAACAAAGAGAGAAAGAACACACTCATAATCAAAAGAGCAAGACCCATTTATAAAATTTAGATATGAATATTTGTTTATAAATATTTATATGAATATTTAGAGATAAATTTATATATATATATATATATATATATATTAAAATATTCATAGTTACGTTATATAAATTATGAACAGTAAAAGTAAAACATAAAACATAAAAAGAAAAATAGTAATGGTATACCCCTAGCTATTCCTAGTTCTCCTTTTACCCTTTTTTTCCAAATATATTATAAAATTAAATTATAATACTATCAGTTCTAAGAGAAAACATAAAATATGAAGAAAATTTTATTATGTTTTATGAACTAAAATAGAATAAAGTTATTTAAAAATTACTTATAAGTCATTCCTATTAAGTTAGTTTGACCCATATTAATGTAATATTAATTTTATCCCTATTTTATTTAATTTTTTTTAAAAAAAATGAATATGTAAAAAAGAAAAGTAAGATGCAACGTCACTTTAGTTGGCGTTAGAATTTTTATTTTTAGTTTTTTTATAGCTGAAGTCTTATATACTCTTTTATTTCCAACCCCGATGACAGAGAATAAACATAAAAAAATATTGATATTTGTAAACAAGCACAAGAGATCAAAGAAATTAAAAAAAAAAATATTCCAACGTCAGTTAAAGTGATGTTACATCTTATTCTTCTTTTTTTACAATTTTGCTTTATAAAACAATTTTAAAAAAGTTATAATGCCGGTTAGTTTGACATTGGATCACATATTTATTTTTTTTCAATTTTTTTTAAAAAATAAAATCGTTTTAAAAAAAATTAAGATGATTTTTCTTAAATTCGTTTTTTTTAAAAATATTTTTTAAAGTGGCGTTGGTTGGCTTTCTAATTTTTAGCCAAAAAAATATCCAAAAAAATGGCGTTCAATAGTTTTTCCCAAATTAGATGTGAGATCCTTTACTCCCAACGGCAGTCGTTGAAGTTTTTATTTTTTAAAAGAATATTCGTTTAAAAATAAAATCTTTTTAAAAAAAATTAAAACTTTTTTTTAAAAAAAATAAATTTTTTTTATTTTTAAAAATTATTCTTAAATTAATTAATTTGGTTAAAAGAATAGCCTATTCTATGAAAATTTGAATAAAATAGATATAATTGAGAAAGTTGAATATAATTTAAACAATTCTGGAAAAATATTCCGGATCCAACTTTTTCCAATTCTTTCTAACCCAAACCTTCCATGCGTCCAAAAAAGAAGCTGCTCTCACTGCTATTCCATCTAACTCCTTATAGATCTGACGGTGGCTCCCTCTAACTCCTTTATAGATCGACGGCTCAACATCGACGGCTCAACTCTCTCACTCAAATCTGCAGCACATCTCATTCTCCTCCCTCTCGACTTCCTCTAACCCTAGAAATAGTGGCGGCGTAGTGGTGGCGGCAGCGGCGACATAATGGTGGCCTCTCCTTTACCTTCTCCTCCATTATTGCCCAATTGAAGGTTTTGATTTCCTCCCTTGTTAATTTTTCCTAAAAATTAGGTTTTAATTAGAAAATTTTGTGTTATTTAGAACTAATTTGGGTTGCAATTGGAATGATTGTATTGTTAATTAGTTCAATTATTATATGTAATTCATTTCAAAATGTTGTAGTTTGTCAATGGGCATAGTAAGGCAGCACAATAACATCAAGTGTTTGTGAAATTGCTTGATAGAGAGTGAGTTTATGTTAGCTACTAACTGTTTGTGATATTGCTTAAGAGAGTATGCTAGGATTACTTATATTGCTTATTGAGTTACCTTTACACACATCTTTCCTCTATACTTAAATCACAAATATATATAAATATTTAATTTTGTTTTACGAAGTAAGTTGTTTTCTCTCTCAGTAGAACTCGAATGTGATAAAATGTAGGTTTTTTTTAGTTATTATTTTTATGTAGGGAAGTGATATTTCCCCGAGTAAAATTGATATTTCAAAATGTCCTCCCTCTGTTCATGTGAATATCAGTTTTACTTTTGGAAATTTCAATCCCCTTCAATACTTTGCTACATGGACTATTCAGTTGAGGGCGACGTAGCTGTTTCACACAAGTGGACATGGTTGTGCTTACAAGATCCTTGTTATCTACTTTTTCTGAAGTGTGGGGTAAACAATGCCCTCTACTTCTATTTTTAGCTATATTTATAAGGCTTTTTCGTATAAATATTGCAGTCCTTCCTAGCTGGTTTGGCTGCATCAGGGGCTCTCACCTCTAGTTTAAGGCTGATTACAAAAGCAGCCTTTGAAAATTCAGGAAATGGTCTTCGAAAGGGCACTAGTATGTAAATTCTCCCACATATGTGAGACGTGTTATTATTGAGCTTTAACAAATTACAAATTACACAAATTAGTATGAGGTTATTTGACAATTATCTTTATTTTGATGGTTTGTGCAGTATTGTTTCTTACTTTCTCCACATTCTTCGAATTTCTCTGTATATTTCTGTATGCATTCGTCTTCCCTAAACTACCCATTGTTAAATATTACCGCAAGAAAGCAGCATCAGAAGGATAAAAAACTGTTTCATCTGACCTTGCGGCTGCTGGCATCCAAACAGATGCAAGCCAAACTGCACATAAAAAACTCATTCACTTTAATTAAATTTTGTTTCAAAAAGTTAAATGAATTTTTTAAAAATATTTCAAAAGCTTTTGGTTTTGCAGGTAGATGATGATGCTAAACCTTTGCAGAGGCTGAGCAATAAAGAATTGTTCTTTCAGAACATTGATTATTTATTAGACTTTTTTCTGATATATGTTCTAACTTTGTCAATTTTCTCGGGGTTCTTATATGAAAACACCGGTACACACCACCAGTTGGGCTCATGGTAAGTGCAAATACCTCAAATTGGTAGTTCTGTTTAAATTTGCCATGCATGGTAAGTGATCACTATTTATTTGAAGCATAATTATCTTGAATTTCTTGTAATTTTTAGCTCGTACTACTACTGTTTAGTGATTTCTTCACTTATTCGCCTTTTTACAATTGTTTTCATTTTCTTATTGTCAACATTCTGCAACACTTATAAAGGAAGGAGTGGAATCACAATAAGCAAACTTATTTAATGTGGTGTTTTCAAAAATATATGAATTTTCAATTGGCAAAACTAATGATTTAGCCACTGTAGTTGGCAAGTTTTACTTAATACACCACTGAACTTTTAATTTTTTAAATTACTCTATTAAACAAATTAATTTTTTTTTAATTGGATCATTCTGTTAACTATGACTCACGACGGTTAAATTATTTCAACTATTATCTGATGTGGCCATGAAAAAGAAAAGGAAAAAGAAAAGAAAATGACATGGCTGAATTAGTCAGCACCCAAGCATGTGGGGAATAGACTCATTAGCTATAGCACTAGCAGACCAAAATCCGACGATGGATCATAGCAAGGTAACCCACCGGAAGACCAATCATCACAGGGGAGCCCAAACCATTGTATTACGACCAAACCAACGCAACACAACTCCGGGCAAGGGACCTTCAGCCTGAACATTGGCGAAACCACCAAAGATGCCGACAAGCCAGATCTGATTGACCAAATCCATAAACCAACGAGATCAGCTACCCACACCCATATACAAACACCTTCAAATCAGAGATCCAAAATGGGTGGGCCGATTAAAGATAGAAAAGCTGAAATCCTCGATCGCCTTCCCATCAAATCCCTTGCAAGCCATAGCGCTCCCTCTGTTCAAGCCCTAGCTTCATCAAATCGCACCTAATCTGCATCTCTCAAAACCCCCAAAACGACTTGCTCGTCATCCACTTCGACGACATAATCATCATCTTCCGCATCGATTCAATCGAAACCCCTTTAACTCCGACCATCTATTTTCCCGAAACCTTCTTCAAAATGGAGATAGTTGGTTTGATTAATGGCTTAATTTATCTCTGTGATCACTCACATGGATCAATTCAATTTCCCCGAAAGGAACGTCAAGCCGATAAAGTTTTTGTGGGATTTGATTTCGATTTAAGCCGAAAGAGAAAAAAATGTTGTCTAGGTTTTATGTATTCTCGTGTAATGAGATAGCTTTTAATGAAAGTGATTTTTTTTTATTTTTACTTTTAAGTTTTTTAATTTTTTTTGCCACATGTAATATTTTTAATTTTTGTATTTTTTTTCAGAGCCACGTAGATAAAATGTTAACGCCTGTCTAATTTTTTTAACGGAGTGACCCAATTAAAAAAAATTAATTTGTTTAATGAGGCAATTCAAAAAAATTAAAAGTTCAGTGGTGTATTAAGTAAAACTTGCCAATTATAGTGGTTAAATCATTAGTTTTGCCGTTTACAATTCTTATTTGTGATCTCTTTACAACTTAATATATTTCTAGTTAATAGTGCCAAGATTAGTTAATTATTGCAGACTTGCAGTGCGTACCATTGCCCCATATTTAACATTTAAAGTCTGAAGAAAGCTTGTTTAACTTACTTTGACCGGGTTATTTCTATTTAGTTAGACTGGATTATTTTAAATTCGTCTTTAAAATTGGAAAAACCTAAGTGGCACACCGTTTCATGATTATACATGTTAGCTTGATATAAATCATCCCTGACTGATATCTGATATTGGGGAGGGGACCAACGAAATCCTTGGAAATATAACCTGAAAGTGATAGAAACATGCCTATCTTTAATACTGAAGAAATTCATATACTTTTATGAAATAAAAATTCGTTGAAAGATGATGAATGTGATTTTTCCAGGTACCCACTTGTTCTGATAGCAATGTACAATGTGTGGGATCTTATTGCAGGATACATTCCTCTGATAGAATGTATAAAGTTGGAATCTCGAAAGAGCCTTATGATTGCAATATTTTCCCGTTTCTTACTCGTTCATGCATTTTATTTCACTGCAAAATACGGTGATCAGGGGTGGATGATATTGCTCGTATCTTTCTTGGGATTAACGAATGGTTACCTAACCGTATGTGTCATGACAGTAGCTCCAAAAGGCTATAAGGTGTGTGGTGTGTTGACCTGTGAATTAATCCATATGAATTCATCTATTCATAAAAATTGATATAAAGGGTGTTCATTTTCAGGGTCCGGAGCAACATGCATTGGGTAATTTGCTAATGTTATTTCTTTTAGGTGGATAAATATAGCTGCCTTATAAAATGGTGGCATTTCAACAATTGGAGGTGTTCATCCAAGGATTGTGATGAATAATAAAGATGGAACTATGGATATTAATATGATTGAAGTTGCCATTAGAGACCCAAAGTTTGAGATTTGTTACCCAACTACTACGCTCATCTGCTTGGAGAATTCACATGCCAAGTAAGGACTAACTTTCTGTACATTTTATGTAAAACTATGTTGGATTTGAAGATCATATTCAAGCAATAATTACTTAGTACCTTTGCCTTTTCTTTAAGTAGTACATGTCCTTATTATCATAAGTAAAATTTTAAATTACAACATGTTATCTTCGGTAGTTAATGTTTATGTTATTTTCTGATACTATTTCATTATGTGCTTCACAAAGGCTAGTCGTTTCTAATTTTGCTTCTTCTTCTTGCTGTGGACCCTCTTTCTCCCTCATTTTTATTATTTTAATTTTAAGAGTAGGGGATGTTCCTTTGAAATTTTCTTATGATTTTTCTCCATTGTTTATGGGACCAGTTTGTCTTATCTTTCTATTCTGATAGACAACCTTCCATAGGCTGCTCCTAATATTTATATGTTCACATACAGATGATCTAAGTGCCTTTTCCACTGGAATTGACATTCTAGTGGAGTTGAAAAAGGTGCTTAGACAGGGTAATCAATTATTTATTTCAAAGGTTGGAAAGTGCTCAACGTCATTAGTGGAAAAAGCTTCTTGTGTGCTCTTCATTTGCCTCTCTTAATAAGATATAAGATCAAATACATCAAAGTCTTTTCTCTCACGCTCTGACGTGGATCTTAAAATGAATTACTTCTTAAAATTATTTGTTTTTTTGTATTGATTTGATCTTCCGATACTTTCGCAACATGAATTAGAAATTCTTAGTTAATCAGCTAAGACTCCAATTATTGAAGAATGTCTATGAATACATACGTGACTGCATATCATAGTTGTACATAGTTATAAGTTATACCAAGGTGACGATAATTTTGACCAAGTTACCTGGACTGTCCAATGATCTTACAAATCGTATTTGTTAAAGTATGATACACATTGTTGGGTCTAACTCTAATAATAGCTAATGCTTTTAGAGATTCTGGTAATTTGACATGGTATCAAAATTCCAAGTTTGCAAGGTCTTGTAGTTCTTCTTGGTTGCAATTCGTTGCCTAATATAGCTAATGTGCAATTTGTATGGTTTATGCAATTTGATTTACCTTAGCTTGTCGCTCAAAATGCACATTCGTGTTTCTCATTCTCTAACAAAATAAGATTTTAGAGCAGCTGGTAACCTGCAATATTTTGGTAATTGACACGAGTTTCTCATACTCAAAATGCACATTACCTTATTTTTGTTTTCCAGCCTTTTTCATACTTGATACAATTTCTTACCAGCAATACTTACTTATGCAGCTCTGGTGGTCGATGTATCTCTGTAGAGTATACAGACAAGGTTGGAGAGCTAGCCAAAAAGCATGGTCTAAAGCTTCACATTGATGGGGCCCGTATCTTTAATGCATCTGTTGTGAGTAATAAAAGTTTCAAGGCTATAGTTATGTTACTTCTATGTTGCTCTCTAAAATATATATTCTACCATATTTAAGATGTTCATTATATGTAGCGGTAGAGACAAAAGAAATGTTGTTTGATAAGTTTATGTAAGTGGTGTCCATTGATACAACATATACGAAATATGCAAATTTCTGTGCTAGATATTCGAATTATAGAGCATCAGACAAATTACAAATGAAGTGTATTTTGTGCCTCAAAATTTTGAAAATTTACATGATGTTTTCTTTTATTACATGCAGATGAATGAAAATGTCTACTGGATACTCCAGTCTGGAATACTAGGAAATACAATTTAGGATCCGTGTCCACTTATTATGCATTATTTTACTATATTTTGAAAATAGTCTGTGTAGCAATATAAATAATTTCTTTCTTCTGATAATAACATATAAAGTGTTTATATGAACTATTCAGAAACTTTTGAGTACAACATGAATATTAGGTTTATAATTTCTTGTATAATAGCATTACCGGATGCATGCAGATGAATGAATATTTGTGTATTTCTTTTGGTTATTTTCAACAAAAATGGTGACGAGACGGGTGGATCTTCGATCAGACACAGTAACCAAACCAACAGAAGCAATGCGAACTGCAATGGCAAAGCTTGAAGTTGATGATGATGTATTGACTTTTGACCCGACAGCCCTCCGTCTTGAAGCCGAGATGTCAAAGATCACAGGGAAGTTGGCGGCACTATTTATTAATCATTGCTTTCTTGGGTGCTGTTTGTGATTATTATAGTACGTTTGATTAACTAAAGCATTCACATTTGTCCTCATTGCCTATTTATCATTTGCATCGCGGGTATGGATCATGAAAAAATAGTTGGCTCATTCAACTGGAGGTTTGTGACTTTTATATTATTATTTTTTTCGAAGTCCAGAATAGGACTAATTTTTTTCTTCATTCTTCTTTTATGGTTGATGTATTATTATTATTTCTTCACTAAATACAATATTACAATTGACTTACGGATGCATAGTCATTTCAGTTTTTGTTTAGGTTTATTTTTTTATTCTATTTATTTTCTACAAACATGAGAATATTATGTGGTAGTGCATTATTTTTAGAATATATCTATTTTCCTCATCTTTTAGGTTTATATGTGTGAGTCTGAGTACAAAATTAGGGCTCACGTGTGATCTAAAGAATTAAATGAACCAGAGAAGTCTCCACGTGTCCCGAGGTAGAAGGCTCGTGGGGACGACTCATTTTGGGAATTGATTGGGGGATTGGATTGGTGGCTAGAAGGACATGATTATTTAGGCATTACTTAAGTAACTAAAGGTATTTTTGGAATTTTTGCTAAAATCACATGCCATGCACAAGACCTAGACATGTGCCAGGCATGTGACCATTTTCCAGGAAACTCTATAAATATCCCCTTCATTTCAATAGAAGGGGACTTTTGGATTCTCTTTGAACTGAAGACTTTGAAGAAGGCTCTTGAATTCTAAGAGTTCTGTCACGTGTTACTCGAGTAATTGCTTATCTGTTCTTCTCCCCTCTTCAACCACTCAATCAAGACCATACTCTTTGTGGATTTCTCTCCTCTTCACTCAACACGAAACCCTAACCCTAGTAAGGTACGGTTTTTTTATCTACATTTATTTGACGACTCCGCTGGGGAGATGTAGAATTCGTGAAGGGTATGTCCACAACTCGAAGCGGGAGAACTATAGGAAGAGTTTCACCGACATCTAGTATTACTTCACCGGATCCGGTTTAGAGGCAAACAAATCAACATTTTCAAGGCACGAATCTGGATCTTGATCAACCCCTCGTAGAAGACGCTTCTGAAGGAAGTTCAACATCACCACATATGGCTGATCAACAACAAACCAAGTCAGGCAGATGGGCACAGGAGGACAAGGTGAGGAAGCAAGTGGAGAACAAATAACCATGAATGCTGTGCAGTTGGAGATGCTTAAGGCCTTAAAGGAGGCAAGAGAAGGACAAGGGATGATGATGGCCATGATGTCAGAAATGCGAAAGCAACAAGAGGAGATGGGAAATTTTCGTCAACAGTTAATGCAGATTCCAACCTTCAAAGCTATGTTTCCAGGAAGTTCGCAGGTAGAACGAGCAGGAGTGGATGTCAACAAAGACAATCAGACTACGCCTCCAGCAACGGAGAGTCAACCGATTCCAATCATCCATTTAGAGCCCCAAACCAGTGGTGATGTACCGATGTACCACAATCCAGAGTGGAAACAAGCCAGCCTCAACCAATCGTCATTCCCACCACACTCCCAGCTTTTTCACAAGTGCAAATACCGACTATATCGAGCCACGCCAAACAAACAAGCCAACAAGTACAAGCAATGCAAGCTTTGCATGATGCCAGTGTACACCAGCAGATCTCCTTACCATATACACCGTCAACAATGAATAATATATTACAACCCTCGTAAAGTCCATACAACAAGTCAAGATGTGACAAAGGATGATATGCTTGACGAATCAATCAACTCCAAGACAGTATAACTGCACCATCGAATTGGACTTCACTCCACCATACCCGACACATATACGGAGACAGCCTTACCTAGCAGGGTATATTGAGCACCCGCCACAATTCCCGAAGTACAACGGAGAGAAAGGGAATGCGAGAGAACATATATCCAGGTTTGTAGAGTCGATGTCTCCGTGGTTGGGTTATGATGAAGTAATCAACCATAACCTTTTGCTCCGTGAGTTCAGTAAAACGTTGACAGATAGTGCCTTCAGTTGGTACTACAATCTAGAGAAAGGGTCAGTCCAAGATTGGGACGATTTAAAGTTATAATTTTTTAAGAAGTTTTTCTATATGCAGAAACAGGTGACTATCGTGGAGTTAATGAGATTCAAACAAAAGTCAAATGAGGAGCTGTCAGATTAAATGGACAGATTCAGGGCTCAGGCACAAAAATGTGTGGAGCCAATTGAGGAGAAGAATCTAGTGAGCATATGCAACAATGGTGCCCTAGATACCTTTAAGCCCCACTTGGTCACTAAAGCATGTGATTCCTTTGCAACACTATCAACATTTGCACAAGACTTGGAAGGAATTATGACTTTGCCCGCAAGCCATGCGACTGTTACGTGGAAGGGTAAAGAATCACATCGCGGCTTTAGCAGATTCTCAGCAAAAGCCACAAGGGGGCAAAAGGGAAAAGAGTGGAAAGAATGAAAGGAACCATGGAAAACCAGGAGACAAGTTTTCCAGATTGCCAATCCTAGGGGCTATTACGTGCAGTGAGAAGGCATTCAGAGATTTGTACGAGCAATGGGTAGAACATGGAGTTATAAAACCTCCAAGGCCCAGATTTGTTGTAACATAAGAGATGAAGAGGAAACCAGACTTCTGTGTATATCACCAATACGTCGGACATTCCACTATAGATTGTTACAGTCTACGAAGGATCTACCATGAGAAATCAAGCGGCGGGAGAAATCGAATCGAAGGAGGAAACAACGTCTTTGGACAAGCCACTTCCTAACCACAAGGGGGAAAGAAACGTGCAAACACTATTACTCATAATGAATCACCGTAGGGAAGAGAGGTGGAGATGATGGAGAACACGAAAAGATGGATGGAGGACGATTCTCGATCCAGTCCGCAGTGACCGCATTGATGAACGGAGCTAAGTTCGTGAAATTTTTTGATCGGATCGACCAAGGAAGCAAGGATAGAAGCGACCAAGGCAATCATCAAAGTCAAACAAGACACAAGAGACTTGCATACGGCGGTCAAAGAAAGGGTTTGTGAGGATGGTAGAAGAGGAAGAGAACAAAATCACTTTTTCTAAGGTTGATAGAGAGGGAAGATATCCACATAATAGACCACTATATGTGACAACAATAATTAATGGCATAAAAGTGCGGAGTGCGTTCATCGATAATGGAGCATCTGTAAATATCATGCCTTACACCATCTTTAAAAAGTTAGGTATGCCAGAGAAAAAGATCGTGAAGGAAAAGACAAACATCACGGGGTTCGCTAATCAAAGCACGAGAACCCTCGGATACATCAAGGTGGATATGCAAGTGGGGAAGATCCGAGGACCTGTGATGTTCCATGTAGCGTAGGTCGACGCAAAGATATCATGTGTTGCTAGGAAGAGCTTGGCAGAATGATTATGGGGTGGTACCATCAGTTTTTCATCAGTGCATGAAGGCAATTTGGAAAGGCAAGGAGGTCAAGGTACCAAATGACAAGGAACCCTTTTGGGCGGAGGAGGCACATATCATCAAGCGCCTTTCTTCGATGATGTCGCCGAAGAAGGAGAAAACCATATTGCCAAGCCTGATTCTTTGAAGCTAGCAAGCTGGGAGGAGGTACAAGAGGACAAGTTTGTGCCTGTGAAAAAGGAAAAGAAGCAGACCTTAGAACAAGGTAAATGTTTCAAAAATAATAAACATGTATTAGTAGATGTAGAGAAAGAAGAAAAAGACCCAAGGAAGCGGGCAGCAAACTCGGAGGACGCCCGAAATATAATCAATGCCAAACGGATAAATTTCAATCGTGAGCGATAAAGTAAATAAAAGAAAAGAAGAATAGAAGACAAAATGGAAAGAGTAATCAGACCAGATGGAAAGATAAGTGTTTTTCACCAGGCGGTCTGAGGGGGGAGGAGCTCAAGGTACACCCAAACTTGAGGGCTCAGAGGGCCCCCCACCCAAAGAGAGAAAACAAAAGGAAGAAATCGTGCAGCAGAAGGTGGAACCAGCTCCGGAATGTTTCGAGGACCGACCAAAATCTCAAC
Organism: Panax ginseng; assembly: GCA_020205605.1. Taxonomy (NCBI): domain Eukaryota; kingdom Viridiplantae; phylum Streptophyta; class Magnoliopsida; order Apiales; family Araliaceae; genus Panax; species Panax ginseng. The sequence goes on along the minus strand of CM035149.1, from coordinate 50,447,370 downwards.
AAAATGAATTGGAGGAAGTTGATCTGGCAACAGGAGAAGGAACGCCAAAGCCGACTTACATTAACAAGGAGCTGAACGCCAACCAAAAGGAAGAGCTGGTGAAGCTACTACGAGAGTATGTGGATGTGTTTGCTTGGAACTATAATGAGATGCCCGGGATTGACAAGGAGTTGGTAGAGCATAATCTGAACTTAAGCCCGGGAGCTAAACCAGTGAAGCAAGCGCCTCGCACCTATGCACCAGAAGTTGAAACACAAATAAAAGAAGAGATAAAGAAGTTGTTAGATGTAGGATTCATCAAACCAATTCAACATCCAGTATGGTTATCCAAAGATAGTACCAAAGAAAGAAATCTAATGGGCGCTATGAATATGCGTGATTTCAGAGACTTGAACAAGGCGTGCCCTAAGGAGACATGTATCCGCTTACCCAATATAGACACTTTGGTGGATGCAACAAACTAATCATGAGATGATGTCATTCATGGATGGGTTCAGATCTGCTACAATCGATAAAAATGTTCGTAGAGGATGCGGAGATGACAACCTTCCGTACCCCGTTTGGGAATTTCTACTATGTAGTAATGCCATTCGGGTTGAAGAACGCGGGAGCAACTTACTAAAGGGCAATGCACACCATCTTTCACGACATGATTCATGACATTGTGGAAGACTATGTGGATGACATAGTGATGAAATCTAAAAAGGAGACAACCCACATAGAGGATTTAAGAAAGGTGTTTGAACGTTGTCGCATGTATAAGTTAAAGATGAACCCGAAAAAGTGCGCCTTTGGGATGACAAATGGAAAATTTTTTGGGCTTCAGTGCACAATGTAGGTTTGAGGTAGACCCAAACAAGGCAAAGGCTATTACAGATATGCCCCCACCAAAAACGCAAACAAATGAAGAGCTTTCTAGGAAAGTTTCCTACATGAGGAGATTCATGCCAAAGATTAAGAGAAAGTCACTAACCTTTCGGAAAGTTGTTAAAGGGAAAGATGAATGGGGATCAAGGGGACCAACAACAAGCCTTTGTGAAAGTAAAAGAAATTTTGGCCTCGGCAAAAAACGATGTAGTACCACGCAGAGAGAATACCATTGCAAATTGTATATCACATCTACCGCAAAAAGTCTATAGGAGGATTGATCACACAAGAGATAGATGGGGAAGAAAAGCACATGTATTACATACATCACCAAATAATCGAGAGGACCGTAGACCGTATACTCACAATTGAGAGGCATTGTTTGAACCGGTGTTTTTGTCGCACGTAAAATGCGCCATTATTTTTCGCACACGGCGAGTGAAACTTGCAACGAGAACCGACCCGATCATATACTTGCTAACTAGGCCAACATTGGTAGGAAGACCGCAAGATGGATGATGATCCTTTTTCGAATATACGACATCAAGTGTGTAACACCAAAGGCAATCGATGTCGCATTAGCAGCACTCGCCGCCGCCGGGTCTCGCATGGAGAATATGAACCTCCTTGAGGATCTTCCAGTGGGGAGAAGTAAAAAATTGATGTGGTGGATGAAGATTCGAGTGGTGGAACTTGGCCTTTGACGGTCATCCGCAGAGGAGAAGGAAAAGGAGGAGCAAGTGTGGTATTAACTACCAAGGAAGGAAAGGAAGTGGCCTCACATACAAACCGGATTTTCTCACATCGAACAATGAAGCGTAATATGAGGCATTCATATCGGGATTATTAGCGACTAGAGAATCGGGAGCCAAGTGCCTCAAAGTAAAGGGAGATTCAAATCGATAGTTCAACAAATAAGAGGTCAATTCAAGAAGAAAGAACCTATCTTGGCACCATACCGAATCGTAGCACAAAAAGTGATGGAAGCCTTCAAGAAGGTAGTGATTGAGTACGCGCTTGAGAGAGTACAAAATGATAACCCGATGCATTAGCCACAAGAAGCATCTAGAGTGTATGTCAAAGGAGAAGACTTGATGTGAAGGTAATCAAAAGAATCCTCCCAACCACTTGCAAGCCGGAATTATTTCCCAAAGATTTGATGAAGATTGGAGACATGTCATCTCTCATCAATTACAAACAAAGGAAGGGAATATATCATCGACGAGCTTGTAAATACCGCATCATTAAAGGAGTATTGTACCACAAAGAAGCGATGGTGTTTTGACAAGATGCTTGGGAAAGGATGAAGCAAATAGGATTTTATATCGTATACATAAAGAAAACTACGGATTAAGCGTATATATTGATTGTATCGAAGGTTGCAAATGCCAAGGGTATTATTGGCCCGAAATGAAGAAAGAAGCAGATGCACTTCAACGACAATGTCTTCCGTGCCAAGAATACCCTGGGGAGGAGGAATGTGCCTTCATTGATGACATAGTAGACTAGCGAAGCCCATACATGGAGTTTTTACAAAGCAGTGGTCTTCTTGTCGAAAAGAAGGATGCAGTCATGATAAAGAAGAAAGCATAACGATTCTTCTTACAAAACGGAGAGTTGTTTAGAAGAGGGTTTAACGGCAAGCCCTTACGGTGTTTGGAATTAGGAGATGCCAAGGATTTGGTCTACCAAATGCATAAAGATGAACACCAAGGAGGAGCCAAGTTGTATAAACAGTTGAATGATCATGGTTACTACTGGCCTAGAATGGAAGGGGATTGCTTAGAGTTTGCCAAGAAGTGCCACGTTTGCCAAATTCATGGAAACTTGATTCATGCTCCCGCAGTGGATTTGCGGACTTTAGCAACACCATGGCCCTTTCATACATGGGGAATGGATCTTATAGTCCTATTCTTCCCAATTCAAAGGGTAACATCTAGATCTTCGACCGCCACCGAGATGTACACAAAGTGGGTAGAAACAATACCCTTAAAGAGGGCTACAGGACCAAAGAAGGCAAATTTCATCAAGGAGCATATTATTTGTTGTTTCGGGATCCCGAATGTCATTTTATCAGACAATGGAACTCCTTTCATCAATAGGGACGTCAAGAGCCTGATAGATAGATACAGGGTAAAACATTACAAATCATCTCCTTACTACCCGAAAGGCAACGGACAAGCAGAGGCCACAAACAAAACTTTGATCAAGATTCTCTCGAAAACCTTGGATGATCACCTGAAAACATGGGCAGAACAGTTACCAATAACACTATGGGCCTATCAAACTTCAAAAGAAAGCCTACGGGTGAAACCCCATACGCCTAAGTATATGGTGAAGAAGTCGCTCTTTTCTTTGAAATAAAGATCCTTCTTCGAGGATGAGACTTGAAGCTTAGTTGAGGAAGAAATCGACCACCGCTTTAGAAGCCTTTAGTGACTTCCAGAGACAAAGCTAAAGAAAAATTAGAATCTGCATTTCATGAAAAGCTCATGACAACAATATAATAATCAGTGGTACCTCGACAAATTCTCGTGGGGGGACTTGGTGCTCAAGACAAATGAATCAAGTCATGAGAGGAACACCAACCACCAATTTTTTTCCCAAATGGGAAGGGTCAGATAGGTGCGAGAGATCTCCAAAAGCGGATATTGCAAAATATCTCGTGTGGGATCGATGCTATATCTCGCCCATTGAACTCAAATGGGTAAAGAAATATTATACATGAGATAGTCATCACAGAAAAGTTATACTTTCAACTTTAAAAGTAATTAAGGCACCTGAGTTTTAAGTCCTTAAATCCAAGAAAGTTACACTTTATCTCTAAAAGTGGCGAACGTTATGCTTTCACTGATAAAAGCAAGATTTATTATTATGACAATCTGAAACGTTATGCTTTTCGTTAAAAGCAACATGATTATCAATAAAATGTCAAACTTTCATTTATACTTGAATATTTTTCTGATTTTAAAAGTATGGATTCAAGTGTTTGTTTGCGAAAAAAAAACATGTTTTATTTCAAAATTCACATTCATGTTTGCCTTTTTATTATTCAAATTATTTTGTTAGAATATTAATTTGAATAACTTGAGATTCAATGTTAAGCATCGAGTCTTAAAAAAGAAATTCAAATTAAAGACAATTAATAAGGCTAAAGAAACTTTATTCCGATAAAAGGAATATACGTAAATGAGTTTTTTGATACAGGAATAAAAAAAAACTACAAAAAGTCATGATCTAAGGGCCATGACATATCAAACTGAAGCGGGGGCAAAGCTAGGGCCTCCAATTTAGCAATGGCAGCGTCACGAGCCTTTACATTGGTGGCTTTCAGCTTCTGAAAAGTTTGGATATTTGACTTTAAACCTTGAAGTTGGGTCTCCAGTTCGTTTGCGGTTTTCTCAAGATCCGAAAGTTGTTCTGAAAATGAGTTATTCTCACATTGATACATAGTAACCTCTGACCGTAGTGCAATGATATGAAAAGTGGAACTGAGAAGATCCAATCGAGCCCGAAAGGGGGACATATCAAAGCCAACAATGGAGAAGTCATTAAGCTCACTTCTAAACCTATCTAAGTCTTCGGCTTGCAAAGAATAGAAAGAAAGACTGTGCAACTCAAGAATAAGGCTAGCAAGTCGATCCAAAAAGAAAGTCTAGATGGGGGCTATGCAGATAGTCAGATGGTCAAGTGTTTGTGGAAATCGAGTTAAGAGACGATCGAGAATTTCTTGACTGGAAGAAGATATCTGAAAACCCCTCCAAGAAATAAGATCTCCACTTGGATTGAAGGAAGCTCTAGTAGGAGCCACCATAAAATCACTTGGGACAAAAGATGAAGACACAGGTGGTTGATGTGCTGCTGATGACTCCTTAACAAAGGATGAATAAATAGGTGACTGTTGTGTTGCTGATAAATCCTTCAAGCATTGGTCAGTAGGAGGATAACCAAGGTCATCACTAGACGGCAAGGTGGCAACACCCGGATTGAGAGCATCAAATAAAGCAAGTGACTCGACAGATAAAGGCAAATCTTTCTTCTCACTCTAAAAAAAGAGAAGAAGAAAAATGATAAAACATAATATATTATAGGAAAATATGTATATGTCAACTAAAGAAAATACTCACACTGATGGATAAAGAGTTGTGAGATGCCGCTGAAAGCGGAATATTAGCAATAAGCTCAGACGGATTCCCCTTCGAGAAAATAGGAGCATCACCGGTACCTCTAGACTCTCATGAGGAGGTGCTATAAGAGGACGCGAAGAGAGAGTCAGTACAACCCACAACATGACCTGACGAACTCACATCGATAAAGAATCCTCAAAGATCAAGACTAACGCGATCATCATGCGGTGAAGAAGATTCGATAAAGAAACAAAGGATAGGTTGAGGAGGCTCACAAGTAGTGGAAGCCGTGATCGTCTCACTTATAGCACCCGCAGGAAACCCAATAGGAACATCATCATTTTCTTCATCAGTATCGAAAGTCTGAAAAATAAGGAAATAATGACATAGGGAAACACAAAAACAACTATATGAATGGTTGAAAGACAAATGAAAATGCTACAAATTTTACCAAAATTTTGCGTTGTTTCTTGACTAGATCCTCAGCTGCCGACATACTAGAGCTAGCGTTATCAAGAGGGCGCTTTGCCAAAGGCTTTAAGATAAGTGTTTGCCCATTTGGCATTCATCTAGTGACAGAACGACTAGCAAGAACCACGGTAGAATCTGTAGGGGGCATCACCTCTGAGTTAGTAATAGCAGATGCTCTCATTTTAGAAGAAGTAACTTTGATTTCCTCGGCAACAAAGGATCCCTGAGGAGGAACTGGAGGAGGTATCCGAGATGAAACCCGTGATGGAAGATTCAAGGAAGTAGTAGGGACTCATGCTGGGAGAACATCTGGTCTCATTGACCGAGGAGGAAGAGACTCAGACATTAAAGCCTTACGCTCAAGAAGCCGACTAGTGGTTGGCTAACGCTCCGAACGAGTATTAGTTCTAGGAGAACATAACATTCTGGCCCATTGAAGACGTTCGGGAGGAGAAATTGGCGGCGAACAAATCATAGTATCATCCTGCCATTTTTTAAGGTTGATGAGCCAGTAGCTGCGTTCAAAAGTAGTAGATATCGCCTCTTACCGAGAATCATCTGGTATAACGAAATGAAGAGGGTCATAAGGAGCAGTGGATGGTTTTGGAAACTCCCATGCAAATGAGGATGATGTGGGGACAAAATTAAGGAGAGCACTCTCGTAATCCCTCTGGCAAGAGCGGCCGAAAGGTCGATTCTGGTCTATTCCAAACTGCCTCATGACTCTATGAGGAGAGTAAAGTACGGATTGCCAAAACCATCGTTTTCAACAAGATAGGGAAGTTCTGCAACTCGGAGGAATATGAACCAAGAAAGTGAAGAACCAGTCAATTCCCTGACATTTGAAAAATAACGGAAGTCCCTCTTATATAAACGAGGCATGAAACCTCCTCTGGAATAATGGTGTACGGATGGGCAAAGGAAAAATGTAAAAAAAGTTATCAATATAAAGTCACAAATCAAGTAATCCTATGATCAATCCAATGACGTTGCGGGGAAACAATATTGAAGCGATGAAAAAGGGATGGATATTTCCTTCCGTTTTCGGACAAAGTGCACGTATGTAGAATGGCCCCAAAAGTGCTCAAGAGGAAGATTTGAAGAAAGGAACATGGAACGGAGCAATTGACGCTATACACGAATAAATGAAAGAAATATTGATAAGCAATATATATATATATATATATATATATATATAATAAATGAGTGAAATTGAAAAGGGTACCTTCCGATAGATTCTCTCATGGCGAAGATAGTTTCATCCAAGCGACGATATATAAGGTCCCCAAAAGAGAGCAAGAAGAGGAACCTCCAGCACTTCGAGACAACAAAGCCATTAAGCTAAATATACGGGTCGAGGGACCGCCCATAGTAACCCAGGAAAGATAAAGTGGGGCAACCACATACGATATAAGCATAAGCGGTTAAAGGAAAAGGACAATGTTCCTTATGAAGAGCAAAAACGGACTCTCTATAAATGTAACTATTCCGTGGCGGGCTTGTGCTCCAATCCCGAAGAAATAACGGACCCAAGATAGCCAGGAAGTCTCCGGATGGTTGGGCGTCTCAAAGTCTGAAAGGATTATATTGCCTTGGAACAGGAAAACGAAGTGGAAAGCATTCAAAATATAGTACTTACCATGGTAAAGGAGAAATTATGAATACCAAACAAACGAGGTCACCTTGAAAACAATCTCCTTTTGATATTGTCCAATGCGAAAAAGTTTGAACTCGAGGAAGAAGATGTAGCCCAGAAAAAGAGAGATTAAGTACACCTGAAAAGGAGGAAGGAACAAAATTATCAAACAACGGAAAGTCCTCTAGGGTTCGGTCACCTTGGGATTCGACCACGTTGAGATTCGACCTTTTAAGGTTCAACCACCCTGGGATTCGGTCCCTACTAGGGTCCGCCTGCCCAGGATGATCCAACTATAGTACCTTACTTCCTATCTTGATCTGTTGATCGGAACAAAGTACCACTTGAAATTCCTTAAAAGTAAGTCTTTCTTTTATATTTAAAAAAAAAATAAAAATCCATCACGTTTGTGGATTTGCTTTTGCAGGTTGCATTATCATCATTTAGTATTAAAAATTGAACCTGCATCATTTAGTAAAAAAAAAAATAGAACCTGTATTAAAAAAAAAAAAACGTCGCAGCGAAAAAAAAAAAAAAGAGTTAACAAGCTTCCAGGCTAATAAGAAATTTGCAGGTTGCGTTGTCTTCTTAAGTTATATGAATTGAATCTGCATTAAAAAAAAAAGAGGAAAAATTTGTGCAGAGCATTATTCATGAAAGTGGCGTAATTAGAAAGCTATGATCATAGAATTAAAGCTTTACACTGACATCGGTTCTTACGAATCTGGCGCAACAACAAAGAAAAAAAAAACCAACTGCAATTCTGCGAATGTTCACATGGCGAGAACTGATAAATTCAAATCGGTATTACCTGAACTTGAAAGCGAATCTCTTTGATCGCACAATTTTTAAGTTTCTTCAATCTTCTCTTCAATACAATACTACTGATATTGTATTACCTCATCAATCACAAAGAAAAAGCTCAGCCTTTCCTTTCTATATATACACAAATAGTGATAGAACACAAAGTATCCTAATAAACTTGTTATTCTACATGAATCAATCTCTCTCAAGAAATTGTTGTGTTTTAGAACTCTAATTGTGGGTGTTTGAAGTTTGAACCATTTTCAAAATAAATAAATATTATACTTAAAAAAAAAAAGTGGATGGGAATTATATATATTCCAAAACGTCATGCCATTAACATTAAAATAACTTTTCTTACTCTCAGATGCTCATTAAAAAATGGATGAGATGCTCATTGTAAAAAATATCAATATATAAACGTGTTAAGTACTATCGTTAATAGAATATATACCTATATATTCTAATATTTTATTTATGTGATGTCACTAATTTTTTACCCACAAAACTAAATTTTTCTTGAGGCATATTTTACTGTTACGTTTGTCTTTCTAATTAATGCATATTGTTAAGTATTCTATTATGCAACTTCATTTACGAATTATGAATAATTTATATATATTATTAATTGTTGCAACTAATTCTTTGATTGACAAGTTTTTTAGATTTAATTTGATTGAGCAAAATTTGGAAACAAATTTGATAAATGATTCTCATATGATTTTTTTTTGTTTTTTACGAGGCTTGCAAGATCGAGCTCCGTGGATTATTCAGAAAATTTGAAGCAGGATTCAAAGACTCAAAATATTTTTGCACGATCGTCACTCCGAAGACGTGACTCACGTGCAGGGGGCAAATGTGAGTCTGAGTACAAAATTAGGGCTCACGTGTGATCTAAAGAATTAAATGAACCAGAGAAGTCTCCACGTGTCCCGAGGCAGAAGGCTCGTGGGGACGAGTCATTTTGGGAATTGATTGAGGGATTGGATTGGTGGCTAGAAAGACAAGATGATTTAGGCATTACTTAAGTAACTAAGGGTATTTCTGGAATTTCTGCTGAAATCACATGCCATGGACAAGACCCAGACATGTGCCAGGCACGTGACCATTTTTCAAGAAACTCTATAAATACCCCCTTCATTTCAATAGAAGGGGACTTTTGGATTCTCTATGAACTGAAGAATTTGAAGAAGACTCTTGAATTCTAAGAGTTCTGCCATGTGTTACTCGAGCAATTGCTTACCTGTTCTTCTCCTCTCTTCAACCACTCAATTAAGACCATACTCTTTGTGGATTTCTCTCCTCCTCAGTCAACACGAAACCCTAACCCTAGTAAGGTACGGTTTTTTTACCTACAATATGCATTCAAATAATTTTTTTGTACATGGTTGCACTTCAGATATATGTGTATCTTTGGAAATAAGAAAATTGAACTTTTTGATATGCGGGGAGCAGGTGCTACTAAACCTACAACCGAAGACAATGTTCAAGTTCAAGTGGCTTTAAGTAATCAGATCTCTTCTACATATAACTGAACTATTGTATTGTAATAATGAACGTAAAAGTTATTAGTTTAGTAGTTTGGTATAATATTGATCATCATATTTTAAGGATGAATTATCCAACTATTATAGTGTAATGTTGTAACGTGAATGATTTTAAATGATGTATATAATATTTTTATGTTTTATTTTATATTGTTGCTATAAACAAAAGAAAAGGTAACATTTATATTGTTGCAAATCATAACTTTTGTTGCATAGAAAAAGCAAAAGACAACGTATAGTGTCGTTGCTAATTGACAACTTTCGTTGCTCTCGTAAAACAATCAGCTTCGAATAATATCGTTACTAATTGATCATAATTATCCATAACAAAAGCAATAGCAACGAAAAAATTCGTTGTAAATTAATATATGACCGGTTTATTTTGTACATTTAGCAACAAACATCGTTACCAAAAAGTACACAATTAGCGACGAAAATCAATTAAGGAAACAATTTCTATATTGTTTAGTAACGGCAAATTTCGTTGGCAAATGTGTATCAAATGCAATGAATTTTATCTTCGTTGGCAAATAAAAAGATTCTTTTCATTGCCAATTAGGTGTATTTTACAACGAAAATTGTTTTTCAGTAACAATTTCTTAATAAATTTTCTACAAAATATTTCGTTGCTAAATGATTTATGATTTTACATAAAAACAACATTTCGTTGCGAAATATATTACTTTCTTCAACAGGAAAAAAATTTCGTTGCTAGACAATTAGCAACGCTCATTGCGCAACGAAATGTCCAACGACTGAAAAATCGTTGCAAATGGCATTTGGCAACGAAATTTCGCACATTTAATAACGAAAATTGGTTGTTGCAAAATCACCATTTTTGTATAGTGATTAAAGAAGAGGTTGAGTTCAGCACCTATGTTGTCATTGCCTGATGACACAGGGAATTTTGTGGTGTATAGTGACGCATCGCATAAAGGACTAGGTTGTGTGCTTATGCAGAACGGTAGAGTTATTGCGTATGCATCACGTCAATTAAAAGATTATGAGAAAAGGTATCTAACTCATGAATTAGAGTTGGCTGCGGTGGTGTTTGCTCTAAAGATTTGGAGACATTATCTTTATGGAGAAAGGTGTGAGATATATACCGACTATAAAAGTCTGAAGTATATCTTTACGCAGAAAGATTTGAATATGAGACATAGAAAATGGTAGGAGTTGATTAAAGACTATGACTGCGAGATTTTCTACCATCTCGGAAAGGCGAATGTTGTTACTGATGCTTTAAGTAGGAAGGGACGGGAGAAGTTAATGATGTTGACTGCTCAGGAGAAGCTAGTGTCAGAAATGACTAAGATGGAGTTGGAAATTAAATATTTGACAGAATCAGAAGAAAAATTATTCGAGATGGGAAACGGTTCAACGTTGATAGATAAGGTGAAGAATGCACAACTTCAGGATGAGAACTGTGAAGAGATAAGAAGAAAAGTATCTAAAGGTGAGGAAAACAAATTTAAAATTGATTCAGAAGGGTGGCTGAATGATGAAAAAGGATGTGGTACCAGGATCTTAGACATCATTTTTGGTAGCCGAATATGAAAAAGGATGTGGCTGAGTGTGTGGCGAAATGCTTATCGTGTCAAAAAGTAAAAGTTGAGCATCAAAGGTCAAGCGAATTATTGCAACCGTTGGAGATACCAGAATAGAAATGGGAGCATATCATAATGGATTTTGTGGTAGGTCTTCCAATGACTCAGCAAGGTTACGACGCCATCTGGGTGATTGGTACACTTTTTGCCAATCAAGATTAGATTTAACCTAGATCGGTTGGCAAAACTGTACATGAAGGAAATTATTTCAAGACACGGTGTATCGGTGTCCATTGTATCAGGTAGAGATCCACGTTTCACATTAAATTTCTGGAAATGGCTACAAGAGTGCTTGGGAACACAGTTGAGAATGAGCACATCGTACCATCCTCAAACTGACGGACAGAGTGAGAGAACCATCCAGACATTAGAGGATATGCTCAGAGCATGTATTATGGATTTCAAAGGAAATTTGGATGACCATCTACCATTGGTTGAATTTGCCTATAATAATAGTTATCACACGAGTATTGGCATGCCGCCTTACGAAGCGTTATACGGTATGAAATGTAGAACTTCGTTATGCTGGGATGAGATAGGTGAACGTCAGCTATTGGGTCCAGAGTTGGTACAACAAACTTTCGAGATCATCAAGGTGATTCGAATAAGATTGATAGCTACACAGGATAGACAGAATAAATATGTCGATCAACACCGACAAAATCGGGAATTCTATGTCGGTAGTTTTGTTTTCTTGAAAGTCTCCCTGGAAGGGGAAAATTCAGTTTGGCAAAAAGGGGAAAATAAGCCCTAGATTTATAGGACCTTTTGAAGTGCTTCGACGAGTTGGTGAAGTGGCATACAAGGTAGCTTTACCTCCAGAATTAGAACATATTCATAACATTTTCCATGTCTCGGTATTTAGGCCATATAAGCCTGATTATAAGCATCTCATAGAATACGAGCCATTACAGTTTGATAAAGACTTGTCATATGAAGAAGTCCCTGTTCAAATTATCGACAGAAAAGAGCAAGTACTAAGGATTAAAGTGACACCTTCTGTTAAGGTAATCTGGAGAAACCACAAAGTTGAAGAAGCTATGTGGGAACTTGAAGATATTATGATGAGAAATTATCCTCAGTTATTTGCTTAATCTTGTATAGCGATTTTGGGGGCAGAATCCTATTAAGGAGGGAAGAATGTAATGAATAAATTTATCGAGTTGTAATTATGGGGACAAAATCCTTTTAAGGAGGGAAGGATGTAACGATCAAGAAATTTTGTAATTAATTTAAATACTTATTGAATTAAATAAATATTTTAAATAATTTATTTATGTAGAAAAAAATAAATAATTGATGAAATTGTGGTGCAATAATTTAGTTAAGTGTGTACATTAACTAAATTGATTAATGGTAATTTTATTATTTGAAGATTTAATTTAATGAAATAATTAAATTAAATGAATTGCTTAATATTTAAGAAAATAATTAAATTAAATAAAATGATGTTCTAGTCTAATTTAATAATTAAATTAGATATATAAATTTATTAATCAGAAGTATAATTATAATAAAATTATAATTGTAGACACTCGAAATTTTCTTTTCCTGTTACTAACTATGCAAGAGGGCAAAATCGTCTTTTTCACACTCCAGAGGTAACCCTAGAGGACTACAACATCATTTTCTAACCCTGAAGTTAACCCCGGGAGGTCAAGCCAACCTCAGAGATAACCCTGAGGACATTCAAAGTCAATAGCATAACAACCTCAGAGATAACCCTAAGAAAAGACTGCTACAACTGAGCGAAAATCGGAGATAACCCCGGGAGGGGTAAAATGGTCATTTTGCCAACTCAACTTCACTTCAAATCAAATACACTCATTTCAACTCAAATTGCTTCAAAAGAAGTACCACAAGAATCATATCTTAACTTTGGAGCGAAAACTACGCAAAACGGCTCACCGGATTGCTTGACGAAAACCCAGAAATGCTATTTCGGTCATAGACCCATCTTTTTAGAATCAAAAAAGGTCAAATCATATGTCATTGTGTAGCTCTTGGAAAGAGCTTTCCGGAATGGTATGGCACGCTTCCATCGGACTCCCGGATTGAAAGTTATGAGCGAATAGAAATTAAGCGATTACGATTGTCCGAAAGTGTACATTCTCAGACACTACGGGACCCATGATGCTTCTCGGATAAATTGCAGCGTACTGCGGCACCCCCCTCTATATATATGGGGCTTGGGGTGGCTTCATCTTTAAGAGAAATAGCGAGGAAACCCTGTCCAATTGGCTTTGTACACACCATAAACTGAGTGCTTTCTTATTTTAAACACTTTTGAGCTTATATTACATCATATTTTTGCGTGGAGCCGAGTATTCATCCATTTAAAGTTATAGAAGTCTTCTTTGCGTTTTAATCGTAAGCCTTCTTACACACTTTAAAAGCCTTTCTCTTCATCTTTGCACACACTATTCTTCATATCGAGAGTCGTGTTGTGTGTATATGCCTGCACTTTCTATCTGTGGTTTTCATTTCTATATGTATATATATACTTATATATGTATATATTTATATATGGACTAACATTATCGAGTTATGCCTCGATTGAGCCTAGACTTATGTTTGGAGCGTTTACTTGCTTTTATATATATATATATAACTGTTATCAGACATATCCGATGAGCCTGGATTTTATATCCGGAGCGTTTATTGCTTTTATATATATATGTTTATATATATAATTATTGTCGGACATATCCGATGAACCTGGATTTTATATCCGGTGCGTTTACTGCTTATATATATATATATATACATTTCTATCAGGCCTGGAGTTAATTCGTGGCCTTTTACAGCTTTATTTACATTTCGTCCCTCCTGGAGTTTACTTCGTGGCGATTGATCGCTTTTACTGCTTTCTTTACATTCAAGTCCCGCCTGGAGTTTACTTCGTGGCGGTTAATAACATTTACTACTTTATTTACATTTTTGATCCCCCACGGAGTTGCTTCGTGGTGGTTGATCATGTCTGTATATATATATTTACAACTTTTATATATATAACTGCTTACTGCTTTCCATACAAATTGCGGTATCATGTGAGCCTAAGAATCATGTGATCACAAATTTAGTCTACTGAATCTAGATTCGGTTCCCGTGATGGACTTTTTCAGCTATAAGCAGCTTGTACATTATTTACAGTGTACGATTTTCCTTGGATGGTTTTTATGCCCATGAGGATTTCGGCACTGCTGTATATTATTTTCTCGAAGATGTTTCGCATCTCAAAGATAAAAGCAAATAAGCCAAACATTTAATAATAAAATGGAAGTACAAAAAGGTCTCAATTCCTATTGAGCACAAGGTTTGAAAAACCTCTTTTTACAAAACTTCATTGCTATATGCTGGTTAAAACTGAATTTTTCTATAAATTCAAACCCTGTGTATATAGGTGCGAACGAGGCCTCGCACTACTTTCATATAATTGCACATTGATCCACACACACACATTCGTATAATAGTTTCTTTGAAGAGTGGCGGTCACCGTGGCAACACGGATGTCGGGGGGTGTCTAACACCTTCCCTCCGCATAATCAAGCCCCCAAACCTAAATGAATATCGATTTCGCAGACCCGTTTAGCAGTGTCACATCACTGGGTCAATGTGCAAGCATTTTCGGTTGCGTTGGTGAAACCAGTTAAAAATACCAACTGGAGACTCTTAAAGTCAAATCGTCGACATTACACATGTCAGACCTTTTTCACTTATTTTTTAAAACAAATCTCACATAACATGAGAACACCAAAGAACAAGTAACGAAAAGGGACAAATAAAAAATACCGACGTCGACAATAATTATTATAATTCTAATTGTAAGTTATTTAAATTAGTTACATGTGTGACAAGTAAATCTATATAATATAAATATTATAAAAATAATCTAGAAGAGGGGAATTTTGGATAGCCAAACAAGGCCTTGTGACCTTTGGCTTATTTTAACCGACACAACCTGTTTGGGTTTTAAAATTGAAGTACGTGAGTACGTGGGAAGCCTTCAGTTTATATCTACGCATGTTTTTGGCCTAAGGCTAGATAATAGAGAAATAGAGAGAGCTTGGTGAGGAAGAGAGAATTACATAAAAATGAGAGTTGGAGAAGAAGGAGAAGGATTGAGAAGGATTTGCTAGAACCTTGTTAACATAAAAGGATTAAGGTATAATCTACCCCTAACTCTAATTTTCAGTTTTGTAATTCTCATTCTCTGGAATTTAGATTTTGTTAAATTGTTAATTGTAGGATGTGGGTTATATGTGTGTATAATAATCTTGTAGAATCTGTTATTGTCATATATACACAATGGTTAGTAATCAAATACGTGAAATTGGGTTTAAAGAAGAAAGGGTAAATATCAGTGTTATATAGGAATGAAAATGGCTTGTTTAAGTCCAAAATTTGATGCCCAATGCTTGATATAATTTGTAAATTGATGTTAGATTGTGTTAGTACATCAAGAAACGAAAACAACGTAATTTGAATCGTTTTAATTGGTTAAGAAATGAAGTTATGGTAATCAAATTCGCTAAAAGTATGAACAGTGAAGGAATTATAAAAAAATGTGGTTTTGATCCATAAACGTTAATTATATATAAGGTTTATGTAGTTAGAATGATGAATTGCATGTTTATTGATGTTATTACAAAGTTTTAGTTGTTAGGCTTTGTGAATTTCTGTGGAAATTGGGAGATATTGGAGTATGTTGTGATACAAAGCTACAAACTATAGTTTACGTATACGTATGCGGTATTATCTGCTTTGCTTGCCAAGTACCACATCTTGAAAATGGTGCAATTGCCCATATGGCCTTCGAGTTTTTACACCAATGCGATTCTTGTAGATGCGAGGCTTGGGGTAGCGTAGTTGCGTCGTGCCCTGAGCAGAGGCAATGAATTCTATTTATTTTTAGGCTATAATACAAGGACCTAATCTAGTTTGGCATGCATGATAAAGATGTTAAATCATAACATGGCATACAATAACAGATTGTAATGTAATGTAATACTAAATGTGAAGATTTTAAATGGTTATTTAAACAAATTATGAAATGAATAAAAATTGACGTTTACACAGGTTGGAGGTGAATGATAAAGCTTATATTAGGAGATAGTGAGATTTCAGATCCATAAGAATGGTGAACCAACATGATTAGACATTAAGTTAAGGTTATAGCTTGAATGGTGGGTTGAACCTATAAAGCTAATGTTGATACAATTAATTGGTATTTTAATTTCAATGGTATGTGTAGGGTAATTGACAAATGTTATTATACTTGTGTAGCTTACACACGAGGCGAGTTCCCTAACTTCATTCCCTTTATAATAAATGAAAGTTCCATAATTCCGTTATTTTGTTATTGTCAAGCAAGCTTTCTAGTCCTAAATTATCATTATGCAAATCCTATATTATAGTTGAGCAAGCCTATTGTTTCTATCTTGTGTATGGTGGTATAAGCTTTTGTAACCTAATTTATTACATCGAGCGAGTTTCACTTTCCTTATTTTTGTTATTGATATTCAAAGCATATACTGATTTAACACATTGTTTCAAATGGGGTTTTTCTAACTCTTTTGGATGTAGTACTTTGCATATATACCATGTCTATTCAAATGTCTATTGTTGTTATTCAATCTTTGATTTAAATAACCTTGTTTAATTTTATATTGTTGTGTTGAACCTTCCAATAGCAAGTACACTCTTATTGATTGGACTAATCTATAATTGAACAGTGTTCTAAAATTCTAGAACCACTGATAAGCTAGTTCCGAGCTAAACTTTCTTTAGTGCGGAAATCCTAAAGTCAAACTGAGATGAACAACCCTAATATAGGGGATTATGTATTTGTTAACGTTTGGATGTTTGTGTACAATACATGGTACAAAGGGCTGATCCCCTTAATTATGTAAGGAATGGTCTGTATAGTCTAAATGACTGTTAAGGTTGAGGTAATAATACCTAATTACCGGGGACATATTTCGTGGTCTTAAGACCCTCAGATACTAAACTCGAACTTGTTTTCTATTTTTGTATTCGTAGAAAAAGTTTACCATTATTCAGCATTCGTTTGAATGTTGTTGTTATTTTTACTCTTTATATCAGTGAGCAATTGTTTACTCACTCTTGCAATTAACACTGCAGCTAAAGTCAAGAAAGTCGATGAGCCATCTTCCAGCAAAGGAATGGGAAAGATGTCCAAGTGTTGAAGATTTATGAGAATTTATTTGAATGAATTATGTTATAAGACTTAATTTATTTTGTGTTGTATTCTGCACACTTATGTAATAATTTAAGGTTAGATTACCTGGGATTGTTTAAAGTTGATGTAACCCTTTAATGGGGTGAAGATTATTGTTTAAGTTATTTAAATTATGTCTTTATCATTTATTATGGGTAGATAGATGTAATAGTTTTGGAAAGTGAGCACCAAATCATGTGGGAATGAAGTACCTGGATTTGGGGGTGTCAAAGTCTTGAGGATGGATTTTGTAGGTACCTTGTTAAGTAGGTATGCAGTCAATTCTAGGGCATATCCCCATAAGGAAACTGGAAGGTCGGTAAAGCTCATCATGGATCGAATCATGTCCAACAATTTTAATTTCTCCTTTCAGATACACCATTCATATGTGGCATCCCCGGTGGAGTCCATTGTGAGATTATACCATTTTCTATGAGAAAATTGAGAAAGTCACCGCTTAAGTATTCACCACCTCGATCGAATCGAAAAATCTTAATACTTTTGTCCGTTTATTTCTCTACTTCACTTCTGAACTCTTTGAACTTTTCAAATGATTCAGATTTGTATTTCATTAAATACATATATCCAAATCTTGAGTGATCATCAGTGAATGTAATAAAATAAGAATACCTTCCTCTTGCATTCGTGGTCATAGGTCCACATACATTTGTGTGTACCAACGCTAACAACTCTGTAACTCTTTCTCCTTTTCTACTAAAAGTAGATTTAGTCATTTTTCCCATGAGATAAGATTCACAAGTTGGATATGATTCATAATCCTATAGCTCGAGGAGCCCATCTTTATACAACTTGAATAATCTTGTTTCATTAATATGACCAAGTCTACAGTGCCACATATAGGTATAATTAACATCATCTCTTTTCCTTTTCTTAGTTTGTTTAATTTGAAGTATATTTTCATGAAAGTCAATTATATTAAGTCCATTTTTCAAATTATCAACACCATATAAAACATTATCATTATAAATAGAACAACTGTTGTTCTTTATTATAATGTTAAAACCATCCATATCCAATACAGAGATAGAAATAATGTTTCTAATGATATTTGGAACAAAATAACAATTATTTAAATTAATGAACTTTCTCATAGGCAGTGCTAAACAATAAGTCCCTACAGCTAATGTAGCAACCTTTGCTCCATTTCCCACTCGTAGGACAACCTCATCCTTACTCAGCTTTCTACTTTTGACCAGTCCTTACATATTATTACATATGTGAGAACCACAGCCGGTATCCAATACCCAAGTAGAAGATTGACTTTTAGAAATATTAATTTCAATCATAAACAAACCTTGATTAGGATTCGAAGCTTCTACAAGCTTCTTCTACTTTTGTTCCATAAGATAATCCTTGCAGTTCCTCTTCTAGTGACCCGAGTTGTTGCAATGGAAGAAAATTCCTTTGCTAGCTGGATAAAGTTTCTTTTGATCCTTCACTTTCGCCTTTCCCTTAGCCTTCTTGGATTTCTACTTTTCAAAAGATACCTTGGGCTCTTCCTTTTCATGGAAGAATCATCCACCAGTAACACATGGTTCTTCTTGGACGGGAAGTGACCTTCAGCAGTTTTCAACATGTTAAGTAACTCAGGCAAGCTGACGTCCAACTTATTCTTGTGAAAATTCATAACAAATTGTGATAAGGTGTCAGGGAGTGACTACAAGATCAAATCTTGACTCAACTCCCCATCCATGACGAACCCAAGCTGTCCAAGACGTTCAATCAGAATGATCATCTTTAGGATATGAGTCTCAACAGTAGTGCCCTCAGTCATCCGAGATCGGAAGAGCTCCTTAGATATTTCATATCTAGCAGTCCTACTTTGTTCACCATACAGTTCTTAAAGATGCAACAATATAGTAGGAGCATCCATGGTTTCATGCTGACGCTGAAGCTCGTTAATCATGGATGCGAACATGATGTATTGAGCCACAGATGCATCATCTTGCCACTATTTAAAAGTAGCAATCTCTTCCTCAGAGGTTGTCTCTGCAAATTTTGCAGGTACGAACAAATTTAGGACATAAAAAATCTTTTCAACATTGAGAACAATTCTCAGATTCCTTAACCAGTTCGTATAATTCGGCCCGGTCAGTTTGTTAGCATCAAGTATGCTACACATTGAAATTAGTGAATGCGGCATTTTCAAAATTCCGCATGTAAAAAGATAATAATTTAGCAAACATTCATTTAATTAATTACCAAAATAAATTAGGTCTTATTTTATATTGGTATCTCCCACTATTTTCTTCAAACTATATTACCCTCATTTATATAGTTAAGGAAAATCTAATTAAAGTTTTTGCTAGTGAGAATAAGGATTACATTTCAAATATATATAGCCTTGTGCTGACACAACAAACTATATATAAATAAATAGGTAGACAACTCTTTGTCAATTACATCATCATATAACTCCTTATGTTTTCCCTCTTGGATTATTTTGATCAAGTGGTGGCACATCCAAATCAAAATTATCTAAGTTAAGTTTAACCTAACACTTCCATATATTCAAAAAAGAAAAATATTGTCCTTCTGGTGACATAACAAAACAATATTGTTCAATTTTCTTTATAAGCATCAAATGTGATAAATTAACATCTTAAATACATAATACTTGCCTTGTGGTGACACAACAAACTTATATTAAATATTTAACACTCTATTAATTTTATTATGCAAGAAGGCGACGTTCGATATTCTAAATATCTTTGAACGCTCTAGACTTAATATATAAAAACTTTGAGTGATTTGTTATTATTAGTCTCATATTGTTAAGCGCGCATGCAAATATATATATAAAATACGCGTCATATTATTAAACATGCGAATCATGTTTGCATAATGTATAATATATATATATATATATATATATATATAATACTAGCATGCACATATAGAATACTATATTCTACCCGAATTGATTATGTACTTTTATTATAGTTTGGTTCACTAGAGCCACCAAGTGAACCAAAAGGTCAAACCCCAGGGTGCAAGAATAAATATTTAAATATAACTATTACATTTAAACTCGGGCTCCATTACAAACGGGTCTTCAAGCGCTCCTTGCTCGTTGATCTCCGATTCTTCAAAAAAAAATTCTAACTAATCCTATTACATTAAACTATTTAATTTAAATAGAAACCTTGATCAACAATCAATGGGAAGTACATAGGAGAGAGATAGAATTTACATCAAGAAGAAAACCAGAAAAGACAAGGTACGCAGACCCCATTTAATAAAACCCATTCATTCAAACATCCAACCAAAATAAATCCAATCACATTGGTCAATAGTCCATAATCAATCCCATTTATTATCATACATATCATCATATGTATCAATAAATAAAACATTCATCTTATGAATTAAAATCATTCCCTATATATATGAGTATCATTTAATGGGCATTTTAAATTGCATGAAATCTAATTTCAAGATTAAAATAAACTCTTTATTTTAATTATAAAATTATTAAAATAATATATATATATATATATATAATAACCAGTATTATATAATTATTAATACTAACAACGTGAATCCACTGAAGTATAAACAGTAATATTCTTATAATCATATAACTGATTCACCTATCCTATTTAATATATAAGTGATTCCCGTGTCCCTTTTAATATCTAAGTGATTCACGTGCATCTAGATAAGGCCAACGAATTTGCAGCTCATACATGCGAATCACAATACCATTTTCAAAAGCAGGTTTCGCAATTATTATTTTTTCATAAAATAATAATTTTATACAATAAATAATGCCTAATAAATTATTCTAAATACATACTCATACATATATGGAATAAAAACAATTAATAATTTGCATAAAGTTTGGCTCTGATACCACTGCCAGGTTTTGTGAAGATCAAAGTAGCAATTAAATTGAAAAATAAGCGGAAGCAAAATAAAATTAGATTTTAAAATTTTTCACAAACCAATTACCCGGATCAACCTTTATGCATATTATTAATTAAAACGAAGAACAAGAAGTTATGAGATCATACCCTTGTAGATACGAACTTCCACAGATACGAGTTCAACTCTTACTTTTCCACGATCTCCTTGAATCTCCAGGTAGATTCCTTCCTTTGATCAATGTTAGCCACCCAAGTGTACGTCCTCTAGAGGTGATCCACCAAGGAAGAAGAATTTTCAAGCAGAAGAGTGTTTTGGCTAAAACCCTAGTTTTTCTTATCTCTATAGAAAAAGGGGGCGTACTCCCCAACTATTGGAATTACATATATCTGATATCTGATATAAGACTCATCTTATAAATATATCAGGTGTGACGCCCCCAAAATAGGTCCACACGACCCATTCTGAGTCGCTAGATATCACACTATAAAAATCATTTACAAACTTCATTTATACAACTATTGAACTGTCGTGTAGAATACGACCATAGTTAAATTGTGAGTTTTAATACAAATGTATGTAAATCTCATGGTGCCTCGACCACAACCTTACAATGGTACTTTACATAAAAGTACAGTCAATAACTGTTTTAGAAATTAAAATCTTTGGAAAATACTCAAGGAAACCTTCGTACATGGGAGGCCATCCATCTAGGTTATGATAGATATCATATGTCCACAGAATTATCCTTGGTTGACCCAATAGTCCCCAAAGAAAAACAAGAAGATTGCTATCATATTCTTTTCAATGGTGAGTCTTCTCTTGACTTATAATTATCTCCATTGTCTCCAATTGAGAATCATATTTCAAACAAACTCCAAGATTATATAAGTAGTGCTCGTAGATATACTCAACAAGTGGATGTGCACAATCCTGTCTTATGATAACACGATGTTGTATGTCATTAGACATCTTGTATGATAGTGGCAAAACACCCTTCCAAAGTTGGGTTAACCTCGCCCTATTCGGTTCACCAAAATTAAATATCAAATGACGTATACAATACGACACACTTATCTAAAGTTCTCAATAAAATTATTTCCATACTATTTAGGGAGAACCTCAACAGCTATAGACTACCGTTCTATTCTCCTATTACCCCCACTAGACCCAGCTACACTCTTATTACCTGAAAGGAATTGTGAAGCAAAAGGGTGAGCACAACTAGCCCAGTAAAGAATATCATGACTAAAGATAATTTACATTATCAATAGCCTTCATCAGTAATAAATCAGAGATTTAGAACATATGGTAGATGATAAAACTTTTCAACCATAGTTGCAGCGAAACGAGCAATCCATTAGAAGAGTCAAATAGACCATCAGATCTATTATCTTTTCCATGTTAAAAGTCCACCAATAATATTTTATCCCTGTAACATCAATCAACAATTCCTATCCACAATCATATGAATAACTCATAATCATAATTGTGATTCTAACTTCCTATTCACACCCAGGACGAAGATAATTTTCATCACCTATCTTCACCTGAAATATCAAAAATCATGGTTATACCAAATCAAAATTCCTGCTCATAATTATACTAATAAATTCATCTTTGCACTACGGCCAAAGATATTCATTAACAATTTATCTTTGCACTACAGGCCAAAGACATACAACTGTATTTTAGAAGAGTCAAGTAGAGCATGATATCTACTATCTTTTACGAATTAAAAGTGTATAATTGCTGAGACTCAGTTTAATAAATAATCCACATCATCGAATCATCCCTGTACTACAGCCAATGATATTCAAGTACTCATCAATGATCATGATTATGCCGAATAATCCCTGGTTATAATCATACCAATAACTGTCCATCAATGCACTACGGGCCAATGAGGACTTTTACCACATCATCTATAACATTACGGGTCATGATTATACCGAATGATCCCTGTTCATAATCATACCAATAAACAGTTCCTCTATGCATATAAGCCAAAGATACTCATCAATCAATAGTTCATCTTTGCACATAAGCCAAAGATATACAACTGTAAAACCAATAATCAACAGTCCATCCTTGCACGTAAGCCAAAGATATACAATTGTAAAACCAATAATCAACAGTCCATCTTTGCACGTAAGCCAAAGATACACAATTATAAAATTAATAATCAATAATCCATCTTTGCACGTAAGCTAAAGATGACTTTCATCACAATATAAGCATGAGGATGATGACAATGATATAAGCATTAATCAAACGAAAACAAGGATAAATATTAAAGACTTTAAATTTATTCAAATATTATCAATCACTTAATAAACTCATAATCTAATATTATTAATATTATAACAATATTTTAATCACTTCTTAAACTTATAAATAATTTATTTCAATTGTTTACACTTTACCAAATAATGCATTTAATCATTCAAAATGTCATACTCATAAGATTTCATCACCAATGATCAAATCCTCATCAAAAATCAGATATACCCTATATAGGATTCCCAAGCCATAAAATCCTATTTTCCAATTTTGTTACTTCACATAACATATTTAATTCATTTACTCATAACTAGTTCATTTTCATGAAAAATACCAAATCGGTTCCAAAAATATTTCTTTTCTCGAGATTTAGCGAATATAGTCCCATATTGAACATATATTTTCTCGAATTTTTAAAATTCATTTACTATTTTTCATATGGCCAAAATCACCGAATATTTAGACATTTATCATAAATTGTACTTTTGTCCAAAAATTCCGAAATTTACAGGGTATACTTCTGTTATATACATGTACTCCCAATAAAAATTTCGCCAATTTTGGAGTTAACTACAAAGAGTTATAAGGGTTTACTCTTAAAATAGTCTTTTCCCATAAAATCCATAACTTTTAATCTATACATCCAAATATCGCCATTTTTGGACACAATCTAGAAAACTCATCAAATTATGATTTCAAATTTTTCCAGAATTTTGAGGGTCAAAAAAATTAAGAAACTGCCCCTGGTAGAAACCCCTTTTGAATGAAAATACTATTCATATAAATACAAATGATCATTCATCATGCATGTGGTAATCCACATAGACATGTTATTTCAACAGAATAATAAAAAATGGAATAATAGAAGAATTCACCATGCATGCGATAGATCGCACAGACATGTTATTCCCAATAGAATAATAAATAATGGAACCAGGTCACGCGTAAATGCACATACATGATATTCCAACAGAATAATAAAGAATGGAACCAGGTCATGCGTAAATGTACGGACAGGATATTCCGACAGAATAATAAAGAATGGAATAATAGAAGAATTTCACCATGTATGCGGTACTTCACATAGACAGGTTATTCCAACATAACAATAAAGAATGGAATAACAAAAGAATTTCACCATGTATACGGTAGTCCGCGTATACAGGTTATTCCAACAGAATAATAAGGAATGGAATAACAATAGCTCTCTTCATGAATACGAAAGAAATAATACCCCTTACCTTAGAATAAAACTGGATACTGGAATAGAGAGGTACCAAACTTCTCTTCTTCTTTCTCTATATAATTTCTCTCTATAATAATTGCTCTAAAGCTTTAGTGAATTGGTGAGAAATGAAGGAAGAATGAGCTTCTATTTATAGGAAAATATAGTTTCGATAATTGCACGTTTTGGGGCTCGAAATATTAAAGTACAATACCTTCAACTTTTCTTTCATTTTTAATTTAGTCCTGCAAGTATTATAAAACTTGCACCACCTCCCCTAATAGTAAATCATGTGAATTTATAGTTCATTCATGTGACTTAATAGTTATAATCATGTGAAAATACGAATTACAGTATAGTACTTCTATCTATACCTCCATTTTTAAATTAGTCATGCAAGTATTATTAATCTTGCACCACCTCCCCTAATATTACATGAATGTGAATCAATAGTACACACATGTGAACAAATAGTTATAATCATGTGAATCAATAGCAATTAATTACTTATTTATCCGGTTAATTACCCGATTAGTCAATATAACCTCCAGACATCAATTATTATCGAAATAAATGTCGATTTCCACTAACACTAACAATCCCAACACAATGGAAATATTTTTCTCAAAAATTTTATTTTTGAAATTTCAAAGTTTGACTTTTTCCGAAAAAAGTCAACCCCAACAAATTTTGTGTTTATAGTCTATTTCTACTAATTTCATCGTTCCGGACTCAAATATCACGTCCGCGTCTCCAAATTTAACTCCGAACTCAACTTTGATTTTTAATAACATTCATCATTAATATTATAACTCACAATATTTAACAACCAGGTCGTTCCCAGGAAAGAGGGGGCTTTTCGATAAGGATTTC
Source organism: Panax ginseng (assembly GCA_020205605.1). Taxonomy (NCBI): domain Eukaryota; kingdom Viridiplantae; phylum Streptophyta; class Magnoliopsida; order Apiales; family Araliaceae; genus Panax; species Panax ginseng. The sequence continues at coordinate 50,421,801 of CM035149.1, read as the reverse complement.
TCTTTATTGGCTCGCAATTAGATGACCAAACCTCTCCTTGACAGAAATTCTAGACATTATAAATATTTCACTTTAATAATATAAATAACTTTGTCATCTCAATTATTATTTTAATAATATAACATATTATACAGATGATACTGTGATAATAACTGAATCAATAATATGAGAGATATGATGCAGCAATTACTGTAACAATAATTGAGTATAACTGAGTGACTTCTCACGTAAACATCAATAATCAATACCGTGTGCTACTATGCAACCACGCGTATTACTGTACTTTTACTACCGAGTAGTTCAACAGTTTTAACGGTAACACTTTCGCTGTTATTTTTATAAAAAGATAATTCTGTCGTTTCCTTACTACGATAATACTTCTATTATGGGGTCCACCAATGATTGTGTTGTCCTACGGATATTCCCCGACAAAAAGAATATTCCCCGACCAAACGAATATTTTATAACAACTTGCATACTTTGAAAAATTTTCACATATCACCCTTAACTTTAACCTTTTATCAATTTAACCATTTACTAAATAGAATAATTATAAGAAAATTGAATACTTTCATTTCATAAAATTCGTGGTCTCACATCAGGTAACCCTATTTAATTAAAATAAGGTATTATTTATTTAATTAAACTCCTTTAATTAACTGGGCTCCATAATCTTATTAGGGATAATTAATTAAATTCCTTTAACTAATTTTGCTTCCTAATTCTATTAAGAATAAATGAGAGTACTTATATTAAATTAATTCCTAAACCCTTTTAGAAATTAAAATAATAATAATCGTAATAATATTAATAAGATTTCTCTTATTAATTTATATTTAATATTTTTAAAATATTAAATAATAAATATTAAGCTATTTAATTTATTCTATCACCATTGATTAAATTAAATATACTTAACATATTATTACGATTATGCTATTAACTTCTTAAATAATTATTCTTCATTTTATGGTGTGACCCTTTAGGTTCTCCATATTAAACCGGTTGTGAATAAATTAATTAGAACAATTCTAATCGTATTTAAATAAATAAATAAAACTATTAATTTATTTAAATAAATAATATTTATTCTACAATTGGGATAAGTCTCCCTAGCGATCAATGACTTTTCAGATAATATAGATTTCAGCATTAATCATAAAAGAACCTTTGAGTAAATAGTTACTGTACAATTCAATCCTTTCACCATACAATGTCCCAATTAAATATACGACATGGAATTACTATCAAGTCTTTTTTTATTTAATTATTGTAGGCACTCGAGATTTTTTGCATACCTGTTACTAACATTGCAAGAGGGCATAATCGTCTTTCAGAGATAACCCTGGAGGACAGCTCAAGTCATTTTTGGAAATAACACCGGAAGTGTCTGTTTTATCTCGGAGATAACCCCGAGGCATGCAGTTCTAATACCGAAAATCACACCGAAAAAGGTCGTTTCATCTCCGAGATAACCCCGAGATACGTAGTCTCAGTCCTGGAAAACACACCGGGAAATACAATGTCAACCTTGGAGATAACCCCAAGGAGTGCAGTTGCAGTTCCGGAGATAACCCTAGAAATGCTCGTTTCAACCTATGTAGTCAGCTTCAACCTCGGGACTCACACCGAGGCACTCAGCTCCAAACCCGGAGATAACCCCGGGAGGTCAGGCACACCTCAAAGACAACCCTGAGGACATCTGGTACTTGCAGCAGCCCAATCTCAAAGATAACCCTGAGCAACGACTGCTTTATCAGCCCAAACTAGAGATAACCCCGGTGAGGGGCAAAATCTTCATTTTGCCACCTCGATCCCACATTGCGCCGTCTCAATACATCTCAACATACATTCTACACACCAATGTCCCACAAGAGCCAAGGAGTTCCAATCCCGAGTGACTACTACGCAATGCAGCACACCGGATAGAATTTGAAGCTTGAAGACCAAGGGCATGGTCCCATCTTCCTGACTTCTGACAACCTCTAATCCTATGTCATGGTGTAGCTCTCGACAAAAGTACTTCGTAAAAGGTCTTATACACCTCAATCAGAGGCTCGGATTGAAGTTCTACAAGTTTAAGTAGACAACATGTTGCACGCGTGCATGTACTTCGAGACGGTGGGACCTGCGGCTCGCCCTTCTATAAATAGAGGGCTTGGGTGGCCATATTTCAAGAGAAAAGAGCGAGGAAGCCATGTCCAATTTGCACCGTACACACCCTAAATTAAGTGCTTTCTCATTTTAAACACTTGTGAGCTTATATTCAAATATATTTTTATCGCATGAGAGCGAAAGTGTTCATCCATTTAAAGTTATAGAAGTCTTCTTTGGCAGTCCAATGTAAGCCTTCTTACACATTTTAAAGCCTTTCTCTTCATCTTTGCACACACCGTTCTTCACATTGAGAGTCGTGTTGCGTGTGTATGCCCGGACTTTGGTCCGTGGCTTTTATTTTCTTTTGTATATATATATATATATATATATATATATATATATATATATATATATGGTCTAATATTTTTGAGTTATGCCTCGATTGAGCCTGGACTCACGTCCGGAGCGTTTATTTGCTTATATATATATATATATACACACACACACACACACACTTATATATATACTTATATATATGAACTGTTGTCGAACTCTGTTCGATGAGCCTGGATTTTATATTTGGAGCATTTACTACTTATATATATATATATATATATATATATATATATAGCGATAAATCACTGAAATGATAAATCGAGCCGATATATATCCTGTGCGTTTATTGCTTATATATATATATATATATATATATATATATATATATTTGTCAGGCCTGGAGTTTACTTCGTGGCCTTTTACTGCTTTATTTACATTTAGTCCCGCCTGAAGTTTACTTCGTTGCGGTTGATCATTTTTACTGCTTTATTTACATTTAGTCCCGCATAGAGTTTACTTTGTGACGGTTGATCGTATTTATTGCTTTATTTACATTTTTGATCCCCCATGGAGGTGCTTCGTAGTGGTTGATCATGTCTCTATATATATATTTTCCTCTTTTATATATTTACATTTCTGATCCCCCAAGGGGTGCTTCGTGGCGGTTGATCATGTCTGTATATATATATTTATAGGTGTGAGCTTAGGAATCATGTGATCACAGATTCAGTCTACTAAATCTAAATTCGGTTCCCATGATGGACATTTTCAGCTAAGCAGCTTGTAAATTATTTACGGTGTTTGAATTTCCTTAGATGACTTTCATGCCCACAAGGAGTTCGACACTGCTATATACTATTTTCTCGAAGATGCTTCGCATCTCGAAAATAACAGCAATCAAGTCGAACATTTAATAAAATGGAAGTATCAAAGGCCTCAATTACTATTGAGCATAGAGTTTGAAAAACCTCTTTTTTACAAAAACATCACTGCTATATCTTATTTAAAACTGAATTTTAATACAAATTCAAACGTTGTGTATATATGTGCGAATGAGGCATAGCACTACTTCCAAATAACTGCACATTGACCAACCCACACACACACACACATTAATATAACAGTTTAATTGAAAAGTGGTGGTAACCGTGGTAACACGGATGTCGGGGGGTGCCTAACACCTTCCCTCCGCATAAGGAAGTCCCCGGACCGTAATGAATCTTGGTTTCACAGCCTAGTTTAGCAGTGTCACATCACTGGGTCAATGTGCAAACCTTTTCTCGGTTGTATTAGTACAACCATTTAAAAAACCAACTGGTGACTCTTACAGTCAAATCGTCGACATATAAATGTCGGACTTTTTTATAACTTGTTTTTTCAAACAAATCTCACCTAACATGAGAACACCAAAAGACAAGAACAGAAAAGGGAACAAATAAAAATCCCGACGTCGACAGGTGGCGACTCTGCTGAGGACACCAGTAAGAGGACTTAAGCTGCTATTACAAGCTTTTCAGAACTGTTATATGCTTGTGTGTGGATATTGCATTTACATTTTTTGATGAATGTGTACGAATGCATTTTACTTACTGCACTACAATATATTTATCTGTGATATTAGTGCTTTGCACATGTCATCATTCCCATAACGGTGAGATACGTTGCATGTGAATGTATGTTGTGTGGTTCCTCTACCAGGAGGCTATCCTGTCGGTGTTTGATTACTGGACTCGTAGGGAGACTAATTCCAACGAGGCTCAGGAAAGGCACCACCCAGATTCGCTCTAATTGAAATATCGAATTAACTTCCCGTCAAGTAAATTGCGAGGATCTGGGAACCTTCATGCCAAAAAGCCGCGAGAGTAACCTATGATAGGTCAGCCACTGATAAACCAAACACGGAGAAAAGTCTCTTCATGCTTTCCATTTTCAATTACTTGTAATTTCATTCCATTTTAATCTCTATGGATGGTCTGACCTCTTGCCTCTGACTCTATTAGCCTACAGAACTTTAATGTGTACTTTCATTGGGGAAACCCCCTACTCATTGACCTTTGGGATGGAAGCAGTGCTCCCTATAGAAGTGGAAATGGAATCCCTCAGAGTGTTGATTCAATCTCAGCTGGATGAAGACCAATGGTTATAAGATAGGTATCACCAATTGTCTCTAATAGATGAAAGGTGAAATGATGTTATCTTCCATGGTCAGTTATACCAACAAAGGATCACTAGATCCTACAACAAGAAAGTCCAGCTACACCAGTTTAAAAAATATGACTTGGTTTTGAAGAAGATCATTGACAACCAAGATCAAGCAAAGGGAAAATTTGCTCTAAACTGGGAAGAACCATTTACTGTCAAGGAAGTATTGACAGGAGGTGCTCTCAGATTACAGGAAATGGATGGCGACGAATTTCCACAGCTCATCAAATCAGACACTGTGAAACGGTACTATGTCTGAAGTTACCATCAAGCAAACATCCTAGTTTTGGATCACCAGATCACCAGTTAGTTCAGGTTTTCTAACCCTTACTACACACAACCTTTTCTTCATACCCATTTCCCCCATCAATGAAACACACTCTTCAAGCCAGCAACCTAGTTTTTAGATCATCAGATCTTTCATTTCACACTCCATACAATTTCGGGTATCCCTGTGACGCCCCCAAAATATGTATACATCACCCATCTTGGGTTGCAAAAAAATACACTACTTACAACTCCATTTATACAACTGTCGTGCAAAATACGATGACTCATATACTGTGAGTTTTAATACAAATATTATTACGTATATAATACGACAATATTCATATTTAAATTATTACAATGCCATATAAAGTACAATAGCAAATATATCAAGTCCCCGAAGGGATACGAGAAGATTTATGTTCTCCTCATTCTAATGGAGTGCACCTTTTACGTTTCCAAATTCTGATTCGCCTCACCCTATTGTTGTTCACCAAAATTAAATATCAAATGATGTATAAAACATTTCACACACATTTTAAGTTCTCAGTACAATTATTATGCCACACCGTTTTATAATTTGATTAGGCTTGTGACTAATTTGTATCACCACTTTATATCCATGTTCTCTCTGCTAGTCCCAGCTACACTTTTATTACCTGAAAGGGGTGGTGAAGTAAAAGGGTGGGTACAAATAGGCCAGTAAAGAATATCATGACTTAAGATAATTAAATTATCAAAAGAATTTAGATATTTAGAACATATGGTAGAAGATAAAAGTTTTCAACCATAATAGCAACGGAATCAACAATCCATTAGAAGAGTCAAGTAGAACATAATGTCTACTATCTCCTCTAGATTAAAAGTCCATCGTTAATATTTCATTCTTGTAATAATCATCAACAGTTCTTGGTTATACCCAAGACAAAGAGAACTCTCATCACCTGTCTTCACCTGAACCACCACAGATTATAATTAAATCACAATTCATATTTATAATTAAGTAAATCAACAATCCAGCTTTGCACTACAGGCCAAAGATATACAACTATAAAAACCAATAATGTTGAGACTCAACTTAATAGTATCACGACCACGAATTATCCATGCACTACGGACCAAGGATATTCGTGTTTTCAATTATGGTCATGATTATACCGAATAATGTCTGGTCATAATCATACAAAGTCCATCTATTCACTACGGGCCAAAGATGACTTTTACCACATCGTTTGTAACATTACGGTCATGATTATACCGAATAATCCCTGGTCATAATCATACCAAGTCCATCTTTGCATTATGGGCCAAAGATGACTTTCAACACAATATAAGCATAACAATGATGACAATGATATATATAATGAATAAACATAAATAATCAGAATAATAAGATAACATAGATCTTAGTGATTTTCAACTTAATTATCCAGAATCCAAATTACTAACATAATGTTAGATGAAGCACAAACTATTAAGGATATTTTAATCCTTTCAGAACTTTTTATCATTTAATGATAAACTGAATAAATGAATAATAATATCTTACCATAATATGGAGTATGAAAGAAAATGATATTCCTTTTACCATAAAAATGATACCCTCTTACCACAATAATGATATCCCTTACCTTAGCATGTGACTTGATTATGCTTTCTGTGAAATTGATCAACTTAAACAATGCTTGCATTCCTTATCTACACTTGGAGTAACATTACACTCAATAGAAATACTCACAATATTGTAGTAAAAGAATTCTATATTTTTAGTGTAGTGATGGTGTGTGTTTTGTTGCTCAACCAGGCAACCTATTTACATTGAAAATTTAGTAAACAACTAGCACACCTTCTTTGACAAAATAATCAAATGAGGTATATAATAATGGTAGTGGAATTTATGGTCCCACAGAGAAAATTAAACCAACTTGTACACATTTTAACAACATTTTGTTCAATAATAGAGTTGTGGTCCATACTACTTTAGAAAAAGTAGAGTGTCGGCAAGTCCTGGCAATTTACTTTTGTAAGAAGAAAATAATTGAACAAACGTCTGTATATCATACTTATCTTTAATCAACACCTTTTATTCATCAATTGTTTACACATTTTCAATCTTTTAATAATTATTCACAATTATTAACATAGACTCACACTACTTTCAACTGGTATAATTATATCATATCAAATAATATATGAGTCACTGTACAATAACTACTGTGACAATTATTGAATAAAAGACTAAGTGACTTCTTATGTAATTATGAATCAATAATATGAATCACTGTGCAATAATTACTGTGACAATTATTAAATGAAATACATGGTGACTTCTTACGTAAGAATCAAATCAATACCTTACTATGAACAATTTAAATTCTATTAAAAGTATGGATCAACACCAAATCATATTTATCTCGAATAACATATAAACCAATTAATAATTCATTATTCATTCAAGTTGTCTTTATTTATCGTATAAAATAATTATTCATATTCCAAAACTTTAGAAGTAAATAATAAAACTTGAGAAATCTAAAACCTCATATATGACAATCCTCTATTCTGATATTATCACCATTTTTACTTTAACAAAAATATTATTTGTGTTTTTATCATAACTCATTAGTTACTAGTGCGTTTACATCCCCACACCTCATGAGCTTACTAACACTTCTAAAATATTTAAAAAAATAGTGTTCTGAACTTTTTAAACAATTTTCATATTTTTCAGATTATCCAACAAATTTCAATAATTATTTCTATTTATAAAAACTATTATTTAATAGCTTCAAAATAGAAATACTAAATTAACATACTTATTTATCTTAAAAACATCATCAATAATAATCTTACATTATTATAATGTTTTTTAGCAGAATTTATAATTTCTCACCATTCATAGAATTTTGTATGAATTTCCTCTATTTTTAAACTAACCACAAATAGCTTAAAAATATAATAAATATTTCTGTTATTCAAAAATTTTCCAAAACTGTCCAGAAATTATAAAACAATATTATGCCATTTTTCACCAAGTTTCATAATTTTTCATCATTCATAAAATTTTCTATGAATTTCTTCTATTTTCAAACTAACTAATAATAGTTTAAAAATATAATAATTACTTCTGCTTTTCAATAATTCATCAAAATTTTACAGAAATTCTAAGATGATATAATAAGCATTCTGTAAAAATATTTCAGCCCAAATAATTTTTCTGATAAATTAATTATAAATTTTAATATTCAGAAATTTTAATAATTCACAACAATTAGCACTTTAATCAGAAAAAATACAGATCTTATGCCCTTTCATGTAAAATTTAATTCTCTACAACTTTGTAGAAGAAAGTTTTGCCAAATTCTGACTCAAACATAGAGAGAAAGGCTTACCGAAAATTTTTGCTACAACAATTTCTAAATCAGTCACCTCTTAAAATTCATAACAAATCATACGTTAATCTTTAACGGTTCAAAATTTGTGGACATATACTCAACTTATATATGTATAACATATCCGAAAATCACAACGATCCAACGGTCGGATTAAAAATTATAACTCACACAATAAAGCAAAAGAGCACTGATTTTTTGGACTATAAGTCCTTCGGACCAGTTTCACTCAAACTGTCACCACGAAAAATTTACAAAGAATTTTTGGATGATTCAAATTTTTGCGTTTAGCTTACTTCCAGGGCTTTCGTTTGATATATGGCTCATCTCCCAACTCATTATACACAAAGAGTTATGGATTTTACAAAATCAAGTAGTAAACTAATTTTTATGAAAATGTCCAGATTTTGTTTTTCACTTGATTTCTTGATTTCTCTCATTTGATCCTTGTTTATACAAGTTTAAATCATCTAAATCAAGTATAAACAAAATCTTTTCATATAAAATTTATGAAAACTTAAATAGAAAAATAAATCAAAGGTTTAAACATACCTTTTTCTTTTTATTACTAATTCTTCTTCATCTTCTTCTTCCTCTTCTTCTTCTTCTTCTTCTTCTTCTTCTTCTCTCTCTTCTCTCTCTCTCTCTCTCTCTCTTTTATTTTGCTGAAAATTTTGGGCTACGGGAGTAAGTATGAGAATGGGAAATCACCAATTCTTTCTCTTCTCCTCTTTCTTTTCTTTTCCTCTTTCTCCCTCTCTTTTTCTTTCTTTCCTCCTTTTTCTTCCTTCCTTTTCTTTCTTTTCTTCCTTTTCTCTTTCTTTTCTTCTTCCTTTTCCCTACCATTGCCTCCTTGTCCCCCCCGTGATTTTAATTCAATCAGCCGCCCACATGGCTAAAAAAAAATATCCTTTCCTCTTTATTTACTCATTTATCCCATTAATTGTTCATTTAACAATTTATCAATTTAACATTTGAAAATTTTAAAATAATAATCATAAATTAAATTAGACTTTTATTTCATAAAATTCGGGGTTTAACAATCCCACCAGGGATTGAACCCTTCCCCTGCAGTTTGTCCTGAACATGGGATCAAACTTTTTCACACCCGCAGTTTTTCCTGAAAATGGGATCAAACTTTTCCCTATAGTTTGTCCTGAACATGAGATCAAACTTTTTTGGCTGCAAATAGTCCTAAACATGGGGTGAACTACGTCGACCTGATCTCCCCGATACCTGGGAGTACGTAGGCAACCATTTTATATGGCCCAGTCGCAAAAAAAATAACAAAAACATTTCTACACCCTTATATACAAACAAAAAACAACAAAAATACTCCTACACCTTTCTACCCTTACACCATTCAGCGTTGAACCTCTTACACTAGGTTCAATCTACGCAGACCTGATCCCCTCTTCAATAGGAGTACGTAGGCAGCCATTTATGGTTAGGTCTAACCCCCTACCAAAACGTAAATAATTGTCACACGGTACTGAGATTAAACTTCAATCCACCACCTTTCATCGGCTTCAGACCAAAGGGATGGAACTACCTGGCCTCCCCATAAATGGGAGAGTTGGCGACCATCTAAGCTGCGGCAGATTCCTTGAAGAGCAACACCAACCCATAAGAGATGGAACTAACTGGGCTCCTCTCAAATAGGAGTACTGGCGACCATTTGTGGTGCAGTGAATCTCAGAGAGGAAAAGTAACACTCCTCTGCACATTTCCATACAGAAACCAGTCCCAAGATACCAAAGAGGGTAGGGATACACATAGATCAATGATCCATTCTGAAAGATCCTGCGACATCTCAATGTCCACACATCAAGGATGAGTTCAGAATACATCAAGATCACAAGCCCTGAAGAAGCAGGCAAATATCAAGCAAGTATTAAGGCACAACTTAAAGGGAAGTGAATCAAAATATATTTCCTTGCCATATATAATATTTTTTGATATATACAATATGTGTTGTACATGACAAAATGGCTAAGCTAGTCTGTGTAGGAAAATAAAAGTCTATCTATGGATCTGTATATATGCGGACTATCAAATCTAACATAGCATCTCTCTCCGAAGAAGGAGGTAACGCTGCAAGTTCCTGCCTGATGGTATCTACACGAGCTAGCAGATCCGAGGCCAATGACATGGTGGCATGATGTGTGACAACTCGAAAAATTGGATTGTCCAGAATTTAAGATTTAAAGAATTAGTTATTAATAAAATAAATTTTTATTAATACTATTTTGTGTTATGTGTTTATTAATCGTTCTAGAACCTAGGATGATTATTAATCGAGAGGATTCTGGCTACGAGCTAGACTGAACGAGTAAGAATTTTTAAGACGAAAATAAAAAATTTTCGAGAACAAAAAATTTTTCGGAAAAAAAGACAAAATAGGCACTATTCACTCGACGAAACCCTAAGGGTTAGGGTTTGAATAACCTAAGCCTTATCGAGAGTTCGGTATTTCAAAATGACATTCCGTCGAAAGATTTGATGATAATATATAGTGAAAAATTAAGTAAGCCGATAAAAGTTTTTGTCGAAAAACGTGTAGAAATTGGACAAAATAAAAACGACGAAAAGTACTGTTATGCACTTTTCACTCGTTTAACTACGTTAGGGGAAAACGTGAAGGAAAACGCTTATCGTAGAAAAGTGTTTTTCAGTTTTTCGAAGATCCAAAGAATGCGTAAACGTTAATCGGTAAATGAAAGACAAAATATCCAAAAATATTTGGATTCTGAGAATTGCAATTTTTAAAATTGTCGGACGAAACCCAAAAGACAGAACCACAAAACTTCCAAGGGAAGTTTCATGAATAGTAAGGAGGTGGAGTTAAAGAGGTGAGAATAGTAACTTAGGGACAAAATGACTATTTTGCCCCTAAGCTTTGAAATTCTATATAAGCTAAGCTAATTCATTTCATTTGTTAGTTTTTTCAACTAACACATGAAATTGAGACAGAAAGAGGGAAAGAGAGCTTGGATGCTCGGATTGGAGAAAGAGAAGAAACGTAAAAGCTAGCAAATCGGAAGATTAAGCAAGAGGAAGAAGAAAACAGAATAAAATCTAAGAAGAAAGGTATTAAAACCTACCTTTAATTTAATTTTCTTTAAGTTTTATATGTTAAAACATAGCTTAATGAGAGTAAGGAGTAAAATATGTTAGGAATGATTTCATATGGTTGAAATCATGAGAAAATGAAGAAATAAGTAGAAATTTATTTTTATAAATTTCTTAAGGAAGTATACGATTCATAATGAATTAGAGTGATCCAAATGAATCATATGAATAATTCAGTGAAATAAGTAAGGAATAGTGTTTTATAACATCGAATTCCAAGAAAAAGTGAAATCGTAATCAAAATATCGATTAAAAATGAAGAACGAACGAAGAACGCGAAGAACACGCGAAGAACGTTGTTGATGGACAAATTTAAAACCATCGTAGGATAATTGTTGTTGGTGGACAAGTTTAAAACCATCTCACATAAGTTAGATGCTTATTTCTTGGTTAGGAACGGTAGAAACGTTCATGAAGAATGGATTAAAACTGAGCTATAACGAAGGTATGACAAAAATTTCATAAAAGACGAACGAGAATTAAAAATTTAGTAAATGAACCCAAATGTGTAGGGTTTTATAAGAATGTAAGAGAACGTAGAAAACATTAGTCATGGATTCAAGAACGAACGAATTCCGAGTTCGGATGACCGAATTACGGACGAACGAAGAACGTTAAAAACATAAAACGAATGAATGGTAAAGATTAAGCCAATTAAATGGCATGTTAACAGATTCAGAAGGAAGTTCTGTCCAAGGGGGATGGAAGTAAGTAAGATAAGGAAGATAATGACTTTGGAATGATCTCGTTCTGAGTTATAGCGAAGAAGTTATAGAAGCGGGAAGTAAGCGTCTCAAATTTGATTTGAGACTTAGAAAAATTTTTGAGGATGAAGGCCTGGCGCCGCAGCGCCAAGGCCGGGCCATTAGCCATTACAGAGTGGCGCTACAGCACGAGATGTGTGTAGGGAACCGGCGCCACAGCGCCGGTGTAAGATAGTGCCCAGTGATGAGCTTTTAACTGCTCAATTACTGGGGGATGTGCAAGAAAGAAATATGAACATGTAGTTCACCGAATTTAACACTTAATCAAGTGTTTTAAACCTTTAATGAAGGTTGAATGGAAAGATTAAAAGAGATGAAAAGAATGTGAACGCGGGTTATGGAACCACTATCTGGGGACCGTAGTCGCGATAAACAAACGTGAGAGATTAGTATGATGGTGATTCCTTAGACGTTGATTGACAAGGGTAATGAATATAACATTTCGATGTTATGTGGTATTAATGAGAGATAAGTGTAAAACATATAGACGCTGTGAATGCAACGCAGTTGCGTTGAATGATCGGTCTTAGCATACAACAAACAGTATGGCTTTAACATTAAAGAAGAATAACAAATGGTATTAAGAAAGCCATAGCGAATGGTAATAAGATTAACGAAAGCCGAATGTGAGTCGGATAAGAATGTTAGAATGAAATGTAAGCGTTAAACACTTTAACCGACATGAACATTGAGTGTACACAAATATTAAACGGGCAGAACCTACACCCTGTGTATGGTTTGACCGTAAGATAATGAAGACCAATGATTAAACCATGAATGGTGAAGAAGCTGAATTAAAGACAAGTACGCATAACGTAACGAAGCCGAGTTAATGATTAACTTAAATGATCGTTTTGAGTATACAAAAGACTGTATGACTTGGACGATAAAGAATGAATCCTGCGGTATGTCATTTAGTTGCCAGAAAACCATAAGGAATGAGAAATTGACTTAACGAACATTATAGTTTAATAGTTTGGATAAGTTAAGATAAGTTAGGTTGTGGTACGATCGTAACCTTTGATGGTTGACATATGGGAGCTGGGCTAAACAATTCCTTTAGAGAGCGAAGGTATATCTGGAAATCGGCAACCGATCTAACTCAACCGTGATGGCGGTGATAGCAGAGCGGGTTCTTGTTTGTTTGGTTGTAAGTGGAAACCACTCAGAGTACCACATGGACTACTAGTAGAGTCACGATGTGTGCTGAGTGCTAGAGAAGTTATAAGAAGAAGATAAGAATGTAAATCATCAAAGATGATGAGCGTATAAGTAAGACATCTCCATATGTCATGAAGCCATAAACCAGTAAAGGAAATTGTCGCATAAACTTAGGTTGAAAGAATGCGAACCCTAAGAAGTAAAGTTAAGTACACCAATGCATAAGTCAAATATACATGACTAATTGGTGTATGTGTTATTTTTCTTATGTGCTACATAGGAATTGGAATGAGCAGCTTCGATTAGAAGTCAGTAGTGGTATGCGTAAGGCAAGTTTCCTAACTTCATTCATATTTTAAATGAATGCTAGTTTCTTAAACTTCTCAGATGTTTAACTTGAGAAGTTCTATCTATGTGCAAATGTGCAATATTTGTACAAGGTGGTAGAACATATGAGGCCTTGTTCCATAATTTGAATACCTAAGTGTTTCTATGATATGAACTGTTCTATGATTGAACGACTCAATATGAAAATGTTCTGTTTATACATGAGCCGTTATTGTTAGGACTGTGCTAATGACTCTAGCCAGACATGATGTATATGAAAAAGGTAGAAGAGTGAAAGTATTGCAAATTTAATATAGTTAAGGTTTTAAAATGATAGGAATCAGAATTATTCCTATTATTCAAGTTGCTTCACAACCTTTGTTCGGTTATCAAAGTTTTAAAGGAATGTTTGAATTCATAAAGTTGTTTGTTCAACTATTATGACTTGATGGGCAATTGAATGCTCACACTTTCTTTATATGAAAGACATTTTCAGCATACAAGTGGAAGAACTTAAGGATCCCGTAAAGATCAAGCTGGCCGATATCCAGATGAAGTGCCATTCATTATATGAATGAGCGTGAAGATCAAGCGAAGACTTGTAATGTAAAATAATGAAATCAAATTATAGAATAGTTTAATGAACGGTTATGTATCCTTGGTGGCAGATGAAAGTCACTCTTGTAAGAGATAAAGAATAATTTAATTATCATTATTTGTAATGAAAGAGGTTATAAGGTTTTAGAACCTGGGAATTGAGAATGTATGTTGTTATATTTCAGTATATAATGATGTATGTTTGGAAGAATGATGTACTCGTGATGCACGGAATCCGGGTATGAAGATATACTAGATTTTGGGGTGTTACAAGTTGGTATCAAAGTTGATAGGTTATAAATCTTAGGTATGAGTACCTAAGACTATAATCGTAGAGAGAAGGATAAGAAGATCACCACGTGATTATAGTAAATCGTAGTAACAGATGAGCTGTTAAACGATGAATGATTTATAGCTAATGTTATGAATGAATGGTACTACGAAATAGTACGAGAAGAAGAAATCAGATTGAGTTGTGAAGGATTGCATACGAATTAAAAAAATTCGTATTAAATAAATAGAAATTTAGAAGTTGTAAAATTTTAATTGAGGACTCATGTGACAGCTGAGTTGTATGAACCTTTGTTATGGGCAGAGGTTTGTGTAAGGTTTTGTGAAAATCAAAGTAGCATTCAAATTGCAAAATTAGCGGAAGCAAAGTAAAATCAGATTTTATAATTTTTCACAAACCAATTACCCGGATCATCCTTTATGCATATTATTAATTAAAACGAAGAACAAGAAGTTATGGAATCATACCCTTGTAGATACGAGCTTCCACAGGTACGAGTTCACCTCCTAATTCTCTGCGATCCCCTTGAATCTCCGGGTAGATTTCTTCATTTGATCAATGTTAGCCACCCAAGTGTATGACCTCTAGAGGTGATCCACCAAGGAAGAACAATTTTCAAGAAGAAGGGTGTATTGGCTCAAACCCTAGTTTTTCATATCTCTATAGAAAAAGGGGGCGTACTCTTCAACTATTGGAATTATGTATATCTGATATCTGATATAAGACTCCTATTATAAAGATATCAGGTAACCTTATTTATTGAAAATAAGGTATTATTTATTTAATTAAACTCCTTTAATTAAATAGGCTCCCTAATCTTATTAGGGATAATTAGTTAAACTCCTTTAACTAATTTTGCCTCCTAATCCTATTAGGAATAAATGAGAGTAATTATATTAAATTAATTCCTAAACTCTTTTAGAAATTAAAATAATAATAATTGTAATAATATTAATAAGACTCCTCTTATTAATTTATATTTAATATTTCAAAATATTAAATAATAAATATTAAGCTATTTAATTTATTCTATCACCATAGATTAAATTAAATATACTTAACATATTATTACGATTATACCATTAACTTCTTAAATAATTATTCTTCCTTTTATGGTGCGACCCTTTAGGTTCTCCATATTAAACCGGTTGTGAATAAATCAATTAGAACAATTCTAATCTTATTTAAATAAATAAATTAAACTATTAATTTATTTAAATAAATAATATTTATTCTCCAATAGGGATAAGCCTCCCTAACGATTAACGACTTTCTAGATAATATAGATTTCAACATTAATTATAAAAGAACCTTTGAGTAAATAGTTACCGTATAATTCAATCCTTCTACCATACAATGTCCCAATTAAATATAATACATGGAATTACTGTCAAGTCTTATTTTATTTAATTATATGTATTTCAATTCCTAAATGCACAACTCCTAATGAATGTAAATTAGAAACTACTTTCTAATTTCATTCCACCTTGGCCAAGGATTCCTGGGTTGTCATTTATCGAATCACATAGGATATTTTTCTTCTTTTACTAGAAGTGGTAGATTCTTTATTGATCATTCATTATCTCCATATATAACTTATTACACCCAAGCATACCCTTTGATATACTCTAAGAGTCTTAAGGAATAAGTCAAAGTGTAATTCATTATATATAAGATACTGTGATGATCTCAAGTCTAAGGATCATTTGTACTACTATCACTATAGGAATTACTATTGACAGGCAAGTAAAACTCCATTAGGTATTCCTTAGCGAGTCACGTTCAGTGAACTTATTCTCTAATAAGCACCTACATACTTGCTTTAGTGTCACCACACAAATGATCGTGAGATCAATCATCCTCATCCAATGAGCAAGCAACATACATACGAAGCTATCTGGATTCACTAATCCCCTTTTTAGTAATCCATTGATTGGGAAACTTTTAGTTTTAAGCTATCTAAGAATTTAGATATCATTAACATGATCTCATCATGATTCTAAAAGCATTGCTTAAAACTATGGGTTTATCACATATTATTAAAACAACACCATGTAGATAATTAAATGCCTTTAATAAATAATTCTTTTATTAATAAGTGAATAAGATTGATTACAAAGTATATGCTTTATCATCATACATGATTGGCTTATATGCATACTACTTTCAATCTCCCACTTGCACTAAAGCCAATCGCTGTGGTATCTCATACCCGTCTTCTCTAAGTGATGATCAAACTGCTATTGTGTTAACGCTTTAGTAAATGGATCTGCAATATTGTCTTGAGAGTCCACACGCTCCAGGGTGACGTCTCCTCTTTCAATGATCTCTCTGATCAAATAAAATCGCCACAACACGTGTTTGGATTTCTGATGAGACCTGGGTTCCTTAGCCTGCACAACAGCTCCAGTGTTGTCATAGAATAAAGGTACTGGTCCTGTAATGTTAGTAACCACACCAAGTTCGGTAATGAACTTCTTCATCCAAACAGCTTCACTTGCAGCTATGTACTCTGCCTCTGTCACTGAATCAACAACTGTTTGCTATTTGGAACTCTTCTAACTCACTGCACCACCGTTTAAGGTAAACACATACCCCAAAACGGATTTATTGTTATCTTGGTTCGTTTGAAAACTTGATTCTTTGAAGCCCTCTAGTTTTAATTCAGACCCACCGTAGACAAGAAATACATCCTTAGTTCTTCTTAAGTACTTTAGGATATTTTTCACTGCCTTCCAGTGTTCTTCTCCTGGATTCGACTGATATATGCTTGTTACACTAAGTGCACGAGTGACATCTGGTCTAGTACATATCATACCATACATGATAGATCCTATTGCTGAAGCATAAGGAATCTTACTCATACGACCTCTCTCTTCAGGTGTCTTTGGGGTCTGTTTCTTGGAGAGATGTATTCCATGGCTCATCGGCATGAGACCTCTTTTGGAATCTTCCATGCTAAACTTCTTTAGCATCGAGTCAATGTACGTTCCTTGGGATAAGCCAAGCATCCTTTTAGATCTATTTCTATAGATCTTTATCCCTAAAATATAAGATGTTTCTCCCAAGTCCTTCATGGAGAAGTGTTTAGATAACCAGAATTTAATTGATTGTAGCATAGGAATATTATTCCCTATCAGTAATATATCATCAACATATAATACGAGGAATGAAATAGCGCTCCCACTAACCTTCTTGTACACACATGGTTCATCCTCATTTTTGATAAAATCAAACTCTTTGATTGTCTCATCAAAATGGATGTTCCACCTGCGAGAAGCTTGCTTCAATCCATAAATGGATCTTTGTAGCTTACAGACTTAATTTGTTCCAACCTTTGAAACAAATCCCTCTAGCTGTGTCATATACATATCCTCCTCAAGTTTCCCATTGAGGAAGGCCATTTTCACGTCCATCTACTAAATTTTGTAGTCATGGTAAGCTGCAATCGCAAGCAAAATCTGAATGGACTTGAGTATTGCTACTGGTGAGAACGTTTTGTCATAGTTAACTCATTGTCTTTGTTTGAAACCTTTTACGACCAGTCGGGACTTATAGGTCTCTACCTTGCCGTCTACTCCAGTCTTTCTTTTAAAGACCCATTTACACCTAATAGGCTTAATGCCTTCAGGTGGTGAAACCAAAATCCATACTTGATTCTCATACATAGAGTCCATCTCAGATTTCATGGCTTCTTTCCACTTCTTTGAGTCTTTACTACTCATAGCCTGTTCGTAATTCAATGGATCATCATCATTTATGACGCGTACCTCATCGTCATCCTCTGTGACAAGTCCAAACCTATCAGGTATCTTTGGTAATCTTCCAGATTTATGAATAGGGTGTGGTAAAGAACGAATCTCTATTTGGACAGGTTCATCCATTTGATCTGTAGTAGTTTGTGGTTCTTGAATTTCTTCAAGATCTATTTTCCTCCCACTGGCCCCTTCAAGGATAAACTCCTTTTCCAAGAAGGCAGCATGTTTGGCAACAAACACCTTTTGTTCAGTAGGATTGTAGAAATAATATCCTAAACTTTCTTTAAGATATCCCAAAAAAGTACACTTATCAGATCTTGTCCCAAGCTTATCATTTTGAAACCTTTTCACATAAACTGGACATCCCCAAATCTTAACATGCTTAAGACTTGGCTTCCTCCTTGTCCACATCTCATATGGTGTCTTAGGGACGGATTTCGAGGGAACCTTATTTAGTAGATATGTAGCTGCTTCTAGGGCTTATCCCCAGAATAACACCGAAAAATCGGTAAAACTCATCATGGAACGAACCATATCAAACCATGTTCGATTTCTCCTTTCAGATACACCATTCAGATGTGGCGTCCCTGGTGGAGTCCATTGTGAGATATACCATTTTCTTTGAGACAATTGAGAAACACACTGCTTAAGTATTCACCACCTTGATCTGATCGAAGAATCTTAATACTTTTGCCCGTTTGTTTCTCTATTTCATTTCTGAACTCTTTGAACTTTTCAAATGATTTAGATTTGTATTTCATTAAATACACATATCAAATCTTGAGTGATCGTCAATGAATGTAATAAAATAAGAATACCCTCCTCGTGCATTCATTGTCATAGGTCCACATACATCTATGTGTACCAACGCTAACAACTTTGTAACTCTTTCTCCTTTTCCACTAAAAGGAGATTTAGTCATTTTTCCCATGAGACGAGATTCACAAGTTGGATATGATTCATAATCCGATAGCTCTAGGGGCCCATCTTTATGCAACTTGGATAATCTTGTTTCATTAATATGACCAAGTCTATAGTGCCACATATAGGTATAATTAACATCATCTCTTTTCCTTTTATTAGTTTGTTCAATTTGAAGTATATTTTCATGCAAGTCAAGAATGTAAAGTCTATTTCGTAAATTACCAACACCATATAAAACATTATTATTATAAATAGAACAACTATTGTTCTTTATTATAATGTCAAAACCATCCATATCCAATACAAATATTGAAATAATGTTTCTAATAAGTGACGGACCAAAATAACAATTATTTAAACTAATGGACTTGCCCGTAGGCAGTGCTAAACAATAAGTCCCTACAGCTAATGCAACAACCTTTGCACCATTTCCCACTCGTAGGACGACCTCATCCTTGCTCAGCTTTCTACTTCTGACTAGTCCCTGCATATTATTACATATATGAGAACCACAGCCGGTATCTAATACCCAAGTAGAAGATTGACTTTCAGAAAAATTAATTTCAATCATAAACAAACCTTGATTAGGATTCGAAGCTTCTCCAAGCTTCATCTGTTTTTCTTCCGCAAGATAATCCTTGAAGTTCCTCTTCCCGTGTCCCGGCTTATTGCAATGGAAGAAAATTCCTTTGCTAGCTGGATTAGGTTTCTTTTGATCCTTCATTTTTGCCTTACCCTTAACCTTCTTGGATTTCTTCTTTTGAGAAGATACCTTGGGCCTCTTCCTTTTCTTGGAAGAATCATCCACCATTAAGACATGGTTCTTCTTAGATGGGAAGTGACCTTCAGCAGTTTTCAATATGTTAAGTAATTCAGGCAAGCTGACATCTAACTTATTCATGTAAAAATTCATAGAAAATTGTGAGAAGGTGTCTAGGAGTGACTGCAAGACTAAATCTTAACTCAACTCCCCATCCATGACAAACTCAAGCTGTCCAAGACGTTCAATAAGATTGATCATCTTTAAGACATGAGTCTCAACAGCAGTGCCCTCGGTCATCCGAGATCGGAAGAGCTCCTTAGATATTTCATATCTAGCAGTCCTACTTTTCTCACCATACAACTCTTGAAGATGCAGTAGCATAGTAGGAGCATCCATGGTTTCATGCTGACGCTGAAGCTCGTTACTTATAGATGCGAGCTTGATGCATTGAGCCACATATGCATCATTTTGCCACTGTTTTAAAGTAGCAATCTCTTCCTCCGAGGTTGTCTCTGCAACTTTTACAGGTACGTGCGAATTTAGGACATAAAAAATCTTTTCAAAGAAGGAGAACAATTCTCGATTCCTTAACCAATCCGTAAATTGGCCCCATTCAATTTGTTAGCATCAAGTATCTTTGCTTGATGAAATTAGTGAATGTGACATTTTCAAAATTTTGCATGTAAAAATATAATATTTTAGCAAACATTCATTTAATTAATTACCAAAATAAATTAGGTCTTATTTTATATTGGTATCTCCCACTATTTTCTTCAAACTATATTATCCTCATGAATATAGTTCGACAATATCTAATTAAAGATTTGCTAGTGAGAATAAGGATCCCATTTTAAATGTATATAGCCTTGTGTGTTCACAACAAACTATATATACTTAAATAGGTAGACAACTCTTGTCAATTACATTATCATGTAACTCCTTATATTTTGCCTCTTAAATCATAATGCTCAAGTGTGTGCACATCTGAACTAAAATGATTTAAGTTAAGTCATACCCAGCATTTTCATATAAGTGAAGAGAAAACTACAACCCTTGTGTGTGCACAACAAAGAGGTAATGTTCAATTCCTTATAAACATCAAATGTAATAAAAACAACATCTCAAATATTTAATACTCGCCTTATGTGTGCACAACAAACTCATATTAAATATTCAATGCTCTATTATTTTTATCATGCTAGAAGGCGATATTCAATATTCTAAATATCTTTGAATGTTACAGCTTAATATAATTTCGTTGAGGGGTTTGCTATTATTAGTCTCATCTTGTTTAATACAGCATGCAAATATATATATATATATATATATATATATATATATATATATATATATATATAATCATGATCATATTATTAAACATGCGAAACATGTTTGCATAATATATAATATATATAATACTAGCATGCAGATATAGAATACTATATTCTACCCGGATTGATTATGGACTTTTATTCTAGTTTAGTTCACTAGAGCTACCAAGTGAACTAAAAGGTCAAACCCTATGGTGCAAGAGTAAACATTTAAATATAACTATTACATTTAAACTCGGGCTCCATTACAAACTAGTCTTCGAGAGCTCCTTGCTACTTGATCTCCGGTTCTTCGAAAAATTCTAACAAATCCTATACAATTAAACTATTTAATTTAAATAGAAACCTTGATCAGCAGTCAAGGGAAAGTACATAGGAGAGAGATATAATTTACAATCAAGAAAAAAATTAGAAAAGATGAGGTACGCAGATCCCATTTAATAAAACTCATTCATTCAAACATCCAACCAAAATAAATCTAATCACATTGGTCAATAGTCCATAATCAATCCCATTTATTATCATACATATCATCATATGTATCAATAAATAAAATCATTCCATATATATATGAGTATCATTTAATGGGCATTTTTAAATTGCATGAAATCAAATTTCAAGATTAAAATAAACTCTTTATTTTAATTATAAAATTAATAAATAAAATATTATATATATATATATATATATATATATATATATATATATATATATATATATATATATAATAGTAACCATTGCTACCAAATCACGGAATTCACGAAACAACGGATATCGCGAATTTTGATAACAGGTTTTTTTTCTTTAAATAAATTTTATACAACAAAATGATGCCCAATATATTATTCTAAATACATACCCATACATATATGGAATCAAAACAATTAATAATTAGCATAAAGTTTAGCTCTGATACCACTGGAAGGTTTTGTGAAAATCAAAGTAGCAATCAAATTACAAAATTAGCGGAAGCAAAGTAAAATCAGATTTTAAAATTTTTCACAAACCAATTACCCGGATCATCCTTTATGCATATTATAAATTAAAATGAAGAACAAGAAGTTATGGAATCATACCCTTGTAAATATGAGCTTCCACATGTACGAGTTCACCTCCTACTTCTCTGCGATCTCCTTGAATATCTGGGTAGATTCCTTCATTTAATCAATGTTAGCCACCCAAGTGTATGGCCTCTAGAGGTGATCCACCAAGGAAGAACAATTTTCAAGAAGAAGGGTGTATTGGCTCAAACCCTAGTTTTTCATATCTCTATAGAAAAAGGGGGCGTATTCTTCAACTATTGGAATTATGTTTATCTGATATCTGATATAAGACTCCTATTATAAAGATATCAGGTAACCTTATTTATTGAAAATAAGGTATTATTTATTTAATTAAACTCCTTTAATTAAATAGGCTCCCTAATCTTATTAGGGATAATTAGTTAAACTCCTTTAACTAATTTTGCCTCCTAATCCTATTAGGAATAAATGAGAGTAATTATATTAAATTAATTCCTAAACTCTTTTAGAAATTAAAATAATAATAATTGTAATAATATTAATAAGACTCCTCTTATTAATTTATATTTAATATTTCCAAAATATTAAATAATAAATATTAAGCTATTTAATTTATTCTATCACCATAGATTAAATTAAATATACTTAACATATTATTAATACGATTATACCATTAACTTCTTAAATAATTATTCTTCCTTTTATGGTGCGAATTCCCTTTAGGTTCTCCATATTAAACCTATTGTGAATAAATCAATTAGAACAATTCTAATCTTATTTAAATAAATAAATTAAACTATTAATTTATTTAAATAAATAATATTTATTCTACAATATGGATAAGCCTCCCTAACGATCAACGACTTTCCAGATAATATAGATTTCAACATTAATTATAAAAGAACCTTTGAGTAAATAATTACCGTATAATTCAATCTTTCTACCATACAATGTCCCAATTAAATATAATACATGGAATTACTATCAAGTCTTATTTTATTTAATTATATATATTTCGATTCTTAAATGCACAACTCCTAATGAATGTAAATTAGAAACTACTTTCTAATTTCATTCCACCTTGGCCAAAGATTCCTGGGTTGTCATTTATCGAATCACATAGGACATTTTTCTTCCTTTACTAGAAGTGGTAGATTCTTTATTGATCATTCATTATCTCCATATATAACTTATTACACCCAAACATACCCTTTGATATATTCTAAGAGTCTTAAGGAATAAGTCAAAGTGTAATTCATTATATATAAGATACTGTGATGATCTCAAGTCTAAGGATCATTTGTACTACTATCACTATAGGAATTCCTATTGACAAGCAAGTAAAACTCCATTAGGTATTCCTTAGTGAGTCACGTTCAGTGAACTTATTCTCTAATAAACACCTACATACTTGCTTTAGTGTCTCCACACAAATTATCATGAGATCAATCATCCTCATCCAATGAGTAAGCAACGTACATACCAAGCTATCCGGATTCACCAATCCCCTTTTTAGTAATCCATTGATTGGGAACACTTTAGTTTTAAGCTATCTAAGAATTTAGATCTCATTAGCATGATCTCATCATGATTTTAAAAGAATTTCTTAAAACTATGGGTTTATCGCATATTAATAAAACAACACCATGTAGATAATTAAATACCTTTAATAAATAATTCTTTTATTAATAAATAAATAAGATTGATTACAAAGTATATGCTTTATCATCATACATGATTGGCTTATATGCATACTACTTTCAGTTTGTGCTTTGGTGTAACAACTGCTCAATTCATTACAGTGATAATCATTAGAATTGGTCGCGATATCAATATGTATATGACGAGAAGGTGAATCTTTTCTCATCTATATGTTTGATAGGTAGAGAACGATAAGGTTGGTGCGAGTTCTTGAAACTCATACTTGTGGTAGGTTCGTGACTCATAAATGATATGTTATGTTTTTGAACTTCTCAGCAAATGGACGCCTATGGTGTAACTGGGATATTTCTTAAACTCATATTATTGTGGAAAGTTCCTGAACTCATAATGTGTGGTAAGTTGATGGACTGTACTAAGGTATAATGATGTTTAGACTGAAAATGAGTTATTTTCATTAGACTTAGCATTGAAGCTGCTAGAGAAGATTAAGTATTGTCGCAAGTAAGACAATGAAGGAAGATGGAGAATAGAATATTCCAAGTCATCTAGCTATGCTAGATTTTGAAGTTTCTTGAAACCGTGCTTATGTGTGCGTGTTTTGAAAAGGAAAGAGTTGGTTCAATTATTGGAACCAATGGATTTTAAAAGAACTATTCTTGGTATGTCTATGCTAATTATTTTGGCTAGACAAAAATTGATTTGAAATATCAAAATGAATTTTATATCATCAAGGCATTTGATGCAAGGATGGTAAAGAGATGGAGTTATTAGTGCAATTGAACCTAGTATTGGATGTGATCTTAGGATCAACAACCCACTATGGTATGATGTATAATGACGAAGTCATAAACTGACGAAGTCCTTAACGTACTATAAAAAGTACAGTATCATGACGTCATAAACGTTTTGATGTATTATGAAATGAATTTAAAGAAGTAGTCGATGTCAATTGATTTGATTAGACGAATGTTTCACGTTGATATCCAATTTATTGGTATGGTCTAAGCTACTTGATTTGGCTAAGATGAAGGGTATGTCATATTTAAAAGAAAATCGAGCTTTCTTTGAAGAAGTTGTGCCAAACCAAATTATTTTGGTGCAGAATCTAATGATCAAGTCTGAGGTGAACACACCCCAGAATGGGGTTATACAATGGGTTGATCGCTTACGTATGAAAGAGGTAGTTTATTTTCTGTGTGATTGTAAACTGACCGTGAAAGAAAGTTTACGGCGTCATGCTATTAAAACTAGTAAGAGTTCATGGTTAATTTGACCCCTCAGCAAAAGTATGAAATGTTTTAAAGGAATTTTTATATTCCTCGATGTTCATTCTACTTCATGATTCTTTATAAGTTATAAAGGTGAGGGAATGTTTGAAAGATAAAAACTTCTTTGAAGAGAAGTTGAGAAGAAGGGTAGATTAAAATTTTGAGGATGAAATTCTGTGAAGAAGGGGTGAATATGATGACCCGAGAATGGGTGTGGTTTTAAGAAATTCCAAGGACGGGATTTTTATAAGGGGGGAAGAATGTGACAACCCGAAAAATTGGATTGTCCAGAATTTAAGATTTAAATAATTAGTTATTAATAAAATGAATTTTTATTAATACTATTCTATGCTATGTGTTTATTAATCATTCTAGAATCTAGGATGATTATTAATCAGGAGGATTCTGGCTACGAGCTAGACTGAACGAGTAAGAATTTTCAAGACGAAAATAAAAAAATTTCGGGAACAAAAATATTTCCAGGGAAAAAGACGAAATATGCACTATTCACCCGACTAAACCCTAAGGGTTAGGGTTTGAATAACCTAAGCCTTTTCGAGAGTTCGATATGTCAAAATGACATTCCGTTGAAAGATTTGATGATAATATATCGTAAAAAGTTAAGTAACCTGATAAAAGTTTTTCTCAAAAAACGTATAGAAATTGGACAAAATAAAAATGACAAAAAGTACTGTTATGTACTTTTCACTCGTTTAACTACGTTAGCGGAAAATGTGAAGGAAAACGCTTATCCTGGAAAAGTGTTTTTCAGTTTTTCAGAAATCCAAAGAATGCGTAAAAGTTAATCGGCAAAGGAAAGACGAAATATCCAAAAATATTTGTATTTCGAGAATTGTAATTTTTAAAACTATCGGACGAAACCCGAAAGACGGAATCACGAAACTTCCAAGAGAAGTTTTGTGAATAGTAAGGAGGTGGAGTTAAGGAGGAGGGAATAGTAACTTCAGGGTGAAATGACTATTTTGCCCCTAAGCTTTGAAATTCTATATAAGCTAAGCTAATTCATTTCATTTGTTAGTTTTTTCAACTAACACATGAAATTGAGAGAGAAAGAGGGAAAGAGAGCTTGGATACTCGGATTGGAGAAAGAGAAGAAATGTAAAAGCTAGTAAATCGCAAGATTAAGTAAGAGGAAGAAGAAAATGGAATAAAATCCAAGAAGAAAGGTATTAAAACCTACCTTTAATTTAATTTTCTTTAAGTTTTATATGTTAAAATATAGCTTAATGAGAATAAGGAGTAAAAGTTCTTATGAATGATTTCATATGGTTGAAATCATGAGAAAGTGAGGAAATAAGAAGTAGAAATTTATTTTTATAAATTTCTTAAGGAAGTATACGATTCGTAATGAATTAGAGCGATCCGAATGAATTGTAATGACCCCAAAATTCATACAATTTAATTCTCGACTTCGGTCATTAACAATACATTCAAATAATAAAATTTGCGGAATAATTAAAATTTTCTATTACAAACTATTCTCGTTCCCAATACTTTCAACCTTTACATCTAAATATCTCAGAATCATTTTAATACTAGAAGAGTTTACATCGTAAAATGATATTATAATTCAACATTAATACATTATTTGAAACCTTACACATGGTTCAAATAATAATATCATAGCCAAAGTGTATAAATCTTCAAGTATCACATCTGATTCATGTCTTTCAAGTAACACATAACTTTACCTTGAATCTTTAACCTGTAAAAGTGGTTATTTGCAAGGTTGAGCTCGACAGCCCAACAAAATCTAACAGTTTTCATGCATCACATAGCACATAATAACATGTTCAACATATAACATACATACTGCAGTTCATATATCAAGTATAAAGATTGAGTTCCTTATTAAATCAGCATGCTTTAATCAATAAACGTAGTCATAAATTAACTTTAACATTTCATACTTTTAACATATATATAACACATCATGCTCTTTGCAATAAAGATTTAAAACAGCTAATCATCAAGTTCACATAGCAAATAGGAACTGAAAGACTTGCCTGATTCATAGTTTATGAACTACGACTTAACTCTTATCTGCACCTCATGTATTCCTACACAGTTATATAATCATGGATTCACATCCATTAGTCGCACATTCATACATTATTAATGAAATAATAATGTTACATTATTCTCTATCTTGGGTTTTAAGACCTTCCATGTGCTTTCTTAATAAACTCTTAGAATGGCTATGTATATATATAGTACATCTTAGCTACACATGCTTTATATCAGCATTCAAAAATCTTTATCACACATTTAACTTGCTATGTGTTCGACACATATTTAAAGTTTATAGATACGCGATCTACAACCTTCTTACATTTTATAAACTTTAATAAATTTTAACAACTCTGTGTTTTATATAACCATTACATGATCTCATGCTTAAACATCATCTATGTAAAGTATTATAGCTTTAGACATTCATTACACATATGCTTTAAGGTTCAGATCAAAGTTAAAATAATCAGGCATCATTGTCGTGTGCGTGTAAGTCAAGACTTTTTCGAATTAGGCACAGGATGGGCGCACTGCTGCCAATCCCCCAACGTAAAAAGTTAAGTATTTTCTGGTTTCATCTTGGTTCTTAGCATGCATAACTGTTAACACATATCTTACCCACATGATATGAGGTCTTAGCCCAAGTTTGGTGCCTCTTGTATTTACCTTATGTTGTTTTACACTTTATAGCTTTATTGCCATTTATTTCATGACTAAGTAAGCTCATGCAACAAGGGTCTAACTATATGACCACTAACGAGGTTAAACAACTTTCAATACACATGCTTTCATGTAATCATATGTCTAGTATGGTTTATCACTTGGAATCTTACTTTAAAGCATGCATAGTTCATAGTATGTCTATCTAGTAGGGTGCACATACCCATCATGCCTAGAGGCATAAAAGTCCTATCATTCTTGCACATATAGGTCATGTTTAAAGACCCAAAAGTTACAAGTATGTCATCCTACAAATTCAAAAGTTTAGACAACATAATGCTCATGAATAATATTTTCAAAATATCTAAGTTTCTTTTCACAACACTACTAAGTCATGCTAATGCTTTCTACTATGAGCAAGGAAATCTTATATGTCATGAATGCATTTTCATGTTACATCACTTAGAATAACATATTCCATCGTCGGGAGCACTATACTTGCGTATATGCTCGCTCGACGCCCTCCGATCGCCTTCGAATACATAATATTCACAAAGATGACTATTTTTACCCTTACTAAACACCTCAAATTGAAAATCTTAAAGATCAAAAGTTCTAGGTCTATTCGTCCTCGTTCCGGATCATCTTGAATCACCTCAATCGGAGTTCGTAAGAAAATGTTATGGCCGTTTTACCAAAACTGGTCAAAGCAGTCACAGTTAGCACACATTGGGTGCGGCTGCGCCCCTTGCTCTCACCATTCCAGTGTGCCCGCGCCATTTTCTTACCCCAGCTGCGCGCTCGCGCACACGGGTGGCACGACCACGCGTGGCTTAACACAAATTACAGTTTTTGACATAACTTTCTCATTTTAAGTCCGAATTAGTTAGTTTTCGATTCGGTGAACTCGTTAAACTCTTATCTACTCATCTACAGAGTAATTATAACACTTCAAAAACATTAACTAACCCAAAATTTAGTCCAAAATACATGTTCATGCTCTATTTTCATGTTTTGACAATTTAGCGAATTCGTTCACTACGAATTCGTTTCTCAACCATTTTGATTCATTCAACTTTCGTTGTTTTCGTTTGTTCGCATACTAACATAATCCAACATCAATTTATAGATTATCACATATATTAAACATGAAATGTTATATTTTCTAAAGCCATATCCTACAAACATAAACACTGTTTTTGAAATCTTCTACTACAAACCCAATTTCATGTATTTAATCATGAAATAACACTCACATATGTTGATTACCATATTATAAACCACATTCACATGAAAATATATCAATCCAACACAAATACCAATAGAAATTTTAAAGATAGAAGTTAAGATTAGAGTAGATTATACCTTGAATCTTTGTTTGTTGGGAAGAGAATTGTTTTTCCCTTGATACTCCAATTCCCTAGCAAAATCTACATAGAATTTCTCACAAACTCTCTCTCCCTTTCTCTGCTCTCTCTATATCTCTGTTAACTAGTCTTAGGCAAAGAAATAAAATGCGTAGAAATAAACTGATAACCCCTCTTCTCACGTACATCGCCATTACAAAAAACCCAATAAGCGTCGATTCTGATAAACCAAAAAGCCATAAGGTCAATTTGCGTTTGGTTACACACAAATTCCCCCATACTAGATTATTT
This sequence comes from Panax ginseng, assembly GCA_020205605.1. Taxonomy (NCBI): domain Eukaryota; kingdom Viridiplantae; phylum Streptophyta; class Magnoliopsida; order Apiales; family Araliaceae; genus Panax; species Panax ginseng. The sequence continues at coordinate 50,392,154 of CM035149.1, read as the reverse complement.
TGATAATATTATATTATATAATTTTTATTTGTTACACCTAAAACAAATTTACATAACTTACAATGATAATTACAATAATTATAATTTTTATTATTATTATATTGATGATTAATAAATAATCATATATCTAATTTAATTAATAAATTAGACTTAAACATCGCTTTATTTAATATACTTATTTTCTTTAATATTAAAACTAACTCATTTAATTTAATTTAATTATTTCATTAAATTAAATCTTTCAAATAAAAATTACCATTATTCAATTTCATTACTAAATTAATGCACCACAATTCATCAATTACTTATTTATCTCAATAAATAAATTAATTAAAATATTTATTTAATTCAATAAATATTTAAAATTAATTACAAAATTTATTTAATTTCTTCAATAGTTAACTTAACTATTAAACCTTATTTTCCCAATATATGAATATATATTTCTCTTCACACCAGATCACATATTTCAAAATATATAGAACATATATATACATACTCCAACTCAAAACATCTCATAATAAGAATTTTAATTATTAAATTCCTATTTTAATTATAAAAATTCAGGTTGTCACATCCTTCCCCCCTTATAAGGATTCTATCCTCGGAATCAACGAAACCTCATTTACTCAGTTTTTACCAAATCTCTTTTCAAAATTTATCGTTGAATATCTTCAACACATTACCTTAATATATGTTTTATTTATTACCACTACAACCATTCTTCATAATAAATTTTTGTAAGTTTTATTTCATAACCTTTACTTAGAGTCAATTATATTTGAGTATTACATATTCTTTGACCCGTTCATTATCTTTCTCTAAGGATCATTATCATATACTATATTCTCAAACTCTCGGGACATTTCATTCACCCCTTCTTCTACGAATTTCTTCCTCGAAATTTTATTTATTAATCTTTATTCATTCAATCTATCAAAATAGATTTTACGTTTATTCAGTCATTGAATTCTATAACCACTTTCTTTTCTCAAAGATCTTTCTACAATTATTAAACTTTTCTATTAAAAGTTTTACATTATTCTTCGATAACTCATCTCCTTCTCATTTCAAAATTTCTTTTCTTACTTATTAATATATTCATCATACAGTGTCGCATTGTATGACTTACTTCTTTCTAAGGAATACCATGCTTACCACATTCGCCTTTTAGAATAGCAAGAATCTTCTACAATTGCTCAATAATTGGGAATCAGTATGAATAACTCACGATTTTAAAAGATTCCAAATCATGATGAGGGGTCACAAGACCATGAACTCATCTCTAGATTTAATAGTGCTTCACCCCTGGTTCTTCACACTTTAAACCCTTTTAATAGAATGTTTATCAATCACAAAGACTGAAAACACCCTTTGCAAGTACTCTAGGTGATCAGCCTATCGTACCACTACGTCGTGCACAACGTATTACATCTTAACATTGTAACGACTATATGCGTTACTTTAGAAACCATTGTCTCTGATAACATGTCCCCTTTTATAGGGTTGTTCACCTCAGCTTCTTAATATCTGAATCCGCACCAGAATAATTTGGTATGGTATAGTTTGACAAAGAATGCTTGAATTTCATGAACATCTTTCAATATTCGTCTACCTGAATCAAATAGCATAGACTTCTACAACAAATCAGACATCAATCAAAAGATACATATACATATATTCTCAAATCTTAAAGAAATCTCAAAAAATCCTTTTATGGCGTCATGATTATGACGTTGTCATACTATATCTCACCATAATGGGCTGACGATCATATGATCACATCCAACACCAAGTTTCATCGCATTGATGACTCCATCATTTATCATATCACCCGATACATATAATTAAAATATATTTTGAAAATTTAAAAATAATTTTTTTTATCTAGATGAAACAAACAACATAGATACGCGAATAATAGCACTATTTTAAAAATTCTTTGGTTCACTAGTGTGATCCAACATTTTTCAAAAATCAAAAGTACAATCATCGGCACGAAGTCAATAAATCTCGAAAGTCTAGTATATCTAGTAGATTTAGAATATCTAATTTTCTCCATCAATTTCCATCTTTACTCCATTACCTCATTACTAACTAATTCTTTTTATTTCTGGCACCACCAATGCTCTTATACTAAATATTCTTGTATTTTAACTTACAATCTTCCTATATCCCCAGTATAGTTTATCAAACGTACTACACATTGGAAGTCCAAGAACTTGCCACAATAATATGAGTTTAAGAACTTATCCTAGTCAGACCATATGCGTCCATTCGCTGAGGGATTCAAAACATACCATATTATTGTGAGTCACAAACTTATCATATGCATTAGTTTTAAGAACCACACCTAATCCTAATAATATCTGACTAATCTTAATAGTTTCTAACTATCAAATATACACATGAGAAAAGAATCACCTTTTTGCCACATATACATTGATAGCGTGGCACCAACATTCCATTCCAATGATTATCAATGTGATAAACTGAGTGCAAGCACAAAACCCTCGCCCATACAAAGGGTTGTACAACTCAGCCATCACATGAGTCCTTAATTAAAATCCCACCTAACTCTATATTACTCTTGACTTGCTCTTAACTTGCTCAATACGAATTCCTCGTATCACATTCTCTATAACTCCTCGTGAGTTTATCTTATACTATATCATAGTACATTATCTTCATAGCATCAAGCTATAATTATTCAAATATTACAGACCATCTTTCATTTATAACATAAACTAATCACATCGTGATCTTATTCTATAATCATCTCCCTTAAAATTCTTTTCTTAACTCATGATCGTTTTATTTTACGATCCTCTTTCTTTCCTTTTTCATCATTTATGATTTCATTTATGCTTTTAATCTTACAGACTTTGTATATTCATCATTATTCGTTATCTTTGCTATTGGAGTTAGGCAACTCCCATTTCTTATCTTTATATCTCTTCAAGATTCTTCTTTGAATTTTCTTATTTATATAACAATCCTTCCTTTAAGAATTTCTAACTTCATTTATATTGCTCAACATTTCATTTAAGTCCCACATTTTCATCATACGTATCCATTTCTATACTTAGTACACATCGAATCTCTAATGGTTTCAGTATGGTACACTGAGTGGTTTCCCACAAACAACCAACAAACTAGGTTCTGAGTTGCTAGTTCGTATATACCTCCGCTCTATGAAGGAATCGTTTAGCCCAGATACCATACATTAACTATTAAAGAGTACGATTGTACCATACTTTTTTTATTCTTAACTTCTTTATCATTCTCTTCTTATAGACATTGTCTATTTATTATCACCTTACATCCTTATTAATGGAGTTGGGTAACCCCACTTTCATATTCCTTATAACTTTACGAGATTCTTCTTTGAATCCTCTCACGCGTGTTTTAATCCCTTTTTTATAAATTTCTTAAATTACTTCTTATTGTTCAAACTCTATTTGAGCTTATTCTTTCACTATCTGCACCTCTCTTCTCTAAGGTTATAGCCTTAGGTACTCTTACCTAAGGTTTCTAACCTATCAGCTTTCATACCAACTATAACAACCCCAAAATTCATATAATTTAATTCTCGACTTCGGTAGTTAACAATACATTCAACCTCTAATTTTACATTATTAAATGATAATACAACCATTGAAATTTGCGGAATAATTAAAATTTTCTATTACAAACTATTCTCGTTCCCAAAACTTTCAACCTTTACATCTAAATATCTTAGAATCATTTTAATACTACACGAGTTTACATCACAAAACGATATTACAATTCAACATTAATACATTATTCGGAACCTTACACATGGTTCAAATAATAATATCATAGCCAACGTGTATAAATCTTCAAGTATCACATCTGATTCATGTCTTTCAAGTAACACATAACTTTACCTTGAATCTTTAACATGTAAAAGTGGTTATTTCCAAGGTTGAGCTCGACAGCCCATCAAAATATAATAGTTTTCATGCATCACATAGCACATAATAATATGCTCAACATATAACATACATGCTGCAGTTCATATAACAAGTATAAAGATTAAGGTCCTTACTCAATCAGCATGCTTTAATCAATCAACGTAATCAAAAATTGACTTTAACATTTCATACTTTCAACATATATATAACACATCATGCTCTTTGCAATAAAGATTTAAAACAGCTAATCATCAAGTTCACATAGCAAATAGGAACTGAAAGACTTTCCTGATTCGTAGTTTATGAACTACGACTTAACTGCTTAACTCTTATCTGCACCTCGTGAATTCTTACACAGTTATATAATCATGGATTCACATCCATTAGTCGCACATTCATACATTCTTAATCAAATAATAATGTTACATTGTTCTCTATCTTGGTTTTTAAGACCTTCCTTGTGCTTTCTTAATAAACTCTTAGAATGGCTATGTATATATATAGTACATCTTAGCTACACATGCTTCATATCAACATTCAAAAATCTTTATCACACATTTGACTTGCTTTGCGTTCGACACATATTTAAAGTTTATAGATACGCGATCTACAACCTTCTTACATTTTACAAACTTTAATAAAATTTAACAACTCTATATTTTATATAACCATTACATGATCTCATTCTTAAACATCATCTATGTAAAGTATTATAGCTTTAGACATTTGTCGACGTCGGGATTTTTGAGTGTCCCTTTTCGTTACTTGTTCTTTGGTGTTCTCATGTTAATGTGAGATTTGTTTGAAAAAACAAGTGAAAAAGGTCCGACACGTATAATGTCGACGATTTGACTTTAAGAGTCGCTAGTTGGTGTATTTAACTGGTTGCACCAACGCAACCAAAAAAGGTTTGCACATTGACCCAGTGATTTGACACTGCTAGACGAGTTTGTGAAACTGAGATTCATTTTGGGTCCGGGGGCTTGATTATGCAGAGGGAAGGTGTTAGGCACCCCCCGACATCCGTGTTACCACGGTGACCGCCACTCTTTCAAAGAAATTGTTATATGAATGTGTGTGTTTGTGTGTGTGTGTGGATCATTGTGCAGTTATCTGAAAGTAGTGCGAGGCCTCGTTCGCACCTATTTACAAAGGGTTTGAATTTATAGAAAAATTCAGTTTTAACCACGATATAGGAATGACGTTTTGTAAAAGAGGTTTTTCAAACCCCGTGCTCAATAAGAATTGAGACCTATTCATACTTCCATTTTATTATTAAATGTTCAACTTGTTTGCTTTTATTTTCGAGATGCGAAGCATTCTCGAGAAAATAATATACAGCAGTGCCGAACTCCTCATGGGCATGACATCCATCCAAGGAAATTCAGACATCGTAAAAAAATGTACAGGCTGCTTACAACTGAAAATGTCCATCATGGGAACCGAATCTAGATTCAGTAAACTGAACCTGTGATCATATGATTCCTAGGTTCACATGATACTGCAATTTGTATGGAAAGCAATAAGCAGTTATATAATATGTAAAAGCTGTAAATATATATATAAACATGATCAACCGCCACGAAGTAAACTCCAGGCGGGACAAAAATGTAAATAAAGATGTAAAAGCGATCAACTGCCACGAAGTAAACTCCAGGCAAGACAGAATGTAAATAAAGCTATAAAAGGCCACGAAGTGAACTCCAAGCCTGGCAAAAATGTAAATATATATATATATATATATATATATATATGTACAGATATATTTATAAAAGCAGTACGTGCTCATCAGATATGTCCGACAACAATTATATATATGTATATATATAAAAGCGATTAAACGCACTAGATGTAAATCCAGGCTCATCAGATATGTCTGACAACAGTTATATATATAAATATATATATATAAGCAATTAAACGCACCGGATATAAAATTAGAGCTCATCGGACAAAAATCCCACCACGCTTTATATATATAAGTTTATATATATATATATATATATATATATATATATATATATATATATATATATATATATATAAGTAATTAAACGCTCCGGACCAAAGTTCAGGCTCAATCGAGGCATAACTCGATAATGTTAGTCCGTATATAAAATATATACATATATAAGTATATATATACGTATGTAAATGAAAACCAAGGACCAAAGCGAGCGATATATATATATATAAAGAAGCAAAGAAACTCCAAAGTGGGACAAAATATGTAAATAAAGATGTAAAAGCGATCAACTGCCACGAAGTAAACTCCAGGCAAGACAAAATGTAAATAAATCTGTAAAAGGCCACGAAGTGAACTCCAAGCCTGACAGAAATATAAATATATATATATATATATATGTAAAGATATATATAAAAAGCGATGAACGACCGGATGTGAATCCGTGCTCATCGAGATATGTCCCACAACGATTATATATATATATATATATATATATATATATATATATATATAAAAAGTAATTAAACGCACTTTATATAAAATCTGTGCTCATCGAGATAAAATCCGACCACGCTTATATATATATATATATATATATATATATATATATATATATATATATATAAGCAATTAAATGCTCCAGACCAAAGTCTAGGCTCAATCGAGGCATAACTCGATAATGTTAGTCCATATATAAAATATATACATATACAAGTATATATATACAGACAGAAATGAAAACCACCGACCGAAGTCCGGGCAAACGAACACAACATGACTCTCAATGTGTATAACAGTGTGTCCTAATATGAGAAGAAGGCTTTATAGAATATAAGAAGGCTTACAGTGGGCTACCAAAGTAGACTTCTATGACTTTAAATGGATAAACACTCATCTCCTGCTGGATAAAAGATAGCTATATGTGAGCTAAGTAGTGTTTAAAGATGAGGAAACACTCAAAAGATGTGTATGCAGAGTAAAATAGACAGGGCTTCCTCGCCTTTTCCCTCCCTCTTCTTCTCAAATGGCTGACCCCAAGGCTTGTATACATAGACGGATGGCCGCAGGTACGCCTGTGGCAGCCACAGTTGTACCTGCGACTGGTCGCGATGCATCCGAGCCTCACGGGTCCCGTTGTCTCGTAGTACATGCACTCATGCACTGTAATGTCCACTCAAACTTGCAGAACTTCAATCCGAGCATCCAAACGAGGTATATCTGACGTTCTTCGGACTGCTTGTGCCGAGAGTTATGTAATGACATGGATTAGAGGTTGTACAAAGTCAGGAAGATGGGTCTATGCCCATGGTCTTCAAGCTTCAAATTCTATCCAAAGTACTGTCACACGTAATAGTCACTCGGGATTGTTAATCCTCGATTCTTGTGGGACATTATTGGATGTATGTATGTATGAAGTGTTGAGACGACGTGCCATTGTCGAAGGAACAAGATGAAGTTTGACATCTCGCTGGGGTTATCTCCGGTTTGAGTTGAAAGTAGATGTTGCTCATGGTTACAGCTGAGATTGGACTACTTGTTGGTATGCCGCGATATCATCTTGTTGAGATGGTAAGATGACGTTTGACTCCTTGCCGGGGTTATCACCGATTTGAGTTAAAAGCAGACGTTGCTCAGGGTTACATCTGAGATTGGACTGCTGCTTATTTGTATGTCTCACTGTCATCTGTGGGTGTTCCTGTCTACCCTTTTGTTAACTTCGGGTCTGAGGTGTGTGTGCCTTGACAAGATGTCTGGGGTTGAAGCTGATTGCATATGTTTGAAACAAGCATTTCCGGGGTTATCGTCGGAACTGCAATGGCATCTCTTGTGGCTATCACCAAGGATGGGGTTGCTACTCCTAGTATTGTCTATGGGACTGGAACTGAGCGTCGCGGTGTTATTGCAGAGACAAAACTGTCCTCTCCAGTGTTGTTGTCGGTCTTTTGATATGCACATCTCGGGGTTATCTCCGAGATTGGAAATGACATTCCCGGTGTGTGTTCCAGGGTTTGAACTGATGTTCCCGATTTATGTTCCGGGTTGGAACTGAACTTCCGGTAGTATCCGAAATGGATGTAAGCTGTCTTCCAGGGTTATCTCCAAAAGATAAATCTACCCTCCTGCAATGTTAGTAATAGGAGCGTAGAAAATTTTGAGTGTCTAAAGATGCCCCTCTTTATCATATTCATGCAATGCAAGGCATGGATAAGATAAAGAATACTAGACACTTAAAATGCAAGCAAGATAAACATGATGCTATATGCAGCAACATGATGCAAATGCATATAGAATGCATGAATGATTGTGAGGTAATCTTGTTGGGATGACAATTAGTGATGGCTTGGACATGCGATCCAAGTCTCCAAGGATGTTGATGTTGGAGCTATCACCAAAGTTTTGAATCCTAGACACTAGCTTATATTCCATAGAGGTACCTCTTGTGTGTAAGAGATCTGTGGGGATAAAGCTTCGTCTGTTTGAGGATGTGTATAACATATTCCCTCACTCTGTCGGAGTTACTGCCAACAGTTTTTTGTTATCAGGGTTGCCTAATCTTCGCTGATGTGTGTATCACCGGATAAATCCCTGCTGGGTGCATTGTCAAGGCTACTTGACCTTCATTGATGTATGTGTCAATGGTAGCATTGCGTTGTGACCCCCACCAGGGAAGGTTTCTTCAATGGGTTTACTTGCCATCTGCTAACATGACGTCAAGGCTACTTAACCTTCATTGATGTGTGTATCAATGGTTGCATTGCATTGTAACCCCCGCCAGGGACATGTAGAAGTTTGAAGGATGTACGTTGTGACCCTCGCCGAGGATACATAGATGTTGATAACTTCGGCGTTGTAACCCCCGTCGGGGAGGTTTGATATATCGTGGTTTTGCGTTGTAACCCCCGCCGGGGAGGCGTAGGGTTGTGACCCTACAAAAGACGGCATCAGACCTTTGTGGGGTATTGCCGAGTATGATTTGTGAAAGCTGAGCTCATTGGTATAGTATACCTTTCATCCAGGCGAATACCTTTGAGACGACGAGAGTTTAACTCTGACCAACAAGAAACTAGGATTTCAAGTTATTCCGCTCAATCGCGTAGCATTTTTATTCCTGATTTGGCCTTTTCATCTGGTGAGACCTCCTTTGCAACTCTAACTGGAGCGAGTCGGAGGTATGGGGCCCATGTAGTTGACTCCTACTTTGGAGGAGTATGCAATGTTGACAATGCTGCCGCTGGACAGACCTTGCGTGCATATGGCTATTGGAGACATGAGTAGACAGTTCATGACCCTCACCGGATTGAGACGTAGAGTGGTCCAGGACGAGATTACATCCAGCCACGTGATATCCCAGCGTTTCCTGTTTGACAGGTTTGGCTCTGAGGATAGCTATGCACGACATTCTGGAGATTTTACCACATCGGAGGATCATTGGCGTTCATCCAAAGTAGATGTACTGCTTCTATGCATATTATCATACGTCTTCATGCCGCGGTACATGGATGAGCTGGATATCGATGTCATTATGGCAGTGATAGCTCTCAGGGAGGGTCGTACCATTGTACCGATGATTATCGCAGAGACACTGAGGTCAGCTACATACTGCTGCACTTATTCGGCAGGAGTATTTATAGGTAGCTCGGTCATGCTGTACATGTGGTTTATGTCACACTTGAGACCGATTGGTACATTTAGACGGCATGGGTTTTGTTTCACCCATGATATAGCCATGTCGTACTCCTTTCAGCCTACGGAGTGTACAGATGTTGCATCGTGGTCAGCTTTTCTAGCAGGGATTAGGGTTTTGTTTGCTATATTGCCGTGTTCAGAGCTTAGTTCACTCTACAGCTTCATTACTCATGCTCCGGGCATGGATTATCTTCTTCTGGATAGATTGAGGGGCATGATTACCTACCACCCACTGGCCCTGATGTATCAGTTTGACCAGTTTTAGGATTTTCATCCCTATGAGGGGCGATTAATCGGTACACAAGCGTCACCGCTTATCGGCGGAGGATGATCCAGTTGTATGCTGTTTGGGATCAAAGTGAGAGCTAGGCGAGTTTTTGTCGATCATTCGGGTTGTTCTGCAGAGTATTCCGCATGGATGGAGACAGAGTCTGCATCGGCTGCGGTAGTATCCACAGTGCAGGGGATTGATTCTAACGATGAGGAGCCTATAGAGGAGGCGGACATTCCCATCGATGATTTGACTCTTTGGGTCGCCAAAGATTTGTGATGGATTCTCCCACCCCGAAAAGTGCCATCAAGTACTCAATGATTCGACACATCATTTGGAGCAAAGCTTACATCTGATGACCTATGAGAGAGATCAGGCTAGGGCCGCGATGTTGCCAGCTCTTGATGGGAGAGACGCCGCTCTGTTAGAGAGGGATGAGGCTAGATCAGCCAGGGATGCATTGATTGCGGAGTGGGATGCCACCTTATCTGCTAAGGATGTGGCCATTGCAGACAACACTTCAGTGAGATCCCAGATGACTGTCAGTCTTGCCGACATGAGTGCTTACATTGATGAACATTATGCCACCATGTAGTTAGCCTTTGATCTGCTAGCTCGTGTAGATACCCTTGGGCAGGAGCTTGCAGTGCTACCTCCGTCTTCAGAGAGGGATGCTATGTTAGATCTGATACTCCGCATGTATACAGATCTGTAGATAGCATTATATTTTCCTGCACAGACTAGCTTAGCCATTTTGTCATGTACAACAAAGATGTATATATATCAAACAGTATTATATATGGCAGGGAAATATATTTTGATTAACTTCCCTTTTAGTTATACCTTGATACTTACTTGATATTTTCCTATTTCTTCAGGGCCTTGTGATGTTGATGCATTCTGAACTTATCTTTGATAGATGGACATTGAGACGTAGCAAGATCTCTCAGAACGGATCATTGATTTCTGTATATCCCTACCATCTATGGTGTCTTCGGACTGGTATCTGTATGGAAAAGTGGAGAGGAGGGTAGTTTCTTCCTCTCTGAGATTGACCGCACGACAGATGGTCGCCAGTACTTCTATTTGTGAGAAGCCTAGTTAATTCCATCTATTATGGGTTGGTATTGCTCTTTGTGGCACGATCACAGCTTTGATGGTCACCGAATCTTCTATTTGTGAGAAGAGGTTGTGTAATTCCATCCCTTTGATCTGAAACCGATGAAATGTGGCGAATTGAAGGCTGATCCCAGTACCGTGTGACAAAAATTTTTGTTCTGGTAGGGGTTTGATTGAACCATAAATGGCTGCCTACGTACTCCTATTGAAGAGGAGATCAAGTCTGCGTAGTTCGAACCTTGTGTAAGAGGTTCAACACTGAATGTGATAGGCAGATAGGTGTAGAAATGTTTTTGTTATTTTTATTTTTGTAGAGAAAGGGCAGAAATGTTTTTGGTTGTTTTTTTTTTGCGACCGGGCCATATAGCATATGGTTGCCTACGTACTCCTATTGAAGAGGAGAACAAGTCGACGTAGTTTGCCCCTTAGGACGAATTGAAGGCGAAGAGAAGTGTGAATCCCATGTGCAGGCTATACTGCGGGGAGAAGAAAGTTTGATCCCATAATGGGGACAAACTGCAAGTTTAATCCCATAATGGGGATAAGCATAGAAAAGTTTAATCCCGTCTTCAGGATAAACTGGAAGCATAAAAAAGTTTAATCCCATCTTCAGGATAAACTGCAAGTTTGAAAAGTTTAATCTCGTCTTCAGGATAAACTGCAAGTGTGAAAGGTTTAATCCCGTCTTCAAGATAACCGAAATTGTGAAAGGTTTGAAATAAAGTGATGCTAGGCTGCTGGTTTGAAGTGTATGTTTCCCTGAGGGACAGAAGAGTATTCAAAAAGGAAAGGGTTCAAAACCGGAATGACTGGTGATTTGATGATCAAAACCAGGATGTTTGTTTGATGGTAGCTTCAGACATAGTACCGTTTCATGGTGTCCGAGTTGATAAGCTGTGGAAATTCATCGCCATCCATTTCCTGTAATCTGAAAGCACTTCCTGTCAATACTTCTTTGACAACAAATGTGCCTTCCCAGTTAGGAACGAATTTTCCCTTAGATTGATCTTGGTTGTCAATGATCTTCTTCAAAACCAAGTCATGTTGTTTGAACTGCCGTAGTCGGACTTTTCTATTATAGGATCGTGCGATCCTTTGCTGATATAATTTACCATGGAAGATAGCCGCGGATCCCCTTTCGTCTATTAGAGACAATTGGTGATACCTGTCTTGTACCCATTAGTCTTCATCCAACTGAGCATCCATTAATACTCTGAGGGTTTCCATTTCCACTTCTATGGGGAGCACTGCTTCCATCCCATATACTAGTGAGTAGGGGGTTGCCCCAGTGGAAGCACGCATAGAAGTTCTGTATGCTAATAAAGTCAGAGGAAAGAGGTCAGGCCATCCTTTATAATTGGCGGACATTTTCTGCATGATCTTTTTGATGTTTTTATTAGCCACTTCAACAGCACCATTCATCTTTGGACAGTAGATGACGGAGTTGAGATGTTTGATGTGGAATTTTCTGCATAACTCCTCCATCATTTTGTTGTTGAGGTTCTTAGCATTGTTTGACACAATGACCTCTAGTTGTCCATATCGACAGATGACATTATTTCCGATGAAAACAATGATAACTTCTTTAGTAACCCTGGGGAAGGATGATACTTCTACCCATTTGGTGAAGTAGTCGATCATGGTGAATATAAATCGATCTCCATTACTGGCTTTGGGCTCGATGGGCCTGATCACGTCCATTCCCCACATTGAGAAGGGCCATGGCAAACTCATATTGTGGAGTTCCCTTGGAGGGGCGTGGATAGCATTCCCATGAATCTGGCATTGATAGCACCTCTTGACGTGATCATCACAGTCAGCTTTGAGTGTAAGCCAATAATACCCTGTTCTGAGGATCTTCTTGACAAGTAGGGGTCCACTCATGTGAGGGCCACATACTCCACCATGGATCTCATCCACGAGTCTCTGAGCTTGGTCTTTATCAAGACATCTGAGGAGACCTAATCCTGCATCTCTTTTGTAGAGTGCATCTCCGCTTAGGTAGAATTTCATAGCAAGTCGATGAATCCGCCTCTTCTCCGTTAGGATCGCCTCAGCGAGTGTAGATCAATCTCGTAGATACTCCTTGATGTGCTGATACCAAGGGTTGTGGATGGGAGGTAGCTCATCCGATACTTCTCCAATGTAATTCCCATAGACTGGGGCTCTTTGCAGAGTAAACATGATGCTTGTCATGTTTTCCTTGTCAGGTATGTAAACCAAGGAGGCCAACATTGCTAATGCATCTGTAAAATCATTCCTATTATGAGGAATGTGTAGAAAAGAGATTTCTTCGAACTCTAAAGCCATTTGTAAAACTTGCCGATGGTAAGGCAGCAAATGTAATTCTTTGGTTTGATAGATTCTTGTGGATTACTTGATTACAAATTCGGAATCCCCAAAGATAGTTAGCCGCCTGATGCCCATTGAACGAGAAAGTTTTAGCCCCATGATACAGCCTTAATATTCGCTGATAGGTTGCCCCGACATTGATGAGGCCGAATGACAACCGTCTGTAGCAAAAGGTTCCCCAAGGCGTGATGAAAGTTATTTTCTCACGATTTTCCTCAGCGACCATAATTTGATGGTACCCCGCAAAGCAATCAGCAAAGGAGTACATGCCGTATTGAGCAGTATTGTCAATAAGAATGTGGATAAAGGGCACCAGAAAGTTATCTTTAAGAAAAGCTTTGTTCAAATCCAGGTAATCCACGCAGACTCGTACCTTTCCCCCTGGTTTAGGCACGGGAACATTGTTGGATATCCACTCCGGATATGTAGACACCATGATGATGCCAGCTTGAAATTATTTCACAATTTCTTCTTTAACCTTTAAACTACACTCAGGTTTCAATCGCCTGAGTTTTTGCCTAACTGGCTTGAATCCTTCTTTAATGGGAAGGCGATGAAGAACAATGTCAGTGGGTAAACCCACCATGTCTTCATGAGACCATGCAAACACATCCTAGAATTGGGTTAACAGTGCAACCATGTAATTCCGTTGATTTGTGGTAAGGTTTGAACCAATCTGTATTAGCTTAGGGTTGTCTAAGGTTCCAAGATTGAAAGGAGTGGTTTGATCAAGATTGGGTTTGGGTTTGTCTGCGACCCATTCCTTAATCTCTTGAGGTGTCTCAATGTCCTCTTGGATGTCCATCAAGTCTGAGTCCAACTTTGCATCAAAGTTACAGCTCTTGTGGAGAGAAGGCACCTTATCAGCAAGTACAGGCACATCTAAATTCAGAGTCCTGAAACAAAAGATGCTTTCACTTAATATATGCAACTGTTCGATCATACAAAAGTGTTAGCATGTACTTGATAAAATAACAACTAGTGTTGTAAAGGAAAACAAGCAATTAAAGTTATCTATAGGGCAGAGGGATTTTTTGCCCATTTTACACTCGTCGACTAATGCATGGAGTGTTGCTCCAATTGTCAAGGGAAAAGTCCTGATAGACTGTAGTGATGGAAGGATTGTCATTGTCCTCCTTCTCCTAAATGATAACCATGACATCTGGGCAATCATTGTCTGGGGTGTATCTAATTTTATGTTCATCATTAACAATGATGCGAATACCTGCAATCATCAAGGCAAGGTTATGTTCACGTTTCTGTTCTTTTTCTTCCGCCTCGGGATCAGGAATCAGCACCTCTTTTGCTTTGATTGAACCGGTTTCGAAAAAAACAGACACCCACATGAATGGGCCGAACCTTTTTATCGAGATTGCATTAACTCATGAGGTAAATGTATTAAAAATCACCGTGCGACGGAAGCTTAAGGAACCTGCTTGTGCTTATGAGGATTCCTGTGACTGGAACTGGCAGAATAGCCTAGTCCGGCTGTTCCAATTTGACTGGACATTTAAATAGGGTGCTTAATACCCTGCTTATCTTTACCAAGCCCTTGTCCAGGTTGATGACCCAATGACATCATTTCTGAGTGGCCGACATAACCTCGGCGAAAATCTTGGACGGAAGTGGCGCCCAATAGAATGGTATTGCGTGTTACTCACTTCCGGAGTATGGAACTGGCCGCTTCAACTTCTGAATTGAAGCTGATAATTGGTAGAGCTCCTTGTTCAGGACAATCCGGCTCAGCGTTGACAGTGACTAGACTGTTGTTGATAATGTATTTGAGTTGTTGATGTAAGGTAGAGGGAACAACTCCAGCCATGTGTATCCATGGTCTCCCCAAGAGCAGGTTATATCCTGTTTCTATCTTGAGGACGTGGAAAGGTACATTGAATGTACTGGGACCAATCTCAATTGGCAATTCAATCTTTCCAATGGAATTTTACCGGGATCCATCAAAAGCTCTGATGACCGTATGGCTGCTTTGGATCCACTTGAGATTGATATTCATCTTTATCAAAGTGGCATAAGGACAAATATTTAGAGATGAGCCTCCATCTATCAAGACTCCTGCTAGCATGTACCCGGAAGACAAAACTGCAATATATGCAAAGGCTTGCGATGAATTCCGGTCCCTTCTTGGGAGGTATGTCAATCATCGATGAAGGATATCACATTGTTGTTGAAATTGTGATCAACCAAATGTTGAAATTTTTTCCACATCCACTGATTTTGGCAAGTAGGCTTCTTCTAAAACCTTCAATAAGATCTTCCGATGATCCTAGGTAGAGAAAACCAAATCCAGTATCAAAATTTGGTGTGGAGCTTCTCGCAAGCTTAAAACCACTTTGGCTTCATTGTGGCCCATAGTACAGAGGAATTTTTCAATCTTCTCCACGGGAAACTTACCCTTTGTTTTGCAAGTAGGTTTGACAACCCATTGAGGAAGGTACAGTGGATTTTCCTTCAACACTGTAGCAGTAGTATGAGATGTGAATCCTTTAGCTTCTCCATAATTCTATGGAACTTTGTGTAAGCTGACAACAGGATGTTATGGTCTGAAAGGTAAAGGAATTGGCTCTGGTGCGGCCACTTTCAAAGGATTGTCAGCTCCTTTGAGTTGAATTGGTTGTATGGGAAATACTTTGACAATCTCATCATCCACTACGGATATAACTGCTACTGATCCCTTCAATTTGGTAGGATATGCATTCCCACCCTTGAGTCGCACAGTGTAATCATCTGTTATTTGCAGGACACCGCTATCAATAAGATTCTGAATGAGATGGCAGAGTGCCCAACATTCTTCTGTGCTGCGACCGCGAGAATGTGAATGATATTGACACATATCATCAGGATTGAACCGCCCTGAGCGGGGATTGATGGGAGGGAGAAGGAATGTAATTCTTCCTTCGTTGATCAACATTTGAAGTATCTCCTCTATAGATTGGCCCAAATAGGTGAATTCCCTCTGATTGGCAAAATCCCGACGGGCTTTAGCATTTACTTGATTCACAACCTTATCCTCCATAGCTTCGCTTTCTGAAGGTGGTGAGGAGGCATTCATAACAAAAAGGAAGGAGATAGGCATGCTCCTGCCTGATTAATTGGCGTGTGACTTGATGCTGGTGGGTCACCAGTTCTGCCAATTGCTCAATTTGTTTGCAAAGAGCTTTCATTTTTCGTTCCATGGTAAACTGGAACTTTATATAATCCCATTTGTCAACACCGTCTTTGATGGTTTGGGATGATTCGCCTTTAGAATTGGAACCTTGTACAATGCTCCAACTGATCATGTTGACCTCTTCTTCTTTGTGTTGAGGAAGAGGGTTGTCTTACACGTGAGGTTGATCTGGTTTAGTGACCACGATCTCACCATTGTCTATTAGATCTTTAATCTTATGTTTCAAGGCCCAACAATCTTGAGTATCATGTCCAGGTGCCCCGGCATGATAAGCACACTTCCGAGTAGCATTAAAATCCCTCCCATTAAGGTTGGCTGGTGGAAGAAGTTGTGTAATTTTCTTCTGAGCAGTTAGAAGAGTATGAATATTCTCGAGCGAGTCCCCTAAGGGTGTGAACATTCGAGGTTTCTTTACTTCTTCACTTTTAGGCAATGGAGGGTTTGAAGATTGTGCTGGAAAAGGGGAGGAGCTTATCCTCTGTATAGGCAAGCTTTGATTCCCTTTTTGTCCTTGTAGTGTCAAGGAAACATCCTCCTCTTTCTTTTTATGGACCCTCTGGGGGTTGTTTCCATAAGATCCAGACTGGATGTGCTCAGCAACAGCTTTAAGAGCGACTAGGTCTTGAATTTTACAGGACTTCAATCCCATTTCAGCCATCTCGCCGTGTTTGATCATTTCAGAGAATGGTTTGCCAATACCAGCTAGAACTCTTTCATAGAAAGGAGCTTCCTGTACATCTATGAAGGTCATGACCATTTCTTATTTTGTCATGGAAGGAATAACTTGAGCAGCAAGGCGCCTCCACCTTTGAGCGTACTCTCTAAATGACTCATTAGACTATTTCTTGACCTTGGTAATTTGGTACCGGTCAGGAGCCATCTGAGATTGAAAACTGTATTGAGTGAGGAAGGCGTGAGCCAACTCTTCCTAGCTAGGGATCTTTGAGTTGTCTAATCTGGTATACCATGTACGGGCTTCTCCAGTTCGACTTTTCTGAAATAGCTGGATCTGGAGCTTTTAATTTTCTGCGTAAGAGCCAAGTTCTCCAATGAACACTTTTAAGTGTGTATAAGGATCCCCTAATCTGTCATATTTCTCAAAATCAGGGGTCTTGAATTTCTCTGGATATTGAACACCAAGGAATATGCAAAGGTCTGTATATAAAACACTGTCATATGTTCCAATCCCTTTGAGAACGCGGATGGTTTCCTTTATTTGGAGGACCTTCTTCCTGATATCATCGGTGTTTAGATCTCCTTTGAGATGGGTGTTTTCAGGGACTTTGTTGGTCGTATCCAACTAATGTTCTGGAATTGTTTTTTCCAGCCCTTGATCTCCTCCTTGTGTAGAGGATTCTGTATGTGTAGGTATCTTCGTACACTGAGTGGACTGGTGCAATTCTTTCAGCAGAACGACCAAGTTTGTAATTTATTTACTCAATTCGTCAAATTCTTCTCGGGAAACAGCATTAGACTGGTCAGAAGAAGACATGATTGGATGCAGGCATGTGGCCTTTTTGGACTTTGAGCGGGTAACAGGCCCAATTGCTTCCCTACAAAAGACTTACATAGTTTAGTCTTAGGGTAATGCAAATGTTATCATAACATGTCCGTTTAGGAATTTTGTCCTGCAAAATCGGTTGTTAATTGATAACATGTTATGCATGCACAATTATTCTTCATATTTTCCATTACATATGGATGAACATGGAATAAGATTGCAAGTAACTGCGTTTACAAGTAATTGAAAATGGAAAGTATGAAGAGACTTTCCTCCACATTTGGTTTATCAGAGGTTGAACTATCTTAGGGTTTCTCTTGCGGCTTTTTGGCATGAAGGTTCCCAGATCATCGCAATTTACTCGACGGGAAGTTAATCCAGTCTTTCAACTGGAGCGAATCTGGGTGGTGCCTTTCCTGAGCCTCGGGGAATTATTCTTCCCACGAGTCCAGTAATCAAACACTGACAGGATAGCCTCCTAATGGAGGAACCACATAACATACATTCACATACAACGTGTCTCACCGTTTATGTAAAATGATGACATGTGCGAAGCACTAATATCACTGATAGATATTTAGCAGTGCAGTAAATAAAGATGCATTCGTACACATTTATCAAAAATATAAATGCAACATTCACACACAAGCATATAACAATTTTGAAAATCTTGTAATAGTGGCTTAAGCCCTCTTACTGGAGTCCCCAGCGGAGTCGCCACTTGTCGACGTCGGGATTTTTGAGTGTCCCTTTTCGTTACTTGTTCTTTGGTGTTCTCATGTTAATGTGAGATTTGTTTAAAAAAATAAGTGAAAAAGGTCCGACATGTATAATGTCGATGATTTGACTTTAAGAGTCGCCAGTTGGTGTATTTAACTGGTTTCACC
Organism: Panax ginseng; assembly: GCA_020205605.1. Lineage (NCBI taxonomy): Eukaryota > Viridiplantae > Streptophyta > Magnoliopsida > Apiales > Araliaceae > Panax > Panax ginseng. The sequence continues at coordinate 50,373,249 of CM035149.1, read as the reverse complement.
AACGCAACCGAAAAAGGTTTACACATTGACCCAGTGATTTGACACTGCTAGAAGGGTCTGTGAAACCGAGATTCATTTTGGGTCTGGGGGATTGATTATGCGGAGGGAATGTGCTAGGCACCCCCTGACATCTGTGTTACCATGGTGACCACCACTCTTCAAAGAAATTGTTATATGAATGTGTGTGTTTGTGTGTGTGTGTGGATCATTGTGCAGTTATCTAAAAGTAGTGCGAGGCCTCGTTCGCACCTATTTACAAAGGGTTTGAATTTATAAAAAAATTCAGTTTTAACCATGATATAGCAATGACGTTTTGTAAAAGAGGTTTTTCAAACCTTGTGCTCAATAGGAATTGAGACCTATTCATACTTCCATTTTATTATTAAATGTTCGACTTGTTTGTTTTTATTTTTGAGATGCGAAGCATTCTCGAGAAAATAATATAAAGTAGTGTCGAAATCCTCTTGGGCATGACATCCATCCAAGGAAATTCAGACACTGTAAAATAATGTACAGGTTGCTTACAGCTGAAAAATGTCCATCATGGGAACCGAATCTAGATTCAGTAAACTGAACCTGTGATCACATGATTCCTAGGTTCACATGATACTGCAATTTGTATGGAAAGCAATAAGCAGTTATATAATATGTAAAAGCTGTAAATATATATATAAACATGATCAACCGCCACGAAGTAAACTCCAGGCGGGACAAAATGTAAATAAAGCTGTAAAAGCGATCAACTGCCACGAAGTAAACTCCAGGCAAGACAGAATGTAAATAAAGCTATAAAAGGCCACGAAGTGAACTCCAAGCCTGGCAAAAATGTAAATATATATATATATATATGTACATATATATTTATAAAAGCAGTACGTGCTCATCAGATATGTCCGACAACAATTATATATATGTATATATATAAAAGCGATTAAACGCACTAGATGTAAATCCAGGCTCATCAGATATGTCTGACAACAGTTATATATATAAATATATATATATATATAAGCAATTAAACGCACCGGATATAAAATTCAGGCTCATCAGACAAAGTCTGACCACAGTTTATATATATAAGTTTATATATGTATATATAAGTAATTAAACGCTCCAGACCAAAGTCTAGGCTTAATCGAGGCATAACTCGATAATGTTAGTCCATATATAAAATATATACATATATAAGTATATATATACAGACAGAAATGAAAACCAAGGACCGAAGTCCAGGCAAACGCATACAACACGACTCTCAATTTGTATAACAGTGTGTGCTAATATGAAAAGAAGGCTTTATAGAATATAAGAAGGCTTACAGTGGGCTACCAAAGTAGACTTCTATGACTTTAAATGGATAAACACTCAGCTCCCGCTGATTAAAAGATAGCTATATGTGAGCTAATTAGTGTTTAAAGATGAGGAAACACTCAAAAGATGTGTATCACGAGTAAAATGGATGTGGCTTCCTCGCTTTTTCCTCCTCTTCTTCTCAAATGGTGACCCCAAGGCTTGTATAGATAGACACCGACTCCCAAAGTTGTCTCTCGGATCGAATCGAAGCGTCAGCGGTGTTATCACCGTGATGTAATCGCCCTCTCTACGTGTTATTGCTTAGGTCTTTTGATCTCGCATATCTCGGGGTTATCTCCTAGAGATTAGAAATGACATTCTGGTGTGTGTTTGTGTTTGAGATGAAGTTCTGGTTTGTGTTCGGGTTGGAACTGAACTTCCGGTAGTATCCGGAATGGATGTAAGCTGTCTTTCAGGGTTATCTCCAAAAGACAAATCTATGCTCTTGCAATATTAGTAATAGGAGTGCAGAAAATTTTGAGTGTCTACAGATGCCCATATTTATCAAATTCATGCAATGCAAGGCATGTATAGGATAAAGAATACTAGACACTTGAAATGCAAGCAAGATAAACATGATGCTATATGCAGCAACATTATGCAAATGCATGTAGAATGCATGAATGATTGTGAGGTAATCTTGTTGGGATGACAATTAGTGATGGCTTGGACATGCGATCCAAGTCTCCAAGGATGTTGATGTTGGGGCTATCACCAAAGTCTTAAATCCTAGACACTAGCTTATATTCCATAGAGGTACCTCTTATGTATAAGAGATCTGTGGGGATAAAGCTTTGTCTGTTTGAGGATGTGTATAACATATTCCCTCACTCTGTCGGAGTTACTGCCAACAGTTTGTTGTTATCAGGGTTACCTGATCTTCGCTGATGTGTGTATCACCGGATAAATCCCTGTTGGGTGCATTGTCAAGCCTGCTTGACCTTCATTGATGTATGTGTCAATGGTAGCATTGCGTTGTGACCCCCGCCAGGGAAGGTTGCTTCGATGGGTTTACTTGCCATCGGCTAACATGACGTCAAGGCTACTTAACCTTCATTGATGTGTGTGTCAATGGTTGTATTGCGTTGTAACCCCCGCCGGGGACATGTAGAAGTTTGAAGGATGTGCGTTGTGACCCCCACCGGGGATACGTAGATGTTGATAACTTCGGTGTTGTAACCCCCGCCGGGGAGGTTTGATATATCGTGCTTTTGTGTTATAACCCCCGCTGGGGAGGTTTAGGGTTGTGACCCTACAAATGCCCGCATCGGACCTTTGTGGGGTATTGCCGAGCATGATTTGTGAAAGCTGAGCTCATTGGTATAGTATACCCTACATTCAGGCGAATACCTTTGAGACGACGGGAGTTTAACTCTGACCAACGAGAAACTAGGATTTCAGGCTATTCCGCTCAATCACGTAGCATTTTTATTCCTGATTTGGCCTTTTCAGCTTGTGAGACCTCCTTTGCAACTCTAACTGGAGCGAGCCGAAGGTGTGGGGCCCATGGAGTTGATTCCTACTTTGGAGGAGTATGCACGGTTGACGATTCTGTCGCTAGATAGACCTTGCGTGTATATGGCTATTGGAGACATGAGCAGACAGTTCATGACCCTCACTGGATTGAGACATAGAGTGGTCCAGGACGAGATTACATCTGGCCATGTGATATCCCAGCGTTTCCTGTTTGACATGTTTGGCTCTGAACACAGCTATGGACGACATTCCGGGGATTTTACCACACCGGAGGATCATTGGCGTTCAGCCAGAGTAGATGTACTGCTTCTATGCGTATTGTCATACGTCTTCATGCCGGATTACATGGATGAGCTGGATATCGACGTCATTATGGCAGTGATAGCTCTCAGGGAGGGTCGTACCATTGTACCGATGATTATCGCAGAGACACTGATGTCAGCTACATACTGCTTCACTTATCCGGCAAGAGTATTTACAGGTAGCTCGGTCATGCTGTACGTGTGGTTTATGTCACACTTGAGACCGATTGGTACATTTAGACGGCAGGGGTTTTGTTTCACCCATGATATAACCATGTCGTACTCCTTTCAGCCTGCAGAGTGTACAGATGCTGCATCGTGGTCAGCTTTCCTGGCAGGGATTAGGGATTCGTTTGCCATATTGCCGTGTTCAGGGCTTAGTTCACTCTACAGCTTCATTACTCATGCTCCAGGCATGGATTATCTCCCTCTGGCTGGATTGAGGGGCATGATTACCTACCACCCACTGGCCATGATGTGTCAGTTTGACCAGTTTCAGGATTTTCATCCGTATGAGGGGGCAGTGAGTTAGTGCTTTGCGTCACACCGTTTATCAGCGGAGGACAGATCTAGGTTGTATGCCTGTTGGGATCAACGAGAGCTAGCTAAGTTTTCTGTTAGTCATCCGGGTTGTTCTACAGAGTATTCCGCATGGATGGAGACAGAGTCTGCATCGGCTGCGGTAGTATCCGCAGTGCAGGGGATTAATTCTGACGATGAGGAGCCTATAGAGGAGGCTAACATTCCCATCGATGATTTGACTGCTGGGCTGCCAGCATTTGTGATGGATTCTCCCACCCCAAGTGCCACTGTTACTCAGTATTCGGCACAACATTTGGAGCAGATCTTACATTTAATGACCTATGAGAGAGATCAGGCTAGGGCCACGATGTTGACAACTCTTGATGGGAGAGACGCCGCTCTGTTAGAGAGGGATGAGGCTAGATCAGCCAGGGATGCATTGATTGCGGAGCAGGATGCCACCTTATCTGCTAGGGATGTGGCCATTGCGCATGCGGTAACTTCGATGAGATCCCAGATGACTGTCAGTCTTGCCGACATGAGTGCTTACATTGATGAGCATTATGCCACCATGTAGTTAGCCTCTGATCTACTAGCTCGTGTAGATACCCTTGGGCAGGAGCTTGCAGTGTTACCTCCATCTTCAGAGAGGGATTCTATGTTAGATCTGATAGTCCGCATGTATATAGATTTGTAGATAGCTTTGTATTTTCCTGCACAGACTAGCTTAGCCATTTTGTCATGTACAACAAAGATGTATATATATCAAACAATATTATATATGGCAGGGAAATATATTTTGATTCACTTCCCTTTTAGTTATGCCTTGATACTTGCTTGATATTTGCCAGTTTCTTCAGGGCCTTGTGATGTTAATGCATTCTGAACTTATCCTTGATAGTTGGACATTGAGACATCGCAAGATCTCTCAGAACGGATCATTGATTTATGTATATCCCTACTATCTTTGGTGTCTTGGGACTGGTATTTGTATGGAAAAGTGGAGAGGAGGGTAGTTTCTTCCTCTCTGAGATTGACCACACCACAGATGGTCGCCAGTACTTTTATTTATGAGAAGCCTAGTTAATTCCATCTCTTATGGGTTGGTATTGCTCTTTGAGGCACGATCGCAGCTTAGATGGTCACCGAATCTTATATTTGTGATAAGAGGTTGGGTAATTCCATCCCTTTGATCTGAAACCGATGAAATGTGGCGAATTGAAGGTTGATCCCAGTACCGTGTGACAAGAATTTTTGTTCTGGTAGGGGTTTGACTGAACCATAAATGGCTGCCTACGTACTCCTATTGAAGAGGAGATCAAGTCTGCGTAGTTCGAACCTGGTGTAAGAGGTTCAACGCTGAATGTGAAAGGCAGATAGGTGTTGAAATGTTTTTGTTGTTTTTGTTTTTGTAGAGAAAGGGAAAAAATGTTTTTGGTTGTTTTTTTTTTTGCGACCGGGCCATATAGCATATGGTTGCCTACGTACTCCTATTGAAGAGGAGATCAGGTCGACGTAGTTCGCCCCTCAGGATGAATTGAAGGCGAAGAGAAGTGTGAATCCCATGTACAGGCTATACTGTAGGGAGAAGAAAGTTTGATCCCTTAATGGGGACAAACTTCAGGTGTGAAAAAGTTTGATCACGTCCTCAAGATAAACTGCAAGCGTAGAAAAGTTTAATCCCGTCTTCAGGATAAACTGCAGGCGTAGAAAAGTTTAATCCCATCTTCAGGATAAACTACAAGTGTGAAAGGTTTAATCCCGTCTCCAGGATAAACTGCAAGTGTGAAATGTTTAATCCCGTCTTCAGGATAACTGAAATTGTGAAAGGTTTGAAATTAATTGATGTCAGGCTACTGGTTTGAAGTGTATGTTTCCCTGAGGGGCAGAAGAGTATTCAAAAAGGAAAGGTTTCAAAACCAGAATGACTGGAGATTTGATGATCAAAACCAGGATGTTTGTTTGATGGTAACTTCAGACATAGTACCGTTTCATGGTGTCCGAGTTGATAAGCTGCGGAAATTCATCGCCATCCATTTCCTTTAATTTGAGAGTACCTCCTGTCAATACTTCCTTGACAACAAATGGGCCTTCCCAGTTAGGAGCGAATTTTCCCTTAGATTGATCTTGGTTGTCAACGATCTTCTTCAAAACCAAGTAATGTTGTTTGAACTACCGTAGTCGGACTTTTCTATTGTAGGATCGTGCGATCATTTGCTGATATAATTGACCATGGAAGATAGCTGCGGATCGCCTTTCGTCTATTAGAGACAATTGGTGATACCTATCTTGTACCCATTGGTCTTCATCCAACTGAGCATCCATCAATACTCTAAGGGATTCCATTTCCACTTCTATGGGGAGCACTGCTTCCATCCCATAGACTAGTGAGTAGGGGGTTGCCCCAGTGGAAGCACGCATAGAAGTTCTGTATGCTAATAAAGTCAGAGGCAAGAGGTCAGGCCATCCTTTATGATTGGCGGACATTTTCTGCATGATCTTTTTGATGTTTTTATTAGCCACTTCAACAGCACCATTCATCTTTGGATGGTAGATGACGGAGTTGAGACGTTTGATGTGGAATTTTCTGCATAACTCCTCCATCATCTTGTTGTTGAGGTTCTTAGCATTGTTTGACACAATGACCTCTGGTTGTCCATATCGAAAAATGACATTGTTTTCGATGAAAACAATGATAACTTCTTTAGTAACCCTGGGGAAGGAAGATACTTCTACCCATTTGGTGAAGTAGTCGATCATGGTGAATATAAATCGATCTCCATTACTGGCTTTGGGCTCGATGGGCCCGATCACGTCCATTACCCACATTGAGAAGGGCCATGGCGAACTCATATTATGGAGTTCCCTTAGAGGGGCATGGATAGCATTCCCATAAATCTGGCATTGATAGCACCTCTTGACGTGATCATCACAGTCAGCTTTGAGTGTAAGCCAATAATGCCCTGTTCTGAGGATCTCCTTGATAAGTAGGGGTCCGCTCATGTGAGGGCCACATACTCCACCATGGATCTCATCCATGAGTCTCTGAGCTTGGTCTTTGTCAAGACATCTGAGGAGACCTAATCCTGCATCTCTTTTGTAGAGTGCATCTCCGCTCAGGTAGAATTTCATAGCAAGTCGATGAATCCGCCTTTTCTTAGTTAGGCTCGCCTCAACGAGTGTAGATCAATCTCATAGATACTCCTTGATGTGCTGATACCAAGGGTTGTGGATGGGAGGTAGCTCATCCAATACTTCTCCAATGTAATTCCTATAGACTGGGGCTCTTTGCAGAGTAAACATGATGTTTGGCATGTTTTCCTTGTCAGGTATGTAAACCAAGGAGGTCAACATTGCTAATGCATCTGTAAAATCATTCTTATTATGAGGAATGTGTAGAAAGGAGATTTCTTCGAACTCCAAAGCCATCTGTAAAACTTGTCGATGGTAAGGCAGCAAATGTAATTCTTTGGTTTGATAAATTCCTGTGGATTGCTTGATTACCAATTCGGAATCCCCAAAGACAGTTAACCGCTTGATGCCCATTGAACGGGCAAGTTTTAGCCCCATGATACAGCCTTCATACTCAGCTGTGTTGTTGGTGCTGACAAACTGCAATTTGACGGCGAAGGGATACTTCTCCCCTGTATCGGATATTAAAACTGCTCCAGCTCCAGAGCTTTTTGAATTAACAACTACATCAAAATACATTCTCCACGTACGACATGTATCATATTGATGTTGTAGCTGAATTGTCATTACTCCTTCGTCAGGAAAGTATGTTTCTAAGTGTTTGTAATCCAATACAGGTGCGGCGACCAGTTGATTCACAATTCCTTGACCTTTGACAGACTCTTGCATCACATAGATGATGTCAAATTGTTGTAGGATCAACTGCCATCTGGACAGTCGACAATTTAGTATGGGCTTACTGAACACATACTTAAGAGGATCCATTCGGGATATGAGATGGGTTGTGTGACCATAGAGGTAATGGTGTAACCTCATGGAAGCCCATGCTAAAGCACACCACGTCTTCTCAATTAGAGTGTACTTGTGTTCACTGATGCTGAGGTAATAGATAGCTCGTTCTTGGCCTCTATTGTCTTTTTGCCCCAGCATGCAGCCCATAGCATTGTCATTTATGGACAGGTACATGAACAGGGGAACATCATCCTTGGGTGATACCAAAATAGGAGCGTTAATCAGTTGCTCTTTGATTGTGAGGAAGGCTTTCTGACACTCATCATTCCATTTCATGGAGGAGTTCTTCCTTAACAACTTAAAGATTGGCTCACAGGTTGCTGTGAGTTCAGAAATGAATCTGCTAATGAAGTTGATCCTTCCCAAAAATCCCCGTATTTCTTTCTCTGTCTGAAGAATGGGCATTTCCTTGATGGCCTGGATTTTGGTAGGATCTAGTTCAATCCCTTTGTGGCTGACTAGGAAACCTAGCAACTTGCCTGACTTAACACCAAAGGCGCACTTGGCGGGATTCAACTTCAAGTTGTACTTATGCAACCCGTTGAAAAGTTTTGTGAGGTGGTCTAAGTGGTCATCCTCCTTCCGGGATTTCACAATAATGTCATCCACGTAGATCTCTATCTCTTTATGCATTAAATCTTGGAAAAGAGCCATCATAGCTCGCTGATAGGTTGCCCCGGCATTGATGAGACCAAATGACAACCGTCTGTAGCAAAAAGTTCCCCAAGGCGTGATGAAAATAGTTTTCTCACGATCTTCCTCAGCGACCATAATTTGATGGTACCCCGCAAAGCAATCAGCAAAGGAGTACATGCCGTATTGAGCAGTATTGTCAATAAGAATGTGGATAAAGGGCACAGGAAAACTATCTTTAAGGCAAGCTTTGTTCAAATCCCGGTAACCATGTAGACTCGTACCTTTCCCCCTGGTTTAGGCACGGGAACAATGTTGGATATCCACTCCAGATATGTAGACACCATGATGATGCCAGCTTGAAATTTTTTTCACAATTTCATCTTTAACCTTTAAACTCCACTCAGGTTTCAATCGCCTGAGTTTTTGCTTAATTGGCTTGAATCCTTCTTTAATGGGAAGGCGATGAAGAACAATGTCAGTGGGCAAACCCACCATGTCTTCATGAGACCATGCAAACACATCCTGGAATTGGGTTAACAGTGCAACCATGTCATTCCGTTGATTTATGGTAAGGTTTGAACCAATCTGTATTAGCTTAGGATTGTCTAAGGTTCCAAGATTGAAAGGAGTGGTTTGATCAAGATTGGGTTTGGGTTTGTCTACGACCCATTCCTTAATCTCTTGAGGTGTCTCAATGTCCTCTTGGATGTCCATCAAGGCAATCATCAAGGCAAGGTTATGTTCACATTTTTTGTTCTTTTTCTTCCGCCTCGGGATCAGGAATCAGCACCTCTTTTGCTTTGATTGGAATTGGTTTCGGAAACAGCATAGCCACAACATGGGCTGGAACCTTTACTGGAGATTGCATTAACTCATGAGGTAAATGTATAGAAAATCACCGTGCGGCAGAAGCTTGAGGAACCTGCTTGTGCTTATGAGGATTCCTGTGACTGGAACTGGCAGAATAGCCTAGTCTGGTTGTTCCAATTTGACTGGACATTTGAATAGGGTGCTTAATACCCTGCTTATCATTACCAAGCCCTTGTCCAGGTTGATGACCCAATGACATCATTTCCTGAGTGGCCGACATAACCTCGGCAGAAATCTTGGGTACGGGAAGTGGCGCTCCAATAGAATGGTATTGCGTGTTACTCACTTCCAGAGTATGGAAATCGCTTGCTTCAACTTCCTAATTGAAGTTTATAATTGGTAGAGCTCCTTGTTCGTGACAATCCGGCCGCGTTGATAAAGGACTAGACTGTTGTTGATAATGTATTTGAGTTGTTGATGTAAGGTGGAGGAAACAACTCAAACCATGTGTATCCATGGTCTCCCAAAGAGCGGTTATATCCTGCTTTCTATCTTGAGGACGGGAAAGGTACATTGAATGTACTGGGACCAATCTCAATTGGCAATTCAATCTTTCCAATGGAATTTTACCGGGATCCATCAAAAGCTCTGATGACCGTATGGCTGCTTTGGATCCACTTGAGATTGATATTCATCTTTATCAAGGTGGCATAAGGACAAATATTTAGAGATGAGCCTCCATCTATCAAGACTCCTGCTAGCATGTACCCGGAAGACAAAACTGCAATATGCAAAGGCTTGCAATGACCGGTCCCTTCGGGAGGTATGTCGTCATCAGTGAAGGATATCACATTGTTGTTGAAATTTTGATCAACCAAATGTTGAAATTTTTTCCACATCCACTGATTTTGGCAAGTAGGCTTCTTCTAAAACCTTCAATAAGATCTTCCGATGATCCTAGGTAGAGAAAACCAAATCCAGTATCAAAATTTGGTGTGGAGCTTCTCGCAAGCTTAAAACCACTTTGGCTTCATTGTGGCCCATAGTACAGAGGAATTTTTCAATCTTCTCCACGGGAAACTTACCCTTTGTTTTGCAAGTAGGTTTGACAACCCATTGAGGAAGGTACAGTGGATTTTCCTTCAACACTGTAGCAGTAGTATAAGACGTGAATCCTTTAGCTTCTCCATAATTCCATGGAACTTTGTGTAAGCTGACAACAGGATGTTATGGTCTGAAAGGTAAAGGAATTGGCTCTGGTGCGGCCACTTTCAAAGGATTGTCAGCTCCTTTGAGTTGAATTGGTTGTATGGGAAATACTTTGACAATCTCATCATCCACTACGGATATAACTGCTACTGATCCCTTCAATTTGGTAGGATATTCATTCCCACCTTGAGTCGCACAGTGTAATCATCTGTTATTTGCAGGACACCGCTATCAATAAGATTCTGAATGAGATGGCAGAGTGCCCAACATTCTTCTGTCTGCGCGACCGCGAGAATGTGAATGATATTGACACATATCATCAGGATTGAACCACCCTGAGCGGGGATTGATGGGAGGGAGAAGGAATGTAATTCTTCCTTCGTTGATCAACATTTGAAGTATCTCCTCTATAGATTGGCCCAAATAGGTGAATTCCCTCTGATTGGCAAAATCCCGACGGGCTTTAGCATTTACTTGATTCACAACCTTATCCTCCATAGCTTCGCTTTCTGAAGGTGGTGAGGAGGCATTCATAACAAAAAGGAAGGAGATAGGCATGCTCCTGCCTGATTAATTGGCGTGTGACTTGATGCTGGTGGGTCACCAGTTCTGCCAATTGCTCAATTTGTTTGCAAAGAGCTTTCATTTTTCGTTCCATGGTAAACTGGAACTTTATATAATCCCATTTGTCAACACCGTCTTTGATGGTTTGGGATGATTCGCCTTTAGAATTGGAACCTTGTACAATGCTCCAACTGATCATGTTGACCTCTTCTTCTTTGTGTTGAGGAAGAGGGTTGTCTTACACGTGAGGTTGATCTGGTTTAGTGACCACGATCTCACCATTGTCTATTAGATCTTTAATCTTATGTTTCAAGGCCCAACAATCTTGAGTATCATGTCCAGGTGCCCCGGCATGATAAGCACACTTCCGAGTAACATTAAAACCCCTCCCATTAAGGTTGGCTGGTGGAAGAAGCCGTGTAATTTTCTTCTGAGAAGTTAGAAGAGCATGAATATTCTCGAGCGAGTCCCCTAAGGGTGTGAACGTTTGAGGTCGCTTTACTTCTCCACTTTTAGGCAATGCAGGGTTTGAAGATTATGCTAGAAAAGGGGAGTAGTTTCTCCTCTGTATAGGCATGCTTTGATTGCCTTTTTGTCCTTGTAGTATCAAGGAAACATCCTCCTCTTTCTTTTTATGGACCCTCCAGGGGTTGTTTCCATAATATCCGGACTGGATGTGCTCAGCAACAGCTTTAAGAGCGGCTAGGTCTTGAATTTTACAGGACTTCAATCGCATTTCAGCCATCTCGCCGTGTTTGATCATTTTAGAGAATGGTTTGCCAATACCAGCTAGAACTCTTTCATAGAAAGGAGCTTCCTGTACATCTATGAAGGTCATGACCATTTCTAATTCTATCATGGAAGGAATAACTTGAAAGCGAGAAGGCGCCCACCTTTGAGCATACTCTCTAAATGACTCATTAGATCTGCTTTCTTGACCTTGGTAATTTGGTACCACCAGAGCCATCCGAGATTGAAAACTGTATTGAGTGAGGAAGGCGTGAGCCAGCTCTTCCCAGCTATGGATCTTTGAGTTGTCTAATCTGGTATACCATGAATGGGCTTCTCCAATTCGACTTTTCTGAAACAGCTACATTCAGAGCTTTTCATTTTCTGCGTAAGACCCAAGTTCTTTAATGAACACTTTTAAATGTGTATAAGGATCCCCTAATCCATCATATTTCTCAAAATCAGTGGTCTTGAATTTCTCTGGATATTGAACACCAAGGAATATGCAAAGGTCTGTATATGAAACACTGCCATGCGTTCCAATCCCTTTGAGAACGCGGATGGTTTCCTCTATTTGGAGGACCTTCTTCCTGATATCACCGGTGTCTGGATCTCCTTTGAGATGGGTGTTTTCAGGGTCTTTGTTGGTCGTATCAAACTGATGTTCTGGAATTGTTTTTTCCAGCCTTTGAACTCCTCCTTGTGTAGAGGATTTTGTATGTGTAGGTATCTTCGTACCCTGAGTGGACTGGTGCAATTCTTTCAGCAGAACGGCCAAGTCTGTAATTTGTTTACTTAATTCGTCAAATTCTTCTCGGGAAACAGCATTAGACTTGTCAAAAGAAGACATGATTGGCTGCAGGCATGTGGCCTTTTTGGACTTTGAGCGGGTTACAGGCCCATTTGCTTCCCTACAAAAGACTTACATAGTTTAGTCTTAGGGTAATGCAAATGTTATCATAACATGTCCGTTTAGGAATTTTGTCCTGCAAAACAGGTTGTTAATTGATAACATGTTATACATGCACAATTATTCTTCATATTTTCCATTACATATGGATGAACATGGAATAACATTACAAGTAAATGCGTTTACAAGTAATTGAAAATGGAAAGTATGAAGAGACTTTCCTCTGCGTTTAGTTTATCAGAGGTTGACCTATCTTAGGGTTTCTCTCATGGCTTTTTGGCATGAAGGTTCCCAGATCATCACAATTTACTCGACGGGAAGTTAATCTGGTCTTTCAACTGGAGTGAATCTGGGTGGTGCCTTTCCTGAGCCTCGGGGAATTATTCTTCCCACGAGTCCAGTAATCAAACACCGACAGGATAGCCTCCTGATGGAGGAACCACACAACATACATTCACATACAACGTGTCTCACCGTTTATGCAAAATGATGACATGTACGAAGCACTAATATCACATATAGATATTTAGCAGTGCAGTAAATAAAGATGCATTCGTACACATTCATCAAAAATGTAAATGCAACATTCACACACAAGCATATAACAATTTTGAAAAGCTTGTAATAGCGGCTTTAGCCTCTTCTTCGAGTCCCCAAATGAGTCGCCACCGCCGACGCCGGGATTTTTGAGTGTCCCTATTCGTTACTTGTTCTTTGGTGTTCGCATGTTAATGTGAGATTTGTTTGAAAAAACAAATGAAAAAGGTCCGACATGTAAAATGTAAGACCCCAAATTTTTATTAATGAAATTAAAATTTCTTCTATTTATTATTTTGATATAGTAAGGGTTAATTTGATTAATGTGGATAGTTATGGGTAAAATACGTAAATATTTCGAATAAGCAAGTGGTTATAAAATATTCATTGTTGTTTGGGAATATTCGTTTGGTCGTGGAATATTCAATCGTCAGGTCGAATATTCGTATTTACGGCCACAGCCTTTTGTGGGCCCCATAACTTGAAAAGCGATTAGATGTGTGAAACGACAAATATAAGTTGTTTATAAATAACTGGCGTAGTAGTTACTGTATTACTATTGGAATACCCGATGGTTAAAACACACTAATACGCGTTGTTGAACAAGAAGATTACTGCATCGCACACCATTATTGATTCTTACGTAAGAAGGCACTTACTCAATAATTGTTACGATAATTATCGCTCAAGATTTTATTTTATTGATTCAATAATTCTTTGCATTGATATTTTATATTACCGTTGTTTCAATAAATTGTCATTACACAATGATTTTCCATTATCTAGACAATAATTCATATTATCCTAATAATATTATTGGATAATATTATTGGCAATGTCTAGAAAGTTCTATCTAAGGAGAGAGTTTGGTCACCTAATTGCGCCAAGAAGGAGAGATCCTTATTGAAATCCCCTCTTTCACGGGAACTACCGTCACAGATGATTGTGATTCCAGTAATATTATTTGTGAATAATTAATTATTGATTTATATAATGAGGAAAATATTTATTTTATGTGGATATAGATGGAGAAAATTTTTAATGTGACAATTGTTGAAAATTAATATTTTATCTTTTTCGATAAAATAATTTATTTAAATATATTATTTTAATAATATATTAATGGTGATATTTTTATAATGAATGTGGGATATGTGAGTATATGAGGAGGAAGAGTATTTTTGGGGCATTAAATGTTGAATGAGATATTTTGTGTGTTGGTGGACACAATTATTGACCGAAATTTGATTATAACTTTGTAAAATCGGTTGCTTATGGATTTCTTTTATCAATTTCTCGCTTGAAATTTGGAAAACTTTCTTCTGTAAAGTTGTAGAGAATTGAATTTCCTATAAAAAATGTGAGATTCGAATTTTCTGACAAAAGGGCTATTTATTATGAATTATTGAAGTTCTGAAGCTCCGAAATAGTTAATTTTTGAAGTTTTAATTATGTTAAATAAGAAAAACGTTTTTTAAAAGTTTTGTGAGGTGGGCTACTTATGTTGAATGCTAAATTCAGCTGATAAAAAGTGTGCGTAAGAATTTAATAATTATATATTAATATTTTATTAAATTTTCTGCTTTGGTGTTCTAAGCATTTTCCTATAAATAGGGTGCTTAGGTTAGAATTGAAAATTACACCAGAAACTGAAGTTTTCTCTCTCTATAATATCGAGCGTATTTTGTGAGTATTTTAGTACTTTGAGTATTTATATACGGTGCAAGTTCAAGTCATAGCCTATATCCGGTGTTTCAACTAGAAGTACTGTCTTTCGAGGTAAGGGATGTTATTTTATTCGAAAATGATATTATTTCTTCAATATCATTATGCCGAAATATTGGTTGGAATTTTTTATCAAATTTGGAACTTTTTCATGTTGAAGTTACTATTCATGAGTTACTATTCACGAGTTACTATTCATGAGTTACTATTCATGAGTTACTATTCACGAGTACTATTCATGAAGTGTGAAGATGTTTTTTGTGAAATTTCTATCTTTTGGTGTTGGAGTTACTATTCACGATACTTGCACTATTCACGATATCTGACTATTCACCGAAAAATGAAATTTTTTCTTTTTGTCCAAAATATCTACTATGGATACTAGCTTTGATTGTATCTATGTTTTGATCATTCTTGAATTTTACTCCACTCTGATTACTTATGAAGTATTTTTGAACTTGGATTGTTTAAAATACGAATCCTTAATATTTGTTCTTTTGTTTCAATTTGGATTTGTTTCCTTTAAAATATTTTTCATCATCCTCGGTCTTAAATGATGATATTACTTTGAATATCTTTGGTCCAGAGTGCAAAGATGAATGATTTCTTGATGAATATCTTTGGCCCGTAGTGCAAAGATGAACAGGTGTTGAGATGAACATGACCGACTGATTAATATCTTTGGCCCGTAGTGCAAAGATGAACAGGTGTTTAGATGAACATGACCAACTGATGAATATCTTTGGCATGTAGTGCAAAGATGAATATTTGATTCCGATATATATTGATTGATGTTACAGGGATAAAATATCGACGATGAACTTTTAAATTCATATATAGAAGATAGTAGTTTGCATTCTCTACTTAACTCTTCTAATGAATTGTTGTTTCCGCTGCAGTTGTTGATTTAAAACTAGTTGTCTATTGTATTCTATTAGATTTTTCCCTGTTGAAGACTAACGATAATTTGTTGTATATTATCTTAGTCATAATATTCTTTACTGGGCTAGTTGAGCTCACCCTTTTCCTTTTTGTTCCATTTTTCTTCTCAGGAGGCGAGAATGTAGTGAGTACTAGTCGGGGTATGGAATGAAGGTTCTAGAGAGAGTTGTTTAGTAGTCCTCACCATTTTTGTAAAATAATGTATAAATAATTGTGATGAGGATTTATTTGGGTATGTATATTGTCTAGAAGACAATAATTGTATTTAAACTCACAATATATATGTTGTCATATTTTGCACGACAAATGTATTAATAAAGTTGTAGTTATTTTTGTACCATGTATTTGGCGACTCAGAATGGGTTGGATGGAATGGACCTATTTTGGGGGCGTCATATATAATGTCGACGATTTGACTTTAAGAGTCACCAGTTGGTGTATTTAACTTGTTGCACCAACGCAACCGAAAAAGGTTTGCACATTGACCTAGTGATTTGACACTGCTAGACGGGTCTATGAAACTGAGATTCATTTTGGGTCCGGGGGCTTGATTATACGGAGGGAAGGTGTTAGGCACCCCCCGACATCTATGTTACCACGGTGATCGCCACTCTTCAAAGAAATTGTTATATGAATGTGTGTGTTTGTGTGTGTGTGTGTGGATCAATGTGCACTTATCTGAAATGAGTGTGAGGCCTCGTTCGCACCTATATACAAAGGGTTTGAATTTATAGAAAAATTCAGTTTTAACCACGATATAGCAATGACGTTTTGTAAAAGAGGTTTTTCAAACCCTGTGCTCAATAGGAATTGAGACCTTTTTATACTTCCATTTTATTATTAAATGTTCGGATTGTTTGCTTTTATTTTCGAGATGCGAAGCATTCTCGAGAAAATAATACAAAGTGATCTTAGAACTCCTCATGGGCATGACAACCATCCAAGGAAATTCAGACACTATAAAATAATGTATAGGCTGCTTACAGCTGAAAAATGTTCATCATAGGAACCGAATCTAGATTTAGTAAACTGAACCTGTGATCACATGATTCCTAGGCTCATATGATACTGCAATTTGTATGGAAAGCAGTAAGCAGTTATATATATATATATATATATATATATATATAAAAAGCTATAAATATATATATATATAAACATGATCAACCACCACAAAGTAAACTCCAGGCGGGACAAAAATGTAAATAAAGCTGTAAAAGCGATCAACTGCCATGAATTAAACTCTAGGCAGGACAAAATGTAAATAAAGCTGTAAAGGGCCACGAAGTGAACTCCAGGCCTGACAGAATATATATATATATATATATATATATATATATATATATATATATATATATAAAAAGCAATAACGACTGGGATGTGAATCCAGGCTCACCGGATATGTGCGACAACAATTATATATATATATATATATATATATATAAAAGCAATTAAATGCACTGGATGTAAATCCAGGCTCATCAGATATGTCTGACAACAGTTATATATATATAAATCCAGGCTTATCAGACAAAGTCTGACCACAATTTATATATATAAGTGTATATATATATATATAAAAGCAATTAAATGCTCCAGACCAAAGTCTAGGCTCAATCGAGTCATAACTCGATAATGTTAGTCCATACATATATAAGTATATATATACAGACAGAAATGAAAACCACGGACCGAAGTCCGGGCAAATGCACACAACACGACTCTCAATGTGTATAACAGTGTGTGCTAATATGAGAAGAAGGCTTTATAGAATATAAGAAGGCTTACAGTGGGTTTCCAAAGTAGATTTCTATTACTTTAAAATGATAAACACTCAGCTCCCGTCGGATAAAAGATAGCTATATGTGAGCTAACTAGTGTTTAAAGATGAGGAAACACTCAAAAGATGTGTATGCAGAGTAAAATGGACAGGGCTTCCTAGCTTTTTTCCCTCCCTCTTCTTCTCAAATGGTCAATTCAAAGGCTTGTATATATAGATGGATGGTCGCAGTACACTGCGGCATTTACTGATTATAGCTTGTACTCAATACCGGTCGTGATGCATCCGAGCCTCGCGGGTCCCGTCGTCTTATAGTACGTGCACTCATGCACTATAATGTCTGCTCAAACTTGCAAAACTTCAATCCGGGCATCAGAACGAGATATATATGACCTTCTTCGGACCACTTGTGTCGAGAGTTACGCAATGACATGGATTAGAGGTTGTACGAAGTCAGGAAGAGGGGTTTATGCCCATGGTCTTCAAGCTTCAAATTCTATCCAAAGTACTGTCACACGTAATAGTCCCTCGGGATTGTTAATCCTCAGTTCTTATGGGACATTGTTGGATGTATATATGTATGAAGTGTTGAGACGACGTGCCATTATCGAAGGAACAAGATGACGTTTGACTCCTCGCCGGGGTTATCGCCAGTTTGAGTTGAAAGTAGACGTTGCTCAGGGTTACAGCTGAGATTGGACTACTTGTTGGTATACCGCGATATCATCTTGTTGAGATGGTAAGATGATGTTTGACTCCTCATCGGGGTTATCGCCGGTTTGAGTTAAAAGCAGACGTTGCTCAGGGTTACATCTGAGATTGGACTGCTGCTTGTTTGTATATCTCACTGTCATCTGTGGGTGTTCCTGTCTGCCCGTTTCTTAAATCCGGGTCTGAGGTGTGTGTGCCTTAACAGGATGTCTGGGGTTGAAGCTGATTGCATATGTTTGAAACAAACATTTTCGGGGTTATCGCCGGAACTGCAATGTCATCTCTTGGGGCTATCACCAAGGATGGGGTTGCTACTCCCAGTGTTGTCTTTGGGACTAGAATCGAAAGCGTCATGGTGTTATTGCTTAGACAGAATCGTCCCTCTCTGGTGTTGTTGCCTGTCTTTTGATATGCACATCTCGGGGTTAACTCCGAGATTGGAAATGAGATTCCCGGTGTGTGTTCCGGGGTTTGAACTGATGCTCCCGGTTTGTGTTACGGCTTGGAACTGAACTTCCGGTAGTATCCAGAATGGATGTAAGCTATCTTCCAGGGTTATCTCCAAAAGACAAATCTACTCTCCTGCAATGTTAGTAATAGGAGAGCAGAAAATTTCGAGTGTCTACAACATTCATTACACATATGCTTTAAGGTTTAGATCAAAGTTAAAATAATCATGCATCATTGCTTCTGCCAAGGCAATGCTTCGCTTAGAATTAGACCTAGGATGGTAGCAATGCTGTAGTCCCCCGCTGCACTAAAGTTAAGTATTTTTTGGTTTCATATTGGTTCTTAGCATGCATTACTGTTAACACAAATCTTACCCACATGATATGAGGTCTTAGCCCAAGTTTGGTGCCTCTTGTATTTACCTTAAGTTGTTTTACACTTTATAGATTTATTGCCATTTATTTCACGGCTAAGTAAGCTCATGCAACAAGGGTCTAACTATATGACCACTAACAAGGTTAAACAACTTTTAATACACATGCTTTCATGTAATCATATGTCTAGTATGGTTTATCACTTGGAATCTTACGTTAAAGCATGCATAGTTCATAGTATGTCTATCTAGTAAGGTGCACAAACCCATCATGCCTAGAGGCATAAAAGTCCTATCATGCTTGCACATATAGGCCATGTTTAAAGACCCAAAAGTTACTAGTATGTCATCCTACAAATTCAAAAGTTTAGAGAACACAATGCTCATGAATAATGTTTTCAAAACGTCTAAGTTTCTTTTCACAACACATAATAAGTTATGCTAATGCTTTCTACTATGAGCAAGGAAATCGTATATGTCATGTATAATATCATGCATTTTCATGTTACATCACTTATAATAACATATACCATCATCGGGAGCACTATACTTGTGTATATGCTCGCTCGACGCCCTCTGATCGCCTCCGAATACGTAACAGTCACAAAGATGACTATTTTGACCTTTCCTAAAGACCTCAAATTGAAAATCTTAAAGAACAAAAGTTGTATTTCTATTCGTCCTCGATCCGGATCATCTTGAATCACCTCAATCGGAGTTTGTATGAAAATGTTATGGTCATTTACCAAAACAGGTCAAAGTAGTCACAGTTAGCACACATTGGGCGCGGCCGCACCCCTTGCTCTCACCATTCCAAAGGCGCTTGCAGTGCATTTCCTCAAATTTCAACAGTACCACACCTTTTAAGACACGGTCTTGCTTCACAAGTGGCAGTCACCCATACATGATTACGCTTTTGACATAACTTTCTCATTTTAAGTCTGAATTAGTTAGTTTTCGATTCGTTGAACTCGTTAAACTCATAGGTACTACAAAGTATTTATAACACTTCAAAAACATTAACTAACCCAAAATTTGATTTAAAACACATGTTCATACTCTATTTTCATGTTTTGACAATTTAGCGAATTCGTTCACTACAAATTCGTTTCTCAACCATTTCGATTCATTCAACTTTTATTGTTTTCGTTTTTTCGCATACTAACATAACCCAACATCAATTTACAGATTATCACACATGTTAAACATGAAATTTTGTACTTTCTAAAGCCATATCCTATAACCATAAACACTATTTTTGAAATCTTCTACTACAAACCTAATTTCATGTATTTAATCATCAAATAGCAGTCACATATGTTGATTAACAGATTATAAAGCACATTCACATGCAAATATATAAATCCAACACAACTACCAATAGAAATTTTAAAGATAGAAGTTAAGATTAGACTAGATTATACCTTAAATCTTTGTTTGTTGGGAAGTGAATTGTTTTTCCCTTGATACTCCAATTCCCTAGCAAAATCTACAGAAAATTTCTCACAAACTCTCTCTCCCTTTCTCTTCTCTCTCTATATCTCTGTTAACTAGTGTTAGGAAAAGAAATAAAATGCGTAGAAATAAACTGATAACCCCTCTTTCTCACGTACATTAGTTACAAAAACCCAATAAGCGTCAGTTACAATAAACCAAAAGCCATAAGGCTGCATTTGGTTAGACACAATTTCCCCCATACTAGATTATTTTGATAATATTATATTATATAGTTTTTATTTGTTACACCTGTAACTAATTTACATAACTTACAATGATAATTACAATAATTATAATTTTTATTATGATTATTCGATGATTAATAAATAATCATATATCTAATTTAATTAATAAATTAGACTTAAACATCACTTTACTTAATATACTTATTTTCTTTAATATTAAACAACTCATTTAATTTAATTTAATTTAATTATTTCATTAAATTAAATCTTTCAAATAAAAATTAACATTATTCAATTTCATTACTAAATTAATGCACCACAATTCATCAATTACTTATTTATCTCAATAAATAAATAAATTAAAATATTTATTTAATTCAATAAATATTTAAATTAATTACAAAATTTATTTAATTTCTTCAATAGTTAACTTAACTATTAAACCTCACTTTCCCAATATATAAATATATATTTCTCTTCACACCAGATCACATATTTCAAAATATATTGCACGTATATATACATACTCAAACTCAAAACATCTCATAATAAGAATTTTAATTATTAAATTTTTATTTTAATAACTTATAAAAATTCGGGTTGTCACATGAATCATATGAACGATTTGGTGAAATAAGTAAGGAATGGTGTTTTATAACATCGAATTCCAAGAAAAAATGAAATCGTAATCAAAATATCGATTAAAAATGAAGAACGAACGAAGAACGCGAAGAACACGAAGAACGTTGTTGATGGACAAATTTAAAACCATCGTAGGATAATTGTTGTTGATGAACAAGTTTAAAACCATCGCGCATAAGTTAGATGCATATTTCTTGGTTAGGAACGGTAGAAACGTTCATGAAGAATGGATTAAAACTGAGCTATAACGAAGTTATGGCAAAAATTTCGTAAAAGACGAACAAGAATTAAAAAGTTAGTAAATGAACCCAAATGTGTAGGGTTTCATAAGAATGTAAGAGAACGTAGAAAACGTGAGTCGTGGACTCAAGAATGAACGAATTTCGAGTTCGGATGACCGAATTACAGACGAACGAACGAAGAACGTTAAAAACGTAAAATGAACGAAGGGTGAAGATTAAATTAATTGAATGGCATGTTAACGGATTCAGAATGAAGTTCTGTCTAACATGGATGGAAGTACGTAAGATAAGGAAGAGAATGGATTTGGAATGACCTCGTTCTAAGTTACAGCGAAGAAGTTATGGAAGCGGAAAGTAAGTGTCTCAAATTTGATTTGAGACTTAGAAAATTTTTCGAGGATAAAGGCTTGGCGCCAGCCATGACCAAGCCTTTTAGCAAAAATATGACAGCTAAAATTTGGGTCATTATCCACTGTAGAGTGGCGCCACGGTGCAAGATATGTAGGAGAATCAGTGGCCATGTCACGCGGACAAGACAAAGGCTCAAAGATGATCTTTTAATTGCTCAATTACTAGGGGATGTGCAAGAAAGAAATATGAACATGTAGTTCACCGAATGTAACACTTAATCAAGTGTTTTAAACCTTTAATGAAGGTTGAATAGAAAGATTAAATGAGATTAAAAGAATGTGAATGCGGGTTACGAAATTGATATCTGGGGACCGTAGTCGCGATAAACAAACGTGAGGGATTGCTATGATGGTGATTTCTTAGACGTTGATTGACGAGGGTAATGAATAACAACTCGATATTATGTGGTAGTAATGTGAGATAAGTGTAAAGCGTATAGACGTTGTGAATGAATCACAATTGCGTTGAATGATCGGTCTTAGCATACAAAGAACAGTATGGCTTCGACATTAAAGAAGAATAACGAATGGTATTTGATAAGTGGATTTTATATACACTTATCCGGTATCTTTTACTTGAATTAGTTGCTTATATTCATGTGTCTTAGTTACTTTTCATGCATTTTGTGTTCATTTTGTAGTTTATATGTTTGGGAGCGGTGTGAGCGATTATTGGTAAGGAAAAGCAAAGAAAATGCAAAGTAAAGCAATCTGGACATCATTTGGGCTTTCATGTTTACTTCATGTTCTTGGTTTGGAACTTTGCTTTCATTGTAGAGCGTCTTCGTAGCTTTTCGGAACATCTTGAATCATTCCAATCGGAGTTCGGATGCAAGAAATATGATCGTTGTACCAACGGACGTCGAACTTCGCTGTTTTGGTTAGCCATTTTCATAGTAGTCACTTCTATCTCAATTTCAACCTTCATCCGGCCTGAATCTGTCAATCCACAAAGAATGAAAGTTGTAGATCTCGTCGATTTCTTCGATTTGATAGGTTGCAAGCCCCGTAAATCTTCCCGGATCAAAAGTTATGGTCATTTTACCAGAGGATGCTGTGACAGAAAAATGATGCCCACCGAGGCGGGCTTTTCCTTAGTAAAACCCCTGCCGGGGCGGGGGTACCAGCTACAAAACAGTACTATAGCCCGTCGGGCCAGGCCCTTGACAAGCCTAGACCCCCGCCGGGGCGGGGATACGCGTAAAAGAAGTAGTTTTTGGCCAAATTTGAGTTCAGGAAGGATTGTTTTCGATCCAATTGACTCAAGGACTTCCAAGAGGACTTAAAGACATGTAAAAAGGCTTATAAAAGGAGGAGAATAATAAGGATTAGGGGATATTGGAGAGTTTAGGAGAAATAAGATTCCATTAGATTAGATTAGAGTAAATTAGATCAAAACACTAGTTCTAAATAGTTTTGGAGATTGAAGCAACTTGAAGACCATTGAAGATCAAGAGCAGGAGCTTGAGGAAGATGGAGATTTGGTTGACAAATGTATTCAATTCTTTACTCTACTCTTATTTTTATCTTTTAATGTTATTTCAAGTGTGGATTCTTAGTTTTAATTCAATGAACTAATTCTTTGTTTGAGATTACAATGGATCTTATTGTGTACTTTATTTTAATATGCTTCGCTATCAATTATTATGTTCTATCGTGAGAATTGTCTATTGTGGTTTGGACTTAATTGTTTAATTGACTGGCCATCAATTACCGTGATAATCTATATGAACTCGAGAGATGAAGTATAGATTTAGATCTGATCATGATAGCATGTGTTTAGGATTTTGTTAGTAGCTTAAACTTGATGAGTGTTAAGGTAGAGATATGCTTGACACCGCATGTAATCTTATAGAGAACTTGTTCTTAAACCTTCTTCAATTGTAATTCACATAGAGATATAGTGGATTAGTTGATTAAGGTGTTTAACGGATTTCTATCTTAATTGTGGATTGACGTTAATACGGTATTAGTGCATCGAGAAGTGGTTAATACTACTTTAGTGTTCTTGATTAACAATTCGGGATAGAGAATAATTGATGAGAAGTGTGTTAACTTAAATGAAGCAATAAGTGAAGTTGTGATCTTAAATCTCCATAGTCTTAATTTAATTAGTGGAATTTAATAGTAGTTTAATTTATATAATTTGAAATTCATTCGTTTAAATAAGATTGAGTTGGTTACGGGTTAGTACTTGGTGATTTTTATTAAATAATTCTCTGTGGGAACGATACTCAACTTGATCTTTACGGGATCCTTAAGTTCTTCTACTCGTACGCTGAAAATGTTTTTAATTTAAAGCAAGTGTGAGCATTTAATTGCCTAGCAAGTTATAACAGTTGAACAAACAACTTTAAGAATTCAAACATTCCTTTAAAACTTTGATAACCGAACAAAGGTTATGAAGCAGCTTGAATAATAGGAATAATTCTAATTCCTATCATTTTAAAACCTTAACCATATTAACTTTTCAATACTTTCACTCTTCTACCTTCTTCATACACATTCTGTCTGGCTAGAATCAATAGCATAGACTTAATAATAATGGTTCATGTATAAATAGAACATTCTTATATTAAATAGTTCAATCACAGAACAGTTCATATCATAGAAACACCAAAGTGTTCACATTGTGGCACAAGGCCTCATAAATTCTAACACCTTGTACAAATATCACACATTTGCACATAGATAGAACTTCTCAAGTTCAACATCTGAGAAGTTTTAGAAACTAACATTCATTTAAAATATGAATGAAGTTAGGAAACCTGCCTTACGCACAGCTACAGCTTATAGTTTACGCTAAACTGCTCATTCCAATTCCTATATAGCACATACGAAAATAACACATACACCAATTAGTCATATACTTAACTTACACATTATTTTACTTAACTTTACTTTTTAGGGTTCGCGTTCTTACAATCTAAATTTACGCGACCAACTTCCTTTACTACCGGTTTACGGCTTCATGATATACGGAGATGTCTTACTCCATACGTTAATCATCTTTGATGATTTACATTCTTATCTTCTTTTTATAACTTCTCTAGGACTCAGCACATATCGTGTCTCTGCTAGAAATCTATATGGTACTCTGAGTGGTTTCCCACAAACAACCAACAAACAAGTTCCCGTCTCATCTACATTTCCCATAACAGTGAGTTAGATCGGTTGCCAGTTTTGTATATACCTTCGCTCTCTGAAGGAATTATTTAGCCCAGCTCCCATATGTTAACCATCAAAGGTTACAATTGTACTACAACCTAACTTATCTTAACTTATCCGAACCATTAAACTATAACATTCGTTAAGTCAATTTCTTATTCCTTATGGCTTTCTGGCAACTAAATGCCATACCTCAGGGTTCATTCTTTATCGTCTAAGTCATACAGTCTTTTGTATACTCAGAACGATCATTCCATATTCATTCTACGCATTTATAGCGTTAACCATTTTACATTACCTTATTCTTATCTTACAACGTCCAGTTCATTCGACTCGGAACGTCATCCAAGTTATAAACATTAACTCGGCTTCTTTACGTTATACATTCTTGTCTTTAATTAACCTTCTTCACCATTCACAAGTTTAATCATTGATCTTCATTACCTTACGGTCAAACCATACATGGGGTGTAGGTTCTACCCGTTTAATATTTGCGTACACTTAACCCGTCTAAGTCATACAACCAATGTATACTTAGAACACTCGCTCAACGTAAATACGATTCACGAGGATCGTTTACGTATTCAACATTTACGTTGTTCATCCCTTAATCTCTTATTCAACCTCTACCTAAGGTTTTAATCGCTTTCATTCATTACTATTACCTGAACCCCATGTTCAATATTGTTTCTTAATGTCGAAGCCATACGGTTCGTTGTATGCTAAGACCGATCGTTCATCGCAACAACGTTGCGTTCACAGTGTCTATACGCTTTACATTCATCTCTCATTACCATGTCATAACATCGAAATGTTATACATTATGCTAATTACTCAACGCCTAAGGAATCACCATCATAGCAATCCCTTACGTTCGTTTATCGCGACTATGGTCCCCGGATATTTGTTCCGTAACCCACGTCTACATTCTTTGTCTTTTAATCTCGTTTAATCTTTTCGTTCGACCTTCATCAAAGGTTTAAATCACTTTATTAAGTGATCCATTAGTTGAACTACATGTTCATATTTCTTTCTTGCACATACCCCAATAATTGAGCAGTTAAAAGCTCATCATCGGCATCTGTTTTGCACCGCCAATGAAGCGACACTGCGTGCTCTTTTCTTTACCTCATACAGCAAATACCACTCTGCAGTTGTCAAATCGCCGAGGTCAAATCGCTACGCCCACTCACTTCTCTATTTCTTACGCCACGTCACCACTTAGTAGTAGCTGATGGCCCGGGCCTCACGTTGCAGCGCCGTCTCCCAAGGCTTAACTGGCGCTGCAGCGCCGAGCACAAAACCTAGAAAATTTTTCTATGTCTTAGAAATTGCTTAAGACGCTTACTTCTCGATTCCATAACTTATTTGTTATAACTTGGAATGAGGTCATTCCAAAGCCATTCTCTTTCTTATCTTACTTACTTCGATTACCCATGGACAGAACTTCGATCTAAATCCGTTAACATGCCATTCAATTAGATTAATCTTTGTTCTTTGTTCGGTTTATGTTTTTAACGTTCTTCGTTCGTTCATCCGTAATTCGGTCATCTAAACTCGAAATTCGTTCGTTCTTGAGTCCACGACTCACATTTTTTACATTCTCTTACATTCTTATGAAACCCTACACATTCGGGTTCATTTACATACTTTCTAATTCTTGTTCTTCTTTTACAAAATTTTTGCCATAACTTCATTATAGCTCAGTTTTAATCCGTTCTTCATGAACGTTTCTAACATTCCTAACCAAGCAATAAGCAACTAACTTATACGCGATGGTTTTAAACTTTTTCATCAACAACAATTATCTTACGATGTTTTTAAATTTGTCCATCAACAACGTTCTTCGCGTTCTTCACGTGTTCTTTGAGTTCTTCGTTCGTTCTTCATTTTTAATCGATATTTTAATTACGATTTTACTTTTTCTTGGAATTTGATGTTATAGAACACCATTCCTTACTTAATTCACCTACTCATTCATATAATCCACACGGATCATTCTAATTCATTATGAATCGTACACTACCTTAAGAAATTTATAAACTAAATTTCTACTTTCTTATTTCTTCTTTTCACATGATTTCAACCATATGAAATCATTTCTAACATCTTTTACTCCTTATTCTCGTTAAGCTATATTTTTAACATAAAAACTTAAAGAAAAATTATCTAGAAGTTAGGTTTTCGGATTACCTTTCTTCTTTAATCTTCCTCCGTTTGACAAAGCGTGCACTCAGGCCAGCTTTTCCTTCTCTTTCTCATCCAAAATCTCTCTCTCTCTCTCAAAAGTTATAGGATTTTCAAAATCCTAAACAAATGATTTAAGCTTCCTATTTATAGAAAACCAAGGCTAAGGGTATTTTAGTCATTTTGCCCCAACCTCCTTACTATTCACACCTCCTTAATAGACCTCCTTACTATTCACGAAGCTTCCCTTGGAAGCTTCATGCTTCCGTATTGCGGAATTCGTCCGACAGTTCAAAAATTGCGATTCTCGGAATCCAAATATTTTTGGATATTTGGTCTTTCCTTTACCGATTAACTTTTACTCATTCTTTGGATCTCCGAAAAATGGAAAACCACTTTTCCACGATAAGCGTTTTCCTTCACGTTTTTCCCTAATGTAGTTAAATGAGTGAAAAGTACATAACAGTACTTTTCATCATTTTTATTTTGGCTGATTTCTACACGTTTTTTGAGAAAAACTTTTATCGGCTTACTTAACTTTTCACGATATATTATCGTCAAATCTTTCAACGGAATGTTATTTCCACAGAGTGAATTCTCAGAAAGGCTTAGATTATTTAAACCCTAACCCTTAGGGTTTTGTCAGGTGAATAGTGCCTATTTCGTCTTTTTACCCAAAAATATTTTGTTCCCGAAAAATTTTTATTTTTCATCTTGAAAATTCTTACTCGTTCAGTCTAGCTCGTAGCCAGAATCCTCTCGATTAATAATCATCCTAGGTTCTAGAATGATTAATAAACACATAGCACATAATAGTATTAATAAAAATTTATTTTATTAATAATTAATTCTTTAAATCTTAAATTTTGGACAATCTAATTTTTTGGGTTGTCACAACAACTAGCTCATGCTGATCCCAATAGGCATACACCCTGGATCTGTCCTCTGCTGCCAAGTGGTGGGAAGCCAAATGTTGACTCAATGCCCCCTCAAAAGGATGGAAATCCTGGAATTGGTCAAACTAACACATCACAGCTTGTCGGTGGTAAGTAGTCATGCCCCTCAAACTAGCTAAAGGGAGATAATCCATGCCCGGAGCATGAGTGATGAAGCTGTAGGGTGAACAAAGCCCTATACATGGCAATATATCAAATGGATCTCCAATCCCTGCCAGGAAAATGGACCAAGATGAAGGATCTATACACTCCGCAGGCTGAATGGAGTACGACATGGCTATCTCATGGGTAAAACAATACCCGTGCCGTCAGAATGTGCCAATCAGTCTCAAGTGTGACATGAACCACACGTATTACATGACCGAACTACCTATGAATACCCCTGCAGGGTAAGTACTACAATATGTGGCCGACCTCAGCGTCTCTACTACAATCATCGGTACAATGGTGTGACCCTTCTTGAGAGCTCTCACTGCCATAATGACACCAATGTCCAACTCATCCATGTACCGTGGCATGTATACATATAACAACACGAATATTAGTAGTACATCTACTCTGGCCAAATGTCAATGATCCTTCGACATTGTAAAATCCCCGGAATGCCGTGTATAGCTATCCTCTAAGCCAAATCTGTCCATCATAAAATGCTTGGATACCACGTGGCCGGATGTGATCTCATCTCAAGACAACTCTACGCCAAATTTTGGTGAGGGTTATAAACTCGTTTACCATGTCGCCGAGCAGCCATCAAAGACGTTAAGGTATGTCTAAGGGCGGCCACAACCGTGCATACTCCTCTAAGGTAGGAGTCAACTCATGGATACCAAACTGGAAAACCTACCTCTCTAGTATCCAATGCTCCAGCATACACTCAACAAAGCCTACGGGAACCTGAAACATTAGGAGAGTCATAGTATGTCGCAATAATCGATCTCTGATCACCATGTTCGAAGGTGACATAATCATCATACCACGATCTCAGATGGGATGCCACCAATACTGGTGGGGTATGATCAATACGACTAACTATCGAAGAAGACATATGTATGGGCCGTGTCATAAGACCATCCAGTGGTCAATGCTAAATATCTCTGGACATACATACATATGCATAACATAATACATACATAATCAACAATAGATGGAAATATGATGTAGGGAATAATAGTAAATACATTCCAAAGTACATCATCATCTAATACATCTCTGTACAGCTAAAAATATAGGGAAATGGGGCACAGACGTCCAACTACTAACAGAGGCCTATCAAAAGATATAGCGAGAATGGGGCACAGCCACTCAGTGTCTAACAGAGGCCTATCAAAAGATATAACGAGAATATACATCAAAAGAAGATAATGGTGTCAATGTCTACATCATCAATCATGTCCACCTGATGTAACTCCTCCTAAGTTACTGGATCTCCATCAACGGGGATGTCAGGCCTATACAATAGAGGATCTGCACCGGCAAAGCCATATAGGTCATCTAAGGGGCCAGCTCTTGAGCTGGAAGGATCAAATATATCTGCCTCTGCCGGATCTCTGTCCAAGTGCCGGATAAAGAAATGTGCCCGGTCCAACTGTCGGGTTAAACTGTTAATCTGTGTCAAATGAATCGGATCTCTGACACAGGCCATCCAATCCATCCTCATCATGGATCCAAGAACCATATCCCCCATAAAATGTGTGGTGCGGGTCTGGGCTCTAATGGTACGAGGGGACCAGCAATGCTGGAACATCTCCTGGGTATGTGGACCCTCTGACAGTGTAAAACTGTCAACACCCAACAATGGGATATCAATGACGGGTGACTGTGAAACAGGCTAATAACGCTTGGCAGGAGGCAAGATCGGTATACAAATCTCTCCTGTGGTGCTCCTAATAACACGCTCTTCTAAATAGAGCTCACATCCTCCATCTATAAAGATGGGAATCCTATGGGTGAAAATCACATACTCAACACCAGTCGGGTATCCATCCTCAAAACTGATGGCCAAGTGCTCCCCGGAATAGGGAATCCAAGTAATGGCATCAGCTGTCAACAACTCCAGATGTAGGCGACAATGAGTAAAACCGTCAACTACATGGACTCTACCAGTATGGAATGAAGCCATCGTCGTCCTCATGGTTAGGTCTCCAAGCCTAACACACTCACAGGATGCAAACATGGGAGCCTCTCATAGGCCCAAAACTGCCAACACAAAGGTAAACATCTGCTGTCAGTCAACACTCTTAACTTTTACATGGGAAATTATAAGAGAAACACTCACCAGCAAAAATGGGTAAAATCCTAGCCAAGCCTCTGTCAAGCCCTGCGAACGCATGCGCATTCCCCTGAGGAAATAGACGAAAGTATAGGAACCCCAGTCATACTCTCTGATACGGTCCACATGTCGTGTGGCGCTCACCAAAGCGAATAACACCGTAGAAGAGTTATCAGCTATGAAACATTCCCTAATGATCGTCAAGAATAATCGCTGAAGAATGTGATCCCTGACCCTCACATCATCAGGTATGGGCTCAATCAACATCCCGTTTATAGCATCTATGCTCAATGGACCGGTACGAATGGTCCTGCCCTTGAGCGCCTCAGCTGGAACTCCTAGCAAGGATCGAACGGCAGTCGGGGTAATATCCGTCGTACATGGCACGAGATCCGCTCCAAACTCCATACTGGTAATAAATCGCCAATCCATCAGCGTCATCATCACCTCACAGTCCAGTAAATGGAGAGACTGAGTCTGGTGAAACCAATACTCAAATAATGCCCTGAGGTAACCCAAGGGACAACAACGGGGAAGGATGGAAAAGAAAGCTCCAAAGCCCCAGCCATGCACAATCGCTCTATAATTAGGATGTAGAGCCTAGCACATGGAGTGAATACTGAACCAGTTCCCTCCAGGTTGTGTAAAGCCGGGAACCTACATCACAAAGTAGATCAACATCAGAATCCCTTACTCCTCATCAATAAGAAAAAAGGGGAAGATCAAAATCTAGCTTTTACCTCATTTGCGTGCAAGTAAATCAAGGGATGTCTACTTAGATCACAAAGCAACTCTGGGATCATCACTTGGATACCTAGGAAATCCCTATGGGGAACATGTGCAGAAGGAGTAGGGTCCACAACTGGAACATCCTCCTCCTCGTCCTCAATGTCTAGCACATCAACCCAGATAATACATATCATCGTCTTTGCCAAACGACGAGGCTGTCTAACAGAACGAGGTCGAGGTACTTCAAAATCCCTCCTCCGCACACCTGAAGTGGTCATGCGGGAACTACTCGGTTGATCTGGATTCATATATCTGGACAACAAGTCTCCAAATCACCTCAGAAAGGGTGTGGTAAATTCTAACCTGGAGCTTTTCAAAATGCAGTTGTATGACTACATGCATGCATGCATTATTTTAACATAAATCTACAATAGAGTTAAAAATGCATGACTACCCAATGCCTACATTTTGGAAAAATTTTGCCATAGTCCCCTTTGTAAATAGGACTATCCACATGCACATAGGCATGATTAGGTGGCCATTCAGTAGCACACCTGCCCACAGTCATAAACATCCTACATGCATTAATACATCACAGTAAAAAATCCGTAAGGGTAGCCTAATTACCAGGATTATTTTGCTTTTTCACCTTAGCTCATTTGTCCTCAAATAAGATAAGAAATAATAGAAAAAGGTGCCAATTTGACTGTTTCAAAAGTCAAATTTTTTTCACATCATTATGTTCACCATGGTTTAATACTAACATTTGCTATGTTGAATATTTTTTATCACATCATATGAGCATACATATTCACTACTATGTGTTTAGATGCATTTCATATTATAAGTCATTTTCCAACGGATAAAAACTGGAAAAGAAGACATACATACGTTACCAGGATAGTGTAAAACACTTGTACGGTGATAGAATTTACAGAAAGATGCCTGAACTCAGCAAATTTGAAGAAGAGCTCTTTGATTTCCTTCGCGACGCAATATGAAAATGACTTATAAAAGTAACGGGTAGCTTAAATCTACCCACGACTGGCCGTAGGTGTACCTACGGCTCCCCTGGGTGGGGCCTACCCCTCCAAATCGGTCTAGTTCGAGTTGCAAAGGAGTTCTCATAAGCTGAAAAGGCCAAAGCAGGAATAAAAATGCTACATGATTGAGCAGAATAGCCTAAAATCCTGGTTTTCACGGGTCAAGTTGTGGCTTTACATACCACTCATTGGAATTCGCCCAAACTTAGGGTACACTATACCAATGATCTCAGTTGTTGCAAACTACATTCAGAAATACCTCACGAAGGTCTGATGCCATCAATGCAGGGTCGTAACCCTAAAATCTTTTCCCCAACAGGTTTTCATACAATCCATCCGTTGATGCACATGTCAATGAAGGTCAAGCAGCCTTGACATTATCCTCAGTAGGGATCTCATTCATTGATGCATATGTCAATGAAGGTGAGGAAACCCTAACAACACTGACTATTGGCAGTAACTCCAACAGAGCAGCGGAAAGACTTGGCGATACAAACCACGGAAGAACATCCTCATTGGGGAGGACTGATGATGAAATATGTTATACACATCCTCAACAGACAAAGCTCTATCCCCAAAGAATCTCTTGTACATGAGAGATACATCTTCAATGTGAAGTCTGTATCAAGGATTAAGGACTTTGGTGATAACCCCAACGTCAACATCCTGGAAGCTCCTGGGAGTATTGGATTGCATGCCCAAGGTAGTTCATCAGGGTTGTCAGTATTAACTATCAACACCGGTAGAAGTCAAGGGGAGCCGAC
The DNA here is from genome assembly GCA_020205605.1 of Panax ginseng. NCBI lineage: Eukaryota > Viridiplantae > Streptophyta > Magnoliopsida > Apiales > Araliaceae > Panax > Panax ginseng. Next base: position 50,340,144 of record CM035149.1, on the reverse strand, counting down.
AATCATCCCACCATGTTGTAAAATAATCCAACAAAACCACATACATTTACATCATGTTGTTGTACATGGCATCATGATCATATTGTTGCATTTCAAGTATCTAGTATTCTTTATCTTATCCATGCCATTGCATTGTATGAATATGATAAAGAGGGGCATCTGTAGACACTCGAAATTTTCTGCATACCTGTTACTAACATTATAGGAGGGAAGAATCGTCTTTCAGAGATAACCCTAGAGGACAACTCAGCTCATTCCCGGAAATAACACTGGAAGTGTCAGTTTCACCTCGAAGATAACCCCGAGGCATGCAGTTCTAATACCGGAAATCACACCAGAGAAGGCCATTTCATCTCAGAGATAACCCCGAGATACTCAGTCTCAATCCCGAAAACCACACCGGGAAAGACAATGTCAAACTTGGAGATAACCCCAAAAATTTTCATTTCAACCTATACAGTTAGCTTCAACCTCGGGACTCACACCGAGACACTCAGCTCCAAACCTGGAGATAACATTGGGAGGTTATGCACACCTCAGAGACAACCTTTAGGACATCTGGTACTTGCAGCAGCCCAATCTTAGAGATAACCCTGAGCAACGACTGCTTTATTAGCCCAAACCGGAGATAACCCCGGTGAGGGGCAAAATCATCATTTTGCCACCTCGATCCCACATTGCGCTGTCTCAACAGATCTCAATATACATTCTACACAGCAATGTCCCACAAGAGCCAAGGAGTTCCAATCCTGAGTGACTACTACGCAAGGCAACACACCGGATAAAATTTAAAGCTTGAAGACCAGGGGCATGGTCCCATCTTCCTGACTTTTGACAACCTCTAATCCCATGTCATGGCGTAGCTATCGACAAAAGCACTCCTTAAAAGGTCTTATACACCTCAATCGGAGGCTTGAATTGAAGTTCTACAAGTTCGAGCGGACATCACGTTGCACACGTGCAAGTACTTCGAAACGGCGGGACCTGCAGAGCCCGGGGCAGCCCAGGAAGCCGCAGGTACATCTACGGCTGCCGCAGGTGTACCTGCGGCTCCCCCTCTATAAATAGAGGGCCTGGGGTGGCCATATTTCAAGAGAAAACGATGAGGAATCCATGTCCAATTTGCTCTATACACACCCTAAATTGAGTGCTTTCTCATTTTAAACACTTGTGAGCTTATATTCAGTCATATTTTTACCGGCGGGAGGCGAGTGTTCATCCGTTTGAAGCTATAAAAGTCTTCTTTGACAGTCCACTGTAATCCTTCTTACACATTTTAAAGTCATTCTCTTCATCTTTGCACACATTTTTCTTCATATTGATAGTCGTGTTACGTGTGTATGCCCGAACTTCGGTCCATGGCTTTTATTTTCTTTTGTGTATATATATATATATATATATATATATATGGACTAACATTATCGAGTTATTGTGATAGCCCCAAATCCGGGTCCCAAATCACCACGGATCTGGTACAATCATTCTATAACTATTGCGGAAGATATAAACATAAATTGTTTATACATTAAACTTTACACACTATTCCCCAAGGTCAAGTAACCTTAACTTATACACAATTCATAACTTGTCTAATATATAACATTATTATCATACCATACTATTATAAATCTAGCTGCACACATTAACTTAAAGCTAGAACTGTCTTTAACCTTTCCTTGTATCCGATGTATTCGCCTTAATCTGCAATGTTTATCATGATATAACAAGGGTGAGCATAAGTTTTCCCATCAAGTATAATTTATTTGAGGATATATCATGATTGAAAGAGTTTGAATAATAAGATGGCTATAATTCTTCAATATAGTTGAGAACTAGCACGAACAAACTTTTGACTGAACAAGTATTGAACATGAACAAATATATATGGACCGAATGGTAATGAAGGTGATCAACCTTTCATACCTGACTTATACATGCAATATGTACAAAGTACAATTCTACAATTCTTAGACATGGAAATCAGCAATGATTAACCATAAGCATATCTGAATTAAACAACTCTAAGTAGAGTTAAGAAAAACTTGTCTGTTTTGTTGATTATCATTACACAATTTATTAAGCTTTGTCTAAAGACCTAATATATAAATAATATCGATATACAAATTAGAATAATATTATCATAATATAATATTATTATTATATATATATATACATAGAATAACCTAAACATATAACACATAACCCTATCAGTCTACAACACACATAAGACTTGGTATCCAATCAAACTATTGCAGTCTGAGTTGAACCCGACACAAATCTGACATCCCGACGGTCTATCGAACAAAACTCGAGTCTAAAATCATTAAGACTCGATCTAAACTGGTTCACAGATATCTTAGTTAATTTATTATCAGTCAAATTATTTTTCATAAGCTCGTAATAATTTTTAAGTAATTATTACCATTTATCATAATTTTTTAATCATTAATATCGTATTTAAATGAATTAAATACCACATAATTCCTTTATCATTAATATTTATTTAATACTAAATATTAATAGAAATCATAAAATAATATTATAATATATTTATAATATTATAAAGTATTTTTAATACCTTAAAATCATATTTATATGATTTTTAAACACTTAAATCCATTATCCGATAATTGCTTTTATATTAAAATATTAATATTTTCATGACAAAATATCAAAAGTTATATTTTATAACTCAAAATATTTTTCTAATCCCTTAAATCATTTTTATACGATTTTTAAATCATCAATTCTATTTTCCATAATTTATTCAATATATTTATTAAATAAATTAATTATCATTAATATTGATTAATTAATGAAATTCATCATAAAATATCACAAGTTATTGAAAATAACTTAAAATATTTTCTTATACCATAATATATTTTTAAATAATTTTTCATGTATTAAAATCATTTTTAAATAATTTATTTAATATTATAATTAAATACCATTTTGTATTCCAAAAATATTAAATATTTATGAAATATACTCAAAATAATTAAAAACTAATTTTTGGACTTTAAAATAATTTTTAAGAATTTATTTTGTATTTTTAATAATTAAAAACTATTTTTTCTATTTATTTATTAAAATAATTAATTTTCGTAATTAAATGTCGCTAAAGATACCATAGGCGACAAAACCGTCGCTAATGGTGTTTTTGGGCTGTTCATCAACAAACCCAGAAACTCATGTCAGACACCAAGGTTCCATGTTTGACCAGTATTTAATCTATGATCTTAGTATTTTATGGGCTTGCAGAAGTGTTAAAGTTGTAGTATAAGTGTAATACTACAACTAAATACTAAGTTCATGATCATACAACAACATATCCAAACTCCTTACAAGTAGCAAGATCAAAGGCTTGCAAAACGTTGTCAGACCATTCTGGGTTTCTGGGTTGCCCGAAACTCGGGCTATCATGGCTCAACAACGACCTTTATTCGCTTATATCTTGAAATTTACACATGATCTGGCCCTGTTTCCAATTCCAGATCACAGACAACATGGCATACTACAGATCTATAACTTCAAACACCACAAATCAATAACACAAAGGAATTTAGAGGCTCTGACATTTGCTTGTCAGACGACTCATGAAGGTTCAAGAACAGTTTCAAAAAAATGATTTTTGTACATCTACATGATATGGATCCAAGTTTTAGCAACCCAGATCAGTTATTAACACCCTCTAACACAACTTTAACCAACAATCAACATCATCTAACATAAGATCATATAATTTCTAAGTTTAGGGCTTTTATATCTTTTTGAGCCTTGATCTAGAATCTGATCAGTGATGATCTGATCTTGGAAAGCTAAGAGCTGATATTTGCTTTATTTCTCACTCACTTATACTCTCATACACGAATTTTAGAGAGAGAAAAGGGTCTTGGATAGAATGGTAAGTAAAGTAAGTCTTTTACTTAAGTTGTAAGCTTTTATTTTGATTCAATGTATCTAGTGGGTAAATAATTGCTGAGATTTGCTGAGATATAATGCACATGGCTAGGGTTAGGTTTTGGTGAACAACTCACCTAAAGTCAAAACCTACAGACCAAATTATTAAAAAAATAAAAAAGGGCACAAAAGTTATTTTGCTTCAAATTTTAATGCCAAAGTTGTCATTTGATCAAACCCTTAGGGTTGACCCTTAGGGTTAAAACCTAAGGTTTCCATAAATCAATTTTCTAGGATTTCTAAATTAGGGTTTTCAAAATAGAAAATTAATATTTTCAAATTATAATTAGGATCCTATAATTATATTAAAATTTCCTAATCATAATTCAAGCTTGCTAATTAGGACTAACATTTCCTAATTAAAATTGCTAATTTAGCAATTAAGTCCACAATTATACATTAGGGTTTCTGACAGAACAATTAGGGTTTAAAATTTTTTAATTAGGGTTTGCTAATTAATTAAGCTTTATCCTAATTAATATTATAATTAATAGCACTTAAGCATTATAATTATCCTTTAAGTTCACAAATTAGTATTTCAAATTCCCAGAATCTAAAATTAGAGTTTTCAGATCTGGTATTAGGGTTTTCTAATAATCAATTAAGGTTTCAAGTAATTCATTAGGGTTTTTCCTAATAAATTATAATTAATGACGTTTAAACCTTATACATAGCATTTAAATTCCCAAATTAGGGTTTTTAATTTCTGAATTAGGGTTTCAGAATCGGGTTTTAGGGTTTCTTATCAGTCGTTAAGGTTTTCTTACTAAACACTGACGTTCTTAATATATACTTAGGGTTTGACACTGATAAAATTTATCTGGTCAAACCTTGACCCTTAACCACATTCTGAACAAATAAATGACCATATACATAGAACATATTCATGTATACACTTAATCCTGAATAATTCACCTAAATCCTTCACAGAATTTTGAAATCCTCAAAATTCCTTCCCAAAAATATCAAACGCATACACTTATTTTCTGTCTAGGTTCTAATATTGAACCTTAAATCAATCAATTATGATTTTAATAAATTGTCTAATTTCTCGGGTTGTCACATTCACTTCTTCTAAGAATTTCGTCCCCGAAATTCACATTACAACTTACACCATACTGCTTACACCATTCATACACATCATCACATGCTACCTAATACACCACTCACAAGAGTAAAAAAATTTAAATATTGCTGAGGAGTTATATAGACTATTTGTCTGTCATTTTCGCAAAGGTTTTATGGAAATTCATCCGCAAACCGTCATAACTTACGAACACAAAGGGTGATTAGCCTGATATGCCATGTACTGGCCAAGTACTGATTTTATATGTTTTTCGTCACTGCAATAGGCACAAAATTTTACCTCAGTCTTATTAGATTCTGCATCAAAACAATTTGGTTCGGGAAATTTCTTTCAATGAACACTTTAGAGTTTTCATAAACATTAGTTTAGCTGAATCGAATAGCATAGACTCATATCAATAATTCAATTCAATCGAATTATTTAGGTGTAGCCAAAACCTGTTGGCAAATAAAAATTTTGAAAATATTTTCGAGAATGACGTCATGATACCGTACTGTATTAACGTACAGTCCGTTTGAGGATGTCGTCATCATATGACTTTGTCATAACACATCATACAATAGGAAATATGATATCTTAATGAGGAAATAGATTTGCATAGCTGACCATAAAGCATAGGACCTTCTCTGGAGTGAATTTAGCTTTTATTACAACCATTTTAGGCTGCAAATAGGTAGATCCTTACTGGTTGATAGTATTATACATTGGCGAAGCTTGATTATTAATTGACTAATTGTTATTCTGAAGGTTCTGTTTTACTTTGTTGCTTACATTGAGAAAGATGGTTATTCATTTCATTGTTCTTTTATCTTTCTGGTGCACGACATATATGCCTAGCGCAGTGCACTGTCATTTAACTTTGAAATTGGTTTAGTTGATTCTACTCTGATATACTCTCATTTTGTTAGAAACTCTTTTATGCCTCACTATAACAGTACCAAAGCCAATATTCTATATTTGCTTTATGCAAATTATAAATTGTGTTCAGAGAAAATTAAGAAATAAAATTGACTGAAGGATTTTGTAGAAGTGTTTGTTCATTTATTAGAGCTATAAGAACATGGTTTTTTTTAATTCCGAGTTTTGAGACTCGTGTTGCAAATGACTCAACACATAAATTTCTGACATGTTTCCAGGATTGCGTTAAAGACTACACAGTTTACTAAATGTATCTTTGGGACTGATTGTTTTAGAATATATGATCTTCTTGAGACTGGTTTTATAATTTTTATACTTTTCTAACGTCTAAACAAGTGGATTTCTAACACTATTTTGTTTGTGTAATAGAAGGTAAACCGTAGTTACCATGATGGCAAATCATAGACTGTTCTTTTTGGGATATTATACATAGACTTCAGTTTAGCTCTACAAACTCACATATAGGTATAACTAGTTTTTGAGGAAGAAAATGCTATATGCTATAGGCACCCGCTTTAGGTTTGAGTGGAACATTAATGGATGAGAGTATTTCCTTTCTTGCAAAGCATATTTGTCAAATTGTTCTCTTGGTTATTACTGAATGCTATATGCTATATGCATATATGCTATAGGGACCCGCTTCAGGCCTAGTTTGTGATTCTTGGTTCAACTATCTTGTGCATATGTCTGTGCGTATATGTATATTGCTCTAATTATGTGGGTTTGGGGATTGTTGTCTTAACCAACTTCATTCATTTATAGTATTTTAGATAATTTTTATGGCATTCTACAGGTCAATGATCTTTCGGTTGAGGATTACATAACTGCGACTGCTGCTAAGCATCCAACCTATATGCCTCACACTGCTGGAAGATACCAAGCTAAGAATTCATGTCTGATTTTCAAAACATAGTTTGCTTTTCCTTACAATTTTCAAACACAGGTCACACTGCTGGAAGATACCAAGCTAAGCATTTATGTTTGCTTTTCCTTACGGTTTTCTGTAACAATATGTGCAGCTTGATTTGATGGATAAAGGAACTAACGCATTAGATGTACTCTCACCACTCTAACGGGGGAAATGTGCACTTTAATTAGTTTATTGTACCTTTTGCTGTAATAATTTTGTGAATAGTTCATAGTTGATTGTTAGATTTTATTTGATTCAACTTAGTAACCTGTACAGCTCTACATTGAATATCTTTGCTTTGGTTTCTAGCGTATGCACTACTTTTGCTGGTTTAGATTTCAATTGCAGGAACTGGTGTATGATAAAATTGTGGAGCTGGAGGATGGGATTTGTCAGCGCTTAGTCATGATTCAAACAGTAATGCTTATAGTTTGTGCAGTTTCATGATGTTAAAGATCCTGCTTTCTGTGGATTAAAATAGGTAGTTAACGAGGTCTTCCTGCGTGTAGCTTTTACAGTCTTTAATTATGGATTGGTATGTTTAAATTTTAATTGACTTTTCTTCACTCTCTCCAATCCTAGTATTCATTATCTCAAGTTGTATGCTTGGATAAACATTTGACTTTTCTTCTCTTGGGGGAAGAAGCCGTGCTTTGATGGTAGCTTGTCTGGTAAGAAGTTTCAGTTTGGCTAGTAATCTCTGGGGGGGTTTCCCCCATTCGTTTCACCTTTTGTATTGGAATTTAATTGCTTTTCTGTTATGATTTCAAGGTTTTGTTGAGTTAAAATTTGATGTCGAGGAACTTAATTTTGTTGCTTTTCTGTTGTGATGTCGGCTTTAGTAGGTGCCGCAATAGTGCAGGTGCTTATTATCCCTCTTTATTTCTGTCTTCTAGTTTTGTGGGTGAATGCTTAGAGTTTATAGATGTTAACATCAGATTTTACATGTGAAGTGGTGGTACCTAGTATAACCAGCAAAATTTATTTCTTTTGATTTGTTACATATCTCTCTCTTGTGATGAAGATTAACTTATATTTCCTCTATCCAACAAAATTAGGTGAGTTGGATCATAACTGCAATAGATATGCAATGGAGGATGTTGACTGATTGAAATGTTCATCTATTTCCATCAACTTTTGCTGAATGGTTCTGCAAATTCTGTTAGGTCTGCCTTTTATCATTTCACATCCAATTTCATATATATCAAGAGCCTTCAATCTTGGACGCATCTTCATCCACTTTTGGTACTCCCTTAAACCAAATATTGTTGCAAACTTTGCCATCTGAATTCTTGAGGTTCAGATCAAGGTTGTTTACCAGTAAAGTTTCAATTTTTTATTGTTTCTATATTGCTAATAGTAACTTAAGGCTTCTATTACCTTCTAATTGAAAAGATTCCAGCTTTATTTGTTCTAACTGTGTGAATGCGCAGATCTGCCTTTGCGTACAACATATTACTGTGTTCGACTTTTTTTAAATGTAGATCCTTGTCTGGGACAATTATAAACTAACTTCAACTTTATTGTATCAGGTCTGTGAACTTCAAGTTTATCCCTGAACCGATTTTTATATCAAGGATATTTGTTGTGTGCTTACTAGTTACCCATCTTATTTTGCTTGCAGCTTTTGCTAATTATAAGTGGTGCAAGTGAGTAGATGTTTGCTATTTGTGTTTTTTTTTTTTAATTCATGAATGGGGAGTTGCATTAATGCCCAGAAAAACTTTAAAATTTAAGCAAGCTCTTATTTTTAAAAAGCTTATTGGACATGTTCTACAGTCTATTAGTTTTCTTGTTCATATTAGATCTATCAGTTTTCTTGTTATGTTTCAACTTTTTCTTCATTGACGCAAATGTGTCTGTGTCCTGAAGTCCTATGCTTACACAGATTAGTTCTTAGTAGTTTTCTTCTGTATTTATGTCACAATGGCATTTGCAAGATTACTCTTTGTAGGGATTTCGGCACAAAAACGCAGCGGAAAAATAAAAATAATCAAAGCAATTTCTGAAACCCTAAACAGGATCCATGAGAAAATCAATTAATTCAGTGTAAAGAAATTATACCGAATATGAAAGTGCTTCTGAAACGCTTCGAATCTCTAACGCAATTCCTCACGAAACTACGTCTCTATGGTATCCACACGAACGTAGCACGAACCGTCGCACGATTCTGCAAAAAGGACTCGTGGTACTAGCCACCAAAGGAACAAGATTTTCAAAAGGTTTTCTCTCTAGTCTCTCTCTAAGAGCGGCTAGGGTTTTGAAGTTATGATCTAACCCTAAGTAGCTGTTATATATCCTATATATAGTAGTTAAAAGGAATTAATCAAAACCTAAAATCCGAATTTATATATATATATATATATATATATATATATATATATATATAACTTAATTAAGTCTTACTTAATTAATATATATATATATATACATACAAACTTTCCTTTTAATTTAAATTAAGTGATTTAAATACTATTAATCATATTAATATATTTAAATCCTTAAAATTTAAATTTATTCCCTTTAAATTACGTTTATGTGTGTGACCCTATAGGTTATTATTACGTTAGCAATAATTTTAAAATCATATTGGAAAATTATAAATGAAAGAAGCTAAGCATCTAGTAATGCATCACTGCTACCCAAGTAATAATAAGATCGATGATTCAATGCAACATTTTCGTGACCAATGTTTCAATGTAATTTAATCCTTTTAACCTTAATATCCTAGATTAAATTCGAGTCATGGAATGTGTCATACTCTTTATAATTTAATCTGAGTTTTCTTGATCAATGAGTAGACTATATGAAACAAATCATTATTTGAGCATGGCCATGCATTTCATAGTCCTACTCAATTAAGAGGCCTATGGATATCACCCCTAATATATAGGAGGGTTAAATTCCATCTAGATCACTAATATTCCTCACACGATTCATGATGTACCCAATAATCATCTTTATAGTCCACCCTATTAAAGGTGACATTTGATGATATCAAAGTACATAAATTCCCGTGTAGTAATATAGTGATTTCAGGTCGAAGGACCATTACATCATTGTTACTATGAGAATCGCTAATGACACTTTGCATAATGTTCCACGTAGAATTCTCATGGTGGGTCTGTCCAGTACATCGTTCTCTAACATGTACCTATGCATTGACTTAATATCTCATATGTTTATGACCAATGAGATTTGGTCATCAGTCAATCCACATACTAGTCTCAATGCATCACTGTTGTCCCATCAACAATGATACTCGACTAGGGACATTTAAGAACAAATATACTAATTGTAATTATATAATCTCATGTTCAAGTCACATACTTGAAACTATATAATTTGTATCACTATTCTAAGGAATTTTATTATGTTAACATTTATATAACGCAGTAAATAAAACCATAATAAATTCATTCATTTATTCAATCAAATATAATATCAAGATGTTAAGCAATTATATCAAATAATTGGCCTCTAAGGTATAAAATCTAACACTCTTCCCGTCCGAAGCCAAGCTAGCAATGGAGATTATGAATCTTTGAGACTACATCTCAAGATATCTTTGGTCTTTCTAAGATCAAAAGGTTCAAGTGGCAATTTGAGGGAGGTTGATTTGAATGAGACACCCATAGCACAAAACGAAAAGAATCCTTTCAAGGATGGCTACCCTTTCTAAAACAAATGTGCAAGCTCTAAAATTTAGAACCCCTTTAAAGGATTGGTTTTGTTTTGGGTTGATTGAGATGGAGAATGTTGGTCAATCACCATCTGCTCCTTTTTCTTAATTAAGTCGAGGTTTTGTCAAAAATCCCGTCCCGTGATAGAGTTGTAAGTGGTTTCTCATTATTTTTCAAAACCAGCTTTAATAAGAGCTTTGGTGATAAAATATGGGTACCTCTTTCGATATACATGGTCTTCTTTTGCTATGAATTTTGACATTCTACATCCCATTCAAAGAACTCTGCATTTTTAGTCCGAGTTGAACAATTTCTTGGTGGTTATTACCACTAGTAGTTATCTTAAGCGCTTTCTCCATTCTCCCTGTCACATTCTATGTTCTAGCAATTACATGGTGCTTACTTATTATTTTGTTTGGTACTTCTGGGAATATATGAAAGTGAAACTATTATGCTTGATATCCTGTGCTAAATATAATTTTATATTTTAACTAGACACACAAAAGAAATTGAAGACTAAGGTCTAAGGGTCCAGGAAACATCACCCTTATGATTGTTGCCTCTAACTAGCAAAAGTGTTGACCGCAAAGTTTTCTTTACCTTGAAGTTTCCAATTGATTTAGAGCAGTATGTCAGAAGAGAGCAACTGAAGAAGAGTGGTCATTATATCAAAAACATGACTTCAAAATGTATTCTATTTGATTATTATGAGTTTGCTCATTGCGAGTTTTCTTTTTCTTTTGTGAAATTTATTTTTGACTTATACCTTTGTTTGATTAATTTGAATTATATCTATGTGGAACTTCATTTGTATATGGGTTGTCTTGTAATCATCTATAGTTTTGTTACTTGTGACAGGCCAATAAATAAAACTATAGGGATGCACTCCAAGGATGATGATCTTGATTTGGTGAAGTTTTCACAAAGATGTTGATTATACCTAGTTAGGCTCATCAAAGAGTAGATTTTACTTTAATCAGGCAGTCTAACTGATAAACTACAATGTAATATTTTGTTGATGTAGTAATGTGAAACTGTAAACGAATGGTATTTATTGGGATGTATTTTGAATGGTTGATACATTTTGGCTTTAAATTTAATTGAGAATTTAGTCCTTTTAGCTATATATCATGGCATTAGCATATTGCAGGTGCATTGGTAATGTAGGTGAATCACAACATTTTTTTTTCTTTTTTTTTAATCTACAACATTTTAAAAATGTTGTGGAATCATACCTTCTACAACGTTTTTATCCAAAAAACGTAATGGAATCATACCTTCTACAACATTTTTATCCATCTGCTAATTTTAAAAAAACAAATCTACAACGTTTTTTTCCTAAAAAACGTTGTGTATTGTGCTTAATTACAACGTTTTAAAAACGTTGTGTAAGGGTGTCAAATAGACAACACCCTTAACCACGACGTTTTTTTTACAGAAACCACAACATTTTTTTCGCGTTATCTATTTACTGTTTTGTAGTAGTGTTCATTTTAACATGGAATATTCGTACAACGGCACAATCATTGGTGGACCTTACAACAGAATTATTGTCGGATTGAGAAAACGACAAAAATATCTTTTTATATAAATAACGGTGTAGTTGTTACCGTTAACACTGTTGGAATACCTGGTGGTTAAAATATAGTAATACGCGGGGTTCCACAAAGAGTACACCAGATATTGCATGCATTTTTTGAATTATTGATTCTTACGTAAGAAGGCACTACTCAATAATTTTTACAAGAATTACTCGCTCAATATTTTATTTTATTGATTCAATAATTGCTGCGTTGATATTTTATATTATTGTTGTTTCAATAATTATTATCGCGACAAGATTTCCCATTATCAAATCAATAATTCATATTATTTGAATAATATTATTAGATAGCATTATTGGCAATGTCTAGTAAGTTCTGTCAATGAGAGGTTTTGTCACCTAATTGTGCGCCAATAAGGAGAAATCCTTATCGGAAAGCCCCCTCTTTCCTGGGAACGGCCTGGTTGTCATTATTGTGATTCTGTAATATTATTTGTGAATAATTAATTATTGATTTATATGATAAGAAAATATTTATTTTATGTGGACATAAATGATGGATAGGAAAATATTTATTTCATGTGGTTATAAATGAATGACTTAATGTTGAGGTGTTTTATCAGTATTTTGTCGGATTGGAGGTATTAAAAAATCAAATCGGTATTCTTAAAGCTCTATTGCGTGAGTTATAATTTTAATCCGACCGTTGGATCGTTGTTATTTTTGGATATGTTATGCATATATAATTTGAGTATTTGTCCACAAATTTTGAACCGTTAAAAATTAACGTATGATTTTTTATGAATTTTAAGAGGTGTTGAAAATTGTCCGTTTGTGGAATTCAGATATTTTCTGTTTAGAATTTGGAAAAACTTTCTTCTGCAAAGTTGTAGAGAATTCGATTTCGTGTGGAATGGACATAAAATTCGTATTTTTCTGATAAAAAGGGCTATTTTTTATGTATTATTGAAGTTTTAGAAAATAAATATTTTTATTAAAAACATGGTGGACCCCACTTTTTGGTTGGTGTGGAAAGTTGTTGATTTTGGTGGGGCCCACTAGTGGTGGCTGAGTTTTGGTCAAAAAATGTGCGTGGAAAAAAATATTATTTTATTATTTAGTCTCCTATGGCGTTCTAGTATTTTCCTATAAATAGGCGTTTAAGTTACAATTGAAAATCACACCAGAATCAGAGAATTCTTCTTCTATAATCTTGAGCGTATTTTTTTCGAGTTTTAGAAAGCTTTGAGCGTAGAAAATAGTGAAAGTTTTCTTCACGAATATCCCCGCTATACCAGTTGGAATACTCTTCTTTTCAAGGTAAGGGATGTTATTTTTGTTCAATATTCGCTTGAAATAATATTTTCTTCCATACTCTGTAGTATGTAAGTAATATTATTTCGTTTCAGATTTTGAATTCTATACTCGTTTTGTTAAAATTTTGTCTTCTATACTCCATGAAATTAGTAGAATATCCTTGATATTTGCGCTTCATCCAATATCTTTTCATGGAAATATTATTCTGAGCATTCTTGATAAGTTTTAACTTTTTCATGCTGGAGTACTATTCACGAGGTTACTATTCCCAAAGTACTATTCATAGGGTACTATTCACTCGAGTACTATTCACCTGGGGTACTATTCATGATAAAAATTAATTCATTTTCGGTCTAAATTATTTTTAGTACAATATTATTCTTGAATTTTACTCCACAAAGCAGTATCATGTTGACAATTTGGACGTTACTGATTTCTGGATATATTATATTATAAATCTTTAAAAATTTATCCTTGAACTTGTTTTATTGAATTCTTATATCATTGTCATCATCCTCATGTTTATATTATGTTGAAAGTCATCTCGTGGCAGAGAGTGCATAGATGGACTTGGTATGATTATGACCGAGGATTATTCTGCATAAATCATACACCGTAATGTTACAAATGATGTGGTAAAAGTCCTCATTTGCCCGTGAGTGCATGATGGATGATTGTTGGCATGATCATGACCATTGATGAATACACGAATATCCTTGGCCCGTAGTGCATGGATAATTTGTGGTCGTGATACTAAAGAATATCCTTGGCCGTAGTGCAGGGGTGATTCGATGATGTGGATTATTTAATAAGTTGAGTCTCAGTGATAAAAGTGATGAAAAACCTTTTAAATCATAGAAGATAGTAGATTTTATGCTCTACTTGACTCTTCTAATGGATTGCTTGTTTCGCTGCAGTTAAACTTGATGTTTGTTATATTTTATCAGTTTAACACTATTGAAGGCTAAAGATAAATTATTCTACATTATCTTAGTCATAATATTTCTTACTGGGCTAGTTGAGCTCTCCCTTTTGCTTTCATCGTCCTCTTCAGGAAATGAGAACGTAGTCGGGACTAGTCGGGGAACGGAGTGATGGTCCAGATGATAGCATTAGTAGTCCTCATTATTATATGAAATAGTGTGATAATAAATGTATTTAAGACTCCATTTGAGTTGAATACTGTCTAGAAGACAATATTCGTTTTAAAACTCTCAGTTTATGTTTTGTCGTATTTTACACGATAGTTTTATTATTAAGTTGTATTTGAATTTGTACCATGTATTTGGCGACTCAAGATGGGTGATGTATACCTATTTTGGGGGCGTCACAGTTGGTATCAAAGCTTAGGGATAAGATCCCTAGCTGGGATGTGAGACAAGAACTGGGAGTGGAGAGACAGGAAATTCCTTCGCTAGTATGACCTACCTAAGTTTAATTGGTATTTAATTGATCAGTCAGAGTATAGGGGTAATATGTGGCATGTCAATTAACCCTTATTTCATGGCAGTATTTGAAAATGACATCTGAGAATGTTGAGAATAGCAATGGAGCACAGGAGATCGCTGAGTCTCCACAGATCAATAATCAGGATAATGTGCATCAGGAAGGCGACAATCCTCATGTAAACAACAACACTGACCAAATGATGAACGATCGAATATTCAGAGGCTTTATGCAATTCATGCAACATCAGGCGAGAGCGGCTCCTGTCCAAAATGTAGGTGGAAACACTGGCAACTCTCGGACAATCACCGCTAAACAGTTTAAGGAGCTGGGACCACCGGAGTTTTTTGGAGAGCCAAAATCACTTAAGGCGGAGATGTGGATAAAGCAGATCAACAAGATATTTGATGTCTTAGGATGCTCGAGGAGCAAAAGGTTCCTTTGCCACCTTCATGTTATGCGTGTGACGCGATTCTTCGTGGGAATCAGAAGCGTACTCAACTTGCCGCATGGAAGATGTCTTGGGAGAAGTTCTAAGAATCTGCTTCAACGACAAGTACTTTCCCGAAAGTATTCGTCACATGAAAGAGGTAGAGTTCATTAAACTAGAGCAAAACAACATGACCGTGTCATATTACGAAGCCAAGTTTGCTGAGTTGTCCCGGTTTGCGTCCCACTTAGTTGATAATGAGGAGAGAATGACGCGGATGTTTCTAAGAGGTTTGAAACCCGAGATACATCAATACCTTATCTCTCACAAACTTTGCTTATATTCAGATGTTGTGAATAGGGCTTAGTTATTGGAACGTGATAATGAGTCAACCCAACCAAGAGAGAGCAGTCGGCAAAATGATAATACCAGTGGTAGCAGTCATCGAAGCAGTGAAAACAAACGTGGAGGGAATCAACATGCCAGAAATGGTAACCACTTCGGTGGTAATCATGGTCAAGACAATAAGAGTGGACATTTCAAGAAGAGGAGATTCAACAATGATGGAAAGACGTCAGCACCAGCACCCGTTGTTAAGGAAGGAGAGCGACAACCTATCATATGCTTCAAATGCGGAGGGGAGGGACACATCAGTCCAAACTGTGCGATGCAATCTAAAGCTTGTTATAATTATGGAGGAGAAGGTCACCTAGCCTGATTTTGTCATGCACCGAAGACAAGTCCAGCTGGGATGGAGGCACCAAAGGTCGTCCCAGAAAAGTCAAAGTCGATAGTTCAAGGGAGAGCGTTTGTCATGACCTCTCAGAAAGCAAGGAACCCGAACGAGGTCATCATGGGTAAGTTTATCATAAACTCTAACGAAGTCTATACCTTATTTGATACCGGTTCTACCCATTCTTTTATTTCTCCTACTTGCGCTCAACGTTTAAATTTGACTAAGGAGAAATTAGACTTTGATTTATCTGTTAAAACTTCGTTGGGAGAAACCTTCATTACATCCACTGTTTATAAGTCTTTCTTGGTTTAAATCGGTACCCTCACATTACCTGTCGATCTTATTTCATTAAAAATACTTGCATTTGACGTAATTCTAGGGATTGATTGGTTAACTACTCATCATGCAAAAATTGATTGTTTTCGTAAGGTTGTTAGCTTTCATATTCCTAACCAACCTATTATGCGAATTCAAGCAACCAAACCATTAAAATCAATCATTGTCATCTCAAGCCATAAAGATATTTGTTTATTAAAAAATGGATGTCAAGCTTTCTTAGCTCATGTCACGGATTTAAACAAAAATACGTCAGTTTTGAATGATATTTCTATTATTAATAAATTTCCTGACGTATTCCCTGAAGAACTTCTTGGCCTACCCCCAGAGCAAGAAATTGAATTTTGTATCGACCTTAAACTTGGTATAAAACCCATTTCCAATGCCCCATATCGAATGGCTCCTATTGAACTTCAGGAGTTAAAGACCCAATTGCAGGAATTGTTATACATCGGTTTCATTCATCCTAGTACGTCTCCTTGGGGTGCTCCTGTTCTATTCGTGAAGAAGAAAGATGGGAGTATGCGACTTTGTATTGATTATCGGGAGTTGAATCATGTCACCATCAAGAATAGGTACACATTGCCACATATTGATAACCTGTTTGACCAGCTGCAAGGCGCCAAATTCTTTTCAAAGATCGATCTTCGTTCCGAATATCATCAGTTAAAGATTAGAACTGATGACATTACAAAGACGGCTTTCAAAAATTGGTACGGGCATTATGAATTCCTAGTCATGTCTTTTGGATTGACTAATGCTCTTGCTGCCTTCATGGATATTGTGAACCGAGTATTCAAGGAATATTTGGATCACTTTGTGGTCGTTTTTACTGATGACATCCTCATATATTCCAAAAGCCGTGAAGATCATGAGCAACACTTGAGGCTGATACTCCAAAAGCTTCGTGAAAACAAGCTTTATGCCAAGTTGAAGAAATGCGAGTTCTTGCTTGAGGAAGAAACATTACTTGGGCATGTAGCATCATGTCATGGAATATCTGTTGACCTGACAAAGATTAAAGCTATTCAAACCTGGGAGCAACCTAAATCAGTGACCGAAGTACGTAGCTTTATCGGCTTAGCTAGTTATTATCGAAGATTCGTAGAAGGGTTTTTTCGAATCGCTACTCCATTAACTCAGCTGACTCAGAAAGATACAAAATTCGGTTGGAGCATGGAATGTGAGAATATTTTTCAAGAACTCAAGAAGAGACTCATTTCAAAGACTGCTTACGACAATACCATCTAGCTCGGAGGATTTTGTCATCTCTGATGGACGCTTCAAGCAAAGGGTTAGGATGTGTTCTCATGCAACATGAGAAAGTTATAAGCGATGCCTCCTCTCGAAACTCAAAGAATATGAAAGGAATTATCCTACTCATGATCTAGAGTTGGCAGCTGTTGTCTTCGCACTTAAAATTTGGAGGAATTACTTGTATGGGGAGAAAGTGTAGATCTTTACGGATCATAAAAGCCTTAAATATTTCTTCACCCAAAAGGAACTCAACATGCGGCAACGACGTTGGCTTGAACTATTGAAAGATTATGATCATACCATTCAATACCATCCTAGTAAAGAGAACGTAGTAGCTAACGCATTGAGTAGAAGATCATATGCGGGTACGAGTGTGATATTATCAATGCAAAGGCCCATTTTATATGACTTACAAAGGATGGAGATAGAGTTAAAGACTCCAAGGACCCACATGATGATGGCAAATATACAAGTAGAACCGACTTTAATCGATAAAGTTAAAGCTGCTCAAGCCATAAACCTGGAGCTGATGAATATGAGGAATAAAGTGAAAGAAGGTGATATGCCGGAAGCAAGAATCGATGAAGAACGAATACTTTGAGTCAACTCCAGACTTTGTGTTCCTAACGACCCTAATTTAAAGTATAAAATCATGATGGAGGCGCACAACACACCGTTTGGAATCCATCCTGGGAGTACCAAAGTGTATTATGATCTTTGACATACATTTTGGTGGAGCAATATGAAGAGATAGATCACGGATTTTATCTCAAGGTGTCTAACTTATCAACGAGTCAAGGCGGAGCATCAAGTACCAAAAGGTCCATTGCAACCGCTTGAAATTCCAGAATGGAAGTGGGATCACATTACCATGGATTTCGTTACCGGTCTTCCCAAGGTTTCTCAAGGCTTATATGCGATTTGGGTCATTGTTGATAGATTGACCAAGTCTGCTCATTTTTTACCTATACGAGAAACTTATACACTTGAACGTCTTGCTCGTATGTACATAAACGAGATTGTAAGATTTCATGGTATGCCAGTATCCATAGTTTCTGATCGAGACCCAAGATTTACTTCAAGATTTTGGGTTAGTTTGCAAAAAGCTATGGGCATGGATTTACGATTTAGTTCGGCTTATCATCCTCAAACGGATGGGCAGTCAGATAGGACTATTCAAACTCTTGAAGATCTATTAAGACTCTATGTCCTTGACTCCAAGGGAAGTTGGGACAAGTTCTTACCGTTGGTGGAGTTTTCCTACAACAACAGTTATCAAGCAAGTATTGGCATGGCTCCATTCGAGGCGTTATATGGAAGAAAGTGTCGTTCTCCAGTATGCTGGGATGAGTTGGGTGAAGCAACGCTGTTGGGACCGGAGTTGGTACGTTTGACTACGGAAAATATTCAAACGATCCGACAACGTATAAAAACCTCACAAGATTGACAAAAGAGTTATGCTGACCTTCATCGAAAGGACGTGGAATTCAATATTTGAGAACATGTGTTGTTACGTGTTGCTCCATGGAAAGGATTTACGAGATTTGGCACGAGAGGAAAGCTCAATCCTCGATTCATTGGCCCATTTTTAATCCTCAAACGAGTAGGAACTGTGGCCTATAGACTCGCCTTACCGCCAACTATGTCTCGTGTTCATAACGTTTTTCACATATCTATGTTACGTAAATATGTGAAATACCCGAACCACATTATTGAGTTAGAACCGGACGAAATAGTGGAAGATTTAACGTATGAAGAGGTTCCTGTTAAAATCTTGGATAAGAAGGAGCATATTTTACGCTCCAAGGTTATACCTCAAGTCAACATTTTGTGGAGAAACCACGATGTTGAGGAAATGACTTGGGAGTTAGAATTTGAAATGAAATCAAGGTATCCTCACCAATTCATCATACCAGGTATGTACCCTAATTTCGAGGGCAAAATTTCATAAGAATGGGAGGTTGTAAGACCCCAACTTTTATGAATAAAGATGAATTTTCTATAAATATCATTTTTGAATATTATGGAGTGAATTTAATATAATGTTATAGTTGTGGGTAATATTTATAAATTTTGCAAAGTACGCAAGTTGTTATATTATATTCGATTGGTTAGGGAATATTCGTTTTAACAAGGAATATTCGTACGATGGTACAATCATTGGTGGACCCCACAATGGAATTATTGTCGGATTGAGAAAACGACAAAAATATCTTTTATATAAATAACGACGTAGTTGTTACCATTAACACTGTTGGAATACCTGGTGGTTAAAATATAGTAATACGCAGGGTTGCACAGTAGCACACGATATTACACAATATTTTTGAATTATTGATTCTTACGTAAGAAGGTACTACTCAATAATTATTACAGTAATTACTGTTCAATATTTTATTTTATTTATTCAATAATTGCTGTGTTGATATTTTATATTATTGTTGTTTTAATAATTGTCACTCCACAATATTTTCCATTATCAAATCAATAATTCATATTATTTGAATAATATTATTAGATAGCATTATTGGCAATGTCTGGAAAGTTCTGTCAAGGAGAGGTTTGGTCACGTAATTGCGCGTCAGTAAGGAGAAATCCTTATCGGAAAGCGCCCTCTTTTCTGGGAACGGCCTGATTGTCATTATTGTGATTCTGTAATATTTTTTGTGAATAGTTAATTATTGATTTATATGATAAGGAAATATTTATTTTATGTGGACATAAATGATGGATAGGAAAATATTTATTTTATGTGGTTATAAATGAAGAAATTAATGTAGAGGTGTTTTATCAGTATTTTGTCGGATTGGAGGTATTAAAAAATCAAATCGGTATTCTTAAAGCTCTATCATTAATGAGTTATAATTTTAATCGTAATATTTGGATCGTTGTAATTTTTGGATATGTTATACATATATAAGTTGAGTATTTATCCACAAATTTTGAACCGTTAATAATTAACGTATGATTTGTTATGAATTTTAAGAGGTATTGAAAATTGTCCGTTTGTGGAATTCAGATGTTTTCTGTTTGGAATTTGGAAAAACTCTCTTCTGCAAAGTTATAGAGAATTTGATTTCGTGTGGAATGGACATAAAATTCATATTTTTCTGATAAAAAGGCCTATTTTTTATGAATTATTGAAGTTTTGGAAAATAAATGTTTTTATTAAAAACATGGTGGACCCCACTTTTTGGTTGGTGTGGAAAGTTACTGATTTTGGTGGGGCCCACTAGTGGTGGCTGAGTTTTGGTCAAGAAAATGTGCGTGGAAAAAAATAATAATATTATTTTATTATTTAGTCTCCTATGGCGTTCTAGCAGTTTTCCTATAAATAGGCGCTTAAGTTAGAATTGAAAATCACACCAGAATTAGAGAATTCTTCTTCTATAATCTTGAGCGTATTTCTTTCGAGTTTTAGAAAGCTTTGAACGTAGAAAATAGTAAAAGTTTTTTCAAGAATATCCCCGCTATACCAGTTGGAATACTCTTCTTTTCAAGGTAAGGGATGTTATTTTTGTTCAATATTCACTTGAAATAATACTTTCTTCCATACTCTGTAGTAAGTAATATTATTTCGTTTCAAATTTTGAATTCTATACTTTTTTTGTTAAAATTTTGGCTTCTATACTCCATAAAATTAGTAGAATATCCTTGATATTTGTGCTTCATCCAGTATCTTTTCATGGAAATATTATTCTGAGCATTCTTGATAAGTTTTAACTTTTTCATGCCAGAGTACTATTCACGGGGTTACTATTCCTGAAGTACTATTCACGGGGTATTATTCACTCAAGTACTATTCACCCGGGGTACTATTAATGATAAAAATTGATTCGTTTTTGGTCCAAATTATTTTTGGTACAATATTATTCTTGAATTTTACTCCACAAAGCAGTATTATGTTGACAATTTGGACGTTATTGATTTCTAGATAAATTAAATTATAAATCTTTAAAAATTTATCCTTAAACTTGTTTTATTGAATTCTTATATCATTATCATCATCCTCATGTTTATATTATGTTGAAAGTCATCTGTGGCCTGTAGTGCATAGATGGACTTGGTATGATTATGACCAGGGATTATTCGGTACAATCATGACCGTAATGTTACAAATGATGTGGTAAAAGTCCTCATTGGCCCGTAGTGCATGATGGACAGTTGTTGGCATGATCATGACCATTGATGAATACACGAATATCCTTGGCCCGTAGTGCATGTGTAAGACCCCAACTTTTATGAATAAAGATGAATTTCCAATAAATATCATTTTTGAATATTATGGAGTAAATTTGATATAATGTTATAGTTGTGGGTAATATTTAGAAATTTTGAAAAGTATGCAAGTTGTTATATAATATGCGATTGGTCGGGGAATATTCATTTTAACAGGAAATATTTGTAGGACGGCATAATCAATGGAGGACCCCATAACGAAATTATTATCGGATTGAGAAAACGACAAAAATATTTTTATGAAAATAATGGCGGAAGTTTTACCATTAAATGTTGAAACACCCTTGTTAAAAAATACAATGAATACGCGTGGTTGCATAGTAGCACAATTGTATTGATTATTGATGCTTACATGAGAAGTCACTCGGTTTTGTTCAATTATTGCTACAAAGAATTGTTGCATAGTATCTCACGTTATTTGATTCAATTATTGTCGATATTTTATATATTATTAAATCAATAATTGCGATAACAAAGTTATTAATATTATTATTTGCAATATTAACGATGTCTAGAAGTTACGCCAAGGAGAGGTTTGGTCACCTAATTGCGCCATGATAGGGAGAAATCCTTATTGAAAAGCCCCTTTTCCTAGAACGACACGGTCGATTAATATTGTGAATTATAATAATGATGATAAATGTTGTTAAACATATTGAGGTGTCTTTTATGAAGTCACGTATATATATATATATATATATATATATATATATATATATATATATATTGTTTTATTAGTATTATTAATGTAAAAAAAACGGAAAAGCTTTTTATATAAAAAATGTAATACTTTTATAAAGTTATTTGTTTTATTAGACAATAATTAAAATATAATATATTTTATTATGCATAGTGTTTTGCATAGTAAAATCTTTTTATATAAAACATAATACTTTTATAAAGTTATTTGTTTTATTATACATTAATTAGAATATAATATATTTTATTATGCATAGTGTTTGCATAGTAAAATCTTTTTATATAAAATAGAATAATTTTATAAAGTTAATTATTTTATTAGATTTTAAATAATATATATATATATATATATTATATTTTATTGCATAGTATCCTTTCTATTTTCCTATAAATAGGATGCTTAGTTAGAATTGAAATCACACCAGAAATTCAGAGAATTTTCTTCTATAATCTTGAGTGTATTTCTTTAGAGTTTTAAGAAGCTTTGAGCGTAGTGCAAGTTTTCTTCAAGTATATCCCCGCCCTACCCGTCGGAGTACTCTTCTTTATAAGGTAAG
Organism: Panax ginseng; assembly: GCA_020205605.1. Classification (NCBI taxonomy): domain Eukaryota; kingdom Viridiplantae; phylum Streptophyta; class Magnoliopsida; order Apiales; family Araliaceae; genus Panax; species Panax ginseng. The sequence continues at coordinate 50,317,023 of CM035149.1, read as the reverse complement.
GGATATTATTTGTTATACTCGTAAGGGGTATTATTTCTTTTGTCTTCATGAAGAGAACTTCTGTTATTCCATTCTTTACTATTCTGTTGGAATAACTCAGTATATCGCGACTACCCTATACTTGGTGAAATTCTTACATTATTCCATTCTTTATTATTATGTTGGAATAACTGTCTCATCCGAAAATTGCATACATGGTAAAATTCTTCTATTATTCCATTCTTTATTATTATGTCGGAATATCATGTCTGTGCGTTTACGCATGACCTGGTTCCATTATTTATTATTCTGTTGGGAATAACCTGTCTGTGCGATCTATCGCGTGCATGGTGAATTCTTCAGTTATTCCATTCTTTATTATTCTGTTGGAATAACCTATCTATGTGGATTACCACATGCATGGTGAATTCTTCAGTTATTCCATTCTTTATTATTCTGTTGGAATAACATGTCTTTGTGGATTACCACATGCATGGTGAATTCTTCAGTTATTTCATTCTTTATTATTCTGTTGGAATAACCTATCTATGTAGTATTAATAAGTGTGATGATGAGTTTACTAAGTGATTGATAATATTTTGATAAATTTAAAGTCTTTAATATTTATCCTTGTTTTCGTTTGATTAATGATTATATCATTGTCATCATCCTCATGCTTATATTGTGATGAAAATCATCTTTGGCTTACGTGCATAGATGGACTTGGTATGATTATGACCAGGGATCATTCGATATAATCATGACATGTAATGTTGTAAATGATGTGGTAAAAGTCCTCAGCGGCCTGTAGTGCATTGATGGACAGTTTTTGGTATGATTATGACCAGGGAATATTCGGTATAGTCATGACCATTGATGATTTAATGAATATCCTTGGCCCATAGTGTAGGGATGACTCGATGATGTGGATTATTTATTAAGCTGAGTCTCAGCGATAAAAGTGATGAAAAACCTTTTTAAATCATAAAAGATAGTAGATTTTATTCTCTACTTGACTCTTTTAATGGATTGCTTGTTCCGCTGCAGTTAAACTTGATGTTGTTATATTTTATCAGTTTAACATTGTTGAAGGCTAAGTATAATTTATTTTGCATTATCATAGTCATAATATTTCTTATTGGGCTAGTTGAGCTCACCCTTTCTTTTATTGTTCTCTTCAGGAAATGAGAATATAGCTGGGACTAGTCGGGGAATGGAGTGACGGTCCAGATAATAGCATTAGTAGTCTTCACTATGGCATGACATGCAATATATAATTGTATTGAGGACCTAAGATGTTTGTGTCGTATTTTATACGTCACTTAATAATTGATTTTGGTGAACAACAATAGGGTGATGAGAACCCGACCCTGAAAACGTCAAAAGTGCACAGTAGTAAATGAAGAGAACAGAAATCTTCTCGTGTCCCTTTGGAGACTTAAAATATTTGTTGTTGTACTTTATATGGCATTATTAATTTGAGTATGAATATTGTCGTATTATATACGTTATAATATTTGTATTGAAACTCACAGTATATATATCGTCGTATTTTACACGACTGTTGTATAATTAAGTTGTATTTGAATTTTATACCATATATCTGGCGACTCAAGGTGGGTGATGTATACCCATTTTTGGGGGCGTCATAGTTGGTATCAAAGCTTAGGGATATGATCCCTGGCTGAGATGTGAGACAAGAACTAGGAGGGGAGAGACGGGGAATTCCTTCGCTAGTATGACCTACCTAAGTTTATTTGGTATTTAATTGGTCGGTCAGAGTATAGAGATAATATGTTATATGTTAATTAACCCTTGTTTTGTGGCAGTATTTAAAAATGGCATCCAAAAATGTTGAGATAAGCAATGAAGCACATGAGACCGTTGAGTCACCAACGATCAATGCCCAGGGTAATGTGTAACAAGAAGACAATAATCCTCATGAAAACAATAACACTGATGAAATGGTGAACGATGGGATGTTCAGAGGCTTTATGAAATTCATGCAACATCAGACGAGAGCGGCTCCTGTCCAAAATGCAGGTGGAAACACTGACAACTCTCGGACGGTCACCGCTAAGCAGTTCAAGGAGCTGGGACCACCAGAGTTTTTTGGAGAGCCAAAACCACTTAAGGCGGAGACTTGGATAAAGCAGATCAACAAGATAATTGATGTCTTGGGATGCTCCGAGGAACAAAAAGTTCCCTTTGCCAACTTCATGTTGCGTGCAGAGGCAAATTACTGGTGGGAATCTATAAAGCGTACTCAACCTGCCGCACTGAAGATATCTTGGGAGAAGTTCCAAGAATTGTTCAATGACAAGTACTTTCCTGAAAGTATTCGTCACGTGAAGGAGGTGGAGTTCATCAAGCTTGAGCAAAACAATATGACCGTGGCACAGTACGAAGCTAAGTTTTCCGAGTTGTCTCGGTTTGCATCCCACTTGGTTGATAATGAGGAGAGAATGACGCGGATGTTTCTAAGAGGTTTGAAACCCGAGATACTTCAATACCTTATCTCTCATAAACTATGTTTGTATTCAGATGTTGTGAATAGGGCTCGGTTATTGGAGCGCGATAATGAGTCAACCCAACCAAGAGAGAGCAGTCGATAAGTCGATAATACCAGTGGTAGCAGTCATCGAAGCGGTGACAACAAACGTGGAGGGAATCAACATGCCAGAAATGGTAACCACTTCGGTGGTAATCATGGCCAAGATAATAGAAGTGGAAATTTCAAGAAGAGAAGGTTCAGCAAAGATGGAAAGACGTCAGCACTAGCACCCGCTGTTAAAGAAGGAGAATGACCGCCGGACGTATGTTACAAATGTGGAGGGGAAGGACACATAAGTCCAAAATGTACGATGCAGTCCAAAGCATGTTACAATTGTGGAAAAGAAGGTCACCTAGCCCCATTTTGTCGTGCACCAAAGTCAAGTCCAGCTGGGATGGAGGCATCCAAGGGTGTCCCAGACAAGACAAAATTGGTAGTTCAAGGAAGACCGTTTTCCATTCCTTTATTTCTCCTACTTGCGCTTAACGTTTAAATTTGACTTCGGAGAAATTAGACTTTGATTTATCTGTTGAAACTCTGTTGGGAGAAGCCTTCATTACATCCACAATTTATAAGTCTTGTTTGATTAAAATCGGTAACCGCACGTTACCTGTCGATCTTATTTCTTTGAAAATACTTGCATTTGATGTGATTCTAGGGATTGATTGGTTAACTACTCATCATGCAAAAATTGATTGTTTTCGTAAGGTTGTTAGCTTTCATATTCCTAACCAACCTATTATGCGAATTCAAGCAACCAAACCATTAAAATCCATCACTGTCATCTCAAGCCATAAAGCTATTCATTTATTAACAAACGAATGCCAAGCTTTCTTAGCTCATGTCACGGATCTAAACAAAAATACGTCAGTTTTGAATGATATTTCTATTATTAATGAATTTCCTGACGTATTCCCGGAAGAACTTCCTGGCCTACCCCCAGAGCGTGAAATTGAATTTTGTATCAACCTTGAACCCGGTACAAAACCCATTTCCAAAGCCCCATATCGAATGGCTCCTATTGAACTTCAGGAGTTAAAGACCAAACTGCAGGAATTGTTAGACATCGGTTTCATTCGTCCTAGTACGTCTCCTTGGGGTGCTCCTTTTCTATTCGCGAAGAAAAAATATGGGAGTATGCGACTTTATATTGATTATTGGGAGTTGAACCATGTCACTATCAAAAATAGATATCCATTGCCTCGCATTGATGACCTGTTTGACCAGTTGAAAGGCGCCAAATTTTTTTCAAAGATTGATCTTCGTTCCGGATATCACCAATTGAAGATTAGAACCGATGACATTCCAAAGACGGCTTTTAGAACTCGGTACGGGCATTATGAATTCCTAGTCATGTCTTTTGGATTGACTAATGCTCCTGCTGCCTTCATGGATATGATGAACCGAGGATTCAAGGAATATTTGGATCACTTTTTGGTCGTCTTTATTGATGACATTCTCATATATTCCAAAAGTCGTGAAGATCATGAGCAACACTTAAGGCTGATACTCCAAAAGCCTCGTGAAAACAAAATTTATGCCAAGTTGAAGAAATGCGAGTTCTGGCTTGAGGAAGTAGCATTCCTTGGGCACGTAGTATCAAGTCATGGAATATCTGTTGACCCAGCAAAGATTGAAGCAATTCAAAGTTGGGAGCAACCTAAATCAGTGACCAAAGTACGTAGCTTTCTTGGTTTAGCTGGTTATTATCGGAGATTCGTGGAAGGATTTTCTTGAATCGCTACTCCATTAACTCAGCTGACTCGGAAAGATACAAAGTTTGGTTGGAGCGAAGAATGCGAGAAGTGTTTTCAAGAACTCAAGAAAAGACTCATTTCAGCACCTATTCTGAAATACCATCTGGCTCGGAGGGATTTGTCATCTACAGTGATGCTTCGGTAAAAGGGTTAGGATGCGTTCTCGTGCAACATGGGAAAGTCATAGCCTATGCCTCTCGGCAACTCAAAGAATATAAGAGGAATTATCCTACTCATGATCTAGAGTTGGCAGCTGTTGTCTTCGCACTTAAAATTTGGAGGCATTACTTGTATGGGGAGAAAGTGGAGATCTTTACGGATCACAAAAGCCTCAAATACTTCTTCACTCAATAGGAACTCAACATGCGACAACGACGTTGGCTTGAACTGTTGAAAGATTATGATCATACCATCCAATACCACCCTGGAAAAGCGAATGTGGTAGCTGACGCATTGAGTAGAATATCATATACGGGTATGAGTGCAATATTGTCAACGCAAAGGCCCATTTTGTATGACTTACAAAGGATGGAGATAAAGTTAAAGACTCCAGGGACCCATGTGATGATGGTTAATATACGAGTATAACCGACTTTAATTGATAAAGTTAAAGCTACTCAAGCTACAGACCTGGAGCTGATGCGTATGAGGAAGAAAGTGCAAGAAGGTGCTATGCCAGAAGCAAGAATCGATGAAGAAGGAATACTTTGAGTCAACTCCAGACTTTGTGTTCCTAACGACCCTAATTTAAAGTATAAAATCATGATGGAGGCGCACAACACACCATTTGCAATCCATCTTGGGAGTACCAAAATGTATCATGATCTTCGTCAAACATTTTGGTGGAGCAATATGAAGAGAGAGATAGCGCTGTTTATCTCAAGGTGTCTAACTTGTCAACGAGTCAAGGTGGAGCATCAAGTGCCAAAAGGTCCATTGCAACAACTTGAAATTCCGAAATGGAAGTGGGAGCACATTACCATGGATTTCGTTACTGGTCTTCCAAAGGTTTCTCAAGGCATATATTCAATTTGGGTCATTGTTGATAGATTAACCAACTCTGCTCACTTCTTACCAATACAAGAAACTTATACACTTGAACGTCTTGCTCGTATGTACATAAACGAGATTGTAAGACTGCATGGTATGCCAGTATCCATTGCTTCTGATCGAGACCCAAGATTTACTTAAAGATTTTGGGTTAGTTTACAAAAAGCTATGGGCACGGATTTACGATTTAGTTCACATTATCATCCTCAGATGAACGGACAATCAGAGTGGACTATTCAAACTCTTGAAGATTTATTAAGACTCTGTGTCCTTGACTTCAAGGGAAGTTGGGACAAGTTCTTACCGTTGGTGGAGTTTTCCTACAACAACAGCTATCAAGCAAGTATTGGCATGGCTCCATTCGAAGCGTTGTATGGAAGAAAGTGTCGTTCTCCAGTATGCTGGGGTGAGGTGGGTGAAGCAACGTTGTTGGGACCGGAGTTAGTACGTATGACTACATAAACGATTCAAATGATCCGATAACATATAAAAACCTCACAAGATCGACAAAAGAGTTATGTTGATCTTCATCGAAAGGACGTGGAATTCGATATTGGAGATCATTTACGTGTTGCTCCATGGAAAGGAGTTATGAGATTTGGAAAGAAAAAAAAGCTCAATCCTCGATTCATCGGCCCATTTTTAATCCTCGATCGAGTAGGAACTGTGGCCTATAGACTCGCTTTACCGCCAAGTATGTCTCGTATCCATAAAGTTTTTCATATATCCATGTTACGTAAATATGTGAAAGACCCAAACCACATTATTGAGTTAGAACCGGACGAAATAGCAGAAGATTTAACATATAAAGAGATTCCTGTTCAAATCTTGGATAAGAAGGAACATATTCTACGCTCCAAGGTTATACCTCAAGTCAAGGTTTTGTGGAGAAAGAACGATGTTGAGGAAATGACCTGGGAGTTAGAATCTGAAATAAAATCAAGGTATCCTTGCCTCTTTGACATACCAGGTATGTACCTTAATTTCGAGGGTGAAATTTCATAATAAGGGAGGTTGTAAGACCCCAACTTTTATGAATAAAAATGAATTTTCAATAAATATTATTTTTGAATATTATGGAGTAAATTTGATATAATGTTATAGTTGTGGGTAATATTTAAAAATTTTGAAAAGTATGCAAGTTGTTATATAATATTCGATTGGTCAGAGAATATTCGTTTTAACATGGAATATTAAATGCGACCAAAGACAATCATTGGTGGACCCATAACGGAATTATTGTCGGATTGAGAAAATGACAAAAATATTTTTATGAAAATAACGGCGGAAGTTTTACCATTAACTGTTGAAACACCCGGTGTTAAAAGTACAGTAATACGCGTGGTTGCATAGTAGCACACGGTATTGATTATTGATGCTTACGTGAGAAGTCACTCAGTTTTGTTCAATTATTATTACGATGAATTGCATATAGTATCTCACGTTATTTGATTCAATTATTGTCGATATTTTATATATTATTAAATCAATAATTGAGATAACAAAGTTATCAATATTATTATTTGCAATATTAACGATGTCTAGAAGTTACGCCAAGGAGAGGTTTGGTCACCTAATTGTGCGCCAATAGGGAGAAATCCTTATTGGAAAGCCCCCTCTTTCTTGGGAACGACTGGTCGATTAATATTGTGAATTATAATAATGATGATAAATGTTGTTAAATATATTGAGGTGTCTTTTTATGAAGTCACGGAAGTTTATATATATATATATATATATATATATATATATATGTTATATAAATTTTATTTTATTAGTATTATTAATGTAATAAAACAGAAAAGCTTTTTATATAAAACAGAATACTTTTATAAAGTTAATTGTTTTATTAGATTTTAAATAATATATATATATATATATATTATTATATTTTATTGCATAGTATCCTTTCTATTTTCCTATAAATAGGATGCTTAGTTAGAATTGAAATCACACCAGAAATTCAGAGAATTCTCTTCTATAATCTTGAGCGTATTTCTTTAGAGTTTTAAGAAGCTTTGAGCGTAGTGCAAGTTTTCTTCAAGTATAACCTCGCACTACCCGTCGGAGTACCCTTCTTTATAAGGTAAGGGATATTATTTGTTATACTCGTAAGGGGTATTATTTCTTTCATCTTCATGAAGAGAACTTCTGTTATTCCATTCTTTACTATTCTGTTGGAATAACCTGTATATGCGGACTACCCTATACTTGGTGAAATTCTTCTGTTATTCCATTCTTTATTATTATGTTGGAATAATCTGTCTATGCGAAGTACCGCATACATGGTGAAATTCTTCTGTGACGCCCCCAAAACAGGTATACATCACCCATCTTGAGTCGCCAGAAAATACACTATAAAAATCATTTACAACTTCATTTATACAACTGTCGTGCAAAATACGACGACATGTATACAGTGAGTTTTAATACAAATGTTTGTAACTCTCATGGTGCCTCGACCACAACCATACAATGGTACATTACATAAAGGTACAGTCAAAAACTATTTTAGAAATTAAAATCTTTGGAAAGTGCTCAAGGAAACCTTCGTACATAGGAGGCCATGAATCTAAGTTATGATAGATATCATATGTCCAGAGAATTATCCTTGGTTGATCCAATAGACCCCAAAGAAAAACGAGAAGATTACTATCATGTTCCTTCCAATGGTGAGTCTTCTCTTGACATATAACTATCCCCACTGTCTCCAAGTGAAAATTATATTTCAAATAAACTCCAAGATCAAATAGGTAGTGCTCGTAGATATACTCAGCAAGTGGATGTGCACAACCCTGTCTTATGATAACACGAGGTTGTATGTCATTAGACATCTTGTATGATAGTGTCAAAACACCCTTCCAAAGTTGGGTTTGCCTCACCCTATTCGGTTTACCAAAATTAAATATCAAATGACATATACAATACGACACACTTATCTAAAGTTCTCAATAAAATTATTTCCATACTATTTAGGGAGAACCTCAATAGCTATAGACCACCGTTCTATTCCCCTGTTATCCCCGCTCGACCCAGCTACACTCTTATTACCTGAAAGGAATTGTGAAGCAAAAGGGTAAGCACAACTAGCCCAGTAAAGAATATCATAACTAAAGATAATTCAATTATCAATAGCTTTTATCAATAATAAATCAGAGATTTAGAACATATGGTAGATGATAAAACTTTTCAACCATAGTTGCAGTGGAACGAGCAATCCATTAAAAGAGTCAAATAGACCATCAGGTCTATTATCTTCTCCATGTTAAAAGTCCACCAATAATGTTTTATCCTTGTAACATCAATCAACAATTCATGTCCACAATCATATGAATAACTCATAATCATAATTGTGATTCTGAATTCCTTTTTGCACCCAGGACGAAGATAATTTTTATCACCTATCTTCACCTGAAACATCAAAAATCATGGTTATACCAAATCACAATCCCTGCTCATAATCATACTAATAAAATCATCTTTGCGCTATGACCAAAGATATTCATTAAAAATTCATCTTTGCACTACAGGCCAAAGACATACAACTGTATTTTAGAAGCGTTAAGCAGAGCATGATATCTACTATCTTCTATGAATTTAAAAGTTTATTATCAATATTTTTATCGCTGAGACTCAGCTTAATAAATAATCCACATCATCGAATCACCCCTGCACTACGGCCAAGGATATTCGTTAATATCACATCCATGAATTATCCATGCACTACGGCCAAGGATATTCATTATTATCACATCCATGAATTAATATTTCATTGTTGAGACTCATTCAATAATTAATCCACATCATCAATTCATCCCCGCACTATATAGGCCAATGATATTCTTTTTAGTATCACGACCACGAATTATCCATGCATGCGGCCAAAAGATAATTGTGTTTTCATCAACGGTCCTGATCATGCCATAAAACAATTCATCTTTGCACCCTTGGCCGAAGAGAATCCATAGCCATAATCATACCAAAAACTGTCCATCAATGTACTACGGCCAATGAGGACTTTTTCCACATCATTTGTAGCATTACGGTCATGATTATACCGAATAATCCCTGGTCATAATCATACCAAGTCCATCTATGCACTACCGGCCACAGATGACTTTCAATATAATATATACATAAGAATGATGACAATGATATAAATAGTAATCAAACGAAAACAAGGATAAATATTAAAGACTTTAAATTTATCCAAATATTATCAATCACTTAATAAACTCATAATCAAATATTATTAATATTATAATAATATTTTAATTACTTCTTAAACTTATAAATAATTTATTTCAATTGTTTTCACTTTACCAAATAATGCATTTAATCATTAAAAATGCAATACTCATAAGATTTCATCACCAATGATTAAATTCCTCATCAAAAATCTGCATATACCTTATATAGGATTTCTAAGCCATAAAATCCTATTTTTCAACTTCACATACTTCACATGACATATTTAACTCATATGTTCAGTAATTAAACTATTTTTATGAAAATACCAAATCAGTCCCAAAAATATTTCTTTTAAAGATTTAATGTAATATAGTCTCATAATGAACATATATTTTTCTCGGAATTTTTAAAATTCATTACTATTTTTCAAAAATCAATTTCTAATTAATTCCTTAAGAAATTAGCTACCTCAAGTTTAACTCCAGAAACTCCCAAATCTTGGAAGGATCTTACACATGTTAACGTGAGCTTCCAGTTTAAATTTCATGGTGATCGGAGTTATAGAACTCTGGTTATAGCGTTTTTCGTCAGAATGAAATGGTCATAACTTGAAATGGTCATAACTTGCTCATTTTAAGTCGAAATGAGCTCATTTTTGGACAGGAGGTACCTTATACTATATAATTTCATGTCCCAAAAGGCCAGAATTTTTCTCACAAATTAAGTGGCCGAAAGAGCCCTTCTAAAAATCTGGACAGTAGCATTTTGGTAATTTCCAGCTTTTGACTCCTTTGCTAAAATCAGTCCACACGAAAATCTACAACACCTTTTCTAGTGATTCCACTTGGAGATTCTACAAAACTCATAGATCTAACTCTAGAACTTGACCACACTCAAAAATTCAAAATATAATAGGAGATATGGTCAATTGAATATTCTATTTTCACCAAAATCTAATTTTTAACCCTTTGTGATTTCTAAGAAACTTTCATGTTTTCACATAATAACCAACATAACTCATCATAACACTTACTAATACTTCATATACCCATGATTTTCATCAGTCCAATGTTTTTATTATGACTCTCGTCATAATCAACGTAACCAGATCATTTCCATAATTTAATAAGGAATGAATATAAAGGATCATTCACCATGCATGTGGTAATCCACATGATAAAGTTTATTCCAATGTAATAATTAAGAATGGAATAATAAAAGGATTCACCATGCATACGATAGAGACCGCATGCATGTGTTTATTCCCAATGAATAATAAATAATGGAACCAGTCCCACAGAACGCATGCATGTGATATTCCGGCGAGAATAATAAATGTGGAATAATAAATAATGGAATCAGTCCAACAGTAAATGCATGCATGTGGATATTCCGACAGAATAATAAATGCGGAATAATAAATAATGGAACCAGGTCCAGCATAAAACGCACAGATAGGATATTCCAACAGAATAGTAAAGAATGAAATAATATAAGAATTTCACCATGTATGCGGTACTTCGCATAGACAGGTTATTCCAACATAATAATAAGGAATGGAATAACAGAAGAAGATCACCATGTATGTGGTGCTTCGCATAAACAGGTTATTCCAACATAATAATAAAGAATGGAATAACAGAAGTTCTCTTCATGAACATGAAAAAAAATAATACCCCTTACCTTATAAAGAAGAGTACTCCGATGGTAGGGCGGGGATATACTTGAAGAAACTTGCACTACGCTCAAAGCTTTCTTAAACGCTAAAGAAAGACGCTCAAGATTATAGAAGAAGAATTCTCTCTACGCTTTCTCTCTAGAGTTTCAAAGAATTAAGTAAGAAATAATGAAGGAATGAGCTTCTATTTATAGAAGAATGGATGAATAAGAACCAATCCATGAAACGGTCCCGCATTGATTTACTTTTAAACAAACGGTCCAGATGGTTTACAATAAAATATAATATATTCTATTTAGAATCTAATAAAACGAATAACTTTATAAAAGAATTACATTTATATAAAAGATTTTTTACTATGCAAACACTATGCGAGTAACTATGCAAACACTATGCGTGCACATGCAAAACACTATGCATAATAAAATATAATATATTCTAATTATTGTCTAATAAAATGTATAACTTTATAAAAGTATTACATTTTTATATAAAAAGATTTTACTATTAGCCTAATAAAACGAATAACTTTATAAAAGTATTCATTTTATATAAAAAATATTCTGTTTTATTACATTAATAATACTAATAAAACAAAACTTCATTATCACTTACTTTGAAAAATTTTCAAATGTCACCCTTAACTTTAAACTTTTATCAATTTAACTATTCACCAAAATAGAAAAATTGAATACTTTTATTTCATAAAATTCGGGGTCTCGCATCTTCTATTATTCCATTCTTTATTATTCATTTTAATATCATGTCCGCAATGCGTTCGCGCATGACACGGTTCCATTATTTATTATTCCGCTGTATATTACGTCTGCATGCGTTCTGCATGACTGGTTCCATTATTTATTATTACATTTGGGAATAACTCGTCTGCATGCGATCTATCGCGTGCATGGTGAATTCTTCAGTTATTCCATTCTTTATTATTCTGTTGGAATAACCTGTCTATGTGGATTACCACATGCATGGTGAATTCTTCAGTTATTTCATTCTTTATTATTACTGTTGGAATAACTCTTTTTCTTTGTGGATTACCACATGCATGGTGAATTCTTGATTATTCCATTCTTTATTATTACATTGGAATAACTCGCTCTATATGGATTACCACATGCATGGTGAATGATCCTTTGTATTCATTCCTTATTAAATTGTGGAAATGATCTGTTTACGTGGATTATGATGAAAGTCATAATAAAAGCATTGGACTGATGAAAATCATGGGTATATGTAGTATTAGTAAGTTTGGTGATGAGTTTATTAAGTGATTGATAATATTTTGATAAATTTAAAGTCTTTAATATTCATCCTTGTTTTCGTTTGATTAATGTTTATATCATTGTCATCATCCTTATGCTTATATTGTGATGAAAATCATCTTTGGCTTACGTGCATAGATGGACTTGGTATGATTATGACCAGGGATCATTCGGTATAATCATAACATATAATGTTGTAAATGATGTGGTAAAAGTCCTCAACGGCTTGTAGTGCATTGATGGACAGTTTTTGGTATGATTATGACCAGGGAATATTCGGTATAGTCATGACCATTGATGATTTAATGAATATCCTTGGCCCGTAGTGCAGGGATGACTCGATGATGTGGATTATTTATTAAGCTGAGTCTCAGCGATAAAAGTGATGAAAAACCTTTTTAAATCATAAAAGATAGTAGATTTTATTCTCTATTTGACTCTTTTAATGGATTGCTTGTTCCGCTGCAGTTAAACTTGATGTTGTTATATTTTATCAGTTTAACATTGTTGAAGGCTAAGTATAATTTATTCTGCATTATCATAGTCATAATATTTCTTATTGGGCTAGTTGAGCTCACCCTTTTTTTTACTGTTTTCTTCAGGAAATGAGAATATAGCTGGGACTAGTCGGGGAATGGAGTGACGGTCCAGATAATAGCATTAGTAGTCCTCACTATGGCATGACATGCAATATATAATTGTATTGAGGACCTAAGATGTTTGTGTCGTATTTTTTATGTCACTTAATAATTGATTTTGGTGAACAACAATAGGGTGATGAGAACTCGACCCTGAAAGCGTCAAAAGTACACCGCAGTAAAATGAAGAGAACAGAAATCTTCTCGTGTCCCTTTGGAGACTTGAAATATTTGTTGTTGTACTTTATATGGCATGTATTAATTTGAGTATGAATATTGTCGTATTATATACGTTACAATATTTGTATTGAAACTCACAGTATATATGTCATCGTATTTTGCATGACTGTTGTATAATTAAGTTGTATTTGAATTTTATACCATGTATCTGGTGACTCAAGGTGGGTGATGTATACCCATTTTTGGGGGCGTCACAGTTGGTATCAAAGCTTAGGGATATGATCCCTGGCTGAGATGTGAGACAAGAACTAGGAGGGGAGAGACGGGGAATTCCTTCGCTAGAAGGGGCGTCATAGCATGGATAATTTATGATCGTGATACTAAAGAATATCCTTGGCCGTAGTGCAGGGGTGATTCAATGATTTGATTATTTAATAAGCTGAGTCTCAGTGATAAAAGTGATGAAAAACCTTTTAAATCATAGAAGATAGTAGATTTTATGCTCTACTTGACTCTTCTAATGGATTGCTTGTTCCGTTGCAGTTAAACTTGATGTTTGTTATATTTTATCAGTTTAACATTATTGAAGGCTAAAGATAAATTATTCTGCATTATCTTAGTCATAATATTTCTTAATGGACTAGTCTAGAAGAAAATATTGGTTTTAAAACTCTCAGTTTATGTTTTGTCATATTTTACACGACAGTTGTATTATTAAGTTGTATTTGAATTTTGTACCATGTATTTTGCGACTCAAGATGGGTGATGTATACCTATTTTGGGGGCGTCACAACAATCATTTGAGTTTAAGAACTTTCCTAGACAGACCTTTGGCGTCCATTCGTTGAGGGGTTCATAAATATTTCATATAACTATGAGTCAAGAATGTCACATAAGTATGGGTTTTAAGAACTCGTACTTAACCTTATATCCTCTACCTATAACCTATCTATTTGTTATACACACGAGAAAGGAATCACCCTCTTAACATGCATATAACAAATAGCGCGACACAAACATTTCAATGATTATCAGTGCCAGAAACTAAGTGGTTTTTACACCAAGTACAATTCCCCACCCATACAAGGAATCATACAACTCAGCTGCCGACATGAGTCCTCAATTGAAATCCCCACCTAATCCTAACTCCCTTCGCAATACGAATTTCATTCAACTCGTATTCATAATCCTTTCCTGAATCTGTTTTAATTCACACAACAATCTTGTTGTAAACTTTCCAATCATCAGATTGATTCTTATCCTATACTATAACCTTATAAGATCACGGGGTGATCTCATCGTATATATTAGGATTCATTTCTATGTCTTGATCATTTTGTTTTACGATCTCCTATCCCTATACTTTCAGTCTTTTAGACTCGATCTAATCATCACTACTGTTCAACTTTATTATCAGAGTTAGGGAACTCTGTATCTTAACAACTCATTGAGATTCGTCTTTGAATCTTACCAACCAACTAACTCTATGTGAGTTAGATCTTATCCTAATCACCGCGGTTATTGGTCTCAGGTATTCCTACCTAAGGTTCATAACCAACAGCTTTGATACCAACTGTGATAGCCCCAAATTCGGGTGCCAAATCACCACGGATCTAGTACAATCTTTCTATAACTACTACGGAAGATATAAACATAAATTATTTATACATTAAACTTTACACACTATTCCCCAAGGTCGAGTAACCTTAACTTATATACAATTCATAACTTTTCTAACATATAACATTATTATCATACAATACTATTACAAATCTAGCTGCACACATTAACTTAAAGTTGGAACTGTCTTTAACCTTTCCTTGTATCCGATGCATTTGCCTTAATCTGCAATGTTTATCATGATATAGCAAGGGTGAGCACAAGTTTGCCCAACAAGTATAATTTATTTGAGGATATATCATGATTGAAAGAGTTTGAATAATAAGCTGGCTATAATTCTTCAATATAGTTGAGAACTAGCACGAACAAACTTTTGACTGAACAAGTATTGAACATGAACAAATATATCTGGACCGAATGGTAATGAAGGTGATCAGCCTTTCATACCTGACTTATACATGCAATATGTACAGAGTACAATTCTACAATTCTTAGACATGGAAATCAGCAATGATTAACCATAAGCATATCTGAATTAAACAACTCTAAGTAGAGTTAAGAAAAACTTGCATGTTTCGTTGATTATAGTTACGCAATTTATTAAGCTTTGTCTGAAGACCTAATATATAAATAATATCGATATACAAATTAGAATAATATCATCACAATATAATACTATTATATATATATATAGAATAATCTAAACACATAACACATAACTCTATCAGTCTACAACACACATAAGACTTAGTATCCAATCAAACTATTGCAGTCTGAGTTGAACCCGACACAAATCTGACATCCCGACGGTCTAGTCGGACAAAACTCGAGTCTAAAATCATTAAGACTCGATCTAAATTGGTTCACAGATATCTTAGATAATTATACCAATCAAACTATACAATTTGTGACGCCCCCAAAATAGGTCCACACGACCCATTCTGAGTCGCCAGATATCACACTATAAAAATTAAATACAAACTTTATTTATACAACTGTTGAACTGTCGTGCAGAATACGACCACAGTTAAACTGTGAGTTTTAATACAAATATATGTAACTCTCATGGTGCCTCAACCACAACCTTACAATGGTACTTTACATAAAAGTACAGTCAATAACTGTTTTAGAAATTAAAATCCTTAGAAAATGCTCAAGGAAACCTTCGTACATGGGAGGCCATTCATCTAAGTTATGATATATATCATATGACTCAAGAATTATCCTGGGTTGACCCAATAGACCCCAAAGAAAAATGAGAAGATTACTGTCATGTTCTTTCCAATGGTGAGTCTTCTCTTGACATATAGTTATCTCAATTGTCTCCAATTGAGAATTATAATTCAAACAAACTCCAAGATTGTATAGGTAGTGCTCATAGATATAATGCGCAAGTGCATGTGCACAACCCTGTCTTATGATAACAAGAAGTCGTCTGTCATTAGACATCTTGTATAATAGTGGCAAAACACCCTTCCAAAGTTGGGTTCACCTCACCCTATTCGGTTCACCAAAATTAACGGTTAAAATGACGTAAAAAATATGACACACTTATCTAAAATTTCTCAATCAAATTATTTCCATACTGTTTTAGGGGAAACCTCAACAGCTATAGACCATCGTTCTAATCCCTTGTTACCCCCGCTCGACCCAGCTACACTCTTATTACCTAAAAGGAATTGTGAAGCAAAAAGGGTGAGCACAACTAGCGCAGTAAAGAATATCATGACTAAAAATAATTAAATTATCAATAGCCTTCATCAGAGATTTAGAACACATGGTAGATGATAAAACTTTTCAACCATAGTTGCAGCGAAACGAGCAATCCATTAGAATAGTCAAATAGACCACAAGGTCTATTGTCTTCTCCATGTTAAAAGTCCACCAACAATGTTTTATCCCTGTAACATCAATCAACAATTCCTGTCCACAATCATGTGAATAACTCATAATCATAATTATGATTCTAAATTCCTCTTCACACCCAGGACGAAGATAATTTTCATCACCTGTCTTTACCTGAAACATCAAAAATCATGGTTATACCAAATCACAATTCTTGTTCATAATCATACTAATAAATTCATCTTTGCACTACGGCCAAAGATATTCATTAACAATTCATCTTTGCACTACAGGCCAAAGACATACAACTGTATTTTAGAAGAGTCAAGTAGAGCATGATATCTACTATCTTCTACGAATTAAAAGTTTATAATCAATATTTCGTCGCTGAGACTCATCTTAATAAATAATTCACATCATCGAATCATCCCTGCACTACGGCCAAGGATATTCATTAGTATTATGACCACGAATTATCCATGCACTACGAGCCAAGGATATTCGTATTTTTAACAATGGTCATGATTATACCGAATAATCCCTGATTATAATCATACCAACAACTGTCCATCAATGCACTACGGACCAATGAGGACTTTTACCACATCATTTATAACATTACAGGTCATTATTATACCGAATGATTCCTGGTCATAATCATACCATTGAACAGTTTATTTATGCACATAAGCCAAAGATGCTCATCAATCAATAGTTCATCTTTGCACGTAAGCCATAGATATCCAACTGTAAAACCAATAATCAACAGTCCATCTTTACACGTAAGCCAAAGATATACAACTGTAAAACCAATAATCAACAGTCCATCTATGCACGTAAGCCAAAAATATACAACTCTAAAACCAATAATCAACAGTCCATCTTTGCACGTAAGCCAAAGATATACAACTCTAAAACCAATAATCAACAGTCCATCTTTTCACGTAAGCCAAAGATAACTTTCATCACAATATAAGCATGAGGATGATGACAATGATATCAGCATTAATCAAACGAAATAAAGGATAAATATTAAAGACTTTAAATTTATCCAGGGTTTAAAAATATTCAAATTGTCAACATGATACTGCTTTGTGGAGTAAAATTCAAGAATAATATTCATGTACCAAAAATAATTTGGACAAAAAAGAAATATATTATTCGGGTAATTAGTACCCCGTGAATAGTACCTTGTGAATAGTACTTTGAGAATAGTATCTCATGAATAGTACCTCAGCATGAAAAGTACCCCAAATACCAGAGTGAATAGTAATTGCGTGAATAGTAACCCGTGAATAGTAACTCGTGAATAGTACTCCGGCATGAAAAGTGCCCCGAATACCTGAGTGAATAATATTTGAGTGAATAGTAACTGGGTGAATAGTAACCCGTAAATAGTAACTCATAAATAGTATTCCGTCATGAAAAGATCAATAATTATCAAGAAAACTCATAATAATATTTCTATGAAAAGATACTGGATGAAGCGCAAATATCAAGGATATTCTACTAATTTCATGGAGTATAGAAGCCAAAACTTCAAAAAAATGAGTATAAAATTTAAAATCTGAAACGAAATAATATAACTTATATAGTACAGAGTATGGAAGAAAATATTATTTCAAGCGAATATTGAACAAAAATAACATCCCTTGAACGGAAATAATATTCCAACGAATATTTAATGAAGATAATATTCTTTATGAATATTGAATGAAAATAATATTCATACGAATACGAAAAATAATATCTCATCAGAATATGAAATAAATAATACCCCTTACCTCAGAAGAAGACTGGATACTGGAGTAGTGAAATAGCAGACTGCTCTTCTTCTTTCTCTATATAGCTTCTCTCTCTATAATTGCTCTTGTGAGCCTTATTGAATTGGTGAGAATGAAGGAAGAATGAGCTTCTATTTATAGGAAAACATAGTTTCGATAATTGCACGTTTTGGGGCTCAAAATATTACAGTATAATACCTTCATCTGTTCCTTCATTTTTAATTTAGTCCTACAAGTATTATCAAACTTGCACCACCTCCCCTAATAGTACATCATGTGAATCAATAGTTCAATCATGTGAATCAATAGTTCTATACATGTGAAAATACGAATTACAGTATAATACTTCCATCTATACCTCCATTTTTAACTTAGTCATGCAAGTATTATCAATTTTGCACCACCTCCCCAAATAGTACAAGAATGTGAATCAATAGTACACACATGTGAACAAATAGTTATAATCATGTGAATTAATAGCAATTAATTGCTCATTTATCCGATTAATTACCCGATTGGTCAATATAACTTTCAGACATCAATTATTATCGAAATTAATGTCAATTTCCACTAAAACTAATAATCCCAACACAATGGAACTATCAATTTCATCTTTAATCAACACGAACTTATTCATCATTAATATTATAACTCACAATATTTAACAACCAGGTCGTTCCTTCGAAAGAGGGGCTTTACGATAAGGGTTTCTCCTTATTAAGCGCCAAGAATTAGGTGACCAAACCTCTCCTCGATGTAACTTCTAGACATTGTCAATATTGCAAATAATTATATGAATAACTTTGTCATCTCAATTATTGATTTAATAATATAAAATATTATGCAGATGATATTGTGACAAGAATTAAATCAATAATATGAGAGATATGATGCAGCAATTACTATAGCAATAATTGAGTATAACTGAGTGACTTCTTACGTAAGCATCAATAATCAATATCGTGTGCTACTATGCAACCACAGCGTACATCACATACTTTTACTATCGGGGTAGTTCAAAAGTTTTAACGATAAAACTTTCATTTATTATTTTATAAAAGATAATTTTGTCGCTTTCTAAATACGACAATACTTCCGTTGTGGGGTTCACTTAATGATTGTACTTGTCGTCATTTAATATTTCTGTTAAAATTAATATTCCCCACCAATCGAATATTCCCCGACACAACGAATATTTTATATCAACTTACTTACTTTGCAAAATTTTCAAATATCACTCTTTACTTTAACCTTTATCAATTTAACCATTTACTAAATAACATAATAATTATAAGAAAATTAAATACTTTCATTTCATAAAATTCGGGATCTCACATGTTACATTATTAAAAGCATATGGTAAGAATACATATTAATGACATGAAGTACTAAGTAGTACAATGAAATCATATGTAACCTTTAATACAGAAATGGACATTTAATATTGAATAATGTTATAATGTGGTTATGTGAGTAGTAAAAATATCTATGGGAGATACCCGAGTAATAATATCTAACTGCGTTATTTTATTTGCATCAAATATTAAATTATGTGTACCTAATGTACATGGATTAAATGATGTGAGTACATAAATAATCCCTAGTTTTTCCTAATATAGTAACAATTGTACATTTTGGAAATTAAAGTAACTAAATTGAGAAATATTAATCATGTTGCTAAGAATAGAGAAGCTCAGTTGAACAAACAGTGTCCAATTTCCATTCGCATAACTTCCAAGCTATGAACAGTAACCTCAAACATAGGTGATCATTGTTATGCCAATGGTTGATGGTGAGTGGTTGAGCAACTCTTAGTTAATCATTGTATCTTCCTTTTACACCATGGATTCAACCTTTGGTGTAAAGCCTTTAACTAGACCACAACTCCTCTATAAAATGGCAGCTATGTTACTAAATTCACGTTGCTGTGTTTTATCTGTTGAAATTTTGAGAATTTGAGTTTGAGTTGCTAGTTGTTTAAGGTGGAGTTTGGCCATTGCAGAAGGTAGAAACTAAGCAAATTAAGCTTCAAAGAGGTATAAAAATCCTAAGTTTTGTTCTTAGTTGGGTTTTGTCAAATTCTTAACAATTACATGAATTCTCTATCAATTAAAATGAATTAGCATGCTATCAAGTGTTTGTGATGTTTGTATACATGTATAGAGTCTCTATAAATGAATTAAATATGGTTGATTGAAAGGAATTCGAGGTAGTATTGAAACTCTGCAAAATAGAGTATCTCATTCTTCATTGTTTGTTCGGAAGAGGCAGATCATTACTAGATTTATACTAGGTGCTTGGCCTAACTATGCCAGACCCAATATATGAATTTGATTCTGTTTTAAAATCTGGTTAATTTTAACCTGCTAATATGACTTGAACATGCCTGAAAATAAGTATAACATGTAGTACAGATCCTCCTTATGAGTTATAAAGTGATCAACATGATTTAGTGAGAGATTTATAATAAAAAAACTTAAAAGTGTTGAAAAACAACTTTGATTGAACACATGTTCTACAAGTTCTAAGTTTAGTAGTATACACACATGACTGATTTTGAACCTAAATGAGCATGATATATGATTTATAGTTCCTTTGTTCATGACCAACTTGTTAGGCTTTGTGTTAGAGTGTTTTTTTCAAAGAAGAGCTTGACATATCAAAGCTAATATCTATGAATACTACATGATGTATGTTTTTATCTTGTGAAGATGTTAACATGATGTAACTATACATGATAAGAGCTTTAAAGATGCTTTGTATGTGTTGAATTGCATCGTTCAAGTTTAAATTATTTCAAGGAGAGGTTTGGTTACCTAATTGCACGCCAATAAGGAGAAATCCTTATCGGAAAGCCCCCTCTTTTCTGGGAACGACCTGGTTGTTAAATATTATGAGTTATAACATTAATAATAAATAAATTTGTGTTGATTAAAGATTAAATTGATAGTTTCATTGTGTTGGGATTATTAGTGTTAGTGGAAATCGATATTTATTTCGATAATAATTTATGTCTGGAAGTTATACTGACCAATCGGGTAATTAATTGGATAAATTAGCAATTAATTGCTATTAATTCACATGCTTATAACTATGTGATCACATGTGTGTACTATTGATTCATATGTATGTACTATTAGGGGAGGTGGTGCAAGATTGATAATACTTGCATGACTAAATTAAAAATTGAGGTATAGATGAAGGTACTATACTGTAATTATTTTTTTTTCACATGATTGAACTATTGAGTTACATGATTGTACTATTAATTCACATGATATACTATTAGGGGAGGTGGTGCAAGTTTGATAATACTTGCAGGACAAAATTAAAAATAAAGGAAAAGATGAAGGCATTGTACTGTAATATTTTGAGCCCCAAAACGTGCAATTATCGAAACTATATTTTCCTATAAATAGAAGCTCATTCTTCCTTCATTCTCACCAATTCACTAAGACTCACAAGAGCAATTATAGAGAGAGAAGCTATAGGGAGAAAGAAGAAGAGTAGTCTGCTACTTCACTACACCAGTATCCAGTCTTCTTCTGAGGTAAGGGGTATTATTTATTTCATATTCTAAAGAGATATTATTTTTCATATTCGTATGAATATTATTTTCGTTCAATATTCATAAAGAATATTATTTTCGTTAAATATTCATTGGAATATTATTTTCGTTCAAGAGATGTTATTTTTGTTCAATATTCGCTTGAAATAATATTTTCTTCCATACTCTGTAGTATTAAGTAATATTATTTCGTTTCATATTTTGAATCCTATACTCATTTTGTTGAAGTTTGGCTTCTATACTCCATGAAATTACTAGAATATCCTTGATATTTGCGCTTCATCCAGTATCTTATCATGGAAATATTATTCTGAGCTTTCTTTATAATTATTGATCTTTTCATGATGGAATACTATTCACGAGTTACTATTTATGAGTTACTATTCACCTAGTTACTATTCACTCAAGTATTCGAGGGTACTTTTCATGCCGGAGTACTATTCACAAGTTACTATTCATGGGTTACTATTCACCCAATTACTATTCACCCGAATATTATTCACTCGGGTATTTGGGGTACTTTTCATTGCGAGGTACTATTCACGAGGTACTATTCCTGAAGTACTATTCACGGGGTACTATTTACCTGAAAAAATATATTTTTTTTCTGTCCAAATTTTTTTTATGTACATGAATATTATTCTTGAATTTTACTATACAAAGCAATATCACGTTGACAATTTGGATATTTTTAAACTCTGGATAAATTTAAAGTCTTTAATATTTATTCTTGATTTTGTTTGATTTGATTTCGTTTGATTAATGCTTATATCATTGTCATCATCCTCATGCTTATATTGTGATGAAAGTCATCTTTGGCTTACGTGCATAGATGGACTGTTGATTGGTATAATTATGACCATGGATCATTCGATATAATCATGACCCGTAATGTTATAAATGATGTGGTAAAAGTCCTCATTGGCCCGTAGTGCATTGATGGACAGTTATTGGTATGATTATGACCAGGGATTATTCGGTATAATCATGACCATTGATGATTACATGAATATCCTTGGCCCGTAGTGCAGGGATGATTCGGTGATGTGGTTTATTTATTAAGCTGAGTCTCAGCGATAAAGTTGATGAAAAATTTTTTAAATCATACAAGATAGTAGATATCATGCTCTACTTGACTCTTCTAATGGATTGCTTATTCCGCTGCAGGTGTTTATCTAAAACTTGTTGTTTATTATATTCTATTAGTTGTTATACTGTTGAAGGCTAATGATAATTTATTCTGCATTATCTTAGTCATAATATTTCTTACTGAGCTAGTTGAGCTAACCCTTTTCTTTCATTGTTCTCTTCAGGAAATAAATATAGCTAGGACGAGTCGGGAAATGGAGTGATGGTCCAGGATAAGTGGCTTTAGTAGTCCTCACTATTCCGTGAAATAGTGTGATAATAATTGTAATGAGGACTCCATTGAGAGTGGATATTGTCTAGAAGGTAATATTCTTGTTTAAATATGTTTTGTCGTATATTACCCGACAGTGGTATAATTAAGTTTGTATTTGATTTATGTACCATGTATTTGGCGACTCAAGATGGGTGATGTATACCTGTTTTGGGGGCGTCACAGTTGGTATCAAAGCTTAGGGATATGATCCCTGGCTGAGATGTGATACAAGAACTAGGAGGGGAGAGACGGTGAATTCCTTCTCTAATATGACCTACCTAAGTTTATTTGGTATTTAATTGGTCGGTCAGAGTATAGGGATAATATGTGATATGTCAATTAACCCTTATTTTGTGACAGTGTTTGAAAATGGCATCTGAAAATGTTGAGATCAGCAATGAAGCACATGAGACCGTTGAGTCACCAACGATTAATACCCAGGATATTGTGCAATAGGAAGACAATAATCCTCAGGTAAATAACAACACCGATCAGATGATGAACGATGAGATGTTCAGAGGCTTTATGCAATTCATGCAACATCAGGCGAGAAAGACTCCTATTCAAAATTCAGGTGGAAACACTACCAACTCTCGGATGGTCACTGCTAAGCAGTTCAAGGAGCTGGGACCGCCGGAGTTTTTGGGAAAGCCAGAACCACTTAAGGCAAAGACGTGGATAAAGCAGATTACCAAGATATTTGATGTCTTGGAATGCTCAAAGGAGCAAAAGGTTCCCTTCGCCACCTTTATGTTGCGTGAAGAGGCAGATTATTGGTGGAAATCGGTAAAGCGTACCCAGCCTGACGCACTCAAGATGTCTTGGGAGAAGTTCCGAGAGTTGTTCAACGATAAGTACTTTCTCGAAAGTATTCGTCACATGAAGGAGGTGGAATTCATCAAGTTGTAGAAAAATAATATAACCGTGTCGCAATACGAGGCTAAATTTGTGGAGTTATCCCGGTTTGTATCCTATTTGATTGATAATGAAAAGCGAATGACGTGAATGTTTCTAAGAGGTTTGAAACCCTATATACATCAATACCTCATTTCTCATAAACTTTGTTTATATTCAGATGTTGTGAATAGGGCTCAGTTATTGGAGCGCGATAATGAGTCAGCACAACCAAAAGGCAATGACAAACAACACGATAATAATCGTACCGGTGGCAACGGTCATCGAAACAATGATAACCATCGTGGGGAAATTATCATGCCAAGAATGGTAACCACTTTGGTGGTAATCATGGCCAAGATAATAGAAGTGGGAAATTCAAGAAGAGAAGATTTAACGATGATGGGAAGACGTCGGCAGCAGCACCAACACCAACAACAAATTCTAGGGGAGAAGAACGACCGCCAGTTAAATGCTACAGATGCGGAGAGGAGGGACACATAAGTCCAAACTGTTCACAGCCTTCCAAGGTATGTTTTAGTTGTGGAAAAGACGGTCACATAGCTCGATTTTGTCCTGTAGCAAAATCAAGTTCAGCTGGGACGGTGGCACCAAAGGTGAATACGGACAAAACAAAGTCGATGGTTTCAGGAAGAGCGTTTTTTTTGACTTCTCAAAAAGCGAGTAACCCGAACGAAGTTAGCACGGGTTAGTTAATTATAAATTCTTGCGAAGTCTATACCTTATTAGATACCAGTTCTACCCAGTCTTTTATCTCTCTTACTTGCGCTCAACGTTTAAATTTGACCCCAGAGAAGTTAGACTTTGACTTATTGAAACTTCGTTAGTAGAAACCTTCATTTCATGTGTTATCCAAGTCTTGGATGAGTGTCGCAGTTTTTAATTGATATTTCTATCGTTAATAAATTTCCTGACATATTCTCGAAGAACTTCCTGGCCTACCCCCAGAGCGTGAAATCGAATTTGGTATTGACCCCAGTACAAAACTCATTTCTTCATCCCTTAAATATTTCTTCAACCAAAACGAACGTATAATGCGCCAAAGATGTTGGCTTGAGCTGTTGAAGATTATGACCATACCGTTCAATATTATCGTGGAAAAAGCGAATGTGGTAACGGATGCATTGAGTAGAAGATCGTATGCGTTTACGAGTGCGACGTTGTTAAAAAAAACCCCATTTCGTATAACTTACAAATGATGAAGATAGAGTTAAAGACTCTAAGGGCCCATGTGATGATGTTAAATAAAACGAGTAGAATCGACGTTAATTGATGAGGTGAAAAGTCGTTCAAGCTACAGACCCGGAGCTGATGAATACGAAAAAGAAGGCTCTAGAAGAAGTTATTCTAGAAGCAAGACTCGATGAAGAGAGGAAATATCAACCCTCGATTTTATTGGTCTATTTGAAATCCTCGATCGAGTAGGAATTGTGGCCTATAAACTCATTTTATCACCAAGTATGTTGCGTGTTCATAACATTTTTCACGTATTGATGTTATGTAAATATGTGGACGACCTGAACCACATTATTGAATTAGAACTAGACGAGATGGCCAAAGATTTAACGTATAAGGAGATACGTGTTAAAATCTTGGATAAGAAGGATCATATTCCTCACTCAAAGGATATACCTCAAGAGTTAGACTCTGAAATGAAGTCAAGGTATCCTCACCTCTTCGACATACCAAGTACGCACCCTAATTTCGAGGACGAAATTTCATAAGAAGTGGAGGTTGTAAGACCCCAACTTTTATGAATAAAGATTAAATTTTCTCGAAATATATTTTTGAATATTATGGTGTGGATTTGATATAATGTTATAGTTGTGGGTAATATTTGTAAATTTTGCAAAGTAAGCAAGTGGTTATATAATATTCGATTGGTCGACAAATATTCGTTTTAACAGGGAATATTCGTACGATGGCACAATCATTGGTGGACCCCACAATAGAAGTATTGTCGTGGTTAGAAAACGGCGTAATTATCTTTTATAAAATAATCAATGAAAGTTTAACCGTTAAACTGTTGAACTACACGGTAGTAAAAGAAATAAGATGTCTGGCGTGGTTGCATAGTAGCACACAGTATTGATTATTGATGCTTACATAAGAAGTCACTCAGTTATACTCAATTATGGCTACAGTAATTGCTGCATCATATCTCTCATATTATTGATTCAATTATTGTCACAATATAAATATTTTATATTATTAAATCAATAATTGAGACGACAAAGTTATTCATATTATTATTTGCAATATTGACAATGTCTAGAAGTTTTGTCAAGGAGATGTTTGGTCACCTAATTGCGTGCCAATAAGGAGAACTCCTTATCGGAAAGCTCCCTCTTTCCTGGGAACGACCTGGTTGTTAAATATTGTGAGTTATAATATTAATGATGAATAAGTTCGTGTTGATTAAAGATGAAATTGATAGTTTCATTGTGTTGAGATTATTAGTGTTAGTGGAAATCGACATATATTTCGATAATAATTGATGTATGGAAGTTATACTGACCAATCGGGTAATTAATTGGATAAATTAGAAATTAATTGCTATTAATTCACAAGCTTATAACTATGTGATCAAATGTGTGTACTATTGATTCACATGTATGTACTATTAGGGGAGGTTGTGAGACTCCAAATTTTATGAATAAAGATTTGAATTTCTCTAAATATTTTTTTGAATATTATGGTCTGGATTTGATATAATGTTATAGTTATGGGTAATATTTATAAATTTTGCAAAGTATGCAAGTTGTTGAATTATATTCGATTGGTCGGGGAATATTCTTTTTGTCGGAGAATATCCGTACGACAGTACAATCATTGGTGGGACCCACAACGAAATTATTATCGGATTGAGAAAACGACAAAAATTCTTTTATGAAAATAACGGCGGAAGTTTTACTGTTAAAACTGTTGAAACACCCGGTGTTAAAAGTACAGTAATACGTGTGGTTGCATAGTAGCACACTGTTTTGATTATTGATGCTTACGTGAGAACTTCTCAATTTTGTTCAATTATTGCTATAGTAATTGTTGCATAGTATCTCACGTTATTTTATTCAATTATTGTCGCTATTTTATATATTATTAAATCAATAATTGAGACGACGAAGTTATTAATATTATTATTTGCAATAGTAACGATGTCTAGAAGTTACGCCAAGAGAGGTTTGGTCACCTAATTGCAAGCGTCAATAGGAGAAATTCTTATTGAAAGCTCTCTCTTTCTTGGAAACAACTCGTCGATTAATATTGTGAATTATAATAAAGGTGATAAAGTTTTGTTTTATTATTATTATAAATGTAATAAAAGCAGAAAACTTTTATATAAAAGCAGAATACTCTTATAAAGTTATTCGTTTTATTAGACTATAAATAGAATATATAATATTCTATTATGCATAGTGTTTGCATAGTGCCTGCATAGTATTTGCATAGTAAAATCTTTTTATATAAAATAGAATACTTTTATAAAGTTATTCGTTTTATTAGACTATAAATAGAGTATATAATATTCTATTATGCATAGTATTTGCATAGTGCCTGTATAGTGTTTGCATAGTAAAATCTTTTTATATAAAATATAATACTTTTATAAAGTTATTCATTTTATTAGACTATAAATAGAATATATAATTTTCTATTATGCATAGTGTTTGCATAGTGTCTGCATAGTAAAATCTTTTTATATAAAACAAAATACTTTTATAAAATTATTCATTTTATTAGATTATAAATAAAATATATTATATTTTATTTAAAAGTTATTATTTTATTAGAATATTTTATTAATACTTCATAGTAAATTAATATGGACCGTCCGTTTAAAAGTAGATCAATCTGGGTCGTTCATGAATTAGTTACTATTCAGTCCATTCTCCTATAAATAAAAGCTCATTCCTTCATTATTTCTTACGAATTCACTGAAACTCTAGAGAGAGAAACTATAGAGAGAAAGAAGAAAAGTATTCGGCTGCTTCACTACTCCTATATCCAATTTCTTCTAAGGCAAGGGATATTATTTGTTGTACTCGTAAGAGGTATTATTTCTTTTGTATTCATGAAGAGAGCTCGTGTTATTCCATTATCTATTATTACATTGGAATAACTTTTGTATATGAAAGTACACATACATGGTGAAATTCTTACATTATTTCATTCTTTATTATTCTGTTGGAATATTATGTACGTAAGTATTATGCATGACCTGGTTCCATTATTTAGTATTCTGTTAGAATAACATGTCTATGCGAAGTACCGCATACATGGTAAATTCTATTGTTATTTCATTCTTTATTATTCTGTTGGAATATCATATCTGTGCGTTTACGCATGACCTGGTTCCATTCTTTATTATTACGTTTAATATCACGTGCGTGCGTTCTACGCATGACACAGTTCCATTCTTTATTATTACATTTGGAATAACTTTTGTTTGTCTTGATCTATCGCATGCATGGTGAATTCCGTTGTTATTCCATTCTTTATTATTCATTGGGTATAACTTTTCTGCATGCGGTCTATCGCATGCATGGTGAATTCTTCATTATTCCATTCTTTATTATTCTGCTGGAATAACTTTGCCTATGTGGATTCTTCGCATGCATGGTGAATGATCCTTCGTATTCATATGAATAATATTTTCATTCAAAAAGGGGTTTCTGCAGAGCGGTTTCATAATTTTTCTGACCCTCAAAAATTCTGGAAAAATTTGAAATGATAATTTGATGAGTTTTCTAGATTGTGTCCAAAAATGGCGATTTTTAGATGTATAGATTAGGAGTTATGAATTTTATAGGAAAAGACTATTTTAAAAGTAAACTCTTATAACTCCTTGTGGTTAACTCCAAAATTGGTGAAATTTTTATTGGGAGTACATGTATATAACAGGAGTATATTCTATAATTTTTGGACAAAATTACAATTTATGATAAATGTCTAAATATTCAGCAGTTTTAGCCATATGAAAAATAGTAAATGAATTTTAAAAATTCTGAGAAAAATGTGTTCAATATGGGACTATATTCTGCTAAATCCCAGAAAAGAAATATTTTTGGGACTGATTTAGTATTTTTCATGAAAATGAACTAGTTATGAGTAAATGAATTAAATATGTTATGTGAAGTAATAAAATTGGAAAATATGATGCTATGGCTTTGGAATCCTATATAGGGTATATGGAGATTTTTGATGAGAGATTTGATCATTGATGATGAATTCTTATGAGTATGGCATTTTTGAATGATTAAATGCATTATTTGATAAATTGTAAACAATTGAAATAAATTGTTTATAAGTTTAAGGAATGATTAAAATATTGTTATAATATTAATGATATTAGAGTATAGATTATTAAGTGATTAATAACATTTGGTTATTATTGAACGCTGGATAAATTGTATTATAAATGTTTAATATTTATCATTTATCTAATTTTATTGATTCTTTATATCATTGTTATTATTCTCATGCTTATATTATGATGCAAGTCATCTGTGGCCTGTAGTGCATAGATGGACTTGGTATGATTATGACTAGGGATTATTCGGTATAATCATGACCGTAATGTTACAAATGATGTGGTAAAAGTCCTCATTGGCCCGTAGTGCATTGATGGATAATTTTTGGTATGATTATGGCTATGGATTCTCTTCGTCCAAGGGTGCAAAGATGAATTGTTTTATGGCATGATCAGGACCGTTGATGAAAACACCATTATCTTTGGCTCGTAGTGCATAGATAATTCGTGGTCGTGATATTAACGAATATCATTGGCCTGTAGTGCATAGATAATTATGAGTATGAGTTATTCATATGATTGTGGATAGGAATTGTTGATTGATGTTACAGGGATAAAACATTATCGGTTGACTTTTAACATAGAGAAGATAATAGATCTGATGGTCTATTTAACTCTTCTAATGGATTGCTCGTTCTGCTGCAACTATGGTTGAAAAGTTTTATCATCTACCATATGTTCTAAATCTCTGATTTATTACTGATGAAGGCTATTGATGATGTAAATTATTTTTAGTCATGATATTCTTTACTGGGCTAGTTGTACTCACCCCTTTTGCTTCACAATTCCTTTTAGGTAATAAGAGTGTAGCTGGGTCGAGCGAGGATAACAGGAGAATAGAACGGTGGTCTATAGCTATTGAGGTTCTCCCTAAATAGTATGGAAATAAATTTATTGAGAACTTTAGATAAGTTTGTCGTATTGTATACGTCATTTGATATTTAATTTTGGTGAACCGAATAAGGTGAGGTGAACCCAACTTTGGAAGGGTGTTTTGTCACTATCATACAAGATGTCTAATGACATACAACCTCATGTTATCATAAGACATGATTGTGCACATCCACTTGCTGAGTATATCTACGAGCACTACCTATATGATCTTGGAGTTTATTTGAAATATAATTTTCACTTGGAGATAGTGGAGATAGTTATATGTCAAGAGAAGACTCACCATTGGAAAGAAGATGATAGTAATCTTCTCATTTTTCTTTGGGGTCTATTGGGTCAACCAAGGATAATTCTATGGACATATGATATCTATCATAACCTAGACGCATGGTCTCCCATGTACGAAGGTTTCCTTGAGCACTTCCCAAAAATTTTAATTTCTAAAACAGTTTTTGACTATACTTTTATGTAAAGTATCATTGTAAGGTTGTGGTCAAGGCACCATGAGAGTTACATATATTTGTATTAAAACTCACAGTTAACTATGGTTGTATTCTATATGACAGTTCAACAGTTGTATAAATAAAATTTGTATTTGATTTTTATAGTGTGATATCTGGCGACTTAGAATAGGTGATGTATACCTATTTTGGGGGCGTCACAAATGGTATCAAAGCTTAGGGATATGGTCGCTGGCGGAGATATGAGTCTAGAACTAGGAGGGGGGAGACGAGTAATATACTTCGCTAGTGTGTGAATTACCTAAGCCGAACACTACAAAAAAATGGGGCTTCAGCAACAACCAATTTTCGTTGCTAAAAGTGCCAAATTTAGTTATAAAAGGGTTTTGGCAACGACTTTACTCTCGTTGCGTCTTTCGTTGCGCAATGAGCGTTGCTAATTATTCCGCAACGAACGTATTTTTTTCGTTGCCAAAAGTAATACATTTTGCAACAAATTTTGGCTTTCGTACAGAGACAACGATCATTTAGCAACAAAATGTATTGTTGCAGAATAATTAAAATTTCGTTGCTAAAAAGCCCATTTCGTTGCAAAAGCTTGCTAATTGGCAACCAAATGAACTCTTTTTTTTTTTTGCAACGACCATGCATTTTTCGCTTGCAATTGACACCATTTTGCAAAACGACATTTTTCGTTTGTGAAATTATGAAAATTGTTGCCTAAGCTTGCTTTCGTTGTGGAATGTAAACTTTTTAGCAACGATTTTCGTTGCTGATTATATTATTTGGCAACGACATTATGCTGAATCAGCAACGAAAATGTTTGTTGCTGATTATTTTTCAATACCAACGAAAGTCGTCGATTATCAACGACATTATATGTTGCCGTTTCTTTATATGTGCAACGAAAATTTATATGATTTGCAACGATAAAAAACGTTGCCTTTTATTTAATATTAGCAACAATATCCTCTCCGTTGTTATTAAGTAAATTTTTCGTTGCCAAATATTATATTTTTAATGTCATTAGCAATAAAAATTTGTTGCTAAATGTATAAAAAATTGTTACTATATTAAAACTTGTTCAATACTTTTGTAACGAATTATATTGTTGTCAAATCAAAATTTGACATTCTTTTTGTGTACCTGGCTGGCTCAATGTCCCCATAACAAATAATGACAAAAATACAAAAAACTAAAATATTATTAACTTAATAAAATCATCCACTACATAATCATTCATTATCTTTACAATTAACCATCTAAAACTACCACAGTTCTTCAATCAAAGTATATATCTACATATATAGAGAGAGTACACTTCATAATTTCGTCCCTTGTCTTCCGTAAACGTAGCACAAAAATTTGATACCTAGTATTGTAAGACAGGTCGTAGAATCAGTCTTCCTGCACATTTAAAAATAATAATAAGTCAAAAAAATAAAGCAAATAGGTCACGAGAGGCACTTAGTGCCAAAATCAATACACAAAGACAAAGGAATAATTAATCTTCTAAGAAGTATATAACAATACTTTTGGCCATCTCATGTAGCACTACACCAACTGACCAAGGTGTTTTTGTACAAAAAGAAAAACAATTATACATAACAAATGAAACTAAACATAACCCAATTCCTATAAAATTCAAGATACGGAACTTAACTTTCATTATAAGAGAAACACAAAATACAGGAAGAATCCAGTTGATAAAAAGTTAACCAACAAGTATGTTAGTGATTTCAAAGAACAAAAGCACTAGATTGCTCCACCGGTAAGCGTTTTGGTGGACAATGCCACATGCTTGGATTGATAACTCTTGATCCCAATCTGTCAATGCAATTGTTATAGACAACTGTTGCATTGATTAGAAAAGAGGTACTCAATAAAGACCACTCCATATTGGCACTTAAATATGCAGCAGGTATGTTTGCCTGTGGTACAATTTTCCAACAACCCCACGACCAAGAGTGAAAAAGAAAATATGTTGTTAGATATGACATATAAAGAATCCTGGCATTTAAAAAAGTTTTAATGCAGTGAAAGCACCTGCAGTAGATGCATTATTTGATCTTGGATCAGCGAGACAAGAGGCAAAATTACCAATGTTATCCCTGGGCAAATATATGCAGGGAGCTGCACAAAAACAGTATGCAGAACATGTTAACTTCTACTTCAGAGATTATTCAAAATTTGTACTTTCCGATTCACAAGTAACAGGCCTATAAAAGATATGCATGAAACACCAATCAATTAGAATGAAAAACTGAGAGAGATTCCTACACCTTTGAGATTCAGAAAATTTGCTTCAACGCATACAAACTGGAAAAATAGCCCAAAGAGATGCAAATAAAAAATTTGATGCAGACAATATTGTTAATATTATTGTATAATATTGAAGGTAAAGAAATGAAGAACAAAATATGATACAGATTTGATACAATTTTCCATCTACTTAGCATCATAATCTCGATTCCTACCATCATAACCAAAGCTTCTCATGGGATGTGGATTTGAGAAAAATCTTTATTACCTGATATGTCAGGCTTTTCCCTCCTCCAGTAGGCATTAAAACGAATACATCACGTCAACTCATTGTAACATTTATCACCTCTTTTTGGTTGGGGCGAAAGGAATGATTTCCAAATACTCTCTTGTTATTGTCCTTAGGAGTAAAACAAATGAACAATAATAAGGACAACATTCAGGGCAAATTGAAGACTTTTAGATTAGTGTACGTACAGACCTCCAGCTTCGTCGTCCAATGGAATTCTCGACTACTCCACATTTTGTCATTTGAACCCTCAATATAGTTTACATCAACATACTTTGGGATGTATGGTTCCCTCTCTACAGGAGTTGGTGGTACAGAAAATGATGAGTTCCATCTATCAAACCCATCAGGCTTATTGCGCATGTGAAACTGGGAATCGAGTCTTACAGGGTCAATCCTGTATGCAACTGTTGGAGGGGTTTCATAGTTAAATGTCCTAGGAGCAGCTGTGGATGCAGAAAAATGTGACTTTTGCCTCTCTTCATCAGCTGATGTAGTACAAAGATGTTTCTCAAGTTCTTGAATTTGTTTATCCAGCTGCAACCTAACAGAGTAAGTGCAAACTAACATAAGGGCAGTAATCAGAGAATTTCAGTACAAACGAAGAAAAAGAAATAATGAAGATGAGTGAAGATGAACAATTTTCTCCCCTCATTCGTTTATAGAGTTGTTCACTTCTTTTGTTGTTTCCTTGCCTCTAAATCAAACTAGCCTTTATATCAATGTGGAGAACAAGTGACAAAAAGGGAGAGTGGGAAACAAAGCAAAACTATCTTGACGAAGCTTTTCTATCTGATCAGGATCCAGGTTACTAACATTATCAAGAAGATCATTTGATATTGAAATTAACATGTCTTTCATGCCCTGCAAATGATTTGAAGCTTCGTAGCAAAGTCCCAACTGTACCAATATCAAGCTTAAGTAATCAGAGAAAAGTACCTACCACTGACGGCATCACAAAATATTGGCAGTAAAGTACCTGTGTGTACCTTTAAATCGTGACTGCAGTTCACACACAACTCTAGTGGCAAACAAGTCTCTTCGGGTCTTGTATCATTAACCTGTAATTAGTAAATGGCGGAAACTTTGATATTGATGGTTGAGGTGTGCCACATGATTGGTAGTGTTCCATAACTATCTGGTCCACATCAAGATTCTGAAAAACAAGTCATTTTATTAAGATGTGCAAATATATGTAAAGAAATATCATAAACTACTAAAATCGACTCATTTGTTACATGAATGACAAAAATTAACACATTATAGAATAGCATGAGTTGTATTTTTTCGAAGATCATGAAGGCAATGACATACAAAAACTACGACAAAATATACATATACACATGTACCTATATATATATATATTGTGTATTTGTGTGTGTTATGTGTTAGTATTTTTATAACTCTATTAGTTGGCTAAGTAGGTCAACTGAGTTGAAGAATCCAAATGCATTAATGGTTCAAAATTTATGACTTTTGTATAAATGAAATAAACATGTTACATTACAAGTCAATGTGTCAAGCCTCCACGCTTTTTAGACAGCATCATGAATTACCTCAAGTAAGTCATCATCACCAATGTCATCAGGGAAAGTGTTCTGAAACCCATTAACTGGACTTGCATGAGCAGTGTGTTTACTGGATAATCCATTGATCACACTTGCATATAGTACAATCTATGACAACACATTCATAGTTTTGATACACAAACTCAAACAGAATGAGCAAAATAAGTTGTACAACTCAACAAGATAAGTTAAAGCCCTGAAGGTGTTGATAGTCAGGTGTAAACTTACACTATAATGGAAGAAGTGCCCTTTAATATTGGTCACATTCATTTTGAAGTGATTAGTCTGGAGTGAAATTTTTTGCCCCTTGATGCCAGGCCACATCTAGCTATTGGTACTCGCACAATCTTCTTCTTAACTGGTTCAGCAATAGGATCTGCTTCTGCTCGCATTGGAACAACATCTGCAGGAACAGGAGGCGGAGGCAGAGCCTCCTCTGCTGCCCCGTTACTTGCTACCCCGTCTCCTTCCTGTATAAGCGTGACATGTCACAGTCCAAACTACTGAGAG
Organism: Panax ginseng; assembly: GCA_020205605.1. Taxonomy (NCBI): domain Eukaryota; kingdom Viridiplantae; phylum Streptophyta; class Magnoliopsida; order Apiales; family Araliaceae; genus Panax; species Panax ginseng. Next base: position 50,281,296 of record CM035149.1, on the reverse strand, counting down.
CTGATTTTACGAGCATAGCAAGGATCCCAATAATAAAAATTATAAACCCAAAGGCAACAGAATATATAGATTATAAAAATCATCACCATTTGATGCTAATCAAGCATGGAGCTCAATTAGACACTTTTTATAGCATGACATGTATTCAAAATGTATCCAGTAGTTTGACTCAGAACACTGACATTTAAAAACTAGTTAAAATGAATTCGTGATCACACTTCATACCTCAAAAACATATATAGTTCAAAAAAGAATCAAAGTTGAGAAATATCGTACATTTAAAGCTATAAATTTGTGAAAATTGCATAAAAAGAATCCATAGGTACAGCAGATATTAGACTCCACATAGGGAAAGCAGTAGCCCTATAATTGGCCGAGTGAAATTTTATTATATACACAACTTGATGAGTCTTGAACCCAATTAAACTTGAACCCAAATACTAAAATAAATTGAACCCAAAACACAGGTACAAAAGAACATTGGGTATGTTATATATAAACCCAAAGAAACCGAATCATGCATAAAATGTCTTCTTATTCTGATTTACGTTTTTTACTTTGCTTTCCCAATTGCTAATAAGGCTTAAACTGAAAATTATTATTTATGCTTAATGAAGTTCTTAATATTACTAAGGCGGAAAAAATGCTTATCTGCCAAAAATCTATTGCCTCTCTTAAGGAACATGCTAGTGACTGCTGCGAACCTGAACCTTACAAAAAAGGTAGAACTCAGTACCATAAATAGCATAGAACAATCTAATGAAACTGATTAATCAAGATGAATGACACGAGTTTCACATGGGTAGATCTCTGTACCCACAAAGATCCCGGAACAATCAAATAACAGCAATTAAAGTCATATCAAAGCACGAAACAATAAAATAACACCGAGTCGTTTCATATCTTGTGATAAACCTTGTTACTATAACATAAAATGTAAACAAATTCAGGAGATCTGTAAATGTACTCACACAAATTCAGGAGATCTAAAACTGCAACATTCTCATTGATAACCTGTTACACATTTATAAAGAATCCTTTTAGATTTAATATGTATCTTGTCAAGTTATACAGTGCAGCAATGGGCAGCAATAGGGAGGATACTTGAGGCCTGGGAGGTAATAAAAGGTGGAAAATATCCCATAGGACCCTTCTTTTCAGTTAATCCACAATTAGTTAACAAATTCTTTTGCTAATTTAAAGATGAGTGAAATTCAAAGTTTAAACAAATTTCAAAAGTTTCAGAGTTATGCCCTGAGTTCTCTACACAAGCTGGTTCACTGGTCCTTCACTTCATTATGACAAAAATGCTATCTGAGTTATGTCCTTTTTATACATTAAATTACATTACAAGCCAGTTTAGCGGTAGCAGCTAACGGCAGCCACTACTCATCCCTACACTTCAAAGAGATGTAAAAACTAGCATTCACTAAAAGTTTGTCATAATAACATAACATAATACCAGTAAACTAGAAAGCTTAGAGTCAGATGGCATGTCATAACCTGAGGTTAATCTATTGACTTACCAGATGTATCATCTACTAAACTACCTGTCTGCAATTTACGGACAAAATAAAAACAAAAACATACCTTCCTTTAAATCTCCAGTTGTAGTTGTACAAGTCACTGTTATCCCCTTAGTGGGTTGACACGAGTTCACATGTTGGATGGCCAGATAACATGCCAACACTTCATTTCGTGTGGGGCAAGACAGCTTTGACACTTAATTTGTGCGACAACTTGAGGCATTGTGTGACAGATATGAGCGCTGACTAAAACTAGTATATTCAAGGGGTATACATTATAATTCCTTAAACATATTTGATGTTTGATTTGATGTTTGTTGGTGACACTTAGAATATTTTCTTAATGTCTACTATAGGGGAGGGGTGATCCACCTAGGCCATGGGTAGGCAGTCATGGCCTATGTGTGCGGGTCATTAGGACATTGTTGGACTCCCCTAACAACAATGCTAGCATATGGATTGGTAGCTTGGATTGGATTAAAGACCCTTTCATGGGCTGGGCATGATTGGGCAGGAACATTACTGTGTGTGGGCATTTTTATAGTGGGCACCACCTTACCATAGGCAAGTGCTTGGCCTAGTTGGATTTTCGTGTGGGCTGGATGGATAAAGCATTATGACAAATGTTGGGTAAATTTGTGGGCTGAGACAAAAAAGAATGTGAGCTAACTAACTAACTGGTGGGCAGTTACTGACTCAGACAACCTCCACACACATGCTGACATGTCTTAGGTTTGAATTGCAGAACATGGGTGAAACACATTTGCAGGCAGTTTGCTAGTGAGCAATTGCACATTTGAATGTTGAAAGGCCATTGGCCAAGAAAATCCTAAGCAGCTTGGGATGCCAACTGCAGACCTAATTTGTGTAATTATTTAAATAAGATGCAGTTTAGCCTTGTGAGATATTTATCTTAATAGAATGTAAAATACCCTGTGTTTACCCAAAATTCTAGTTGATTGTATAGAAGATGCTTGAAAGGGTATAGAGGAATGAATCTGTGTAAACTAAGAAACAACTGAAATATAAATATGCTATTTGACATGTCCAACCGATATCCTGTCTCCATTTTTATTAGCAGAAATGCTCACATACTATAACAAACCAATAACCAAATTGCATTCTGACAACTCATCTACTTTTCTATCATTAAGCATTTGTTATGTGTCACTGATATAATAAAGAAAATTAGATTTGTGAAAACATAGAGATAAAGTTGAATGTATTCAAATATCAACTTGATCACTGCATAGACCAGTTGCTCATTCATTAATAAAAGTTCTGAATCATTTCTATGCTAAAACACATTGCTTAACCAAATAGACTTCAACATATTTTATAAGACATACCATCAACCACTCTAATGAAGTAAATGAGAAACAAAGAGGATAGATATAAAAGAGCACATACAGGATGCTTAAGGTATATAGGATGGATGATTATCATCGAGGTCAAACTCCACTTTGGCTCCCACACAACAATATCAACATCGTTCCCAACCGCGATGGCATCTGCATATGTTGATAATTGCAGTAAACTCCTTCATCCACAAGCAAACAATCTTTTTACCTAATGATACAATTTTACTAAGACAGAGCTATACATAAAAAAAGGATAGTTTTTTATACTATTATTATTAATCAAGCTGGTAAAATCTTCATTTGCTAGATGTTTCTATATTTTTTGGCTGATCAATCAATTGAAAATTAGGGTTAATTACAATTGAATCTTATATTTGTCTAAAACCTAATCTATTGAAATTAGCCTAATTCCGAGGTAATACACAATATTTTCTCTCTGTATGAGCTATGACTATCGGAACAAATTCACCATCAAATTCTCAAAACATGTAAAGATTTATATTTTGAAAATAATATACATAAGGTAAATGTAGGGCAGAAATGAGGAGAAAAGAATATTGAAGAGCGAAGCTGAGTACAGTGTCATCTCGTTGAATCTGAACTTTCTGGAACTGTGAGGAGGAGTTAAAGTCCATCATTGAAAAGAGCTTTAATCCGCTTAGAACCAGATAGAGGAACGATAGTCCGAACGAAGCTGGAAGAAGCGGACATGGCGATATGGGTTTTAGTTGTGAAGATTCTAGAAAACAGGCCCAAATCGCCCAAATTGCTTAAATCGCAGAAATTGTATATACCTAGTAATTGTGCGTGCGGCGAAGACGAAAATGAAGAGGGAGAACAGTTTAGTAGCCGCCGCCGGTAAGAAATGCAAGATAGTACCAGCGGTGAACAGGTCGGGGAAGAGGGAGAGGGGAAAATTAAGTGCCCTGAAATTTGGAAGAAGAGGTATAAAACTGAGTCAGTCTATAACGAGTACCCATGGTCCACATTATATGATTTGTTCGGGTAATATTTACTACAATTATAAGTAGATATTTATTTTATGTGCGTGAAATAATGTTGTAATGTGTTTTAATATTTATAATAAATTTAAAAATTTATAATAAATATTTAATTATTTTTTCTTAAATATTTGATTAAAATTTTAATAATATGTTTATGAGGAATTTTATTTATTATTTAACCTCAATACATAGATTATATAGTTATAAAAAAAATATTTTATTTCAATATGTTTGTGGATAAGTAAAATATGATATATGTGACAATTAACTAATTATCTAACTTGATTTAAAATAGACCTTGTGCTTATTTTAAATATTTGGACTTCTAGTTTCTAAATAATTGGACAAGTGAAAGTGATAAATATTCACTCCACCTAATAAATATTTACTTATTATATAATACTCCATATATATATATATATATATATTATTATATATACTGATTTGACAGTTTGAAATTCTAGATACAAGTTTAAATCCAAATCATCGATTTTGGATATCCGCTATAAAATTATGGATATATTTACTATATATATATGTTAAATATAATATGAATACGCTTTTTGATTCCGTATTCGTTATATTTATTTATAACTTTTAAACCTAATACGGATATATCCATTTTTTTTTAAACCTAATACTTGATGCGCATTTTTTTAATATAATAAATTTTAAGTTACTATTTACGAATTTATATCCAATAAGCGAGCAATTAAAGCCCAAATTTAGATAGACTATAGATTGAGTTCCGTGATAGGTCCAATACCCAATAACAAATTGAAGAAGAGACCCAATTACTTTTTATTATTTTTTTTTTGTATTAAAATTTTTAATATTAAAATTAATCACATTTAGTAATATTGTAACTCAACTTTATTATGTTTTAGTTCATAAAAAATGAGATTTTATTTAAAATTTTATTAATTACTAATAATATATATATATATTTTTATATATTTATGATGTCGTCGGTTCAATAATGGTTTAACACTAGTACCCATCCATCTGATAACTTGTTCGGTTCGATGAACGGTTTTGTTAAAACACATTGGTTTCTAGAATAACAAGTACCTCTAGACACATGCAAAACCACTAGATCAGATGTCTTTCCACCAAAGTATTTGGAGAGAGAATTCCTTCATCTTCTCTACATATACATCGGCGCACTCAATCCTCCACCATTAAGGTACGATCTAAAATTGTGAGACCCGAGAATATTGTACAATGTATATTTGTGAATAAAATAAAATTTTATTTCAAATTTCAAATATATGATAATTTAATATAACTATAAGTGTGATATATAGTAATAATGGTGTTATGAATTATTTAAAATAAAAATAAATGAAAATAAGATTAATTAATTAATTTGTATTGGTTAATAGTTTTATAAGGAAAATATTAAGTTTATTAAATAACTTAATATTTAAATAGGTAAATAAGCAATTATTTAATTATAGGGGAAATGGTATTATATATGTATTTATTGGCACGAAATATGTAAATAAATCAAATAAATAAAAATCAAACTATTTATTTGATGAAGTAAATAATTTATATGTTAATGTTAAAGATCAATTTAAAGGTCAATATTGTACAAGTTATTATTATAAAACTATTTAAGTATAATAAATTATTTGTTGATGTGAAATATGCACTTGTTATATATATACAATATATATTATGTGTGGAGGAGGTATTATATAAATAATGTATTAATGTAATGTATGTGTAAGTATTGACATACGTAGAGATAAATGATAAAGGTTATGTAAACATGACGTGGCCATAAGTTATTCAATTAGAAATCCACTAAGCTAACTACAAGTGAGAGTTGGCAATTTTATATGTTGATGATGAGTTGTTAGTGTTATTACTAATATTATAATTATTATTATTATTATGAACTATTATTATTATTATAATAATTATTATTATAATAATAGCACTAACAATATTCATCTGTTGTCAAATTAGTATTTTTTTTTTATTATTAGTATTATTATAATTATTATTATTATAATAATAGTACTAAAAATATTATATTATACGGGTAAAATGCAAAGTTGACCAATGAACTTTAGGAGTTTTTGGGTATTGAGACATTTTCTTTTGGTCCACGCCTACGTGGCAGATCTGCGTGGGCATTTTTTATTTTATTTTACACGTGGACGGGCTAACGTGGCGAATATTAAACTTCATCCCAGAAAATATGTTGATGCAAAGATTAGAACCCAAGACCTCCAATTTGGAATACTGATCTAATGACCACCCGAGCACATGGGCCTAGTTGCTATTATTTTGCAAGGATTAGTATTTATAACTAAACAAAACATTATTATTATTATTATTATTATTATTATTATTATTATTATTAATAATAATAAAAATTATTGCCAATGAATGTAGTCCATATTAGGCAACGAAATATAGCAACAAAAAAACTTTCGTTGCCCACGATGAGGAGAAATTAAGTGGTTAGAAATTTTGCAACGAATTTTTAACGAATTTTGTTTCCAAATTTTGCAACTACTTATTATTATTATTATTATTATTATTATTATTATTATTATTATTATTATTATTATTATTATTATTATTATAATTATTATTATTATTATCTTTATTTAAGGCAATAGTGGTTGCAAAAAGTTGTATAAAATATGCAACGAAAATAAAATTTGTTGCCAATGAATGTGGTCCATATTAGGCAACGAAATATAGCAACAAAAAAACTTCCGTTGCCCACGATGAGGAGAAATTAAGTGGTTAGAAATTTTGCAACGAATTTCTAACGAATTTTGTTTCCAAATTTTGCAATTACTCATGAATTTCAGTGCAAAAAGTGAAAGTCTGACTCAATCTACAACGAAGGACAAGTTTCGTTGCTAAACATAGTCGTTGCTTGAAAAATAGTTGTTAAAGCCCCATTTTTAGCAACAAAAAAACTTTCTTTGCCCACGATGACGGAAAATCAAGTGGGCGAAAATTTTGCAACGAATTTCTATTGAAATTTTTTCCCGCCAATGAATTAGCAACGAAATTTTACAATGACTTATGAATTTCGTTGCAAAAAGTTAAAGCCTGACACAATCTGCAATGAATAACAAATTTTGTTGCTAAACATATACTTTTAGCAACGACTTATAAAGTTGTTGCCCAGAAAATCGTTGCTAAAGGCCCATTTTATTGTAGTGGAAATTTTTACTTGATAAGTTGACAAATTGTGATATGTCAATTAACCTTTGTTTTGAAGGTATATTTTAGAATGATATCTGAAATACAGGTGATGAGCAATGGGAAAATTATGATACAGAGGAAATAACCGGGAAAGTACAATCCGAAATGAAAGCAAGGTATTCTCATCTCTTCGAATATCAGGTACGTACGTAAATTTCGAGGGCAAAATTTCATAAGGAGTGGAGATTGTGAGACTCCAAATTTTTTGAATAAAGATTTAAATTTCTCGAAATATTTTTTTGAATATTATAGTGTGGATTTGATATAATGTTATAGTTGTGGGTAATATTTATAAATTTTGCAAAGTATACAAGTTTTTGTATTATATTCGATTGGTCGGGGAATATTCTTTTTGTCGGAGAATATCCGTCTGCGACAAAGACAATCATTAGTGGACCCACAATGTAATTATTGTTTTGATTGAGAAAACGACAAAAATTCTTTTATGAAAATAACGGCGGAAGTTTTACCGTTAAAACTGTTGAAACACCCAGTGTTAAAAGTACAGTAATACGCATGGTTGCATAGTAGCACACGATTTTGATTATTGATGCTTACGTGAGAAGTCACTCAGTTTTGTTCAATTATTTCTACAGTAATTGTTGCATAGTATCTCACGTTATTTGATTCAATTATTGTCGATATTTTATATATTATTAAATTAATAATTGAGACGACGAAGTTATTAATATTATTATTTGCAATATTAATGATGTCTAGAAGTTCTACCAAGGAGAGGTTTGGTCACCTAATTGCACGCCAATAGGGAAAAATCTTTATTGGAAAGCCCCCTCTTTCCTAGGAACAACCTGGTCAATTAATATTATGAATTATAATAAAGGTGATAAGTTTTGTTTTATTATTATTATAAATGTAATAAAACAGAATTTTTTTTATATAAAACAGAATACTTTTATAAAGTTATTCGTTTTATTAGACTATAAATAAAATATATAATATTCTATTATGCATAGTATTTGCATAGTGCCTGCATAGTGTTTGCATAGTAAAATCTTTTTATATAAAACAGAATACTTTTATAAAGTTATTCGTTTTATTAGATTATAAATAGAATATATTATATTTTACTTAAAAGATTTTGTTTTATTAGAATATTTTATTAATATTGCATAGTAAATTAATATGGACCGTCTGCTTTAAAAGTAGATCAATCAAACTGCTCATGAATTAGTTACTATTCACCCATTCTCCTATAAATAGAAGCTCATTCCTTCATTATTTCTTACGAATTCAATTGAAACTCTGAGAGAGAAACTATAGAGAGAGAAGAAAAAGTATTCTAATTTGCTTCATTACTCCTACATCCAGTTTCTTCTAAGGTAAGGGATATTATTTGTTGTACTCGTGAGAGGTATTATTTCTTTTGTATTCATGAAGAGAGCTCCTGTTATTCCATTATCTATTATTCTATTGGAATAACCTATCTGTGCGGTCTATCGCATGCAAGGTGAATTCCGTTGTTATTCCATTCTTTATTATTCTGTTGGAAATAACTTGTTTGTGCGGTCTATCGCATGCATGGTGAATTCTTCTGTTATTCCATTCTTTATTATTTTGTTATAATAACCTGTCTATGTGGATTACCGCATGCATGGTGAATGATCCTTCGTATTCATATGAATAGTATTTTCATTCAAAAAGGGGTTTCTGCCAGGGGCAGTTTCATAATTTTTCTGAGCCTCAAAAATTTTAGAAAAATTTGAAATGATAATTTGATGAGTTTTCTAGATTGTGTCAAAAAATGGCGATTTTTGGATGTATAGATTAAGAGTTATGAATTTTATAGGAAAAGACTATTTTAAAAGTAAACCCTTATCACTCCTTGTGGTTAACTCCAAAATTGTTAAAATTTTTATTGGGAGTACATGTATATAACGAGGTAGTATATCCTCAGAAATTTTGAATTTTTGGACAAAAGTACAATTTATGATAAATGTCTAAATATTCGGCAGTTTTAGCCATATGAAAAATAGTAAATGAATTTTAAAAATTTTGAGAAAAATATATGTTCAATATGGGACTATATTTTGCTAAATCCTAGAAAGAAATTTTTTTGGGACTGATTTGGTATTTTTCATGAAAATGAACTAGTTATGAGTAAATGAATTAAACATGTTATGTGAAGTAATAAAATTGGAAAATATGATGCTATGGCTTGGGAATCCTACATATGCAGATTTTTGATGAGGGATTTGATCAGTGATGATGAATTCTTATGAGTATGGCATTTTTAAATGATTAAATGCATTATTTGATAAAGTGTAAATAATTGAAATAAATTATTTATAAGTTTAAGAAATGATTAAAATATTGTTATAATATTAATGATATTAGATTATGAGATTATTAAGTGATTAATAACATTTGGTTATTATTGAACGCTGGATAAATTGTATTATAAATGTTTAATATTTATCATTTATCTCATTTGATTGATTCTTTATATCATTGTCATTATTCTCATGCTTATATTATGATGAAAGTCATCTGTGGCCTGTAGTGCATAGATGGACTTGGTATGATTATGACCAGGGATTATTCGGTATAATCATGACCGTAATTTTACAAATGATGTGGTAAAAGTCCTCATTGGCCCGTAGTGCATTGATGGACAGTTTTTGGTATGATTATGGCTATGGATTCTCTTCATCCAAGGGTGCAAAGATGAATTGTTTTATGGCATGATCAGGACCATTGATGAAAACACGATTATCTTTGGCCCGTAGTGCATAGATAATTCGTGGTCGTGATATTAACGAATATCCTTGGCCTGTAGTGCAGGGATGATTCGATGATATGGATTAATTATTGAGCTGAGTCTCAGCAATGAAGTATTAATTCATGGATGTAATATTAACGAATATCCTTGACCGTAGTGCAGGGGTGATTCGATGATGTGGATTATTTATTAAGCTGTGTCTCAGCGATAAAATATTGATAATAAACTTTTAATTCGTAAAAGATAGTAGATATCATGCTCTACTTGACTCTTCTAAAATACAGTTGTATGTCTTTGGCCTATAGTGCAAAGATGAATTGTTAATGAATATCTTTGGCTGTAGTGCAAAGATGAATTTATTAGTATGATTATGAGCAGAAATTGTGATTTGGTATAACCATGATTTTTGATGTTTCAGGTGAAGATAGGTGATAAAAATTATCTTCATCCTGGGTGCGAAGAGGAATTTAGAATCACAATTATGATTATGAGTTATTCATATGATTGTGGACAGGAATTGTTGATTGATGTTACAGGGATAAAACATTATCGGTGGACTTTTAACATAGAGAAGATAATAGATCTGATGGTCTATTTAACATTTCTAATGGATTGCTCATTCCGCTGCAACTATGGTTGAAAAGTTTTATCATCTACCATATGTTCTAAATCTCTGATTTATTACTGATGAAGGCTATTGATGATGTAAATTATTTTTACTCATGATATTCTTTACTGGGCTAGTTGTACTCACCCCTTTTGCTTCATAATTCCTTTCAGGTAATAAGAGTACAGCTAGGTCGAGCGAGGATAACAGGGGAATTGAACGGTGGTCTATAGCTATTGAGGTTCTCCCTAAATAGTATGGAAATAAATTTATTGAGAACTTTAGATAAGTGTGTCGTATTGTATACGTCATTTGATATTTATTTTTGGTGAACCGAATAGGGTGAGGTGAACCCAACTTTAGAAGGGTGTTTTGTCACTATCATACAAGATGTCTAATGACATACAACCTCATGTTATCATAAGACAGAGTTGTGTACATCCACTTACTGAGTATATTTACGAGCACTACTTATATGATTTTGGAGTTTATTTGAAATATAATTTTCACTTGGAGACAGTGGAGATAGTTATATGTCAAGAGATGACTCACCATTGGAAAGAAGATGATAGTAGTCTTCTCATTTTTCTTTGGGGTCTATTGGGTCAACCAAGAATAATTCTGTGGACATATGATATCTATCATAACCTAGACCCAAAGATTTTAATTTCTAAAATAGTTTTTGACTATACTTTTATGTAAAGTATCATTGTAAGGTTGTGGTCGAGGCACCATGAAAGTTACATACATTTGTATTAAAACTCACAGTTAACTATGGTCGTATTCTATACGACAGTTCAACAGTTGTATAAATGAAGTTTGTATTTGATTTTTATAGTGTGATATCTGGCGACTCAGAATAGGTGATGTATACCTATTTTGGGGGCGTCATAGAGGTGGTGCAAGATTGATAATACTTGTATGACTAAAGGTATAGATGAAGGTTGTGTCGCCCCCAAAATAGGTATACATCACTCATTTTGAGTCGTCAATAACATGGTACAGAAACAACTACAACTTTATTAATACAATACATAAACTGTGAGTTTAAATACAAATATTATCATCTAGACAATATTCACACCCAAATAAGTCCTCATTACAATTATTGATTATTTTACAAAAATGGTGAGGACTACTAAAATAACTTCCTAAGACCTTCATTCCATACCCCGACTAGTACTTGCTACATTCTCGCCTCCTGAGAAGAAAAATGGAACAAAAAGAAAAGGGTGAGCTCAACTAGCCCAGTAAAGAATATTATGACTAAGATAATATAGAACAAATTATCGTTAGTCTTCAACGAGGAAAAATCGATAAAATACAATAGACAACAAGTTTCGGATCAATATTCAAGATGAAAATAATAATTCATAGATGAGTTACGTAGAGAATGAAATCTACTATAATCTATGAATTTAAAAGTCCATCATCATTATTTTATCCCCCGTAACATCAATCAATATTCATCTTGAATCAAATATTCATCTTTTGCACTACAAATGCGAATATATTCATCACCGGGTCATGTTCATCTCAACACATGTTCATCTTTTTAACTACGGGCCAAAGATATTCATCGAAAAATCATTAATCTTTGCACTACAGGCCAAATATATTCAGTAAAATCATCATTTAGGACTGAGGATGATGAAAAATATTTTAAAGAAAACGAATCTAGTGAAACAAAAGAACAAATATTAAGGATTCGTACTTTAAACAATCCGGGTTCAAAAATGCTTCATAAATAATCATAGTGGAACAGAATTCAAGAATGATCAAAATATGGATACAATCAAAGCTAGTATCCATAATAGATATTTTGGACAAAAAACAAAAATTTAATGTTCTTATGAATAGTAGTCAGTATTCGTGAATAAAAGTGTCAGATACGTGAATAGTGTCAGATATCGTGAATAAGTAACTCAAACACTAAAAGATAAGAATTTCACAAGAAAAATACTATCAATATTCTGGCTTAATGATATTGGAAGAAATAATACCATTTTTTTAAAAAATAATATCCCTTACCTCGAAAAGACAGTACTTCTAACTGGAATACTGGATATAGTGCTGAAGGGAACTTGTATCGTATACCAACACTCAAAGTATCAAAATACTGACAAGAATACGCTCAATAATATAGAGAGAGAAAGAGAGAGAAAACTTCAGTTTCTGGTGTTATTTTTAATTCTAACCTAAGCACCCTATTTATAGGAAAATGCTTAGAACACCAAAGCAGAAAATTTAATAAAATAATAATTTATTTTTCATAAATTTCCTACGCACACCAATATAGTCTAGACATCAGCCACACCTCAATAACAACCACAAAAACGTTTTTCTCAATTAATTCATTTAAAACTCCAAAAAAAAAAAATTAATTAATCCGAAACTTCAATAATTCATAATAAATAGCCCCTTTTATCAAAAAAAATTCGAACCTCATGTCCTTTCCAGAGGAAATTCCATTATCTACAACTTTGCAGAAGAAAGTTTTTCCAAATTCCAAACAGAAATTGACCGAAATCCATAAACGGACGATTTTACATGCTATAATCAAATTTTCAGTCAAGAAATGGGGTCCACAAATATGAAAAACATGTTTTAAATATTTTTAGTAACAAAAATACTCTTCATTTATTCATATATCTCACATTCATTGTAAAAATATCACCATTATTATATTATTATAATATAATAATATATTTAAATGAATTATTTTATCAGAAAAAGATAAAATATTAATTTTCAACAATTGTCACATTAAAAATTTTCTCCATCTATATCCACATAAAATGAATATTTTCCTCATTATATAAATCAATAATTAATTTTTCACAAATAATATTACAGAATTACAATACTGACAACTAGGCAGTTCCCGGGAAAGATGGGGCTTTTCAATAAGGATTTCTCTTTACTGGCGCGCAATTAGATGAACAAACCTCTCTTTAGACAGAACTTTCTACAAATTGCCAATATTGCTATCTAATAATATTATTTAAATAATATGAATTATTGATCCGATAATGGAAAATACTGTGTAATGACAATTATTGAAACAACAATAATATAAAATATCAACGCATCAATTATTGAATCAATAAAATAAAATATTGATCAAGAATTATCGTAATAATTATTGAGTAAAGGCCTTCCCGTAAGAATCAATAATTGGTGCAATACCATGTGCTACTGTGTTTTAACCACCGAGTATTTCAACAATATTAACGGTAACAACTACGCCATTATTTATAAACAACTTATATTTGTCGTTTTCTTCATCCAATCGCTTTCCATTATGGGACCCACACAATACTGCGCCGTCGTACGAATATTCCCCGACAGTAAGAATATTCTACGACAACAATGAATATTTTATAACCACTTTGTTTATTTGAAATATTTACGCATTTTATCCATAACTAACCACATTAATCAAATCAACCCTTACTATTTCAAAATAATAAATAGAGGAAATTAAATTTCATTTATAATAAGTTGGGGTCTGACAACCTCCCCTCCTTATGAAATATCATCCTCGAAATTGACGTACGTACCCGGTGTTTCGAAAAGGTGAGGATACCTCGCTTTCATTTCCATTTCTAACTCCCAGGTCATTTTCTCAATAGCATGGTTCCTCCACAAAACTTTAACTTATGGTATGATCTTTGTGCGTAGGACATGCTCCTTCCTATCCAAGATCTTGACATGTACCTCTTCATACGTTAAGTCTTCGGCTATCTCATCCGATTGTAACTCAATAACGTGGTTCGGGTCTTTCACATATTTACGAAGCACAGATATATGAAAAATATTTTGAACATGAGACATACTTGGAGGTAACGCGAGTCTATAAGCCACATTTCCTATTCGGTCAAGAATCTGAAATGGACCTATAAATCGTGGATTAAGTTTTTCTCTCTTCCCAAATCTTGTAACTCCCTTCCATGGGGCAACATGCAACAATACATGATCCCCAATACTAAATTCCACGTCCTTTCGATGAAGATATGCATAACTCTTTTGTCGATCCTGTGCCGTTTGTATACGTTGTCGAATCATTTGGATCTTTTTCGTAGTCATACGTACCAACTTGGGTCCCAACAATGTTGCTTCACCCACCTCATCCCAACATATTGGAGAGCGACACTTTCGTTCATACAATGCTTCGAATGGAGCCACACCTGTAATAACCGTGAATTTTAAGTCACCATGTATGTATGTACATTTTTTTTTACTTTGTGTTATATATGGATACATACATTTATGGATTTCATTAAAAATGAAAGCCTTGTGACCTAATTATACATTAGGTAAGGATATTAAATAACCTAAGGGTTATGGTAACACGAAAAAGTTAGTATTTTATATGTATACTAACTTAAGTGGGTAAACTTAGTATTTCAAGTGACTAATAATTTTAAACCTAATTCTTGTAAATCTAATTAGGTTATGAGATAAAATCATATGTATAAGTAATTAAACTTCATATGATTGGAGATGAAAGCCCTAAATTATCAAATTGGGTAACATTATTAAAATTGTTGGACTATGTTTTTATCTAGCCCAAATCAATTAAAAGAAAAGCCCAAGGAAAATAAAATGTAATCCAATACTTTGCCCACTTGATTGGGGGTATTCTAGACATTTGATTAATCAAAATTGGGCATTTAAAATAAAAGCTAAATGGTGGATATTATGAGGATCCTAAGTGGATTAATTAATCTAGCTTGTCCATTAGTAGACATGATTAAACATAAGGACAATGTTGTAAGGCTCCCATTGGTTGCCACTCCATTATGCACATTTAATCATGTTTAACCTAAGGTACGTAATAATACAAAGTGTTTTACCTAATGGGCAACAAAATGATTGTGGGAGAATTAATAATGAATTGCCCATTACATTTTGAATGCACATCTCATTCTTCCAACACTTCATTCGTATTCCAACATTTCATTTTCTCTCCATCTTCTTCATCTTCTTCTCTTACCTTGTTTTGATAGCTTGAGTTTTGATGGGGTTATGTACAACTACTCAAGATACACTAGTTATACATACCATCATGCATGGAACTAAGTATCTTGAGTGTTGGATCTAAGGCTTAGAGGAAGAAAATGAGCATATGTTCTCCAAGGGTGAAAACTCTTGTTTTTCTTCCACTAAATCTTGTGTAACTCAAGTTCTACAACTTGGAATTATGATCCGTCAAGGGGGTGCTAGATACATGAGTTATCTAGTAAACTCAAGTGGTAGATCACAAATCTAGTAAGTTTTGAAACCTTTAAGATTATTTTTCCCAAAACAGTCCACTTTATATGCTAAAGCTTTGAAACTCTAAATCAGCTACTGACTTGTTTTTCATGAGGCTGTTTCGGTCAGTTCCTTGTCTTGTAAAAATCTGGAAAAATATTACAGAGGTACCTTATGAAGTTATCTACGCCAGAGGAAAAAGAACGGACACGTTTCGAGTTATATATTGTGCGTAATGACTATTTCCGTAAAGGACTCCATAAATATTATCCTACGAATATCTCACTGTGTATACACTGGAAAATTCCAAAATTTTTACAGTAGCTTCATATATGTTAAGAGAGCATACCCTGAAAATTTCAGATATTTCTGAGTAAAACTCAATTTATGAAAAATAGAGCAAGATCCGAGTGTTTTGGACACTCTAAAAATAGTAAATCATTT
Organism: Panax ginseng; assembly: GCA_020205605.1. Classification (NCBI taxonomy): domain Eukaryota; kingdom Viridiplantae; phylum Streptophyta; class Magnoliopsida; order Apiales; family Araliaceae; genus Panax; species Panax ginseng. Next base: position 50,265,115 of record CM035149.1, on the reverse strand, counting down.
TCTAAAATTCTAGAAAATTAGAGGATCATTGTTGGTTCATATTCTGTTAAAATCCAGAAGCTGAGAAATTTTGGAATCAGTTTGCTATTTTTCCTAAAAATGATTAGGTTATGAATAAAAGGAAATAAATAGTTAAATGATGCCTTTAATGAGAAAAAAAATATGATTTTTATGCTTGAATGCTCATAATATATTATATCATGACTATCTTAGGGCATTTTGGTAATTTATAATAATAAATATTACTTATGACCTTTTATGGATATTAAATAAGAGGTTATTAAAGGATGAACAATTAGAATAAATTGTTTATTAATTTAATAAATCATTGGAATATTATTATAATACTAATAATATTATAATATGATGTTTTATGTAAATAAAATATTAGATTAGAGTATTATTATTAAATAATAATATTCGAGATTAAATAAAATATTATTAAATGATTAATAATATTAGTAAGTGAATAAAATATTATTAAATGATTAATAATATTAGTAAGTGAATAAAATATTATTAAATGATTAATAATATTAGTAAATGGATAAAATATTATTAAATGATTAATAATATTAGTAAGTGAATAAAATGTTGGTAAATGATTTAAAGTATTATTAGTGAACCAATAATACTAGAAGGTGAATTAATATTATCTAAGTTAATAATATTATGTGAATTAAAGGTAGTCGTTAATTAATAATAACACTATCTAGGCATGATAATGTTTATAAGAACTTATTGTAATGTATGATATCTATGTGATTACATAATCGATGTTATGCATTGACTAATTGAAAGACTAATTATAGGTCTCTCAAAGGAAGATAATTTAACTACATAAGTGGATAGAAATTTATTTCAGAAATGTAACCTCACGATCGAGGCAAGTTTCCTAACTCAACTTGAGTTATTATTTTCAAAGCATATTAGTGAATAATTATTGATGATTATTCACGCCTTTATCGATTATTGAAATTGGACTTTGTGCAATTGAATTCGTTCTACTTGCCATTGAATCGTGAATTAAATTAAAGTTCTTCATTTATGAACTGTTTATGGGATAGATCTATGCTAATTGTATCGTTTAGATCAAGCATGTCTAAGTTTGTTAAATCAAATGGATTTTAAATAACTGTTCTTATTAATTGATATGGTAAGAACTCTTGGTAGAGAAATGAACAAATTTGATTAAGGCATGATATCAATGTCGGATTATTAAGTGTTTATGCATAAATCACGGGGTATGAAAGGTGATCCCTTGAATACCAAATTTTTTAAAAGGTCCATTTAAATCATCGAGCACCTTGGCAAATGTTCATGGTTATTCAAAACCACTCGATTCATGTTATTCAATTATCGAATATTCAATTGTTGATTATTAATTCATGTTCCTTCACAATCTTATATTATTGTTGAACATTGAAGGCAATATTTCTTTCTAAGTCATGATAAATATCCTTTGTCTTTATAAACTTGTGAAGCAAATTAGTTGCTTACTCTTGCTATATCATGACCTCTATTTTCGCTAAGCTTCAAGGATCTAATGCGAAGGACAAGGGCAAGGGCAAGATCCGGAGTAATTTTAGAATGAATGTTAAATTAGTTATTATCTAATGGAATTTCTTGAGTAAACTATTTGTATTATAAATGGTGTATTTAAAGTTAAGGTTAGAGACCTTGGGACCATGTTTTGAGACTTTTGTATAATGAACAATGTATGTTTATTATTTCAAATAGTTATAGAATGCTTATGATGATGATAGGATCGTGAGCACTGAATCTGAGGTTAGAGAACCTGGATTTGGGGGCGTCACAACACCTATACTTTCCTGATAACTGTTGTTGTAGGAGAATTCCACTAATGGTAAATACTTATCCCAACTCCCTTTGAAATCTAGGACAAAAAGTCTTAATAGATCTTCAAGAGTTTAAATAGTCCTCTCTGATTGTCCGTTCGTTTGAGGATGGTATCTTGGCCCAATCAATCAGAACTGCGCTCATAGCTTTTTGCAAGCTAACCCAAAATCGTAAAGTGAATCTTGGGTCACGATCCGAAACTATGGATACCGGCATGCCATGCAATCTCACAATCTCATTTACATACATATGAGCAAGTCGTTCAAGGGAATAAGTCTTCCCGTATCGGTAAGAAATGAGCAGACTTAGTTAATCTATTAACAATAACCCAAATCGCATCTATGCCTTCAGAAACCATGGGAAGACCCGTAACAAAATCCATGGTAATGTGTTCCCACTTCCATTTCAGAATCTCAAGTGGTTGCAATAGACTCTTAGGCACTTGATGCTCCGCCTTTACATGTTGACAAGTTAAACATCTCGAGATAAACTTTGCAATCTCTCTCTTTATATTGTTCCACCAAAATATATGTCGAAGATCACGATACATTTTGGTACTTCCAGGATGGATTGCAAATGGTGTATTGTGTGCTTCCATCATGATCTTGTACTTCAAATCAGAGTCGTTAGGAACACAAAGTCTGGAGTGTACTTGAAGTATTCCTTCTTCATCGATTCTTGCTTCTGGAATAGTACCTTCTTATATTTTCTTCTTCATACGTATCAGCTCCGGGTCTGTGGCTTGAGCAACTTTAACTTCATCGATTAAAGTTGATTCTATGCGTATACTTGAAATCATCGCACTCGTTCCTGCATATGATCTTCTACTCAACGCGTCAGCTACCACGTTTGCTTTTCTAGGATGGTATTGAATGGTGTGGTTATAATCTTTTAATAGCTCGAGCCAACGTCGTTGTCGCATGTTGAGTTCCTTTTGGGTGAAGAAATATTTGAGGCTTTTATGGTCTGAATATATCTCCACTTTCTCTCCATATAGATAGTGCCTCCAGATCTTTAGCGCGAAAATGACTGCTGCCAACTCTAGATCATGAGTAGGATAATTCCTTTCATATTCTTTAAGTTGTCGCGAGGCATAGGCTATGACTTTCCCACGTTGCATGAGAACACATCCTAACCCTTTGCTTGAAGCATCGCTGTAGATAACAAATCCATCCGAACCAGATGGTATTGTTAGAAACAGTCTTAAAATGAGTCTCCTCTTGAGCTCTTGGAAACTCTTCTCGCATTCCTCGCCTCCATACGAATTTTTGTATCTTTCCGAGTCACCGAGTTAATCTGAGTAGCGATTCGAGAAAATCCTTCCACGAATCTCCGATAATAACCAATAAGCCCAAAAGCTACGTGACTTGATTCGACTTTGCTGTTGCTCCAACTTTGTATTGCCTCAATCCTCGCCGTCAACAGATATCTCCATGTTTTGACACCACGTGCCCAAGGAATGCTACTTTCTCAAGCCGTAATTCGCATTTCTTCAACTTGGCATATAGCTTATTTTTACGGCCTTTGAGTACCAAATTCAAATGGTGCTCATGATCTTCACGACTTTTGGAATATATGAGAATGTCATCAATAAAGACAACAACGAATCCGATTCAAATAGTCCTTGAATACTTTGGTTCATCATATCCATGAAAGCCATGAGGATCATTAGTCAATCCAAAAGACATGACTAAAAATTCATAATGCCCGTATCGAGTTACAAGGCGCCTTTGGAATATCCTCGGTTCTAATCTTCACCGATGATATCTAGAATCGGAGATCGATCTTTAAAAAAGAATTGTGCTCCTTGCAATCGGTCAAAAAGTCATCAATACGAGGTAACGGATACCTATTCTTGATGGTGACATGGTTCAATTCTCGATAGTCAATACAAAGTCGCATACTCCGCCTTTTCTTCTTTACAAATAAAACAGGAGCACCCCAAGGAGATGTACTAGAACGAATGAAACCGATGTCCAACAACTCCTGTAGTTGGACCTTTAACTCCTGAAGTTCAATAGGAGCCATTCGATATGGGGTTTTAGAAATGGGCTTTGTACTAGGTTCAAGATCAATAAAGAATTCAACTTCACGTTCTGGGGGTAGACCGGGAAGTTCTTCAGGAAACACGTCAGGAAATTTACTAACAACAGGAATATTATTCAAATCTGACGTGTCTTTATTCAAATCCATAACATGGACTAAGAAAACTTGACATCCATTTTTCAATAAACGAATAACTTTATGACTAGATATGATAGTGATTGATTTTAATGGTTTAGTTGCTTGAATTTGTACAACAGGTTGGTTAGGAATATGAAAACTAACAACCTTACGAAAATAATCAATTTTGGCATGATGAGTAGTTAACCAATCAATCCCTAAAATCACATCAAAAGCAAGTATCTTTAAAGAGATAAGGTCAATAGGTAATGTGATGGTGGCCAACTTGGATCAAACAAGATTTATAAACAGTGGATGTGATGAAAGTTTCTCCTAACGAAGTCTCCATAGATAGATCAAAGTCTAATTTCTCCTGAGTTAAGTTTAAACGTTGAGCACAAGCAGGAGAGATAAATGAATGGGTAGCACCAGTATCAAGTAAGGTATAAACTTTGCAAGAATTTATGATTAGCTTACCCGTGATCACCTCATTTGGGTTCTTCGCATTTTGACCAGTCAAGACAAATGCTCTTCCAGGAACCGTTGACTTTGACTTTTCTGGGACAACCTTTTGAGTCACCATCCCCGCTGGACTTGGTTTTGCTACCGTACAATCTCGAGCCATATGTCCTTCATTTCCATAATTATAACATACCTTGAACTATTGTGGGCAGTTTGGGCTGATATGTCCCTCTTTTCCACATTTATATGTCCTTCCTTTCCATAATTATAACTGCTGGTGTTGACGTCTTCACATGGTCATTGTTGAATCTCCTCTTTTTAAAATCTCCTCCCGACTCGCTTCTTCTATTCTCATGGCCATGATTACCACCAGAGTGGTTACCGCCTTTGTCCGTATTCTTCTTTTTTTTTGGTTATCGTTGTTCGATGATTCTGTCACCAGTATGATCATGGTTATGGTCCCTCGGTTGAACGTACTCGTTATCTCGCTCTAACAATTGAGCCCTCATTAACAACATCCGAATAGAGAGAAAATTTATGAGAAATGAGATATCGACGTATGACGGTTTCAAACCTCTCGAAACATCCGCGTCATACACGCTCCTCATTCTCCACCAAATGAGGTGCAAACACGGATAACTCGCAAACTTTGCCTCGTCTTTGGGACACCGCCATGTTATTTTGTTCCATCTAATGAACTCCACTTCCTTCATATGACGAATACTTTCGAGAAAAGTACTTGTCATTGAAAAGTTTCAAACGCTCTCCCAAGACATGCCGAGTCTTGTACCGGATGGGTACACTTCACGATTCCCACCAAGAATCTGCCTCATTACTAACAACATAAAGGTGGCGAATGGAACCTTCGTTCTCCGTGCATCCCAAGACATCGAATATCTTGGTGATTTGTTGGACCCACATTTCTGCCTTAATCGGATCCGACTTTCCCCAGAATTCTGGTGGTCCCAACTCTTTGAACTGCTTGGTTGTGACAAACCGTGCGTTGTTATCATTTTCACCTGTATTTTGTGCACGAGTCTCCCTCGTCTAATTTTGTATGAACTGCAAAAAGCTTCTAAACATCCCGTCGTTCATCATCTGCTCAGTGGTGTTGTTCACAGGAGGAACATTGCCAACCTGTTGCACGTTCTCCTTGTTAGTGAGTAAAGGTGTCTCCACGGTTTCATTTATTCCACTGTTAACATTCTCAGTCGACATTCTCAAATAATTCCATAAAACAAGGGTTAATTAAGGAAATCAACATATCACATAATATCCATATATACTGACCAACTAACAAATAAGCTTAGGTAGGACACACTAGCGAAGGATTTACTCGTCTCTCCCCTCCTAGTTTTATTCCCCGATCTCCGCCAGAGATCATATCCCTAAGCTCGATATTAATCATGGCGCCCCCAAAATAGGTATACATCACCCATTTTGAGTCACAATAACATGGTATGTAAACAACTACAACTTTATTAATACAATACATAAACTGTGAGTTTAAATACAAATATTATCATCTAGACAATATTCACACCAAAATAAGTCCTCATTACAATTATTGATTATTTTACAAAAATGGTGAGGACTACTAAAATAACTTCCTGGGACCTTCATTCCATACCCCGACTAGTACTTGCTACATTCTCGCCTCCTGAGAAGAAAAATGGAACAAAAAGGAAAAGAGTGAGCTCAACTAGCCCAGTAAAGAATATTATGACTAAGATAATATAGAATAAATTATCGTTAGTCTTCAACAGGGAAAAATCTGATAAAATACAATAGACAACAAGTTTCAGATTAATATTCGCAGCAGAAATAATAATTCATAGATGAGTTACGTAGAGAATGAAATCTACTATAATCTATGAATTTAAAAGTCCATCATCATTATTTTATCCCTGTAACATCAATCAATATTCATCTTGAATCAAATATTCATCTTTGGACTACAGGCCAAAGATATTCATCAGTTGGCCATGTTCATCTCAACACGTGTTCATCTTTGCACTATGGGCCAAAGATATTCATCAGAAAATCATTAATCTTTGCACTACAGGCCAAAGATATTCAGTAAAATCATCATTTAGGACTGAGGATGATGAAAAATATTTTAAAGAAAACGAATCTAGTGAAACAAAAGAACAAATATTAAGGATTCGTACTTTAAACAATCCGAGTTCAAAAATACTTCATAAATAATCATAGTGGAGCAAAATTCAAGAATGATCAAAACATGGATACAATCAAAGCTAGTATCCATAATAGATATTTTGGATAAAAAACGAAAATTTAATGTTCCTGTGAATAGTGTTGTATTCGTGAATAAAGGTCAGATCGTGAATAATAAACTCCACACTAAAATACAAGAATTTCACAAGAAAAATACTATCAATATTCCGGCATAATGATATTGGAAGAAATAATATCATTTTTTAAAAAAATAATATCCCTTACCTCGAAAAGACAGTACTTCTGACTGGAATACTGGATATAGTGATGAAGGAAACTTGCACCGTATAACAACACTCAAAGTATCAAAATACTCACAAAAATACGCTCGATAATATAGAGTGAGAAAGAGAGAGAAAACTTCAATTTTTGGTGTGATTGTCAATTCTAACCTAAGCACCCTATTTATAGGAAAATGCTTAGAACACCAAAGTAGAAAATTTAATAAAATAATAATTTATTTTTCTTAAATTTCCTATGCACACCGATATAGTCTAGACATCAGCCACACCTCAATAACAACCACAAAAACGTTTTTCTCAATTAATTCATTTAAAACTCCAAAAAAAATAATAATTAATTAATCCGGAACTTCAATAATTAACAATAAATAGCCCCTTTTATCAGAAAAATTAAAACCTCATGTCCTTTCCATAGGAAATTCTATTCTCTACAACTTTGCAGAAGAAAGTTTTTCCAAATTCTAAACAGAAATTAATAGAAATCCACAAACGGGCGATTTTACAGGCTATAATCAAATTTTCAGTCAAGAAATGGGGTCCACAAACATGAAAAACATGTTTTAAATATTTTTAGTAACAAAAATACTCTTCCTCTTTATTTATTCATATATCCCATATTCATTGTAAAAATATCACCATTATTATATTATTATAATATAATAATATATTTAAATGAATTATTTTATCAGAAAAAGATAAAATATTAATTTTCAACAATTGTCACATTAAAAATTTTCTCCATCTATATCCACATAAAATAAATATTTTCCTCATTATATAAATCAATAATTATTTATTCATAAATAGTATTACAGAATCACAATATCGACAACCGTGCAGCTCTCGAAAGAGGGGCTTTCCAATAAGGATTTCTCCATCAAGCGCCGCAATTAGATGACCAAACCTCCTTGTATGTAACTTTCTAGACATTTCAAATATTGCTATCTAATAATATTATTCAAATAATATAAATTATTGATCCGATAATGAAAAATACCGTGTAATGACAATTATTGAAACAACAATAATATAAAATATCAACGCATCAATTATTGAATCAATAAAATAAAATATTGAACAGTAATTACTGTAACAATTATTGAGTAGTGCCTTCGTAAGAATCAATAATTGGTGCAATACCGTGCTACCGTGTTTTAACCAATAACAGAAAGTATTTCAACAAGATAATTGTGAATAACTACGCCTGCTATTTATAAACAACTTATACTTGTCGCTTTCTTCATCTAATATCTTTTTTAGTTATGGGGCCCACACAAGAAGATCATTATGATCATTGTATTAATATTCCCCGACAAAGAAGAATATTCCACGACAACAATAAATATTTTATAACCACTTTCTTATTTGAAATATTTGCGCATTTTACCCATAACTAACCACATTAATCAAATCAACCCTTACTATTTCAAAATAATAAATAGAGGAAATTAAATTTCATTTATAATAAGTTGAGGTCTTACAAAGATACTATACTGTAATTATTTTTTTTCACATGATTGAACTATTGAGTCACATGATTGTACTATTAATTCACATGATATACTATTAGGGGAGGTGGTGAAAGTTTGATAATACTTGCAGGACTAAATTAAAAATAAAGGAAAAGATGAAGGCATTGTACTATAATATTTCGAGCCCCAAAACGTGTAATTATTGAAATTATATTTTCCTATAAATAGAAGCTCATTCTTCCTTCATTCTCACCAATTCACTAAGACTCACAAGAGCAATTATAGATAGAGAAGTTATAGGGAGAAAGAAGAAGAATAGTCTGCTACTTCACTACTCCAGTATCCAGTCTTCTTCTGAGGTAAGGGGTATTATTTATTTCATATTCTGAAGAGATAATATTTTTCATATTCGTATGAATATTATTTTCATTCAATATTCATAGGAATATTATCTTCGTTAAATATTCGTTGGAATATTATTTTCGTTCAAGGGATGTTATTTTTGTTCAATATTCGCTTGAAATAATATTTTCTTCCATACTCTGTAGTATGTAAGTAATATTATTTCGTTTCAAATTTTGAATCTTATACTCATTTTGTTGAAGTTTTGGCTTCTATACTCCATAAAATTAGTAAAATATCCTTGATATTTGCGCTTCATCCAGTATCTTATCATGGAAATATTATTCTGAGCTTTCTTGATAATTATTAATCTTTTCATGATGGAATACTATTCATGAGTTACTATTTATGGGTTACTATTCACCCTGTTACTATTCACTCAAATATTATTCACTCGGGTATTCAGAGATCTTTTCATGTCAGAGTACTATTCACGGGTTACTAGTCACCCGAATATTATTCACTCGGGTATTTGGGATACTTTTCATGTCGGGGGATTATTCACGAGGTACTATTCCCAAAGTACTATTCACGGGATACTATTTACCCAAAAAATATATTTCTTTTCTATCCAAATTATTTTTGGTACATGAATATTATTCTTGAATTTTACTCTACAAAGCAATATCATGTTGACAATTTGGATATTTTTAAACTCTGGATAAATTTAAAGTCTTTAATATTTATCCTTGATTTCATTTGATTGGATTTCGTTTGATTAATGCTTATATCATTGTCATCATCCTCGTGCTTATATTGTTATGAAAGTCATCTTTGGCTTACATGCATAGATGGATTGCTGATTGGTATGATTATGATCAGGGATCATTCGGTATAATCATGACCTGTAATGTTATAAATGATGTGGTAAAAGTCCTCATTGGCCCGTAGTGCATTGATGGACAGTTGTTGGTATGATTATGACCAGGGATTATTCGGTATAATCATGACCATTGAAGATTACATGAATATCCTTGGCCCGTAGTGCAGGGATGATTCGGTGATGTGGTTTATTTATTAAGCTAAGTCTTAGCGATAAAGTTGATGAAAAACTTTTTAAATCATAGAAGATAGTAGATATCATGCTCTACTTGACTCTTCTAATGGATTGCTTATTCCATTGCAGTTGTTTATCTAAAACTTGTTTATATATTCTATCAGTTGTTATACTGTTGAAGGCTAAGGATAATTTATTCTGCATTATCTTAGTCATAATATTTCTTACTGGGCTAGTTGAGCTCACTCTTTTCTTTCATTATTCTCTTCAAGAAATGAAAATATAGTTGGGACGAGTCGGGAAATGGAGTGATGGTCTAGGATAAGTGGCTTTAGTAGTCCTCACTATTCTGTGAAATAGTGTGATAATAATTGTAATGAGGACTCCACTGAGAGTGGATATTGTCTAGAAGGAAATATTCTTGTTTAAACTCTCAGCTATATTTTGTCGTATATTACCCGACAGTGGTATAATTAAGTTTGTATTTGATTTATGTACCATGTCTTTGGAGACTCAAGATGGGTGATGTATACCTATTTTGAGGGCGTCACAAAGCATGAGTTTAAAGGATGTTTTAAAGAGCTAAATGATGCTAGTTATGAATAAATGATATGAACACTATGAATATGTGTATTAACAGATTATGTAATATCTATATCTAAACATAAGGCTAATTAGTACGCATGGTGATTATATGACCCTATTTGGCCTTGATTTCGTGAAAAATCCTTAACTAAGACCGTTGTGAGACCCCATATTTTATGAAATAAAAGTATTCAATTTTCTTATAATTATTCTATTTAGTAAATGATTAGATTGATAAAATCTTAAAGTTAAGGGTGATATGTGAAATTTTTTTAAAGTATACAAGTTGTCATAAAATAATCGGTGATAAAAGTATAGTAATACGCGTGATTTGCATAGTAGCACACCAGGTGTTATCTGAGATCTTTGATTATTGATGCTTACGTGAGAAGTCACTCAGTTTAATTTAATTATTGTCACAATATTTTATATTATTAAATCAATAATTGAGACAATAAAGTTATTCATATTATTATTTGCATAATTAACAATGTCTAGAAGTTCTGTCAAGGAGAGGTTTGGTCACCTAATTGCGCGCCAATAAGGAGAAATCGTTATCGAAAAGCCCCCTCTTTCCTGGGAACGACCTGGTTGTTAAATATTGTGAGTTATAATATTAATGATGAATAAGTTCGTGTTGATTAAAGATGAAATTTATAGTTCCATTGTGTTGGGATTATTAGTGTTAGTGGAAATTGACATTTATTTCGATCATAATTGATGTCTGGAAGTTATACTGACCAATCGGGAAATTAATCGGATAAATGAGCAATTAATTGTTATTAATTCACATGCTTATAACTATTTGTTCACATGTGTGTACTATTGATTCACATGCATGTACTATTAGGGGAGGTGGTGCAAAATTGATAATACTTCCATGACTAAATTAAAAATGGAGGTATAGATGAAGGTACTATACTGTAATTATTTTTTTCACATGTATAGAACTATTGAGTCACATGATTGTACTATTGATTCACATGATGTACTATTAGGGGAGGTGGTGCAAGTTTGATAATACTTGCAGGACTAAATTAAAAATAAAGGAAAAGATGAAGGTATTATACTGTAATATTTCGAGCCCCAAAACGTGCAATTATCGAAACTATATTTTCCTATAAATATAGGCTCATTCTTCCTTCATTCTCACCAATTCACTAAGACTCACAAGAGCAATTATAGAGATAGAAGCTATAGAGAGAAAGAAGAAGCGAAGTCTGCTACTTCACTATTCTAGTATCAAGTCTTCTTCTGAGGTAAGGGGTATTATTTATTTCATATTATGAAGAGATATTATTTTTCGTATTCGTATGAATATTATTTTTGTTCAATGTTCGTAAGGAATATCATCTTCGTTCAATATTCGTAGGAATATTATTTTCGTTCAACAGTCGTAAGGGGTATTATTTCTTCGTAAATGATATTATTTCTTTCAATATCATTATGTCGGAATATTGGTACGAATTTTATTGTGAAATTTCTACCTTTTTGCGTCGGGATTACTATTCACTCTAGTATTATTCACTCGGGTATTCGGGGCACTTTTCATGCCGGAGTACTATTCATGGGTTACTATTCACTCTAGTATTATTCACTGGGATATTCGGGGCACTTTTCATGTTGGAGTACTATTTACGAGTTACTATTCACCTATTTACTATTCACTCTAGTATTATTCACTCAGGTATTCGGGGCACTTTTCATGCCGGAGTACAATTCATGAGTTACTATTCACAGGTTACTATTCACCCAGTTACTATTCACTCTAGTATTATTCACTCGGGTATTTGGGACACTTTTCATGCCGGGGTACTATTCACGAGGTACTATTCACAAGGTACTATTCACGGGGTACTATTCACCCAAAAAATTTATTTCTTTTCTGTCCAAATTATTTTTGGTACATGAATATTATTCTTGAATTTTACTCCACAAAGCAGTATCATGTTGACAATTTGGATATTTTCAAACTCTGGATAAATTTAAAGTCTTTAATATTTATCCTTGATTTCGTTTGATTAATGCTTATATCATTGTCATCATCCTCATGCTTATATTGTGATTAAAGTCATCTTTGACTTACGTGCATAGATGGACGGTTGATTATTGGTTTTACAGTTGTATATTTTTGGCTTACGTGCATAGATGGACTGTTGATTAATGGTTGTATATCTTTGGCTTACGTGCAAAGATGGACTATTAATTATTGATTTTATAATTGTATATCTTTGGCTTACGTGCAAAGACGAACTGTTGATTGAAAGCTTTGGCCCGTAGTGCAAAGATGGACATGTGTATGACATGATCATGACCACTTGTGATACTAACGAATATCCTTGGCCCGTAGTGCATGGATAATTCGATGATGTGATTAGTAGGATCATGACCATTAGTTAATAGTTGAATGTATTTGGTCGTAGTGCACTGACAGACAATTGATTGGTATGATTATGACCATTGGTTTTATAGTTTAATATCTTTGGCCCGTAGTGCAAAGGTAGACAATTGATTGGTATGATCATTGTTATTACATTTGAATATCTTTAGCCTTTGGGGTAAGGATATTGAGTAAACGTTCTATTAAGCCGTTGTGGCAAGGAGAAACTGTTTATTTACATGATTATAAATATGAATTGTGGATTTAATTATAATCTTTGGTGGTTCAGGTGAAGACAGGTGATGATAGTTATTTTTATCTTGGGTATAACAAAGAATTGTTGATGAGTATTACAAGAATGAAATATTTATGATGGACTTTTAATCTAGAGGAGATAGTAGACATTATGTTCTACTTGACTCTTCTAATGGATTGCTTATTCCGCTGCAGTTAAACTTGATGTCTATTATATCCTATCAGTTTAACACTATTGAAGGCTAAGGATAATTTATTCTGCATTATCTTAGTCATAATATTTCTTACTTTGGGCTAGTTGAGCTCACCCTTTGCTTTCTTTTTACTCTTCGTGAAATGAGAATATAGTCGGGACTAGTTGGGGAATGGAGTGACGGTCCGAGATGGTTGTTTTAGCTGTCCTCGCTAATTAGTGTGATAATAAGTGTAATGAGGATTGAATTTGAGTTTGTATACTGTCTATGAGACAATATTCATGTAAAAACTTAGCTATGTTTTGTCGTATATATTACCCGACAGTTGCATAAAAGAAGTTTGTATTTGATTTATGTAGTGTGTATCTGGCGACTCTGAATGGGTGATGTATACCTGTTTTGGCGGTGTCACAACCATGATATGTAAAAGTGAACGTAGAAGGGTTATATGCTTATGAAAAGACCTCTAGCATGTATTCATGTTAAGTGTAAGTGTCTAGGTATGTTAAAGTTTTGATCGAAACCAGAGAAGCGAAGCTCAACTCGTCAAAGCAAAAGGACAAACAATCATCATATATCCCAAAGCTTTAGCTGTATGCAGATGCACCATCCTCGCAATTACTCAGATTCTTACATTTGTGGTCTAAAGATTAAGGCATGTTTATATGGTTACTTTAACTTGTATTATATGACCAATGTACTATCCAATGTGTTAAGAAGCATGCTAGGTAATAGAATCTAATGGTTTAATGAGAAATTCTAACTTTCAAAAGTTAAGTCCAAAAGAATGCTTGCGAATTATAAAGCAATGCTTTGAAACTATATTGTTTGACTTTGTGATGTCTTATAAACTGATGTTGTGAGATAAGTACGCAAAGTGTATGTGTAGAATATACGACTAAGTTAGACATTTATGTGTGAGTTTAAACTTACATATCATGTATAGGCATATGTATCTAATGAAATGATTTTTAGAATTATTATAATAATTATTTTATTATATGAATTTTGTTCAGATTATTAGTTAATTATTTTTAACTTAATTAATAATGTTAAGTATGACAGATAAATCAGATATGGAATCCAAACCCTAATTTTTTTTTTTTGGATTTTGATTAAGGCATGAGAATAATAATATAATATTAATTTTATTTTGATTATTCAGTGCTATAAATATGTACTGTATATGTGGACCGATAAGGGTAGGTCAATTATGGTGTTATGTGACAAACCCTTGTATTACTATGTGAAACCTTAATTTAAAATACAAATTGGAGTTCAAAATTGTTAGGTAATCGTGATAATGTGATCAATGTCTGATATTATAAATATAAACGCTAATTAGGTAAACCCTAATCATTGGCTCGAAACCCTAATGTTCATGCATAATGTGATTAGAAACCCTACTTATTAATTTTAAACCCTAATTGGTAAATTCGACACCTTAATTGCTAAATTTGAACGCTTAATAATAATTAGTAAATGTTAAATCCTATTATGCAAGACCTAGGTGGTTAGGTAACCTAACTTAATTAGGAAACCCTAATTACAAATTTTAAAAACTAATTTTATTTTATTTTAAACCCTAAATGAAAGCTTCGTAACCTAATTATACATTAGGTGAGACAATTAAATAACCTAAGAGTTATGGTAATAAGGAAATGTTAGTATTTAATATGTATACTAACTTAAGTGGATAATCTTGTTATTTCAAGTGACTAATAATTTTAAACCTATTTCTAGTAAACCTAATTAGGTTATGAGCTAAAGTCACATGTATAAGTAATTAAAATTCATAAGATTGGGAATGGAAGCCCTAAATAAACAATTTGGGTAGCATATATTAAAATTGTTAGACTATGTTCATTATATGGCCCAAAACAATTAAAGGAGAAGCCCAAAAGAAATAAAATGCAAACCAATACTTAGCCCACTTGATTAAGGGTATTTTAGACCTTTGATTTATCTAATTTATGCATTAAAATAAAGGCTAAATGAAGGAATTAGTGGGCATATATATAGCTGGCCACATTAGCCTTTTTAAGGCAAGAATATTAAGCTAATCAAGTTCCATAAGTAGAAGTCTTACATCAAGTACAAGTGTGTCCATCTCCCATTGGTGGAAAATCTACTTAGCACCCTTAATCACATGATTAGGCTCAATTGAAAGAGATAAGGTGGAGCCTTTTATCCAAGGGACAACAAAAGTATGTGGGATATTAGTTAATCACCACATTCATTTGCTAGATCATTTCATTTCTCATATTATCCTTCTTCTATTTTTCTCCCAAGCTAGCAAAATACAAAGAGAGAAAAGAGAGAGAGGGTTCGATTTTTCTAGAGAGGGAGAGGAGTTATTGTTCATGCATCCTAGACTCATAACTTACTTTGGAAGAACTAGAAGGATAGCAAAGAAATCTAGGTGAGGTTCTCTTCCATTCTTTTTCTTATTCTTCTTCTATTTTTGGTTTTTACCTCAACATATATAGGGGTTGTCGTCTAATACTCAATGTACCCTAGTTCTATATGTCTCATGTGTAGGACTAAGTATCTTGTGTATTAGAATATAGATTTAGAGGAAGGAAATGAGCATATGTTCTCCAAGGGGTGAAACTCTTATTTTTTTTTCCACTAAATCTTGTGTAACTCAAGTTTTACAACTTCGATTGGTGATCCATCGAAGTGGGGTGCTAGATACATGAGTTATCTAGTAAACCCAAGTGGTAGAATCCAAATCTAGCAAGTATTGAAGCCATGGGGGTTGTTTTCCCCAAAACATAGAAAGTTAAAGTTTTAAAACCCTAAAAAGCTACTGTCCCCGTTTTTCTTAAGGCTATTTTGGACATTTTCAAGTCTTTTGAAAATCTAGGAACAATCACAGAGGTACCTTAAGAAGTTATCTACGTGTAGGAAAAAGAACGGACACATTTCGATTTATAGGTTGTGCGTAATGGCTATTTCCGTAAAGGACTCCTAAATATTAACACCCGCATTTCTCACAGTGTATACATGGGAAAAATCCAAAATTTTTACAGTATGTTCATATATTCTATGGGAGTATACCTTGAAAATATCAAAATTTTCTGAGCAAAACTCGATTTATGAAAAATGAAGCAAGATCCGAGTATTTTGGGCACTTTAAAATTAGTAATCACTTTGTAAAATTCCAGAAAAATTTGGGGATCATTCTTGGGTCATATACTCTCTAAACCCAGAAAAGAAGAATTTTTGGAATCAGTTTGATATTTTTCCTAAAAATGATGAAGTTATGAATAAAAAGAAATAAATAGTTAAATGATGTCTTAAATAAGAAAAATATGATTTTAATACTTGAATACTCCTAATATATAATATTATGACTATTTTAGGGTATTTTTGTAATTTATAATAAGAAATATTATTTATGACCTTTTATGGATATTAAATAAGTGGTTTTGTAAATGGTGAACAATTAGAATAAATTGTTTATTGATCAAACAAATTATTAAAATGTTATTATGATATTAATAATATTAGAATATGATATTGTTAAGTAAATACAAATATTAAGATTAAAGCTTCATTAAAATATTATTAAATAATTAATCTTAGATTAAAATATTATTAAAAGATTAATAATATTAAATTAAAGTATTATTGGATGATTAAAATATTATTAAGTAAATAATAATATTCGAGATTAAATAAAATTAGTAAAGGAATAAAATATTATTAAATGATTAATAATATTAGTAAATAAATAAAATATTAATACGATTGGTAAATGAATAAAAGTATTATTAATTGATTAATGATACTAAAGTATAAGTAAGATATTATTAAAGTAATAATATTAATGCATGATTAAAATATTATTAAGAGGATTAATAATATTAGTAAAGTATTAAAATATTATTAAGATGTTAATAATATTAGTAAGTTAATAAAAGTATTATTAGTGAACTAATAATACTAAGAGGTGAATTAAATATTATCAAGATTAATAATATTAAGTGAATTAAAAATATTTTAAGTTATACTTAATGACTTTTAATATTTTAAGAAATAGTACATTAATATTTTAATATTAATGGTAATTATTTAAAATGATTTTAAATATTTTAAAAATCATTTAAGGGTAATATAAATGTTTTTAAAATATTTTGAGTTATTATAAATAACTTTAATATTTTGGCAATGGTTTCATTAATAGTTAAATAATAATTAAATGATAATAGAATTATTTGATATTTGAATCATTTAATAATGATTTCAAAGTGTTTGAAAATTAAGTGATAAATTAATAAATGTTTATTGAGTCATTTAAAATAATATGACCGATATTTACGATATTGAGTTACGTAATAAAGTCTTAGACTCAATAATTACCCGATAAAGTCGCTTTATTAATTTGTCGATATATTTCGAAATTGATCCGACTTAAATATTTTGAATCGTATTAATGTTTGTTTGTGATGCAATAATCGCTGAACATGTGTGATAATGTGATTAGGTTATGTCGATCATGAAATGCAAGATTATATGTTATAGTATATTGTTCTAATAGAAATCTAATGATCCGATTAATGATAGGTCGTGATATAAAAGATAAAATCAAGTTGCGTATTGTAAGCAACGCATCAGGCAAGTATCCTACCTTTACATTTTCTTTATGCAATGGACATGAGTAAGAATGTTTCAGAATTATATTATTATTGTACATATTATTAATCCTATATTATATACGCTCATTGATTGTCAACATGTTAGTATATGGTAATTCAGATATATATTCTGTTTGTTAATTTCTATAAATGGTTATACAAGTGTCCCCACTTGGATAATCATTGCATTTAATCACATGTTGATACACCTTTGTTAATTACGCTATATATATATATATATATATATATATATATATATATATATATGTGTGTGTGTGTGTGTGTGTGTGTGTGTGTGTGTTGAATTATAGATTATTGTTGAACAAGATAAAACCTTATTATTATCCACCTGAATTGCCTTGGTTTGAAACCCCGACAAGTATGAACATCCCTTACACGGGAAAAACTTTTATGCACCCAAGGTGGACAGAGTGAACGATAACATCGTTCTTGCATGTAGTATTGATCAATACAGGGTACAACGGGCTGATCACCCCCGTGCCCGTATGTAAGACCCCAACTTTTATGAATAAAGATGATTTTTCTATAAATATCATTTTTGAATATTATGGAATGAATTTGATATAATGATATAGTTGGGGGTAATATTTATTAATTTTGCAAAGTACACAAGTTGTTATATAATATTCGATTGGTCGGGGAATATTTGTTTTAACAGGAAATATTCGTACAACGACACAATCATGGGTGGACCCCGCAATGGAATTATTGTCGGATTGAGAAAATGACAAAAATATTTTATGAAGATAACGGCGGAAGTTGTACCGTTAACTGTTGAAACACCCGGTGTTAGAAGTACAGTAATACGCGTGGTTGCATAGTATCACACAATATTGATTATTGATGCTTACGTGAGAAGTCACTCAGTTTGGTTCAATTATTGCTACAGTAATTGTTGCATAGTATCTCACGTTATTTGATTCAATTATTGTCGATATTTTATATATTATTTAATCAATAATTGAGATGACAGTGTTATTAATATTATTATTTGCAATATTAACGATGTCTAGAAGTTCTGCCAAGGAGAGGTTTGGTCACCTAATTGCGCGCTACTAATAAGGAGAAATCCTTATTAGAAAGCCCTCTTTCCGGGAAACGACACAGTCGATTAATATTGTGAATTATAATAATGATGGTAAATGTTGTTAAATATATTGAGGTGTCTTTTTATGAAGTCACGAAGTTTATATATATATATATATATATATATATATATATATATATATTAATTTTGTTTTATTAGTATTATTAATGTAATAAAATGTAAAAGCTTTTATATAAAAATGTAATACTTTTATAAAGTTATTTGTTTTATTAGACTATAAATAGAATATATTATATTCTATTATGCATAGTGTTTTGTATAGTAAAATCATTTTATATAAAACAGAATACTTTTATAAAGTTATTTGTTTTATTAGACAATAATTAGAATATATTATATTTTATTATGCATAGTGTTTGTATAGTGTTTTCATAGTAAAATCTTTTTATATAAAATAGAATACTTTTATAAAGTTATTCGTTTTATTAGATTATAAATAGAATATATTATATTTTATTTAAAATATTTTGTTTTATTAATACTGCATAGTAAATCAATATGGACCGTCCGTTTAAAAGTAAATCAATCTGGACCGTTCATGAATTAGTTACTATTCAGTCCATTCCCCTATAAATAGAAGCTCATTCCTTCATTATTTCTTACGAATTCACTGAAACTCTAGATAGAGAAACTATAGAGAGAAAGAAGAAAAGTATTCTCGCTACTTCACTACTCCTATATCCAGCTTTTTTAAGGTAAGGGGTATTATTTCTTTCGTATTCATGAAGAGAACTTCTGTTATTCCAATCTTTATTATTCTGTTGGAATAACCTATATACGCGGGTTACCTAATACTTGGTGAAATTCTTCTGTTATTTCATTATTTATCATTATGTTGGAATAACCTGTCTATGCGAAGTACCGCATACATGGTGAAATTCTTCTGTTATTCCATTCTTTATTATTCTGTTGGAACATCCTGTCTGTGCGTTACGCATGACCTGGTTCCATTATTTATTATTCTATTGGAATATCCTGTCTGTGCGTTTACTCATGACCTGGTTCCATTATTTTTTATTCTGTTAGAATATCATGTCTATGCGTTTACGCATGACCTGGTTCCATTATTTATTATTCTATTGGAATATCCTGTCTGTGCATTTACGCATGACCTGGTTCCATTATTTATTATTCTGTTGGAATATCCTGTTTGTGCGTTTACGCATGACCTGGTTCCGTTATTTATTATTTTGTTGGAATAACCTGTCTGTGCGGTCTATCGCATGCCTAGTGATTTCTTTTGTTATTCCATTCTTATTTATACTCAGTTGGTTAAAGTTTTGACTTCTATACTCCATGAAATTAGTGGAATATCCTTGATATTTGCGCTTCATCCAGTATCATTTCATGAAAATATTCTTCTGAGCATTCTTGAATTTTACTCTACAAAGAAGTATCATGTTGACAATTTGGACGTTATTAGTATCTGGATAAATTAATTCTTGAACTTATTTTATTGAATTCTTATATCATTGTCATCATCCTCATGTTTATATTATGTTGAAAGTCATATGTGGCCTGTAGTGCATAGATGGATTTGGTATGATTATGACCATGGATTAATCGGTATAATCATGACCGTAATGTTACAAATGATGTGGTAAAAGTCCTCATTGGCCCGTAGTTCATTGATGGACAGTTGTTGGCATGATCATGACCATTGATGAATACACGAATATCCTTGGCCCGTAGTGCATGGACAATTTGTGGTTGTGATACTAATGAATATCCTTGGCCGTAGTGCAGGGATGATGCGGATTATTTATTAAACTGAGTCCCATCGATAAAAGTGATGAAAAACTTTTTAAATCATAAAAGATAGTAGATTTTATTCTCTACTTGATTCTTTAAATGGATTGCTTGTTCCGCTGTAGTTAAACTTGATGTTTGTTATATTGAATCAATTTAACACTGTTGAAGGCTAACGATAATTTATTCTGCATTATCTTAGTCATAATATTTCTTACTGGGCTAGTTGAGCTCACCCTTTCTTTCACTGTTCTCTTCAGGAAATGAGAACGTAGCCGTGACTAGTCGGGGAACGGAGTAACGGTCCAGATGATAGTATTAGTAGTCCTCACTATTCTGTTAAATAGTGTGACAATAAATGTAATGAGGACTCCTTTGAGTGTGGATATTGTCTAGATGATAATATTCTTATTAAAACTCTCAATTTATGTTTTGTCGTATTTTACATGATCGTCACGATAATTAGTTTGTATTTGTATTCAGTACCTTGTATCTGGCGACCCAAGATGGGTGATGTATACCTATTTTGGGGGCGTCACAGTTGGTATCAAAGCTTAGGGATATGATCCCTGGATGAGATATGAGATAAGAACTAGGTGGGGAGAGACGGAGAATTCTTTTGCTAGTATGACTTTCTTAAGTTTATTTAGTATTTAATTGGTTGGTCAGAGTATATGGATAATATGTGATATATTAATTAACCCTTGTTTTGTGGAAGTATTTGAAAATGACATCCGAGAATGTTGAGAACATCAATGGAGCACATGAGACCGTTGAGTCTCCACAGATCAATAATCAGGATAATGTGCATCAGGAAGGCGAAAATCCTCAAGCAAACAATAACACTGACCAGATGATGAGCGATGGAATGTTCAGAGGCTTTATGCAATTCATGCAACATCAGGCAAGAGCGGCTCCTGTACAAAATGCAGGTGGAAACAATGGCAACTCTCAGACGGTCACCGCTAAGCAGTTCAAGGAACTGGGACCATCGGAGTTTTTTGCAGAGCCAAAATCACTTAAGGCGGAGACATGGATAAAGCAGATCTGCAAGATATTTGATGTCTTGGGATGCTCCGAGGAGCAAAAGCTTCCCTCTTCCATCTTCATGTTGCATTCAGAGGCAGATTACTGGTGGAAATCTGTAAAACGTACTCAACCTGCCGCACTGAAGATGACTTGAGAGAAGTTCCAAGAATTGTTTAATGACAAATACTTTCCCGAAAGTATTCATCACATGAAAGAGGTAGAGTTCATCAAGCTGGAGCAAAACAACATGATCGCGTCGTAGTACGAAGCCAAGTTTTCCGAGTTATCCCGGTTTGCGTCCCATTTGGTTGATAATAAGGAGAGAATGACGCGAATGTTTCTAAGAGGTTTGAAACCCGAGATACATCAATATCTTATCTCTCATAAACTATGTTTGTATTTAGATGTTGTTAATAGGGCTTAGTTATTAGAGCGCGATAATGAGTCAACCCAACCAAAAGAGAGCAGCCGACAAAATGATAATACTAGTGAAAGTAGTCATCGAAGCGGTGACAACAAGTGTGGAGGGAATTAACAGGCCAGAATGGTAACCACTTCGGTGGTAATCAGGGCCAAAATAATAAGAATGGACATTTCAAGAAGAGGAGATTCAACAATGATAGAAAGACGCCAAAGACCAAAGACCGTTGTTAAGGAAGGAGAATGACCACCTATCATATGCTTCAAATGCGGAGGGAGGGACACATCGGTCTAAACTAGCGATGTCGTCCAAAAGCATGTTATAATTATAGAAGAAAGGTCACCTAGCCTTGATTTTGTCGCTCACCAAGACAAGTTCAATGAGGATGGAGGCACCAAAGGCCATCCCGTAAAAGTCAAAGCCAAGAGTACAAGGGAGAGCGTTTCATCGCGACCTCCCGTAAAGCAAGGAACCCGAACGAGGTCATCACGGGTAAGCTTATCATAAACTCTAGCGAAGTTTATACCTTATTTGATACCGGTTCTACTCGTTCTTTTATTTCTCCTACTTGCGCTCAACGTTTAAATTTGACTCCAGAGAAATTAGACTTTGACTTATCTGTTGAAACTCCATTGGGAGAAACCTTCATTACGTCCACTGTTTATAAGTCTTGTTTGGTTCAAATCGGTACCCTCAAATTACCTGTCGATCTTATTTCATTGAAAATATTTTCATTTGATGTGATTCTAGGGATTGATTGGTTAACTACTCATCATGCAAAAATTGATTGTTTTCGTAAGGTTGTTAGCTTTCATATTCCTAACCAACCTATTATGCAAATTCAAGCAACCAAACCATTAAAATCAATCACCGTATCTCAAACCATAAAGCTATTCGCTTATTGAAAACTGGATGTCAAGCTTTCTTAGCCCATGTCACGGATCTAAATAAAAATACGCCGCTTTTGAATAATATTTCTATTGTTAATAAATTTCTGACGATTCCTCAAGAACTTCCTGGCCTACCCCCAGAGGCGTGAAATTGAATTTTGTATCGACCTTGAACTCAGACAAAACCCATTTCCAAAGCCCTATATCGAATGGCTCTATTAAACTTCGTGAGTTAAAGACCCAACTGCAGGAATTGTTAGACATCGCTTTATTCATCCTAGTACTTCTCCTTGGGGTGCTCCTCGCTTCTATTCGTGAAAAAGAAAGACGGGAGTATGCGACTATGTATTGATTATCGGGAGTTGAATCATGTCACCATCAAAAATAAGTACCCATTACCACGTATTGATGACCTGTTTGACCAGTTACAAGGAGCCAAATTCTTTTCAAAGATTAATCTTCGTTCCGAATATCACCAATTGAAGATTAAAACCGATGACATTCCAAAGATGGCTTTCAGAACTCGGCACGAGCATTATGATTTCCTAGTCATGTCTTTTGGATTGACTAATGCTCCTGCTGCCTTCATGGATATGATGAACCGAGTATTCAAGGAATCTTTGGATCACTTTGTGGTCGTCTTTATTGATGACATCCTCATATATTCCAAAAGTCGTGAAGATCATGAGCAACACTTGAGGCTGATACTCCAAAAGCTTCGTGAAAACAAGCTTTATGCCAAGTTGAAGAAATGCGAGTTTTGGCTTGAGGAAGTAGCGTTCCTTGGGCACGTAGTATCAAGTCATGGAATATCTGTTGACCCGGCTAAGATTGAAGCAATTCAAAGCTGGGAACAACCTAAATCAGTGACCGAAGTCCGTATCTTTCTCGGTTTAGCTGGTTATTATCGTAGATTCGTGGATGGATTTTCTCGAATCGCTACTCCACTAACTCAGCTAAATCGAAAAGATACAAAATTCGGTTGGAGCGAGGAATGTGAGAAGAGTTTTCAAGAACTCAAGAGGAGACTCATTTCAAAGACCTATTCCGACAATACCATCCGCTCTTGAGGATTTGTCATCTACATACTATGCTTCTCAAGCAAAGGGTTAGGATGTGTTCTCATAAACATGGGAAAGTCATAGCCTATGACTTTCGGCAACTCAAAGAATATGAGAGGAATTATCTTACTCATGATCTAGAGTTGGCAGCTGTTGTCTTCGCACTTAAAATTTGGAGGCATTACTTGTATGGGGATAAAGTGGAGATCTTTATAGATAATAAAAGCCTAAAATATTTCTTCACTCAAAATGAACTCAACATGCGACAACGACATTGGCTTGAACTATTGAAAGATTATGATCATACCATCCAATACCATCCTGGAAAAACGAACGTGGTAGCTGACGCATTGAGTAGAAGATCATATGCGGGTGCGAGTGCGATATTGTCAACGCAAAGGCCCATTTTGTGTGACTTGCAAAGGATGGAGATAGAGTTAAAGACTACAGGGACCCATGTGATGATGGCGAATATACGAGTAGAATCGACTTTAATCGATAAAGTTAAAGCTGCTCAAACTACAGACCTGGAGCTGATGCGTATGGGGAATAAAGTGCAAGAAGGTGCTATGCCGGAAGCAAGAATCGATGAAGAAGGAATACTTTGAGTCAACTCCAGACTTTGTGTTCTTAACGACCCTGATTTAAAGTATAAAATCACGATGAAGGCGCACAACACACCATATTCAATCCATCCTAGGAGTACCAAATGTATCGTGATCTTCGTCATACATTTTGGTGGAGCAATATGAAGAGAGAGATAGCGCTGTTTATCTCAAGGTGTCTAACTTGTCAACGAGTCAAGGCGGAGCATCAAGTACCAAAAGGTCCATTTCAACCACTTGAAATTCCAGAATGGAAGTGGGAGCATATTACCATGGAATTTGTTACTGGTCTTCCCAAGGTTTCTCAAGGCATAAATGCAATTTGGGTCATTGTTGATAGATTGACCAAGTCTGCTCATTTCTTACCAATACGAGAAACTTATACACTTGAACGTCTTGCTCGTATATACATAAACGAGATTGTAAGACTGCATGGTATGCCAGTATCCATAGTTTCTGATCGAGACCCAAGATTCACTTCACGATTTTGGGTTAGTTTGTAAAAAGCTATGGGCACAGATTTACCATTTAGTTCGGCATATCATCCTCAGACGGACGGACAATCAGAGAGGACTATTCAAACTCTGGAAGATTTATTAAGACTCTGTGTCCTTGACTTCAAGGGAAGTTGGGATAAGTTCTTACCATTGGTGGATTTTTCCTACAACAACAATTATCAAGCAAGTATTGGCATGGCTCCATTTGAGGCGTTGTATGGAAGAAAGTGTTGTTCTCCAGTATGATGGAGTGAGGTGGGTGAAACAATGTTGTTGGGACCAGAGTTGGTATGTATGATTACATAAAAGATTCAAACGATCCGGCAACATATAAAAACCTCACAAGATCGACAAAAGAGTTATGCTGATCTTCATCGAAAGGACGTGAAATTCGATATTGGAGATCATGTGTTGTTACGTGTTGCTCCATGGAAAGCAGTTACGAGATTTGGAAAGAGAGAAAAGCTCAATCCTCGATTCATTGGCCCATTTTTAATCCTCGATCGAGTAGGAACTGTGGCCTATAAACTCGCTTTACCGCCAAGTATGTCTCGTGTTCATAATGTTTTTCACATATCCATGTTACGTAAATATGTGGAAGACCCGAACCACATTATCGAAAGTTAGAACCGCATTTAAATAGCGGAAGATTTAACGTATGAAGAGGTTCTTGATCAAATCTTGGATAAGAAGGAACATATTCTACGCTCCAAGGTTATACCTCAAGTCAAAGTTTTGTGGAGAAACCACGATGTTGAGGAAATGACCTGGGAGTTAGAATCTGAGATGAAATCAAGGTATCCTTACATCTTTGACATACCAGGTACATACCCTAATTTCGAGGGTGAAATTTCTTAAGTAGGGGAGGTTGTAAGACCCCAACTTTTATGAATAAAGATGATTTTTCTATAAATATCATTTTTGAATATTATGTAATGAATTTGATATAATGTTATAGTTGGGGGTAATATTTATAAATTTTGCAAAGTACGCAAGTTGTTATATAATATTCGATTGGTTGGGGAATATTCGTTTTAACAGGAAATATTCGTACAACAACACAATCTTTGGTGGACCCCGCAATAGAATTATTGTCGGATTGAGAAAACGACAAAAATATTTTATGAAAATAATGGCGAAAGTTGTACCGTTAACTGTTGAAACATCTGGTGTTAAAAGTACAGTAATACGCGTGGTTGCATTGTAGCACACGGTATTGATTATTGATGCTTACTTGAGAAGTCACTTAGTTTGGTTCAATTATTGCTACAGTAATTGTTGCATAGTATGTCACGTTATTTGATTCAATTATTATCGATATTTTATATATTATTAAATCAATAATTGAGATAATAGAGTTATTAATATTATTATTTGCAATATTAACGATGTCTAGAAGTTCTGCCAAGGAGAGGTTTGGTCACCTAATAGTGCGCCAATAGGGAGAAATCCTTATTGAAAAGCCCCTCTTTCCTGGGAACGACCTGGTCGATTAATATTGTGAATTATAATAATGATGATAAATGTTGTTAAATATATTGAGGTGTCTTTTTATGAAGTCACGAAAGTTAATATATATACATATATATATATATATACACATATAAATTCTATTTTATTAGTATTATTAATGTAATAAAATAGAAAACATTTTATATAAAATAAAATACTTTTATAAAATTATTTGTTTTATTAGAATATAAATAGAATATATTATATTCTATTCATAGTGTTTTGCATAGTAAAATCTTTTATATAAAATGTAATACTTTTATAAAGTTATTTATTTTATTAGACAATAATTAGAATATATTATATTTTATTATGCATAGTGTTTGTATAGTGCCTACATAGTGTTTGCATAGTAAAATCTTTTTATATAAAATAGAATACTTTTATAAAGTTATTCATTTTATTGGATTATAAATAGAATATATTATATTTTAGTTAAAAGATTTTGTTTTATTAATACTCATAGTAAATCAATATGGACCGTCAATTTAAAAGTAAATCAATCTGGATTGTTCATGAATTAGTTACTATTTAGTCCATTCTCCTATAAATAGAAGCTCATTCCTTTATTATTTCTTATGAATTCACTGAAACTCTAGAGAGAGAAACTATAGAGAGAAAGAAGAAAAGTATTCTCGCTACTTCACTACTCCTATATCCGGCTTTCTTCTAAGGTAAGGGTATTATTTCTTTTGTATTTATGAAGAGAACTTCATTATTCCATTCTTTATTATTCTATTGAATAACTCAGATACGCCGCTACCCTATACTTGGTGAAATTCTTCCATTATTCCATTATTTATCATTATATTGAATAACTCGTTTCTATGTGAAGTACCGCATACATGGTGAAATTATTCTATTATTCCATTCTTTATTATTCTCGTTGAACAACTTGTTCCGCAAGCGTTTACGATGACCTTGCCTCGTTATTTATTATTCTGTTAGAATATCGTGTCTGTGCATTTACGCATGACCTGGTTCCGTTATTTATTATTCTGTTGGAATATCATGTCTGTGCGTTTACGCATGACCTGGTTCTATTATTTATTATTCTATTGGAATATCCTGTCTGTGCGTTTACGCATGACCTGGTTCCATTATTTATTATTCTGTTGGAATATCCTATTTGTGCATTTACGCATGACCTAGTTCCGTTATTTATTATTTTGTTGGAATAACCTGTTTGTGCGGTCTATCGCATGCCTGGTGATTTCTTTTGTTATTCCATTCTTATTTATACTCAGTTGATTAAAATTTTGACTTCTATACTCCATGAAATTAGTGGAATATCCTTGATATTTGTGCTTCATCCAATATCATTTCATGGAAATATTCTTCTGAGCATTCTTGAATTTTACTCTACAAAGAAGAATTATATTGACAATTTGGACGTTATTAGTGTCTGGATAAATTAATTCTTGGACTTATTTTATTGAATTCTTATATCATTGTCATCATCCTCATGTTTATATTATGTTGAAAGTCATCTGTGGCCTGTAGTGCATAGATGGATTTGGTATGATTATGACCAGGGATTAATTGGTATAATCATGACCGTAATGTTACAAATGATGTGGTAAAAGTCTTCATTGGCCTGTAGTGCATTGATGGATAGTTGTTGGCATGATTATGACCATTGATGAATACACGAATATCCTTGGCCCGTAGTGCATGGACAATTTGTGGTTGTGATACTAATGAATATCCTCGGTCGTAATGCAGGATGATGCAGATTATTTATTGTCGAGTCCCAAATGATAAAAGTGATGAAAAACTTTTAAATCATAAAAGATAGTAGATTTTATTCTCTACTTGACTCTTTTAATGGATTGCTTGTTCCGCTGTAGTTAAACTTGATGTTTGTTATATTGTATCAGTTTAACATTGTCGAAGGCTAAAGATAATTTATTCTGCATTATCTTAGTCATAATATTTCTTACTGGGCTAGTTAAGCTTACCCTTTCTTTCACTGTTCTCCTCAGGAAATGAGAATGTAGCCGGGACTAGTCGGGGAACGGAGTAATGGTCCTTTGATTGTGGATATTGTCTAGATGACAATATTCTTATTAAAACTCTCAATTTATGTTTTGTCGTATTTTACACGATTGTTGTATAATTAGTTTGTATTTGTATTCAGTACCTTGTATCTGGCGACCCAAGATGGGTGATGTATACCTATTTTGGGGGCGTTACACCGTACGTTATGACGGTTTACAGATGAAGTTCTGTTTAACCTTTTCGAAAATGAAAACAATGTTCATAGTATGTCACCTTAACCCTATTTATAGTCAGTACGTAGTTTTAAAAATTTGAAAGAGGGTTGTTATGTTATTATTATCGGTTCAGATTACTTCACAACTATTAATTTGTTGTAGAAGGATAGTATAAAGAAAACATTTAAATTCTTTCAGCTTATATATATATAATTGTTATTACTTGCTGGGCCCTCAAATGCTCATCCTTGCTTAATTTAAATGTTTTCAGCTAAGTGTGAACAATCTAAAGGCTCTGCTAAGAACAAGGGAAAGGAAAAGGAAAGCTAATCAAATAAGATTGGTGGTAGTTTATGTAACAGTTTGATATTATTAAGACAACGATACTTATTAATTATCCTATAATGAATGTTTAAAGGTCTCGTACCTGGGGATTAGACTCTGATGATATGTAAATTAAGTTGATATTTATATTATTGTTATTATTATTAGTATTATTTTCGCTCATAGAAATGGTATCGTGAAGCACTGAATTCGGGTTTCAAGTACCTGGATTCGGGTTCTTTATAGGTTGGTATCAAAGCTTTAGGGTTAGAAACCTTAGGTGGGATAGACCTTAGGCTATAACCTTAGAATAGAGGGAAACGTTGAAAATATAAATAACTCATATAGAGTTTATAAAGAGATGAATTGATTAAATTCATCGTCAAACAAAATCAAAGATAATTTATATAAAACTATTATTTGTTGTGTGTATATACTATATGCTAATCAGGATATTTTATGTGTGTAGATGTCTGGTGGAAAATGCTTGTTATATGCTTATAGCATGAAGAAGGATCAAATCCATACCCACGAGCTAATATCGAAGCTAATACCTGAAATAGAGGCTCACAATAAAAATAACTCAGGCGACGTGGTTATTGTAGAAAACGTAGTACCAGATCCGGAAAAGCTGTGGGAAATAGAAAAGTTGTTAAATAATCAACTGCGTCAGGCGTTAATAGAAATAATGGAAGAACAAGATAAGCTTAAAATCCAAATTGATCAGATGGGAGCCACAAGCAACACATCGTGTGCAGCTTCGAGCAAGAAGGGGAAAAAAAGATAGAAGACCATGACTTTGGAAAATCCGATAAGAAGAAAGGGAAAAGAATATGTTACCTTTATGGCTATGAGGGACATACCACTCTGTATTGTCCCGACTATAAATTAGGAGCATGCTTTATCTGTGGGATAGAAGGTCATCAAGCGAAAGGTTGTCCAAGAAAAAGGCGTAGTGAATAGGTAGTATATGTTCTATTGTGTAGGTCTGTTTAATGTTAAGTATGTCTGTGTAATGTAATGTTCCCAACTTTTGGTATTAGTCAAGGCTGTAAATCTTGACTTTTGTAGTCATAAAGGGATGAATGATGTTTAAAGCAGTATGTGCTACGCTATGTAAAGTATTCGCTAAATGAATATGAATCTAAGTTTGAGTAATGAAATGAGTTAATATACTAAACTTATATGATAAGATTTAGAATGTAAAGAATAATATATGATTTTACTTAACCAGATAATGCCGCCAAGACGTCAAAGTCAAAACCAAAGGGCAGAAGAGTCTGTCAATAACGTTGAGGGACAACAATAAGCAGACCCGATGCAACACTTTGCAAACATGGTAGCGTGAAGCTGCAGTGAAGGAATGCCAATCGCAGGAACCAAATTTTACAACGACTTGGCAAACTTTAAAGATTTCAAGGCTGTGGGACCGCCGAAATTCAAAGGGACAACTGACCCTGTTGAAGCCTAGACTTGGGTTAAAGAGATTGAAAAAACAATCATGGTAGCTAGGGTAGCTGAGGCGAAAAAGACAGCTTTTGCCACCTACATGATGAAGGGTGAGGGAAATTTTTGGTGGGAAGCGAATCAGGCGAGAGCAGGAGAGGGTGTTGTTACTTGGGATAGGTTTAAGACACTGTACTTCGAACACTATTTTTCATCTAGTATGCAGGCTAGGATGGAGGTAAAATTTTTAGAGTTGAAGTAGGAGAATATGATGGTGTCCGAATACGCCGTAAAATTCAATGAGTTGGCTAGGTTTGCTCAGCATCAACTTGATACGGAGGCTAGGAAAGCTAGAAGGTTTGAGCTGGGATTAAAACCCTGGCTCTACAATAAAGTGGTGGTGTTGCAGATCCCTACATTTGTAGCACTCATGGAGAAGGATATTATTGCTGAGGAGGGGAGTGAGGCCATGAGCCTCTACAACAAGGAGAGAAAGAACAAGAGTAAGGTCGAAGGAACCGGGAAGGTGGAAGTTAATAGTGGGAGTAGCGGTGGTAGTAGCAAAATAGAAGGGAAGCAATTTTGGAAGTTTACAGGTAAAACAGGAAGGAGTTAAGAAGCAAGCTATGCAGTGTGGAAACTGTGGAAAGAACCACTCTGGAGAATGTTTGAAGGGGAAGTTCGTGTGCTACAAGTGTGGGAAGGAGGTGGAGGTGAAGGTGAAGGATTGTTCGAAGAGGAGGACAGAGGTAGGGAGTGTGAATACTGGCAAGGGCAGTGGAACTCTGGCAATCACGGGACCAACGTCATCCAGCAAGCCGACGAAATCAACAACAAGGGTCTACAACATGACGGTCCAGGATACCATAGCAGCTGGTGGTGCAATTCCAGGTATTATTCGTTTAACCTTTATTTTCTTATGCATGATTTTCATATATATAGTAAATTATTTTATAAAGAAATTTTGAAGAAGGAATTTGAGTTCTTTTAGAAATCAAATTTCTATTTAATCAAATAGACAAGCTTTACGTGAATAGGTTAAAGATCAGTACGATCATTTATGATCAAGATCTACTTGCAATGATTGTATATGCTACGTACACTTGTATTTGTAGGTTTTAAAACGGTGATTCTGGGGACAGAATCTTTTAAGGGAGGGTGAATGTAACAACCCGATATATATTTTCTATACAAATAAATTAGAAATTTTGCGTATAATTTTTTTTTATTTTAAATATGGGAAATATGTGCCAAGATAATGTGTATATGTATTTATGTGATAAATAAAAATATGAAATTTACAAATAATTTTATTTTAGAATTATTGATCATTCTTATCATAATTAATTGTATAGTAGAAATGTTTTATTAATTATTTTCCATGAAAATATAATCATATATTCTTTATATAATATATGAAATGATTTTTAGAATTATTATAATAATTATTTTATTATATGAATTTTGTTCATATTATTAAGTTAATTATTTTTAACTTAATTAATAATGATAAGTATGACAGATAAATCAGATATGGAATCCAAACCCTAATTTTTTTTTTGGATTTTGATCAAGGCATGAGAATAATAATATAATATTAATTATATTTTGATTGTTCATTGCTATAAATATGTACTGTATATGTGGACCGATAAGAGTTGGTCAATTATGGTGTTATGTGACAAACCTTTGTATTACTGTGTGAAACCTTAATTTAAAATATAAATTGGAGTTCAAAATTTTTAGGTAATCGTGATAATGTGATCAATGTTTGATATTATAAATATAAACGCTAATTAGGTAAACCCTAATCATTGACTTGAAACCCTAATGTTCATGCATAATGTGACTAGAAATCCTACTTATTAATTTTAAACCCCAATTGATAAATTCGGCACCTTAATTGCTAAATTTGAACGCTTAATAATAATTAGTAAATGTTAAATCCTATTATGCAAGACCGAGGTGGTTAGGTAACCTAACTTAATTAAGAAACCCTAATTACAAATTTTAGAAACTAATTTTATTTTATTTTAAACCCTAAATAAAAGCTTTGTAACCTAATTATACATTAGGTGAGACAATTAAATAACCTAAGGGTTATGGTAATAAGGAAAGGTTAGTATTTAATATGTATACTAACTTAAGTGGATAATCTTGTTATTTCAAGTGACTAATAATTTTAAACCTATTTCTAGTAAACCTAATTAGGTTATGAGCTAAGGTCACATGTATAAGTAATTAGATTTCATAAGATTGGGAATGGAAACCCTAAATAAACAATTTGGGTAGCATTAAAGGAGAAGCCCAAAAGAAATAAAATGCCCTTTGATTTATTTAATTTATGCATTAAAATAAAGGCTAAATGAAGGAATTAGTGGGCATATATATAGCTGGACACATTAGCCTTTTTAAGGCAAGAATATTAAGCTAATCAAGTTCCATAAGTAGAAGTCTTACATCAAGTACAAGTGTGTCCATCTCCCGTTGGTGGAAAATCTACTTAACACCCTTAATCACATGATTAGGCTCAAGTGAAAGAGATAAGGTGAAGCCTTTTATCCAAGGGACAACAAAAGTATGGGGGATATTAGTTAATCACCACATTCATTTACTAGATCATTTCATTTCTCCTATTATCCTTCTTCTATTTTTCTCCCAAGCTAGCAAAATAAAAAGAGAGAAAAGAGAGAGAGGGTTCGGTTTTTCTAGAGAGGGAGAGGAGTTATTGTTCATGCATCCTAGATTCATAACTTACTTTGGAAGAACTAGAAGGATAGCAAAGAAATCTAGGTGAGGTTCTCTTCCATTCTTTTTCTTATTCTTCTTCTATTTTCGGTTTTTACCTCAACATATATGGGGGTTATGGTTTAATACTCAAAGTACCCTAGTTCTACATGTCTCATGTGTAGGACTAAGTATCTTGTGTATTAGAATATAAATTTAGAGGAAGGAAATGAGCATATGTTCTCCAAGGGGTGAATCTCTTGTTTTTTCTTTCACTAAATCTTGTGTAAGTCAAGTTTTATAACTTGGATTCATGATCCGTCAAAGGGGGGTGCTAGATACATGAGTTATCTAGTAAACCCAAGTGGTAGAACACAAATCTAGCAAGTATTGAAGCCATGGGGGCTGTTTTCCCCAAAATAGTCCACATAGAAAGATAAAGTTTTAAAACCCTAAAAAGCTACTGTCCCCATTTTTCTTAAGGCTATTTCGGACAGTTTCAAGTCTTTTAAAAATCTGGGAAAAATCACAGAGGTACCTTAAGAAGTTATCTACGTGTAGGAAAAAGAACAGACACGTTTCAATTTATATGTTGTGCGTAATGGCTATTTCCGTAAAAGACTCCTAAATATTTACACCCGCATTTCTCACAGTGTATACATGGGAAAAATCTGAAATTTTTACAGTATGTTCATATATGCTATGGGAGTAGACCCTGAAAATATCAAAATTTTCTGAGCAAAACTCGATTTATGAAAAATGAATCAAGATCCGAGTGATTTGGGCACTTTAAAATTAGTAAATTACTTTCTAAAATTCTAGAAAAATTTGGGGATCATTGTTGGGTCATATACTGTCTAAATCCAGAAAAAAAGAATTTTGGAATCAGTTTGGTATTTTTCCTAAAAATGATGAAGTTATGAATAAAAGGAAATAAATAGTTAAATGATGTCTTAAATAAGAAAAATGTGATTTTAATGCTTGAATACTCCTAATATATAATATTATGACTATTTTAGGGCATTTTGGTAATTTATAATAAGAAATATTATTTATGACCTTTTATAGATATTAAATAAGTGGTTTTGTAAATGGTGAACAATTAGAATAAATTGTTTATTGATCAAACAAATTATTAAAATGTTATTATGATATTAATAATATTAGAATATGATATTGTTAAGTAAATAAAAATATTAAGATTAAAGTTTCATTAAAATATTATTAAATAATTAATTTTGTTTAAAATATTATTAAAAGATTAATAATATTAAATTAACGTATTTTTGGATGATTAAAATATTATTAAGTAAATAATAATATTCTAGATTAAATAAAATTAGTAAAGGAATAAAATATTATTAAATGATTAATAATATTAGTAAATGAATTAAATATTAATACGATTAAAAAATGAATAAAAGTATTATTAATTGATTAATGATACTAAAGCATAAGTAAGATATTATTAAAGTAATAATATTAATGCATAATGAAAATATTATTAAGAGGATTAATAATATTAGTAAAGTATTAAAATATTATTAAGATGTTAATAATATTAGTAAGCGAATAAAAGTATTATTAGTGAACTAATAATACTAAGAGGTGAATTAAATATTATTAAGATTAATAATATTAAGTGAATTAAAATATTTGAAGTTATACTTAATGACTTTTAATATTTTAAGAAATAGTACATTAATATTTTAATATTAATGGTAATTATTTAAAATGATTTTAAATGTTTTAAAAATCATTTAAGGGTAATATAAATGTTTTAAAAATATTTTGAGTTATTATAAATAACTTTAATATTTTGGCAATGGTTTCATTAATAGTTAAACAATAATTAAATGATAATAGAATTATTTGATATTTGAATCATTTAATAATGATTTCAAAGAGTTTAAAAATTAAGTGATAAATTAATAAATATTTATTGAGTCATTTAAAATAATATGACCGATATTTACAGATATTGAGTTCTGAATAAAGTCTTAGACTTCGATAATACCCGATAAAGTCGCTTGCAGAATCGATATATTTCGTAAATTGATCCGACTTAAATATTTTGACCGTATTAATGTTTGTTTGTGATGCAATAATCTGTTGAACATGTGTGATAATGTGATTAGGTTATGTCTTTGATCATGAAAATGCGATTATATGTTATATAGTATATTATTCTAATAGAGCGAATGATCCGATTAATGATAGGTCGTGATATAAAAGATAAAACCAAGTTAAAGATTATAGCAAAAAATCGTGCAAGTATCCTACCTTTGCATTTTCTTTATGAAATGGACATGAGTAAGAATGTTTCAGAATTATATTATTACTGTACATATTATTAATCCTATATTATATACGCTCATTGATTGTCAACATGTTAGTATATGGTAATTCAAATATATATTCTATTTGTTAATTTCTATAAATGGTTATACAAGTGTCCCCACTTGGATAATCATTGCATTTAATCACATGTTGATACACCTTTGTTAATTACCTGTATATATATATATATATATATGTTGAATTATAGATTATTATTGAACAAGATAAAACCTTATTATTATCCACCCGAATTGCCTTGGTTTGGAACCCCGACAAGTATGAACATCCCTTACACGGGAAAAACTTTTATGCACCCAAGGTGGATAGAGTGAACGATAACATCGTTCTTGCATGTAGTATTGATCAATACAGGGTACAACGGGCTGATCACCCCCGTGCCCGTAAGTTATGACGGTTTACAGATGAAGTTCTGTTTAACCTTTTCAAAAATGAAAACAATGTTCATAGTATGTCCCCTTAACCCTATTTATAGTCAGTACGTAGTTTCAAAAATTTGAAAGAGGGTTGTTATGTTATTATTATCGGTTCAGATTACTTCACAACTATTAATTTGTTATAGAAGGGTAGTATAAAGAAAACATTTAAATTCTTTCAGCTTATATATATAATTGTTATTACTCGCTGGGCACTCAAATGCTCATCCTTGCTTAATTTAAATGTTTTCAGCTAAGTATGAACAACCTGAAGGCTCTGCTAAGAACAAGGGAAAGGAAAAGGAAAGCTAACCAAATAAGATTGGTGGTAGTTTATGTAACAGTTTGATATTATTAAGACAATGATACTTATTAATTATCATGTAATGAATGTTTAAAGGTCTTGTACCTGGGGATTAGACTTTGATGATATGTAAATTAAGTTGATATTTATATTATTGTTATTATTATTAGTATTAGTTCCGCTCATAGAAATGGTATCGTGAAGCACTAAATTCGGGTTTCAAGTACCTGGATTCGGGGGCTTTACAAAGAGGACAGAGAAGGAAGCACTCCGTACTTAGTTAGAGATGGAGGTGATGGATAGGATCCACTTCGAGGAGAAGTGGGAAGAAGCTAATGATCGGGCTGATAACTTAGAGGATGAGGTGAGATGCAAAAGAAGGAAGATGAACAAGATGAGCTATGCTTTGCGCACGACCATGGAGAGATTGATCGATGGGGTGAATCACTACCCGATAGAGTAGGGACAGGCCGGGCACACCATAAGTCGAGATTTGGTGGTGCACATTACCTAGAAGGAATACCAGAGCACTGTGGAGCGTGGAATGTTGGATTGAGTCTAGATGTAGAAGCTTAGTACTTATAGTATTTTATATGATGTTTAATCTGTTGTTGTAATATCAGCCTTTTGTGTAAGATGTGAGATAGTTGTAAACCCCCAAGATTTTGAAAAATATTAGAGGGGTAGTATGATGGTGTTGTCCCCATCTTTTGTGATAATAGGGGATACGTGTTGTCATTTATAGAAGAATGCTAGAGAGGATCATGTAATTGTAACAATTTGGCATATGAATGTAAATGATCTTGTTCCAGGAATGTGTAATAAAATGTTATTCTTATTTGAGAAATGTTTAAATAATATAATAAGATAATAATAAAAATGAAAATTGTGTGATACAGAAAAATGCCACCCAGACGTAGAATACCTGCACCGAAAGAGTTGGTTAATGATGAAAGAGGACTGGTAGACCCGATACAAAGGCTAGTAGATTTGTTAGGGGAAGCTCTTAGGGAAAGAAATGAACCAATACCACCCATTCCCCAAACAGCTCCAGTTACAAACTTTAAGGACTTTAATAGTGTAGGACCTTCGGAATTCGTAGGTACTACCGACCCTTCGTGGCTCAGACATGGATCAAAGAGATGGAATAGGCTTTCACCATCGCTCGTGTGGGTGAAAACCAGAAGACGGTATTTGCGATCTACATGATGAGAGGCGAAGCGAACTACTGGTGGGAGGCGAATCAGCAAATAGTAGGAGAAGGGATAGTAACTTGGGAGAGATTCAAGACTCTGTTCTTCGAGAATTATTTCCTGAAGAGAATGAAAAATAGGATGGAGGTGAAGTTTTTAGAGCTTAAGCAAGGAGATATGACGGTGGCGCAATACGCGGCTAAGTTCAATGAACTAGCCCAGTTTGCTGAACACTAGGTGGTGGATGAAGAGAGGAAAGCTAGGTATTTTGAACAAGAACTAAATCCTTGGTTATTTAACAAGGTGTTAGTTCTTCTTACTGGAGAAGGCCATTATTACAGAAGGAGGAAGTGAAGCTTTAAGTCTGTATAACAAAGAAAAGAAGGGTAAGAGCACATGAGGAGATAGTCTTGGAAGAAACAGTAGCGGAGGGAGTAACTTAGGAAAGAGAAAGTGAGAGAACAACAACAACAAGAATTTCAACAATCAAGTGGAAAAATTTTGTGGAGAGTTTAAGAAGAAGACGAAAGGATGCCCAAAGTGTGGAAGGTATCACCAGGGCAAGTGTTGGAAGGGGTGCAATGTTTGTTACAACTGTGGCTAAGTGAGACATTTTGTGCCAAATTGTCTGAAGCCCAAAAATATCAAATGATGTTTCGCTTGTGGATCGGCGGACCATCTGATCAAAGATTGCCCGAAGAAAAGATGTGGCGAATGAAGCAGCCAACAAGGAGGAAGTAGTAAACTGATGATTGGTAGACCGATGCCATCCAACCGTCCAACTGTCATAATGTTTACTATGACCGTCTAGGATGCAATAGCTGCGAAGGACGTGGTGTCAGGTATCATCCCAATCAATAATATAAATACATATGTATTATTTGATTCGGGTGCCACCTGTTCTTTTGTATCTGAAGAATTTGTTAGTCGACTAAATTTACCTCGAGAACGATTAGGAAATCCTTTGACCATAAAAGTTGCGAATAAGGAAGTAATCCCTATAGAGTATATTTACCGAAATTATCACGTAAATATTAGAAATCATGAACTAAGCATAGACTTGATCCCGATAAGATTGGGAGAGTTTGACGTAATAGTGGGAATGGATTGGTTGTATAACCATGCTGCGATAATTGATTGTCAGAATAAAAGTGTAAACCTTCAGACTCCGAATAAGTCTAAGGTAGTGCTTTATGGTAGCTCACCACTTAAGAAATCATGTTGCCTTACGATGATGCAAGCCGATAAATTGATAAAAAAGGATGTGTAGTTACTTAGCATACATTGTTGATACTCAAAAAAAGAGAGTCGAAATTCAGGATATATCCGTAGTTAGGGAATTTCAAGATGTATTTTCGAATGATCTGCCTGGTCTTCTACCAGACAGAGAGATTGAATTCGTAATAGACTTAGCACCGGGAATGACACCAATTTTGAAAGCCCCATACCCTATGGCGCCAGTAAAAATGAAGGAATTGATGATATAATTGAAAGAATTGCTAGATAAGGGTTACAAATGACCGAGTGTGTCTCCTTGGGGAGCATCAATGTTGTTTGTAAAGAAGAAGGATGGATCGATGAGGCTCTGTGTCGATTATCAGGAATTAAACAGAGTGACGATTAAGAATAGATATCCGTTACCAAGGATAGACGACCTTTTTGATCAACTGAAGGGAGTAAAGTGTTTCTTGAGGATAGATTTATGAATGGGTTATCACCAGTTGAAGGTACGGGAGGAGGACGTATCAAAGACGACATTCCGAAATCATTACGAACATTTTGAATTTTTGGTAATGTAATTCGGGTTGACAAATGCTCCAGCAGCATTTATTTACTTGATGAACCGAGTCTTCAAGCCATTCTTAGATAAATTCGTAGTAGTTTTCATCGATGATATATTGATCTACTCAAAGATGGAGGAAGAACACGTCAAACATCTGAAGATGGTTTTGGAGGCACTAAGAAAAGAGAAGTTGTATGCAAAATTTTTTAAGTGTGAATTTTGGATGGAGAAAGTTCAATTCTTAGGACACGTGGTGGATAAGGATGGAATTTCAGTAGACCCTGCGAAAGTAGAAGCAGTGCTATTGGGAGCAACCAAAGATGCCAACCGAAGTGAGAAGTTTCTTAGGGTTAGCTAGGTACTATCAAAGATTTATACATGATTTTTCTAAGATAACAACCCCGTTGACCAATCTAATAAGGAAGACGGTGAAGTTCACGTGGACGGACAAGTGCGAAGAAAGTTTCCAAGAGCTGAAGAAGAGATTGAGCGAGGCACCTATATTATCATTACCAAATGATACGGGAGGATTTGTGGTGTATAATGATGTGTCGCATAGAGGACTGGGCTGCATGCTAATGCAACATGGTAAAGTCATTGCGTATGTATCACGACAATTGTAGGATTATGAAAAATGATACCCTACTTATGACTTGAAGTTAGCGGCAGTAGTTTTTACGTTAAATATTTAGAGACACTATTTGTACGGAGAAAAATGTTAGATATACACGGACCATAAGAGTCTAAAATATATCTTCACACAAAAGGAGTTGAACATACGTCAAAGAAGGTGGTTTCAAGGATTATGACTGTGATATTCTTTATCACCCGGGAAAAGCAAATGTAGTGGCCGACTTGCTAAGTAGGAAAGGAAGGGAGAGGTTATTTCAATTGACAACTCAAGAGGAGTTAATAAGGGATATGGAAAAATTAGAGATAGAAGTGAAGGGACCGGAGAGGTCTGGAGAAAGGTTGTTTGTAGTAGAAGCTCGTCCAACCTTGTTGGACAGAATAACGGAATCACAAGAAAAGGATGAGGAGTGCGAGAGAATCAGAAAGAGGATCACATAAAATAAGGAGGAGAGATTCAAAATGGATAAAGACGGTATTTTGAGATTCGAAGGGAGAGTGTGGGTGCCAGCAATAACCAAGTTGAGGGAAAAAAT
Organism: Panax ginseng; assembly: GCA_020205605.1. NCBI lineage: Eukaryota > Viridiplantae > Streptophyta > Magnoliopsida > Apiales > Araliaceae > Panax > Panax ginseng. The sequence continues at coordinate 50,224,396 of CM035149.1, read as the reverse complement.
TTTACACGAGACACATAATACGATGTATTCTGTTCATCTAGGAGGCACAAAGTTGTACCAGGATTTGAGGCAACATTTTTGGTGGCCTAATCTGAAATGAGAAATCGCAGAGTGCGTTAGTAGATGTCTTACTTGTGAACGGGTCAAAGCAGAGCATAAGAGGCCAAGTGGTTTACTTCAACCGTTGGAAATACTGGATTGAAAATGGGAGCATATTACGATGGATTTCGTGGTGGGACTTCCAGTCACGCAGAAAGGTTTTGACGCTATTTGGGTTATCGTAGATCGACTAACGAAGACTGCTCATTTTCTACAAATCAAGATTCGATATAGTTTGAATCAGTTAGCGAATCTGTACGTGAGAGAAATTGGTTCATGACATGGAGTGATGGTATCGATTGTCTCTGACCGAGATCCATGCTTCACGTCAAAATTTTGGAAAATCTTACAAGAGAGGATGGGAACACAACTGAGGTTAAGTACCGTTTATCATCCGCAGACAAACGGGCAAAGTGAGCGAACGATACAAAGACTGGAGGAAATGCTTAGAACTTACATGATGGACTTCAAAGGAAGTTGGGACGATCACCTAACCTTAGTGGAATTTGCTTATAACAATAGTTACCATGCGACTATAGGCATGCCACCGTACGAAGCTCTTTACACGAGGAATTTAGAACACCGTTATGTTGGGATGAAGTTAGAGAGTGAAAGATACTAGGGCCAGAATTAGTTCAACAAACCGCAGATGTGGTGACATTGATAAGAGCTAGACTAGTAGCTACACAAGATCTCTAGAAGAAATATGCAGACTTGCATCGACAGGACCATGACTTTGAAGTCGGAAGTCACGTTTTCTTAAAAGTATCTCCCTAGAAAGGAAAAATATGATTCGGTAAGAAAGGAAAATTGAGTTCGAGGTTCATAGGACCATTCGAGATACTGAAGCGAGTGGGAAAAGTGGAGTACAAAGTTGCATTACCACTTGAGTTGGAACACATCCATAATTTATTTTACATCTCTGTGTTGCGTCCGTACAAGCCTGACTACAAACACGTGATTTCTTACGAGCCCATTCAAGTAGAGAAGAATCTGGCATATGAAGAAATTCCTATCTAGATATTAGATAGGAAAGAGAAGACGTTAAGGAATAAAAGTATATCTTTAGTGAAAGTGCTTTGGTGAAACCATGATGCCGAAGAGGCCACGTGGGAATTAGAAGATAAGATGCGAAGGGATTATCCCCATTTATTCGTGTAACCTTGTACCAATTCCGAGGACATAATTTTTATAAGGGGTAGAATGTAAGAACCATGAATTTCATGAATAAATAATTATTTTAATATAATAAGAAAATGAATATTTATTTGAATAACAATATTGATGTGTTGTAAGATAAGTAATTCAATTTGTGTAAATTGAATTTATAAGAATTTAGAAGTGTGGAATTGATGATGAGAATTATGAAATGCCTTGTGTGGCATAATGTGGAACGAGGAAATTCTCTAAGTGAATTAAAAGAGAAATAGTTATTAAGAGGAAGATTAATTATGTGTAATTATATGATTCCATATAAGGAATGAATAAACTCTTTTAATTAGTAATATTGCCAATATGGAAGTTAATTCATGTCATGTAAAACTAGTGTGGTGATAGAGGTCAGAACTGGCTTAGAGCTAAACTAGTTTGGCAATCGCCAGGACCAAATAAGTAACTACACTCTCCCAAAGAAGACAAATCAAGCAATTGGTATGCGATGGCCATCTGGGAAAGGTTGGTTATTACTGTAGAAATGAAATGGAACATTATTGTAAGGTTTGACATTATTAAAAGCATATGGTAAGAATACATATTAATGACATGAAGTACTAAGTAGTACAATGAAATCATATGTAACCTTTAATACAGAAATAATTAAGTAACTGTGTATTCCAGAAAGTGGGAAAGGAATTAAATGTTTAAAATGGACATTTAATATTGAATAATGTTATAATGTGGTTATGTGAGTAGTAAAAATATCTATGGGAGATACCCGGGCAATAATATCTAACTGCGTTATTTTATTTGCATCAAATATTAAATTATGTGTACCTAATGTACATGGATTATATGATGTGAGTATATAAATAATCCCTAGTTTTTCCTAATATAGTAACAATTGTACATTTTTGAAATTAAAGTAACTAAATTGAGCAATATTAATCACGTTGCTAAGAATGGAGAAGCTCAGTTGAACAAACAGTGTTTAATTTCCATTCGCGTAACTTCCAAGTTGTGAACAGTAACCTCAAACATAGGTGATCATTGTTATGCCAATGGCTGATCGTGAGTGGTTGAGCAACTCTTAGTTAACCATTGTGTCTTCCTTCTACACCATGGATTCAACCTTTAGTGTAAAGCCTTTAACTAGACCACACATCCTCTATAAAATGGCAGCTATGTTACTAAATTCACGTTGTTGTGTTTTATCTGTTGAAATTTTTAGAATTTGAGTTTAAATTGCTAGTTGTTTAAGGTGGAGTTTGGCCATTGCAGAAGGTAGAAATTAAGGAAATTAAGCTTCAAAGAGGTATAAAAATCCTAACTTTTGTTCTTAGTTGGGTTTTGTCAAATTCTTAACAATTACATGAATTCTTTGTCAATTAAAAAGAATTAACATGCTATCAAGTGTTTATGATGTTTGTATACATGTATAGAGTCTCTATAAATGAATTAAGTATGCTTGATTGAAAGGAATTCAAGGTAGTATTGATACTCTCGCAGCGTAGTATCTCATTCTTCATTGTTCAAGAGGAAGAAGAAGGCAATTTACTGCAATCCAATATGTGAATTGATTCTATTTTCCAATATAGTTAATTCTAACCTACTGATATGACTTGAACATGCCTGAAAATAAGTATAACATGTAGTAAAAAGCCTCCTTATGAGTTATAAAGTGATCAACATGATTTTGTGAGAGATTTATAGCAAAAAACTTAAAGTGTTGAAAAAGAACTTTGATGGAACACGTGTTCTACAAGTTCTCAGTTTAGTAGTATACACACATGATTGATTTCGAACCTAAATGAGCATGATATATAATTTATAGTTCCTTTGTTCATGACCAACTTGTTAGGCTTTGTGTTAGAGTATTTTTTCCAGAGAAGAGCTTGTCATATCAAAGCTAATATCTATGAATACTACATGATGTATGTTCTCATCTTGTGAAGATGTTAACATGACTTAACTATACATAATAAGAGCTTTAAAGATGCTTTATATATGTTGAATTGCATCGTTCAAGTTTAAAATGATTTCAAAGGCAAACTTGAATATGTTTTTAAACCAATTGCATTAGTATGAGTAGTTAAGTTTTGAGAATCTAAAATAACATGTTTGTGTTCATTATCTCTCTAAACGTGGTTCTTATGTGTTTGATATAATGGAAGTAAACCAAGCATGAGTTTAAAGGATGTTTTAAAGTACTAAAGGATGATAGTTATGAATAAATGATATGAACACTATGAGCATGTGTATTAATAGATTATGTAATATCTTTATGTGATTATAAGGCTAATTAGTACGCATGGTGATTACATGACCCTATTTGGCCTTGATTTCGTGAAAATCCTTAACTAAGATTGTGATATGTAAAAGTGAACATAGAAGGGTCATATGCTTATGAAAAGACCTCTAACATGTATGCATGTTAAGTGTAAGTGTCTTGGTATGTTAAAGTTTGAATCTGAAACCGGAGAGCGAGCTCAACTCTGAATGAAGTCAAAGCTAAAGGACAACAGCAAAATGCACTGGCCCTTAAGCTTCTAGCTAAAGCGCAATTACGCCCATCCTACGATCGATTCATGATTCTGTTTGTGGTCTGAATTTTAAGGTATGGTTATATGGTTACTTTAACTTGTATTATATGACCAATATATTATCTAATGTGTTAAGAAGCATGCTAAGTAATAGAATCGAATGGTTTAATGAGTAATTCTAACTCTCAAATGTTAAGTCCAAAAGAATGCTTGGGAATTATAAAGCAATGCTTTAAAACTATATTGTTTGACTTTGTGGTGTCTTATAAACTAATGTTGTGATATAAGTACGCAAGGTGAATGTGTAGAGTATACGACTAAGTTAGACGTTTATGTGTGAGTTTAAACTTACATATCATGTATGAGCATATGTAACTAATATATATCCTATATGCATAACTATATTATGTTAGGATTCGAAAGAGTGTTGATAAGCTATATTTTGGTAAACTACGCTTGAGGCAAGTACTCGAACCCTACTCTTTATTGAGCATTACTTGAACTTGTGCTATTATTGATCGTACAAGTAAAACTTTGAAAGTATAATACTTCATAATTTAGAAGTAAAATTGTTTACAAACCTTGATTTCGAACGATAATTGTTCATATATATATTGTGAAAGAAAAATGTCTAAGCCATTGCTTCGGCTAGACTATTGATATTTGAACCAAAGCTATCCAAACTAAATTAACTTGGTGCGAACTCTTATAACTGAGATGAACAACCCTCTTGGTAGGGGAATTATATATTTGTCGAGGAACCGACGTGCGCACATGAGAAAGATTAAATATTATGCATGACATAAGGTACTTTAGGCTGATCACATGTTGTAATCGTTTGTAGAATTATCAGTAATATCACTGTTAATTCTAAGAGAAGTTCATAGTCCTTAGTGACTGCTCAGTATTCATTACTTTGAAATCTTGAATTAATTAATCGTTGAATATTATTGATATTTTTTGTCCATAGCGACTATTTTTGATAATCATCGATACTTCTTGATATCTTGAACTATCATACCCTTGAGGAATTTAAAACTACATTGATTACCCTTTTGCTATATTACTTGATGGGCAAAATTGTTGCTCATTCTTGCTTCCCTTAAAAAATTTCAGTTAAGGCAGAATGTGGTGAACCCTCTGGCAAGGACAAGGGTAAAGAGAAGGCTTTGGAATAGTTAGCTCCATAGTACTAGGAATGTACTATTATTCTGTTGTAGAAAACTTATTTATATTAAGTTATGTTTAGTTTAAGTTGTATTGTATTAGTCATGGTTGCGAGACTTGGGACAAGAATAATTATGTTATAACAATGTAATTTATTCAATTATTCCGTTGTGTGAGTTGTTGATTTATTATTAGAGTTAGTACGTGACAACCAAGTTTGAGACAAGTGTGGTCTGAATTTGGGGGCGTCACAATACAACCCAGACACTAGTAAATTGATTAGATATCCATTGTATTATTTCTAATTACTGCAATGGACATATTTAGGTTGCGTAAACAGTTTTGAATATTATAAATTAGCTGATCGTCGAACAGGCAAGTCTTTCCTAACTCAAACTTGAGCTATTATTTTTCAAGTCTGTTAGTTGATAATTGTTGTTGATTATTCCACATCTATGATTAATATTGAATATTTGCATTCGTTACAAGTTTTTTGCACTTCGTGCAAACATTATATTTCCAATGCAAGTGTTCTAGTTTCATTTCATTATTTGTTAAATGCAAGTTTTCTATTTTTTAGTTATGATTTTGTGATATACAATGTTCATGGTTTCTATTGTTAAAAGGTTATAATTTTTTGTTCAAACATAACCAAGACATATGAGCTGTTGTTTGTATAAAAATGCGTTTGATTTGATATGAAAGCATAAATTGTGAGGAACCAATGTTGTTTGGTACAAAAAAATATATACTGACTCCATTATGACCGACAGTAACATGCTGACCGGGGGTTTTGTATCGACATTTATAGCAATGACCGATGATTATTTAGATAGGATGATCTGCTTACTCCTAGGTTGTTTAGTTGAACGGATCAAGCCGGGTTTCTAAGTCTATAGGACTGACAGAAATTTGTAATGTGCGAGGTTTTACAGATAAACCTCAGTATATATATATATATGTGCGTGTGTGTGTATGTGTGTGTGTGTGTGGAAGAAAAAAAATCTGAAGTCTCTGTTCATTCAATCCAAATTTGGTGTGAATATGATTTGTTACTTATTCAAAACCTGCTGAACTTTCTGTAGCTCATCCTTGCAAATATTTTTCATTTGCAGATAGAAAAGATGTATTCAAGTGGTTTCGGTATTTGTGGATAGAAGGGCTTAAGACATGGTTATCCTTTTGAGACATGGTTAATGACATTTTGAATCAATGTAATGCTATATTAATTGTGTAATGTATTATTAGTTTCCAGTGTTTAGTTTTCATTCTAATGAAATTAGAAAATAGTACAGTATCTATATGAACTATACATTTGAATGATAATATTAACAGACATTGGGCTTCTCTGATGCATTGAGGTAGCGCTTCTTAGTTCCAAGAACCCTACGATTAATAAAATGGAGGTCAAATATATAGGAATTATTGATATGGAAGAAATATCTGTAAGATACTAAACCTGTACATCCAAGTGAGGGTACTCAATTACGATAATTGTTCTGACGAGAACTACTATTTGTTATGAGTACTGTGAATCTTGGATTTATAGGAATTATTATCTTATGGAATACTTACGTGAGCACCAAATCTGCTACAGAAGATGTAGGGAATTTGGGGGTGTCACAACAAGTGTTTATATAATTAATGGTATGTGGATAGTATGGTTAACTAAAGTTAAAGGTTAGCAAATTAGTTAAGATAATGAAGATACGTGAAATGAGATGTAAGCTGATAATGTTAGTTGTAATATAACTGATTGGTGTTATGTTTCCATATAATATATGTAGGATATTTGGAGAACGTAAATTGTGAATTTATAGCTAACGCACAAGGCAAGTTCCTTAACATTTGCTACTTTATTATTCAGTAAGGTTTTTTTAACCGTTATTTTGTTATACTTATGCAAGTCTCCTAACCCTACTTTTACGTTATGCTAGTCTTAAATCTAGTATTCAACTGAGCAAGTTCTCTAACCCTAATCCTTCTTTATTCAAGTTTTTATTCCTAAGTATTTATTGTTATACAAGTTTTTTAGCCTTAATTTATTATTGAACAAGTTAATTAATCTTTGCTTACTCATTCCAAGCAAGATTGCTTTGGTCATTCAAAGTCTGTAATCTTATTGTAAGCATTACCTTATTGCAAAGTGTTTGTTCAGCTACGAATAATTGTTGTTTGATCTTTGATCACCAATGTCATTGTACAATCTTACATTGTTGTACCGAACTCTTAGTTGACTAGCCATCCTTATATTGATTCAACTAATCCTTAGTTGATGAATGCTCTATAAACTAAATTACCCTTGAAGTCAATCTAAACCAAACGTCCTTTGGTTTGCTTATGTACCTTTACAATTTTGAAAATATGTACTCGATGATTCACACTTCTTCATTTATAACCCATTGAGACTTTATTCCTTATTAGTTCGTTGTTATTCATTGTTCATGATGATATTATAATCGAACTCTTGAGTAGTTATTGATCCTTATTTGATTCAACTAGTACATGGTTGATGAGCGTTCTAAAGATCTAGAATTCCTTTGAAGTTAATTCCAAACCAAACTTCTTTTGGTATGAAACCTAATGATCTAAGCTGAGATGAACAACCCTATATCAGGGGATTATTTTGGAGCTACGCAATAGCGTTAAAATATTTGCGCAATACATAGTACAAAGGGCTGATCACCTGGAGTACGAGATGGTGGTCCACATTGTCGTTTAGACTGATAAAGATTACAGTAGAAACACTTGTTAACCTAGGACACAAATAATGATTATAGTCTTTTAGACTGTTAAAGGTTAAAGTAGAAATACTTGACAACCTATAACATAGTTCGTGGTCTTATGACCCCGGTGTATTTTCCTTAATATTGATATCTGTTGTTTAATTTAAAATTCTTTAGTCCTTTAAATTCATAGCTCCTGAGGTAAAGCTTATTATTTTCGGTATGAAAATATATTACCGACTAAAGCTTAGATGATTATCATTTATAGACTATTATTGGAAAGTGTTCTTTTTGTGGGCAATTGTTTGCTCACTCTTACACAAAATAATGCAGATGAGGTCAAGAAATCTGAAGAGTCTTCTACAAGCAAGGGCAAAGACAAGATGCTTGAATAGATGATGTTTAGATTATTGTTTATGTAAGACCCCAACTTATTATAAATAAAATTAAATTTCCTCTATTTATTATTTTGAAACAGTAAGTGTTGATTTGATTAATGTGGTTAGTTATAGGTAAAATGTGCAAATATTTCAAATATGCAAGTGGTTATAAAATATTCATTTTATCGGAGAATATTCGTTTGGTCGTGGAATATTCTTACTGTCAGGGAATATTCGTACGACGACGCAGCCTTGTGTGGGCCCCATAATGGAAAGCGATTGGATGAAGAAAACGACAAGTATAAATTATTTATAAATAATGCGTAGTTGTTACCTGAATTATCTTTGTTGGAATACCCGGTGGTTAGAACACGATGGACACTTGTATTGCACCAATTATTGATTCTTACGTGGGAAGGCATTACTCAATAATTGTTATAGTAGTTCTTGCTCAAATATTTTATTTTATTGATTCAATAATTGCTACGTTAATATTTTATATTATTGTTGTTTCAATAATTGTCACTACACAATATTTTCATTATCAGATCAATAATTCATATTATTTGAATAATATTATTAGATAACATTATTGGCAATGTCTAGAAAGTTCTGTCTAAGGAGAGGTTTGGTCACCTAATTGCGCGCCAGTAAGGAGAAATCCTTATTGGAAAGCCCCTCTTTCCGGAATTGCACGTTTATCGATGATTGTGATTCTGTAATATTATTTGTGAATAATTAATTATTGATTTATATGATAAGGAAAATATTCATTTTATGTGGATATAGATGGAGAAAATTTTTAATGTGACAATTGTTGAAAAATTATTATTTTATCTTTTCTGATAAATAATTCATTTAAATATATTATTATATTTTAATAATATAATAATAGTGATATTTTTACAATGAATGTGTGATATATGAGTATATGAGGAGGAGGAGTATTTTTGTTACAATTAATGTTTAAAAAATTTTAAACATGTCGGTGGACCCTATTTCTTGACTGAGATTGGTTTATTGCCCGTTTGTGGATTTCGGTCAATTTCTGTTTCGAATTTGGAAAAACTTTCTTCTGCAAAGTTGTAGAGAATGAAATTTCCTATGGAAAGGACATGAGGTTCGAATTTATTTGATAAAAGGGGCTATTTATTATGAATTATTGAAGTTCTGGATTAATTAATTATTATTTTTTTAGAGTTTTAAATGAATTAATTGAGAAAAACGTTTTTGTGGTTGTTATTGAGGTGTGGCTGATGTCTAGACTATATTGGTGTGTGTAGGAAATTTAAGAAAAATAAATTATTATTTTATTAAATTTTCTGCTTTGGTGTTCTAAGCATTTTTCTATAAATAGGGTGCTTAGGTTAGAATTGAAAATCACACCAGAAACTGAAGTTTTCTCTCTCTTTCTCTCTCTATATTATCGAGCGTATTCTTGTGAGTATTTTGATACTTTGAGTGTTGTTATACGGTGCAAGTTTCCTTCAGCACTATATCCAATATTTCAGTCAAAAGTACTGTCTTTTCGAGGTAAGGGATGTTATATTTTTTAAAATGATATTATTTCTTCTAATATCATTATGTCGGATTATTGGTAAGATTTTTCTTGTGAAATTCTTGTCTTTTAGTGTCGGGGTTACTATTCACGTATACGACACTATTCACGTATACGGTACTATTCACGAATACGACACTATTCATAGAAAAATTAAAATTTTGTTTTTTTTCTAAAATATCAATTATGGATACTAGCTTTGATATCCATCTTTTGATCATTCTTGAATTTTGCTCCACTATGATTATTTATGAAGTATTTTTGAACCCGGATTGTTTAAAGTATGAATCCTTAATATTTTTTCTTTTGTTTCACTGGATTCGTTTTCTTTAAAATATTTTTCATCATCCTCAGTCCTAAATGATGATTTTACTGAATATCTTTGGCTGAGTAGTGCAAAGATTAATGATTTTCGATGAATATCTTTGGCCCGTAAGCGCAAAGATGAGCAGTGTTTGAGATGAACATGACCAATCGATGAATATCTTTGGCTCAGTAGTGCAAAGATGAATATTTGATTCAAGATGAATATTAATTGATGTTACAGGATAAAATAATGATGATGGATTTTAAATTCATAGATTATAGTAGATTTCATTCTCTCACGTAACTCATCTATGAATTATTATTTTCGCTATGAATATTGATCTCGAAATTTGTTGTCTATTGTATTTTATCGATTTTTTCCTGTTGAAGACTAACGATAATTTGTTCTATATTATCTTAGTCATAATATTCTTCTTTGGGCTAGTTGAGCTCACCCTTTTCCTTTTGTTCCATTTTCTTCTCGGGGAGGCGAGAATGTAGCAAGTACTAGTCGGGGTATGGAATGAAGGTCCTAGGAAGTTATTTTAGTAGTCCTCACCATTTTTGTAAAATAATCAATAATTATAATGAGGACTTATTTGGGTGTGAATATTGTCTAGATGACAATATTTGTATTTAAACTCACAGTTTATGTATTGTATTAATAAAGTTGTAGTTGTTTCTGTACCATGTTATTGACGACTCAAAATGGGTGATGTATACCTATTTTGGGGGCGTCAAAGTTTATTTATGAAGCTTATGTAATACACTTGATTATATGTTTATGTTCATTATTTCGTTGATGATGTAATAGTTAAGGTCAGAAAATCTGGGATTTCGTTTGATGATGTAACTCCTTTGATGGGATTATTATTTATGAAATTTTGTTATCCTTTATTTTAGGTAGATAGATATGATTTTAATGGACAGTGGACACCAGATCTGTGGAAATTATAGTACTCGAATTTGGGGGTGTCACAAGTTGGTATGAAAGCTGTTAGATTATAAATCTTAGGTGGGGAAAACCTTGGGAAATAACTTTATAGGAGATGAAAAAAATAGTGACAACAAAATCTTATCGAGTTTTAAGAAATGAATTAAGAAAATTCAATGAAGATAAAATGTTAAAAGACTTTATATGTGTATGTGTTAATAAACTTATGTGCTTGCGAGTACCGAGTAGTATAAGTGGTAAGAGTTGTAATTAAAACCTTGTAGTCAAGATGATTGTGGAAGGAGGACCCAAGAGGATAGGGAGTAAGGGCCCTGAGGCATTCATATAATATGGGAACAGTTGTAACGTCCCCAGATTCGGGTCCCAAATCACTACGGATCTGGTATACTATTTCTATAACTATTACAGAAGATATAAACATAAACTATTTATACACTAAACATTACACACTATCCCCAAGGTCGAGAACCTTAACATAATACCTAAATCAACATCCTATCCGATATACAAAGTTATTATCATACATTATTGTTACAAATTTAGCTGCACATATAATACATAGCTGACTTGTCTTTGACTTTTCCTGTATCTGATGTATTCGGCCTAATCTGCAATGTTTATCATGATATAGCAAGAGTGAGCAACAATATTGCCCAGCAAGTATAAGTTCAATTAAGGATATATCATGATTGAAAAAAATTGAACAATAAGCTAACTAACTTTCTACAATATATACATTGTAAAAGAGCATGAATAAATTTTCATAGCTGAACGAATAATGAACATAAATAAATCAACAGGACCAAATGATAATGAAGGTGATCAGCCTTTCATACCTGATGAATACATGCAATGTGCACAGAGTGCGAATCAATAATTCATAGACATGGTATAATCAGTAATGATTAACCCCAAGCATATTTCAAAAATATCAACTCGAGGTCGAGTTTGAGAACTTGCCTATACCGTTGATTACCGTTACGAAACCTATATCACTTTGTCTGAAGACCTAATATAGATAATACCGATCTCCAAATATTAGAATAATATCATCACAATATAGTACTTTTAAATACAGTTATAATATAACCTAACAAATTACCACATAATCCCATCAGTCTATAAAATACCTAAAATTCAGTATCAAGTCAAACTATTTCAGTCTGAGTTGAGTCCGGTATAATTTTGACATCCCGACGGCCTAGTCGGATAATATCGAGCCTATTTTCCTTAAGACTCTACTTAAACGCTTAACAATTATCTTATATAATTAATTATTCAATCAAAATATTTTTCAAAGACTTATAATAATTTTCAAATAATTATTATCATTTATCATGATTTTTTAATCATTAATATCATATTTAAACGATTTAAATACCACAATATTCATTTATCATTAATATTTATTTAATATCAAATATTAATAAAAATCATGACATAATATTATAAATCATTTATAATATCTCAAATTATTTTAATACTTAGTAATAACATATTTAAATATTAAAAGTTATGTTTTATAACTTAAAACATTTTTCTAAACTTTAAATTATTTTTTTATATGATTTTTAAAATATTAAAACTATTTTTCCATAATTTATTTAATACATTTATTAAATAAATCAATTATTATTAATATTTAATTATTAATTAAATTCATCACAAAATATTAAAAGTCATTCAAAATAACTTAAAATATTTTCTAACACTTTATTATAATTTCAAATGATTTTTTAAAGTATTAAAACCATTTTAAATAATTACCATTAATATTAAAATATTAATGTTATTCATATCAAAATATTAAAAGTTATTTATTATAACTTAAAACATTTTTGAAACCTTAATATTACTTTCAAATGATTTTTACAAATTATTAAAATCATTTTAACTTATTTATTTAATATAATTATTAAATAAATTTAATATCATTAATATTTAATTAAATTAAAATATTAATGAAATTTATGTCAAAATATTAAAAGTTAATTTTTATAACTTAAAATATTTTTAAAATTTTTATTATGAATTTCTAATATTTATTTTCTATTTATTCTATAATTTTCGTCTAAAGTTGGGGTCCTCCACGGAAACGCTTGTAGACGGAAATCTACAAGTCTGATTTGGGCCCACTTGGTATCGTTAGAACTATAACTTCCTGAGCTACGTTTTAGGTTCAAGAAAAAGTCCATTTAAACCAGTATAGCACCCTGAAAATAGGCCACTACTGACTGTCCGTTACATGCCTTGTAAACATTTTCAGTTTTGGAGTCTTTTTACAGAAACGCTTGTATTACGAGATCCACAACTCCGATTGAGGCCCAATCAAACTCGTTGGATCCATATCTTCTTTAACTACAGTTTTCAGTTATCAAACACCAAATTCCAATCTGTCTAGGTCCCAGAAATCAGGCCCAAAGTGACTGGTCAGCAAGGTTTTCTTCAACAGTAGGTTCATTTTTCAGATTTGGGGTCCTTAACGGAAACGCTTATAAAACGAAATCTAAAAATTGGATTTAGGTCCAATAGGTATCGTTGGATTCACACTTTCCCGAACTATAGTTTCCATGTATCAAAAATCTATTTTGGTTCTTTTTTAGTCCCAGAAAAATGGACAGAAGTTATAGATCAGTAGCTTGTGTTCAACAGTTAAGGTAGTTTGGGATTTAATTCATAACATGTTCATTTCTTAACATATTTGAGTGATTCTAAAAGGGTTTTTCCCTTAAATCATGTATCTAGAATGCTAACATGTTTTAAATCATTTACCACATGAACCCAATGAATCTAACATAAAAATATATAGCATACAAAAGAAAGCTTTTTCTTAAACCTTTTGGTACAAAACTTGATTTTCTCACTCTGGATCTAACTTTTGATTTCAAAAATACTTTGATACACATATAAATACCAATACTCATGTAAATCATGAGTTTTTTAAAGATCCAAAACAAAAGTTGCTTGGTTCATAAAGATCTAAAAAGAGAGCACAAAAATTGTAAATTTTCAATTTCTTACCTTTTTCTTCTTGTAAGCCTTCTTGATTTCTTTTTTTTTCTCCTTTCTTCTTTTTCTCCATCAATAACAGCCTTCTCCCTCTTATTCTCTCTTCTCCTCTTTGTTCTTAGTTTAGACTTAGATTTAGAAATCTAACATAACTTAGTGTATATACAATATACATATAACACATATAATTATAGAATATGTAACTCCAAATATAATTACATATACTAATTATCAATTTAATATATAAGTTACAAAAGTAGAATTTTAAAAGCCCTAAGGCTTGTTTGGCAAAACCATATTATTTTAAAATCCGGTTTTAATAGTTAAGGTCTTGTTTGGGTAAAACAGGTTTAAAACAAAAGTAAGGCCTTATTTGGGAAAACGGTTTTAAAAACTCTTTTAATAGATCCTTTAACACATATTCTTACTGTTATCCTTTAATTAATTAAATCTTAACATTAATTTAATTAATTAAAAGTTTAACATCAATTAATCACATAAAATTATCACATTATTATAATTACTCGCTAATTATAACTTCATGTGACAATTACCACATCACTACATTATCTCAATTAAATTAGAACTATAACATAAAATCATTACATATTAATTAAATATTAAATAAACATTTAATTAATATAATACACTTAAATGCATTACTTCATATTAATCAAATAATCTCAATAAATAATTCAATTAAAATATTTATTTACTTCAATAAATATTAAATTAACATTTAAATTCTCTTCACATCAATTCACATATTTCACAATATATAACACATATACACATACTCGTACTTAAACATCTGAAAATAAGAATTTTATTTATTAAATTCTCATTTATTAATTCTTAAAAATACGGAATGTCACATCTTTCCCTCCTTATAAGGATTTCGTCCTCAGAATTAACGAACCCTCCCTTACTCAGTATTCGCAAAATCTCTTTCACAATTATCGTTGAATAACTTCAATACGTTTGTAGACACTCGAAATTTTCTGTACACCTGTTACTAACATTGCAGGAGGGTAGATTTGTCTTTTGGAGATAACCCTTGAAGATAACTCATATCCATTCCGGATACTATCTAAAGTTCAGTATCAACCCCGGAACACACACCGAGAACTTCATTTACAACCTCAGAGATAACCACGAGTTTCGTCCTTGGAGATAACCCCAAGGAATGTCATTGCAGTTCCGGCGATAACTCTGGAAATGCTTGTTTCAAATGCATGATATCAGCTTTAATCTCAGACCTCCTGCCGAGACACTCATACCTCAGACCCGGAGCTAACACTAGGCAGACATGCACACTTACAGATGACCTTGCGACATTCAAACACCTGTAGCAGTCCAATCTCAGATGTAACCCTGAGCAACGTCTGCTTTCAACTCAAACCGGAGATAACCCCAGTGAGGAGTCAAACGTCATCTTGCCACCTCAACACCTTCGCATCGTCTCAACAATTCATACATACATACATACAACAATGTCCTACAAGAACCAAGGAGTTCCAATCCCGAGTGACTATTACGCGTGGCAGGACATCAGATAGAATTTGAAGCTTGAAGACCATGGGCACGGTCCCCTCTTCCTGACTTTGTAAAACCTCTAATCCCATGTCATTGCCTAACTCTCGACACAAGCGGTCCAAAGAAGGTCTTATATTCCTCGTTCGAATGCTCGGATTGAAGTTCTGCAAGTTTGAGCGGACATTATAGTGCACGAGTGCACGTACTTTGTTGGGTAAAATCTATATCCGCACAACACGCAAGTATACGTGGTCAACAAGTAATAAAGTGTTGAGTAGAGTATCGTTCCCACAGAGACAAAGTAGTAAGAAATTTAACCTTACAAGTATCAATTTCCTATTAACCCTAATTTTATTAAACTATTCAATTCAATGATTATAATTATAAAAACTAAAATAATAAACATATAAACTACCACAAAATAATCACCAATATCAAAATCTAAAATTTCAAACAATTAATGGAGCATTAGACTTATGATTTCACCCTAAGCTTCACTTTGATTTCTACACCTTCTTTCCAATTCAAATCACTATCCCAGTTTATTAATCAAGAACACTAATGTAGTAATAGCCACCTCTCGATGCACTAATACCGTATTAACTTACATCCAAAAAATAGATAGAAACAAGTTAAACACCTTAATTAACTAACTCACTATAGACACTCGAAATTTTCTTTTCCTATTACTAACGGTGTAGGAGGGCAAAAACGCCTTTTTCACACTCCAGATGTAATCCTTGAGGACCACAACATCAATTCCAACCTCAGAGATAACCCTGAGTACATTCAGAGTCAACAGCATGACCATCTCAGAGATAACCCTAGGAAAAACCCGCTACAACTGTGCGAAAATCGGAGATAACCCCGGGAAGGGCAAAATGGTCATTTTTCCAACTCAACTTCACTTCAAATCAAATACACTCATGTCAACTCAAATTTATTCAAAAGTAGTCCCACAAGACTCATATCTTAACTTTGGAATGAAAACTACGCAAAACGGCTCACCTGATTGCCTGACGGAAACCCGAAAATGCTATTTCGGTCATGGACCCATCTTCCGAGAAACAAAAAGGGCAAATTCCATGTCATTGAGTAACTCTCGACACAAGCGGTCTGAAGAAGGTCATATATACCTCGTTCGGATGTTCGAATTGAAGTTCTGTAAGTTCGAACAGATATTATAGTGCATGAGTGCACGTACTTTGAGACGACGGGACCCGCGAGGCCTGGATGCACCACGACCAGCCGCAAGTATAACCGCGGTTGCCGTAGGTGTACCTGCGACCATTAGTCTATAAATATAGACCTTGGGGTCAGCCATTTGAGAGAGGAAGGAGAGAGAAAAGGCGAGGAAGCCCTGTCCAATTTACTCTGTATACTCCCATATTGAGTGTTTTCTCAGTATAAACACATGTTAGCTCACATATAGCTACACTTTTATCTGGCGAGAGCTTAGTGTTTATCAACATAGAGTCATAGAAGTCTACTTTGGCAGCCCACTGTAAGCCTTCTTATATTCTGTAAAGCCTTCTTTCCATATTAGCAAACATGTTATACACATTGAGAGTCGTGTAGTGTGCGTTTGCCCGGACTTCGTTCTGTGGTTTTAATTTCTGTCTATATATATATATATACTTATATATATGTATATATTTTGTATATGGACTAACATTATCGAGTTATGCCTCGATTGAGCCTAGACTTAGGTCTAGAGCGTTTACTTGCTTTTGTATATATATATATATATATATATATATATATAAATTATGGTCAGACTTATGTCTGGAGTGTTTCTATGCTTATATATATAGTTATATATATAACTGTTGTCAGACATATCTGATGAGCCTGGATTTTATATCAGGAGCATTTACCTGCTTATATATATATATATTTATATTTTGTCCTGCCTAGAGTTTACTTCGTGGCAGTTGATCGCTTTTATAGCTTTATTTACATTTCGTCCTGCCTGGAGTTTACTTCATGGCAGTTGATCGCTTTTACAACTTTATTTATATTTCGTCCTGCCTGGAGTTTAATTCGTGGAAGTTGATCGCTTTTACAGCTTTATTTATATTTTGTCCCACCTGGAGTTTACTTCATGGTGGTTGATCATGTCCATATATATATATATATATTTACCGCTTTTATATATTTTCATTTTCGATCCCCCACAGAGTTGCTTCGTGGTGGTTGATCATGTCTGTATATATATATATATATTTACAGCTTCTATATATATAACTCCTTACTGCTTTCCATACAAACTGCAGTATCATGTGAGCCTAGGAATCATGTGATCACAGATTCAGTCTACTAAATCTAGATTCGGTTCCCATGATGGACATTTTTCACCATGGAGCGACTTGTACATTATTCTGATGTCTGAATTTCCTTATCATATGCCCATGAGGAGTTCAATTTGTTTGTATATTATTTTCTCGAAGATGCTTCGCATCTCGAAAATAAAAGAAAACAAGACGAACATTTAATAATAAAATGGAAGTATCAAAGGCCTTAATTACTATTGAGCACAGGGTTTGAAAAACCTCTTTTTACAAAACTTCATTTCTATATCTTGTTTAAAACTGAATTTTTCTATAAATTCAAACCCGATGTATATAGGTGCGAACGAGGTACAACACTACTTCCAAATAATTGCACATTGATCCACACACACACACACACACACACATATTCATATAACAGTTTCTTTAAAAAGTGGCGGTCACCGTGGCAACACGGATGTCGGGGGGTGCCTAACACCTTCCTTCCGCATAATCAAGCCCCCGGACCTAAATGAATCTCGGTTTCACAGACCCGTTTAGCAGTGTCGTATCACTGGGTCAATGTGCAAACCTTTTCCGATTCTTAACGTTGTGCAACCATTAAATACACCAACCGGCGACTCTTAAAGTCAAATCGTCGACATTATACATGTCGGACCTTTTTCACTTGTTTTTTCAAACAAATCTCACATTAACATGAGAACACCAAAGAACAAGTAACGAAAAGGGACACTAAAAATCCCGACGTCGATAGGTGGCGACTCCGCTGGGGAACCCAGTAAGAGGGCTTAAGCTGCTATTACAAGCTTTTCAAAACTTTTATATGCTTGTGTGTGAATGTTGCATTTACATTTATGATGAATGTGTACGAATGAATTTTACTTACTGCACTGTACTATATCTATGATATTAGTGCTTCACACATGTCATCATTTTCATAAACGGTGAGACACATTGTATGTGAATGTATGTTGTGTGGTTCCTCCACCAGGAGGCTATCCTATCGGTGTTTGATTACTAGACTCGTAGGGAGACTACTTCCAACGAGGCTTAGGAAAGGCACCACCCAGATTCGCTCCAGTTGAAAGACCGGATTAACTTTCCATCAAGTAAATTGCGATGATCTGGGAACCTTCATGCCAAAAAGCCACGAGAGTAAACCTAAGATAGGTCAGCCTCTGATAGACCAAACGCGAAGGGAAGTCTCTTCATACTTTCCCATTTAAATTACTTGTAATTTCAATTACTTGTCAAATCTCAATGTAATGGAAAATATGAAGAAATATGTGTACATGCCTATTAAAACCTGACATGCTATAAACCGCTTGCATCAATTTTACAGGATAATATTCCTAAAATGAATACTTCACATAACATGTAACATTTATATATTCCTTAAGACTAAACTATGTAAGTCTTTTTGTAGGGAAACAATTGATCCCGTTTCCCGTTCAAAGTCTAAATGGGCATTAAGCCCACAGTCAGACATGGATAAAAGTGCCCAACCTGATCCAACTTTTGTCTCTCGTAAAGAGTTCGAAAAATTAAGCTATCAAATGACAGAGTTGGCTGTTATGCTCAAAGAACTACACCAATCTATTCAGGGTCCACAAATACCCATCCACACAGAATCCTATGCACATGGAGGAATCAAGCGCAAAACAATGCCTACTCAACTAGAGTCATCCACACCAGGGGGCAGTCAGGGTATTGGCAAAAAGATGGAAACCTAGATATCTAAACCTCATTCCAATAAAGAAATCACAAATCTTAGGGATGATCGAGAAACTAGGGATATAAGAAAGAAAGTCCAACAAATGGAGGAGACCATCCGGTCAATCAAAGGGACTGGAAATTATGGGAGTGTCACCTATTCAGATCTTTGCATATTCCCAGGGGCTCGCTATCCTGCCAAATTCAAAGTCCCAGAGTTTGAAAAGTACAATGGAGCAGGCGATCCCTACACATATCTGAAAGTATACATTGGCGAACTGGGGTCTTATGCTGAAGGTAAAAGCCTCAGAATGCAACTTTTCCAAAAAAGTCTCACTAGAGAGGCTAAAGCCTAGTATGCCCAACTTGACAATGCCAAAATTCACAACTGGGAAGAATTGGCCCACGCCTTTCTAAATCAGCACAGTTTTTAGTCACAAATGGCACCGGATCGATACCAAGTGACTAAAGTCAAAAAGTAAAATACTGAATCTTTTCGAGAATATGCCCAAAGGTGGAGACATCTAGTAGCGCAAGTCATTCCATCAATGACAGAAACTAAGATGGTAATGACGTTTATTGATATCCAATAGGCTCCGTACTATGAGAGGATCCTAGCAGGCATAGGAAAGCCGTTCTCGGAAATGATCAAACACGGCGAAATGGCAGAGATGGGCCTGAAGGCAGGCAAGATTAAAGACTTCACTGCCTTGGAAGTAGTCACGAAGCATATACAGACTGGAAAGTATGCGAGTGATCCCAAGGGTGTACCTGATAAAGGCAATGAAGATGTATCCCTTGTTGTACAGGGGCAAGTTAGGAGACCAACCTACAGTCCCTCCATTTAGAAAATACAAGACAATCTTCCATCTCAACAACAGGCTGCATTCAACCAATACCCAGATAGGAAAAGAAAATTTGAAAGAACAGAAAATCGGGTGTTCACTCCACTAGGCGATTCCCTTGAACATGTGTTGGCGATATTAATGGATCACAAGAAAATTATCGAACTGGCTCCACCTCTAGAACCAGGGAGCAAAAGATATAATCCAAGCCGAAGATGTGCTTACCACTCAGGGTCTCCAGGACACGATACGGAAGATTGTTGGTCCTTAAAGCATAAAATTCAAAATCTGATCGAAAGTGGCAGTATTGTGATCCAACAACCTGATCAAAAAAATGTCAACACCAACCTTCCGTTGCAGCATGATACAGAAGAAGTAAACATGATTGGATCAGGAAGCGCTGAAATATATCTAATTCGTAAGTGCATACGAAGGATAGAGGACTACCCCCAAAGGCACAGAACAAATGTCCTAAAGTGGGAAAACTCGGAGGAAGGTATCATGGTAATGCAAAAATTAGAGACGATCCGAATCAAGTAAATCACAGCTAGCTAAGGCGATAGGCGCCAAAGATCGGATATCAAGGCATTTCTTCGCTCAACTATCAGAAGGCCAAGAAAAGGGGGATGATAAAAATGCTAGCAGACCTCGCCAACGGAAAAATTGCTCGGGGGAGTGCGAATTCTCAAAGAAGAAAGATCAAACAACCTCCACAAGAGCCCAAAAATTCACCCTTCTAAGCAAATCCAATGAAGAAATGCTACACTTTTTGATAAGCGAAGGAAGGATTACTGAGTTATTGCCTCCTGTAAATCCCAACATAAAGAGCTATGATTCCACCAAGATATGTCTCTACCATTCTAACTCATTTGGACACACGACTGAGGAATGTTGGTCTTTGTGACATAAAATCCAGGATCTCATTGAAAATGGAGAGCTGGAGATAGAAATTTCCATGACCAAAAAAGGCGAGAAGGCAATAAAAGACTTAAGATGTCCACTCGAGACAAACATTGTATATGAGGTGAAGGCTATAAGCGATAATCCTGGCAGAACACAAGATGGAGTGATCCTAATGCATGAACTGACAGAGGAGACAAGGGAATCCCCAAAGGAGATTCCTCCGCCAACCTCCAACATCCTATGGTCCAAAGATGACAACCACAATCCAGATCTTATAACCTTGGATGATGCGGAGGAAATACTGATCTTTGCTAAGGAAGAAAAAGCAAAAAAGGAAAGTTCCTTACAAGAAATGCGACAACAGTTCGAGGGATATTTCATGGTTGAATCCTCTCAAGCTCAGGAAAAGCGTGAAGGAACAGATGAAGGAAAAGGTTGTGAGGTTATCAGGGAAACCCACCTATCAAAGAATTAAGAGTTCATACCTTTTTGCGATGGGTCCAGCTCAAGCATCCCTGAGGAATGTACTGAACCAGGAAGCGATCAAGTTATGGCCATAATTGAAGACATTCAAAACCACGAAGTAACCTCTGTCGTGAGCCTTGAAGGCAACACAACCATTGACAACTGGATTATCATGCCTCAACTAGCCAAAAGATGTAGATCTAGGGGATAAAGTTGCGAGTTCCAGAAGATGTTGGAACGGTATTAATTTCTTCGTAGTATGCTTTTTATTTTCCATGCATGTATAAAAAAAACAATCAGACAAAAAAGAAAAAAAAACAAACAAAAAAAAGAAAAAAAAGCAACAAAAAAAAGAGAGAAAAGAAAAAAAAAAGAGAAAAAAAAAGAAAGTAAAAAAAAATCAAAAAAATCAAAAAAGTCAAAAATCAAGTCATTCAGGTTTCAGCTGAACAAGCCTGAACTACGAAAGACCTGATCTCCCCTCATCAATGGGAGTACGTAGGCAACCATTTATGGTGCGATCAAACCAAACAAAAACCCAAACAAACACTTCTCAAACCAAACACTTCTCAACCAAACACTTCTCAAACCAAACACTTCTCAACCAAACACTTCTCAAACGAAACACTTCTCAAATAAACACTTCTCAAATAAAAACTTCTCAAACTATTTATCTTATCAAGCAAGAACTACGCAGACCTGATCTTCCACACATCTGAAAGTATATAGGCAGCCATCAATGGTGCAGTCGAACCCTCAAAAGAAATATCCAAACCCGAACATCAATCCCAAGTCTACGCTCAAGAACAACCCTTCAAGTCAGCGACCCATGTTGAGAAGACCCAACAACACTTCAATGTCATTCCATCAAATCTGGCACAAATCCCAGAAAGGAAGAAACAGCGATAAGCCAAGACAACCAGCAGCGAGGACCTTCAAAGAGCCTACAACCTCAATAAACTAGTCTTCATAAAACCATCAAGGCCGATTGTGAGAACAAGTCAGGAATAATGATTGAAGACATCCAAGCCTAAATCCATTACCTGCTCACCATCTAGTACGAAGGTAAAAGCCTCTTGCGATATCGGTATCTTATCAGCCTATCTGTCAAAGCAACTATCCCAAACAACAAGCAAGGTTGGGGAAATTTCAAAATTGGTGATAACCTGATATTGGGACCCTTACAATAAGATTGGGGCAATCTCAGAAACAGCGATAACTCAACACTGGGGCATTTATCAACCATCCTAAGGAGGAAAATGCACCAGTCAACACCATCAGCATGGTACATTATCATCAGAGCTTCCCTCATATCATCTCATTAGCGATTCAGATATTGCTCACTCGCTATTTGATCAACAAAGAGAGTTTCTAATATAAATCCCCGGCAACAACATGCGAAAGGACTAGGGCATTTTTCCGATTCCAGGAAAGCGAAGGATTTTAAGGCGGGATCATGCCTCTCATCCAAAGAAATAAAACTCCTGAAGCGTGCCCCTACAAAAGAAGGGGAAAATTCTCAAAAAGTTCTTAACTCAAGGCCAATGACAAAAGGTATGGCGAATGAAAACTACACCGGCAAACATGTTAATTTGCGTCAAATCCTCATAAATTGAGGCCTCTACACTGAAGTTTAAAAGTTCAATTGTGAAAGAGCGAGCTTCACCCTCTAGGGATATCAGCAGCATTTAGGTCATCAGTTTAGTCGGGTTGCGAATCAAATGTTCAAGGAAATGGGGCACAAGCACCCAACAGCGAAAGAAAACTCTAAATCACCTCAAAAAGGGTGAAGCACTACATCAACGTACATTTCTATCAAGCGTAACATCAGGCAGAGTCTAGTGAAGCAAACCTTTGAATATTACTTCAGCGAAGGTATCGGAGGATCCGGTATTCAAAACCATTATCTTCAAATCAGTGCAACATCAAGACAGTTCAGCGATGAAAGTTTTGAATACCACTATTTGAGTGGGAACCAAAAAAATTGGACAATGTCAACATATTCAACTACCAATAGGGTAGACACCGTTGCAAACTACCAGCGTATACATCGAAAAGGTCTGGTGATTTCAGAACGTCATCCCCATCAAAGATGTGGAAAACATCTCAACTTATCTTTATCAAACAAGCGTCAGCGATTAAATGCCAAACCATTGGAGTCAACACCATCACACGCATCAGCAATGATCGTTAAAGGTAAAGCGATTTGCGAAAACATTTTTAACATGCATTATAACATTCATTACATTGTGATTTCCGATTTGCGATTTACGATTTGCGATATGCAAAATGCGATGTGCGATTTGCGAAGTGCGATTGGCCAAATGCAAAAAGCAAAATGCGAAGTACGAAATGCGATGTGCGAACTGCAATTTGTGAAAACATTTTAAACATTCATCATCACATTCACTACATTGCGATCTGTATCATTAAAAATACATTGTCATGTTTCAAGTGTCTACTAATCTTTATCATGTCCATTCCATTGCATTGCATGAACATTATAAAAAGGGGCATCTGTAGACACTCGAAATTTTCTTTTCCTGTTACTAACTGTGCAGGAGGGCAAAAACGTCTTTTTTACACTCTAGATGTAATCCTGGAGGACCACAACATCAATTCCAACCTCAGAGATAACCCTGAGTACATTCAGAGTCAACATCATGACCATCTCAGAGATAACCCTGGGAAAAACCCGCTACAACTGTGCGAAAACCGGAGATAACCTCGGGAGGGGCAAAATGGTCATTTTGCTAAATCAACTTCACTTCAAATCAAATACACTCATTTCAACTCAAATTGATTCAAAAGTAGTTCAACAAGACTCATATCCTAACTTCAGAGTGAAAACTATGCAAAACGGCTCACCGGATTGCCTGACGGAAACCCAAAAATGCTATTTCGGTCATGGACCCATCTTCGTAGAATCAAAAAGGGCAAATTCCATGTCATTGCGTAACTCTTGACACAAGTGGTCCGAAGAAGGTCATATATACCTCGTTCGAATGCTCAAATTGAAGTTCTGCAAGTTCGAGTGGACATTACAGTGCATGAGTACACGTACTTCGAGACGACAGGATTCGCGAGGCCCGGATGCACCACGACCAGCCGCAGGTATAACCACGACTGCCGCAGGTGTACCTGTGGCCATCATTCTATAAATATAGACCATGGGGTCAGCCATTTGAGAGAAGAAGGAGAGAGAAAAGGCGAGGAAGCCCTGTCCAATTTACTCTGTATACACCCATATTGAGTGTTTTCTCAGTATAAACACCTATTAGCTCACATATAGCTACACTTTTATCCGGCGGGAGCTAAGTGTTTATGCACATAGAGTCATAGAAGTCTACTTTGGTAGCCCACTATAAGCCTTCTTATATTCTATAAAGCCTTCTTTCCATATTAGCACACACTGTTATACACATTGAGAGTCGTGTAATGTGCGTTTGCCTGAACTTCGGTCCATGGTTTTCATTTCTGTCTATATATATATATACTTATATATATGTATATATTTTGTATACAGACTAACATTATCGAGTTATGCCTCGATTGAGCCTAGACTTAGGTCTGGAGCGTTTACTTGCTTTTGTATATATATATATATATATATACTTATATATATAAATTGTGGTCAAACTCTATCTGATGAGCCTAGACTTATGTTTGGAGCGTTTCTCTGCTTTTATATATATATATATATATTTAAAGAAGAAGAGAAGAGGGGTTAAGTAGGCTAAACAGTGGTAGAAACCTAAGATTCGTCTGAGAAGGAACTCAGAGTCTTACTAAGTTTCGAAGTCTGCCCTGCCAAATAAGTTCAGTTTCCTTTTATAGATCAAGGAAAGGGAACTATTACATTAACTGGGGTAAAATAAGAAATATTTTACATAAGGAAAAGTAAAATACAGACACTCTACTATTGATGAATAGTAATTACTTTTGACTAAATACAAGTACTATTCAGACATATTAGAGGATCATCTTCCTCAAGGGGTCCAGGTCGCCCTACTGGCCCAAGTAAGTAACCCAGAGGAACTTTGATTCCTCACCCACCACCCCAGCTTTATCACCAAACAAATTCACAATCCTTGGAACACTTCCCAAGCCATATAGTTCAAATTTTAACCAATGGCTCTGAACCAATTGACCTTTTAGTAATCCAACCAAGGCTTCATCTTCACTCTAGTCATCCTCCTTCCGAGCATATGCTTAAGTGGAAAATTACCTTTTCATATTGAACCCTACATGAAACCAAAAGATGACCCCATTAAGCTTGTTGCCCGCTTTTTTCCCCTCGATGGCATTTCCAAATTTCTCGGCTCCTTATAAATCTCTTGTATTTTATAAGGATATTCTTCTGGAAATGGAGTCAGTAAACATTAAACCAATTTACGCCAACAATGATAAGACTAAAGTTCTTTATCATTCTTTATACATTAAACAGTTTGTTCAAATGTCTGATTGGGGGAAAACCCCCTCCGATCTTATGAATCTCTCTAGTCAAGATAATTCTTTCTGTTATTATGATTATATTGAAGCTTGGTACAAGGTTCTCCTTCACTAAAATGAATCACATAATCATTCATGGTTCATTCAATTTGACCATAAATTCAAGAGCCCAATCCCCTATTGGTTTGTTCTTTGGTGGTATAGGTTAGGTTCTACTTATGACCTTCTTCTCGACCTCCTTAAAGTTCAACTAAATCATTTTAGCAATCACAGTAAAACTGATCCAAAGAATGACGGAGTTCCCCTCACTTTTTTATTTGTTAGTAAATATAAGATCCCCTAGATTCTTAAATGGCAGTACGGAATTCCACCTCCCTCTACTCCAGTCAATGGTATTCAGTAAGATCCACTCCCTCGAGTGTCTCGCCTCTTTTATGTTAAGTGGTGGGATAAATTCGACATTAATAGAATAGTTGGTCGTTCAAGAGGAATTTCTGTTGCTCCGCTTCCCTCTTCCATCACAACCCATTCCTCAAAGCTAGTAAAGAAAAAGAGTCAAAATCCAAGTCAAAAGAGTCTAAAGTCAGTCCCACTGGTTCAGCATGTTCTAGTAAAATTTCTAATTTTAAAAATTGTTCAAGTAAAGATTTAATAAAAATTGCCCAAGCACTCAACAAAAAAATTGATTGACGAAGCCATATATGAAGAAGCCTCGTTATGTTCTTCATCCTCCAAATCATGGTTCTCCCAAGAACCTCAATGATGATAATGACCCATACGGCACCATCAACCTCCTGTGGACGCTTTCAGATCCATTTGCTCGATGTCCTCGGTTATTTGCACTTTTTCGCCCAGTACCAAATTTCACCAATCAATCGGAAGAATCTCCTGCTTTTCCACCGAAAAGCGGCCCCGATCCACATGCGTCGCTCCAAGACAAATGATGCCTCTTTTCCACCGAAAGCATCAATGAGTCAAAAGTTGTCAGCCATTTGGCTAAAAGCGTCTGTATTTAGTCAAAAGTAATTACTATTCATCAATAGTAAAGTGTCTGTATTTTACTTTTCCTTATGTAAAATGTTTCTTATTTTACCCTAGTTAATGTAATAGTTCCTTTCCTTGATCTATAAAAGGAAATCAACTTATTTAAGGTATGGAACTTCAATATATATATATATATATATATATATATATATATATATATATATAAATGTTGTCGAGATATATCTGATGAGCCCGGATTTTATATCCTAGCATTTACCGCTTATATATATATATATATATATATATATATATATATATATATATATATATATATATATATATATAATTATTGCCGGACATATCCGATGAGCCCGGATTTACATCCTATTCTTATCGCTTTTATATATATATGTACATATATATATATATATTTACATTTCGCTTCTACACGAGTTTACTTACGTGGCGCTTGATCACTTTTACAACTTTATTTACATTTCGTCCGCCTTAGAGTTTACTTCATGGCGCTTGATCGCTTTTACTGTTTTATTTACATTTCGTCTTGCTCGAGTTTACTTGTATGGCGCTTGATCGCTTTTATGCCTTTTATTTACATTTCGTCCCCACACGAGTTTACTTACGTGGTGGTTGATCATGTCCATATATATATATATATATATATATATATATTTACCGCTTTTATATATTTACATTTCGATCCCCATGAAGTTGCTTCGTGGTGGTTGATCATGTCTCAGTATATATATATATTTACAACTTTTATATATATAATCGCTTATCGCTTTTCATATAAACTGCGTATCATGTGAGCCTAGGAATCATAGTGATCACAGATTCAAAGATCGAATCTAGATTCGGTTCCTGTGATGGACATTTTTAGTCATGTAGCGCAATTGTACATTATTTTCAAGGTGTACGAATTTCCTTAGATGGTCATCATGCCCAGGAGGAGTTCTAAGATCGCTATATATTATTTTCTCAAAGATGCCTCGCATCTCGAAAATAAAAGCAAAAAAGCCGAACATTTAATAATAAAATTGAAGTATCAAAGGCTTCAATTACTATTGAGCACATGGTTTGAAAAACCTCTTTTACAAAACATCATTGCTATATCTTGTTTAAAACTGAATTTTTATATAAATTCAAATCCTGTGTATATAGGTGCGAACGAGGCATGGCACTACTTCCAAATAAATTGCACATTGATCTACACACACACACACACACACACATTCATATAACAATTTCTTAAAAAGTGGCGGTCACCATGGCAACACGGATGTCGGGGGGTGCCTAACACCTTCTCTCTGCATAATCAAGCCCCCGAACCTAAATGAATATCGATTTCACAGATCCATTTAGCAGTGTCACATCACTGGGTTAATGTGCAAACCTTTTCCGGTTGCATTGGTGCAACCAGTTAAAAACACCAACTTGCGACTCTTAAAGTCAAATCGTCGACATTACACATGTCGGACCTTTTTCACTTGTTTTTTGAAACAAGTGTCACATTAACATGAGAACAACAAAGAACAAGTAACGAAAAGGGACAACTAAAAATCCCGACATCGACAGGTGGCGACTCTGCTGGGGATTCCGGTAAGAGGGCTTAAGCCGCTATTACAAGCTTTTTAAAACTGTTATATGTTTGTGTGTGAATGTTGCATTTACATTTATGATGAATGTGTATGAATGCATTTTACTTACTGCACTGCAAAATATCTATATGTGATATTAGTGCTTCACACATGTCATCATTTTCATAAACGGTGAGACACGTTATATGTGAATGTATGTTGTGTGGTTCTTCCATCAGGAGGCTATCCTGTCGGTGTTTGATTACTGGACTCGTAGGGAGACTAATTCCAATGAGGCTCAGGAAAGGCACCACCCAGATTCCCTCCAATTGAAAGACCGGATTAACTTCCCGTCAAGTAGATTGCGATGATCTGGGGACCTTCATGCCAAAAAGCTGCGAGACTAACCCTAAGATAGGTCAACCTCTGATAAACCAAACGCAGAGGAAAGTCTCTTCATGCTTTCCATTTTCAATTACTTATAAAAGCATTTACTTGTAATTTCATTCTATGCTCATCTTTATGTAATGGAAAATATAAAGAATATATGTGCATATATGACATGTTATCAATTAACACCCATTTTTGCAGGATAATATTCCTAAAACGGACACATTATGATAACATTTACATTATCCCTAAGACTAAACTACATAAGTTTTTTTGTAGGGAAATAATTGGGCCTGTTACCCCTCAAAATCCAAAAAGGCCACGAGCCTACAGCCTACCATGTCTTCTTCTGACCAGTCTAATCCTATTTCTCGAGAAGAATTTGATGGATTAAGTAAACAAATCACAGATTTGGCTGTTATTCTAAAAGAATTGCATCAATCTACTCAGGGTACAAAGATGCCTACACATACAGAATCCTCTGCACAAGGAGGAGCTCAAGGTTGAGAAAAAACAATTCTAGAACCTCAGTTAGATACGACCAATAAAGACCCTGAAAACACCCATCTCAAAGGAGATCCAGACACCGGTGATATCAGGAAGAAGGTCCTCCAAATTGAGGAAACTATCTGTGCTCTCAAAGGGATTGGAACACATGGAAGTGTCTCATATGCTGACCTTTGCATATTCCCTGGTGTTCATTATCCAGAAAAATTCAAAACCCCTGATTTTGAAAAGTATGATGGATTAGGGGATCCTTATACACATTTGAATGTGTTTATTAGAGAACTTGGATCTTATGCAGAAAATGAGAAGCTCAAAATGCAGCTGTTCTAGAAGAGTCTGACTGGAGAAGCCCGTTCATGGTATACCAGATTAGACAACTCCAAGATCCATAGCTGGGAAGAGCTAGCCCACGCCTTCCTCACTCAATACAGTTTTCAATCTCAGATGGCTCCTGACCGGTACCAGATTATGAAGGTCAAGAAACAGTCTAATAAGTCTTTCAAAGAGTATGCTCAAAGGTGGAGGTGCCTTGCTGCTCAAGTTATTCCTTCCATAACGGATTCAGAAATGGTCACGACTTTCATAGACATACAGGAAGCTCCCTTCTATGAGAGAGTCTTAGCTGGTATTGGCAAGCCATTCTCTGAAATGATCAAACACGGAGAGATGGCTGAGATGGGATTGAAGTCTGGTAAGATTCAAGACCTAGCCGCTCTTAAAGTAGTTTCTGAGCACATCCAGTCCAGATCTTATGGAAACAACCCCTAGAGGGTCCATAAAAAGAAAGAGGAGGATGTTTCCTTGATACTACAAGGGCAGAAAGGTAATCAGAACATGCCTATACAGAGGAGAAACTACTCCTCTTTCCAAGCATAGTCTTCAGACCCTCCATTACCTAAAAGTGGAGAAGTAAAGTGCCCTCAAATGTTCACACCCTTAGGGGACTCGCTCGAGAATATTCTTACTCTTCTGACTACTCAGACAAAAATTACACGTCTTCTTCCACCAGCCAACCCTAATGTGAAGGGTTTTAATGCTACTCGGAAGTGTGCTTATCATGCCGGAGCACCTAGACATGACACTCAAGATTATTGGGCCTTAAAACACAAGATCCAAGATTTAATAGACAACGGTGAGATCGTGGTCACCAAACCAGATCAACATCATGTGCAAGACAACCCTCTCCCGCAACACAAAGAGGAATAGGTCAACATGATTAGTTGGAGCACTGGACAGAGTTCCAGTTTTAATGGTGAATCCCAGACCATCAAGGATGGTGTGGACAGATGGGATTACGCAAAGTTCCAATTTACTATGGAACGAAAGTTGAAAGCTCTTTGCAAGCAAATTAAGTAATTGGCAGAACTGGTGACCCACCAACATCAAGTCACACGCCAATTAATCAGCCAGGAGCATGCCTATCTCCTTCCTTTTGTTATGAATGCTCTACCATCACCTTCAGAAAGCGAAGCTATGGAGGATAAGGTTGCAAAGAGAGAAAATGCTAAAGCCCGTCGGGATTTTGCCAATCAGAGGGAATTTACCTATCTGGGCCAACCTATGGAGGAGATATTTCAAATGTTGATCAATGAATAAAGAATTACCTCCCTTCTGCCTCCAATCAATCCCCATTCAAGACGGTTCAACTCCGATAGAGTATGTCAATA
Source organism: Panax ginseng (assembly GCA_020205605.1). Classification (NCBI taxonomy): domain Eukaryota; kingdom Viridiplantae; phylum Streptophyta; class Magnoliopsida; order Apiales; family Araliaceae; genus Panax; species Panax ginseng. The sequence continues at coordinate 50,193,147 of CM035149.1, read as the reverse complement.
TCATTCACATTCTCGCGGTCACAACACAGAAGAATGTTGGGCACTCCGCCATCTCATTCAGAATCTTATTGATAGCGGTGTCCTGAAGCTGGTAGATGATGACATTATACAAATCGAGAGTGGGAATACATGTCCTACCAAATGGAAGGGATCAGTAGCAGTTATATCCGACAAAGATGATGAGACTATCAAATCATTTCCCATATAAGCAATTCAACTCAAAGGAATTGACAATCTTTTGAAAGTGGCCACACCAGAGCCAATTTCTTTATCCTTCAGACCACAATATCCTATTGTTAGCTTACACAAAGTTCCATGGAATTATGGAGAAGATGAAGGATCCACGTCTCATACTACTGCTACAGTGTCGAAGGAAAATCCACTGTATCTTCCCCATAGGGTGATGAAGCCTGCCATCAAAGCAAAGGGGAAGATTCTTGTGGAGAAGATTGAAAAATTCCTCTGCACTATGGGCCATAATGAAGCCAAGGTGGTTTTAAGCTTAAGAGAAGCTCCACATCAGATATCAATACTGGACTTGGTTTTCTCCTCCGAGGATCACCGAAAGATATTATTGAAGGTTTTGGAAGAAGCCTACTTACCGAAATTAGTGGATATGGAAAAATTTCAACATATGGTTGATCACATTTTCAACAACAATGTGATATCCTTCACTGATGATGACATATCGCCCGAAGGGACCGGTCATTGCAAGTTATTGCACATTGCAGTTTTATCCTCCAAGTATATGCTAGCTGGAGTTTTGATAGATGGAGGTTCGTCTCTGAATATCTGTCCTTATGCCACCTTGGTGAGGATGAATGTCAATCTCAAACGGATCCGAAGTAGCCATACGGTTATCAAAGCTTTTGATGGATCCCGGCGAAATTCTGTTGGAAATATTGAGCTACCAATTGAGATTGGCCCAAATACATTTAATGTATCCTTTCACGACCTCAAGATAGATTTAGGATACATCTTGTTATTGGGGAGACCATGGATCCACATGGCTGGAGCCGTTCCTTCTACACTACATCAACAACTAAATATATTATCAACAACAGTCTAGTCACTGTCAACGCTGAGCCGGAATGTCCTGAACAAGGAGATCTACCAATCATCAACTTCAATTCAGAAGTTGAACCGACCAGTTTTCATACTTTGGAAGTGAGTAACACTCAATACCAACCTATTGGAGCATCACTTCCCATACCCAAGATTTCAGCCGAGGTTATGTCGGCCACTCAAGAAATAATGTCATTGGGTTATCAGCTTGGATAAGGGCTTGGTAAAAATTAGCAGGGTATTAAGCACCCTATTCAAGTGTCCAGTCAAATTGGGACAGTCAGACTAGGCTATTCTTCCAGCTCCAGTCATAAGAATCCTCATAAGTATAAGCAGGTTTATCAAGCTTCCGCCACAAAGTGATCTTTTCCATCTGCACCACATGAACTGATATAGTCTCCAATAAAGGTGCCAAGCCATGTTATGGCTATGCTGTTTCCCAAACCAGTACCAATCAAAGCAAAAAAGGTGCTTATTCCTGATCCTGAAGTGGAAGAAAAGGAGCAGAAACATAAACATGACATCACCTTGATGATGTTAGGCATACACATTATTGTTCATGATGAACATACAAACAGATATACCCCAGACGATGATTGCCCAGATGTCATGGTTATCATTCAGGAGAAGGAGGACAATGACAATCCCTCCATCACTGTAGTCCATCAGGACTTTGCCCTCGACAATTGGAACAACACTCCATGCATTGGTCGACGAGGGTAAAATGGGCAGAAAATCCCTCTGCCTTGTAGATAACTTTAATTGCTTGCTTTTTTATACAGTATTACCAGTTATTTTATCAGTACATGCTAACGCTTGTGTATGATTAAACAATTTCATATATTAAGTGAAAGCATATTTTGGTTTCAGGACTCTGAATTTAGATGTGCCTGTACTTGTTGATGATGTGCGTTTTCTCCACAAGGATTGTAACTTTGATGCAAAGTTGGACTCAGACTTGATGGAAATACAAGAGGACATTGAGACACCTCAGGAGATTAAGGAATGGGTCGCAGATAAACCTAAACCCAACCTTGACCAAACCACTTCTTTCAATCTCGGAACCTTAGAAAATCCTAAGCTAATCCAGATTGGTTCAGACCTCACCCCAAACGAACAGAATGACATGGTTACACTGTTAAACCAGTTCCAGGATGTGTTTGCATGGTCCCATGAAGACATGGTGGGTTTATCCACTGATATTGTTCTTCATCGCCTTCCCATTAAAGAGGGATTCAAGCCAGTTAGGCAGAAGCTCAGGCGATTGAAACCTGAGTGGAGTTTAAAGGTAAAAGAAGAATTTATGAAATAATTTCAAGCTGGCATTATCATGGTGTCTACATATCTGGAGTGGATATCCAACATTGTTCTCGTGCCTAAACCTGGAGGAAAGGTGTGAGTTTGCATGGATTACCGGGATTTGAACAAAGCTTTCCTTAAAGATAGCTTTCCCGTACCCTTTATCCACATTTTCATTGACAATGCTGCTCAATACGACATGTACTCCTTTGTGGATTGCTTCGCAGGGTACCATCAGATTATGGTCACTGAGGAAGACCGTGAAAAACTGCTTTCATCACGCCTTAGGGAACCTTTTGCTAGAGACGGTTGTCATTCGGCCTCATCAATTCCGGGGCAACCTATCAGCGAGCTATGATGGCTCTTTTCCATGATTTAATGCATAAAGAGATAGAAATCTACGTGGATGACATCATTATCAAGTCCCGAAGGGAGGAAGACCACTTAGATCATCTCAGAAAGCTTTTCAACAGGTTGCGTAAGTACAACTTGAAGTTGAATCCAGCCAAGTACGCCTTTGGTGTTAATTCAGGCAAGTTGCTAGGTTTCTAGTCAGCCACAAAGGGATTGAATTGGATCCCACTAAAGTTTAGGCCATCAAGGAAATGCCCATTCCTCAGACAGAGAAGGAAATACGGGCTGAGTATTCCTTAGACAGCTGAGTATGAAGGCTGTATCATGGGGCTAAAACTTTCCCATTCAATGGGCATCAGGCGGTTAACTGTTTTGGGGATTCCGAATTGGTAATTAAACAATCCACAGGAATCTATCAAACCAAGGAATTACATTTGCTGCCTTACCATATATATATATATATATACTTATATATATATATATATATAAATTGTTGTCAGACTGTCTGATAAGCCTAGATTTTACATCTGGAGCGTTTACCTGCTTATATATATATATTTACATTTTTGTCAGGCCTGGAGTTTAATTCAAGTCCTTTTACTGCTTTATTTACATTTAGTCCCGCCTGGAGTTTACTTCGTGGCGGTTGATCGTCTTTACTGCTTTATTTACATTTAGTCCCGCCTAGAGTTTACTTCGTGGCGGTTGATCGCATCTACTGCTTTATTTACTTTTCTGATCCCCCATGGAGTCGCTTCGTGGTGGTTGATCATGTCCATATATATATATATATACCACTTTTATATATTTATATTTTCAATCCCCCATGGAGTTGCTTCGTGGTGGTTGATCATGTCTGTATATATATATTTATAGCTTTTATATATATAACTGCTTACTGCTTTTCATATAAACTTCGATATCATGTGAGCCAAGGAATCATGTGATCACAGATTCATTATACTGAATCTAGATTCGGTTCCCGTGATGGACATTTTCAGCTGTAAGTAGTTTGTACATTATTTACAGTGTACGAATTTCCTTAGATGGTTGTCATGCCCATGAGGAGTTCGGCATTGCTGTATATTATTTTCTCGAAGATACCTTGTATCTTGAAAATAAAAGCAAACAAGCCGAACATTTAATAATAAAATGGAAGTATAAAAGGCCTCAATTGCAATTACAAAACTTCATTGCTATATCTTGTTTAAAACTGAATTTTTATATAAATTCAAATCTTGTGTATATAGATGCGAACGAGGCATATCACTACTTCCAAATAAATTGCACATTGATCCACACACACACACACACATACACACATTCATATAACAGTTTCTTAAAAAGTGGCGGTCACCGTGTATAACACGGATGTCTGGGTGCCAAACACCTTCCTCTGCATAATCAAGCCCTCGAACCCAAATGAATCTCGGTTTCACGTAATTCGCTTTAGCAAAGTGTCACATCACCGGGTCAATGTGAAAACCTTTTTCGATTATCATACAGTGCAACCAGTTAAAAATACCAACTGGTGACTCTTAAAGTCAAATCGTCGACATTACACATGTCGGACCTTTTTCACTTGTTTTTTCAAACAAATCTCACATTAACATGAGAACACCAAAGAACAAGAAACGAAAAGGGACAACTAAAAATCCCGACGTTAACAACGTTAACTTAGCAAAAAGTTTTACATATATATATATATACTTCATTCAATAACTTTTAGGTTTTATTACATAACCTTCAATTAAACACAGTCATATATCAAATATTATATATTCTTTAACCCATTCATTTCCTTTTCTAAGGATCGTTATCATAACCACTCGGGATATTACATTCACCCTTTCTTCTAAGAATTTCGTCCTCAAAATTTTATTTATTAATCTTCATTCATTCAATCTATCAAAATAGATTTTACATTAATCTCTATTCATTGGATTAAAGCGTTCTACAACTACTTCTTTCTAAGGGCTATTCTTCTCGCTACATTCTCCATCAAAATAATAAGAATCTTCCACAATTGCTCAATAATTGAGAAGCGATATAAATAACTCAGGAATTTAAAAGATTCCAATAATGCTGAGTGGTCGTAAGACCTTGAACTTCTTTCTAAGTTGAATAGTGATTCATACTATAAACCGCATCGGTACTCTAGGTGGCCAGCCTATCGTACCCCTACGTCGGGCCCAAACGTAGTACATCGTAACGACTATATGCGTTACATTCGGAACTATTGTCTCCGATAACATGTCAACTTTTATAGGGTTGTTCACCTCAGCTTCTTAACATCTGAATCCCCACCAAAACAATTTGGTTTGACATAGTTTGACCAAAAATGCTCGAATTCCATAAACATCTTTCAATATTTGTCTAACTGAATACAGTATTATAGACTTCTAGCAAAATTTCGAACATCAATCGAAATAATTTTATCCAATTCATATGGCATATATTTCTTAGTTTAAAGAAAACCAAAAATCATTTTATGATGACATGATACCGTACTATCTCGATAGTACGTTGAGGATTCAGTCATTATATAACTTTGTCATGCTACATTATACCATAGTAGGTTGAAGATCTTATGATCACATCCAATACCAGGTTTAATTGCATTGATGACTTCCTCGTTTGTCAAATCAGCATCATATTTAGGGATGCCTTAATGACTACGGGAAAAAAAATACATTTTGATATTTTTAAATCATTTTTGTCTAGCCGAAACAATTAGCATAGACATACGAATAACGGTATTATTTTTAAAACTCATTGGTTCCATCATTTGATCCAATGTTTTTCAAGAGAAAATATAAGTGCAAACATCAGCACGAATTAAATAAATTTTGAAAATCTAGCAAAGCTAGAAGATTTTGAATACCTAATTTTCTCCATCAATTTCAATTTTTACTCCATTACCTCACTATTGACTACTTTTATTTCTAGTACCACCAATGCTCTTATACTAAGTATTCTTGTATTTCAACTTATAATCTTCCTATACCCCCAGTATAGTTCATCAAACTTACTACACATTGGAAGTTCAGGACTTGCCACAATAATATGAGTTTAAGAACTTATCCTAGTCAAACCATAGGAGTCCATTCGCTAAGGGGTTCAAAACATACCATATTATTATGAGTCTTAAGAACCGTACCTAATCTTAATAATATCTGACTAATCTTAATAGTTTCTAACTATCAAATATACACATGAGAAAAGAATCACCTTTTCGCCACATATACATTGATAGCGCGACACCAACATTCTAATGATTATCAATGTGATAAACTAAGTGCAAGCAAAAAACCCTTGCCCATACAAAGGTTTGTACAACTCAGCCATCAAATGAGTCCTCAATTGAAATCTCACCTAACTCTATCTTGCTTATAACTTGCTCTTTGCTCGATACGAATTTTTCATACCTCATCATCTATAACTCCTCGTGAGTTATCTCGTATTATTTCATAGTACATTATCTTAATAGTGTCAAGCTATAATTATTCAAACATTACAGACCATCTTTCTTTTATAACTTAAACAGATCACGCTGTGATCTTATTCTATAATCATCTCCCTTAAAATTCTTTTCTTAACTTGTGATCATTTTATTTTACGATCCTCGTTCTTTCCTTTTTCACCACTTATGATTTCATTTATACTTTTAATGTTACAGACTTTGTCTATTCATCATTATTCATTATCTTGGCTATTTGAGGTAAGCAACTCCTGATTCTTATCTACATATCTCTTCAAGATTCTTCTTTGAATCTTCATGTTTATTTATTAACTCTTCCTTTAAGAATTTAATATAATTCATGTTACTCAATATTTTATTCGAGTTTTATCCCTTGCCATTCTAATATTCTTCTTATAACATTTCTAGGACTAAACTCATCCTATACATCTATGTATGTGAAAAGAATCACCTTTTCATTATACGTATCTTAAACTTAACTTCTTATTCTTTTAACCTAAGTTCATAGCCTAAGGTACTCTTACCTAAGGTGTATAACCTATTAGCTTTAATACCAACTGTAATGTCCCCAGATCTGGGTCCCAAATCACTACGGATTTGGTATACTATTTCTATAACTATTACGAAAGATATAAACATAAACTGTTTATACACTAAACATTACACGCTATCCCCAAGGTCGAGAACCTTCACATAATACCTAAATCAATATCCTATCTGACATACAAAGTTAATTATCATACATTACTGTTACAAAGCTAGCTACACATATAATCCAGAGCTGACTTGTCTTTGACTTTTCCTGTATCTGACGTATTCTGTAAAGCCCCAGAAAATCGAACCTTTTGCAAATACTTTTAATAATGAATAAAATAATATTATTTATTATTATTACGTGTTGATTAAATGAATGTCGTTCTATAACTTAGAAACGTCGAAACGTCATAGTATTATAACTACGTGAATGAATTAAAGTGTTTGAATTTCCAAGACAAAAATAAAAGCTTTTCGAGAAATTTTCCAAAAAACACTATTCATCAATTTCCGCTTGGAAATTATTTTTGAACTTCCGAGAAATATGTAACGTTATAATATCAAGGTGAGATGGATTATGTAATAATAATCTAAGTATGAAAAACACAATATTTGGCATTAGGACTTAATTAGAGAATGTTAGGAATATTAAGCGTTAAGAAGAAGTTATATTAATCATATGATACTTAGGTATTGTACCAAGATATGGAATACAAGTATAATATGAAGTATTATACGAGTATGTATGGAGAATGGAATAACATATGTTACGAATTAATATACGAGCTAGAATACAAGGATTATACATATAGTATAAACGATAAGGTTTTTAATTAAAAGACATAGACTTGTAGGATTATGTAACAATTGAATAGTCCAATAAGAATGAAGGTGCAAGCCCAAGTGATTGTAATGCAAGCCCAACGAGTAATAAGCTAAGTTAATTAAGTTAAGCCCAATGTAATGATCCAATGGGTTAGGCTTGATCCATGGAGCAACCCATGGGTGAAGTAATGGCCAAGTACTTTAAGTGGTGATCAAGCATAGGATATGTTATGTGATGAGCAAGAAAAATGAGTAATGAGCAAGTTTACTTAGGGCTAAAGCAAAGGAATAGTAAGGAGGTGGAAGGGCCTAAAAGACTAAACTACCTTAACTTTGAGTTTCCTATAAATAGGAGAAGTTTTCTAGACATTTGTTCATTATTCAAAACACTAACAACTTCCAATATAAAGAAACTTATTGGTTAGAGAGAATAAGCACACATAAGTCAAGACAACCGTTGTTAGATTTTCAAAGAAGAGAAGTACTACTTCTTCAAGGGTAAGACTCTTGTCTAATAATTCTTCATCTCTATCATTGTAGGGTTATAAGAGAAGTGTAACTTTATAAGCATGTATGCTAAGCAATCATTAAGCAATGAACTTAAGCCGAATAAGTTATGAATAAGTAACTTGAATCTAAATAAGTTATTAACATATGATGAACTTGTTATATGATTGTCATATGAAGTTAGTATGTTGGATAAGATGTGAGAGCATTGAGTAAAGGACTTAAATCAATAATAAGTCATAAGAAATGAAAATTGTAATTTATAAGTTGTTATGACATTAACTTATGAAGAATAAGTCAAAACCTAGCCTTAAAATAAGTTGATGTAATAAGTAGTTTAAAATATTCATATGATGGTAAGATTATATTTAGAACATTGATCATATCATTAGTAATGAGGTTTCGCTGGAATTCTCACGATTAGACGATAATTGTCGAATTCGTGAAGTTCTCGGAATGCAATTCGTATTTTGTGTTTGAACTCGAAAATATTTTTTTTCGATGGAGTCAAGTCATATTTGGAATTATAGAGTTGCGGACTCAAAAATGACTGGATTCCGAATTAGAACGAAGAAACGAGCGTTAAACGTTCATGAACGTTTATCGTTTTCGTTAAAAACGAACTAATAGGTGAAATTTTAGCAAACGAAGTCAAATAGATAAAATTCTTACATGAACGTGTAGAGTATGTAATTTGTGAACCATAGGCTCTTGAACGAGCCAATTCGGACTTATAATGAAGAAGTGTTATGCGTTCGGGAAATTCGCAAAATTTAAAAGTCTGTCAAATTTTCTCGAGAGCATGAGTTGGCCAGAAATACCAACCCAAGGCCAAATGGTGGCGCTGCAGTCATCGGCACACGATGGTCAAGACTTTCACTGAGAGTCATGCAAGCACAACATATAGCATTGAGACTCCCACCGCAGCGTCGAGTCCGGTCTTTACCCATCAAGAAAGTAGTGGCATAATCATGACTCGAGAAAAAAGGAAGGTGGCGTAATGGCAGCCAACCCTAGGGTTTGAACAGTGAAGAATGTTACAAGTATTAAATAAACAGTAGAAACCAATTTAAGTTATAATTAGATTGGGAAGATACATTAGGAACCTTTTATGTTTATTCATGACCTAATGTGTTATGTGATGTTATCATTACTGTAGAGATTTAAAGACTTAAACGAGAACGTGTTATAACTGTAGCAGACGCTAAAGGCAAGTTTTCTAACCCTTGTTCCAGTTCAATCTGGACAAGCTTTGTAATTCATGTATTCTTACACATGAAGTATTGTATGATGAAGTCAAAGCCAACTCTTTCGGCTAGACTTATATTATGTTTCTATTAAAGCATGGTCAATGTTTACCAAGTTATATTAGTGTGGTTTTCAAACGAAGACTGAGTATGCTAAAAATGTTTTGTCGTTTAACGACAGGCACGTGAGGTTGCCACAACTTAAACGTACATACATTTAATGAATGTAGTGTTGATCAACATAGAGTACTATAGGCTTATCACCTAGACGTGCTCGTAAGTAATGTCGGACTTACGGACTTAGTGTCGGGATGTCCTTTTTATAAGAACTTATGAAATGCTCAAGGTTTTGGACCGGAATTAATGTTTTACTGAATTTTGTTTTTTGTAAAACATTTTGAATGAAAAGAAGTGCTATTTTGAAATATCGATAATACTTCATAACTATTGTTCAGTTATTGAAGATATACGATTCCTATGTTTCAAGCATGTTGTTTATTAAAATTGTTGTACTTGCTGAGCTAGTCATGCTCACTCTTGCTTGAACCATATGAACACAGCTAAGATCGAACGGACCGAAGGCTCCGACAAGGATAAGGGCAAGGTGAAGACGAACCCGTAGAATACTTATGTAATAGTATACATGAATGATTGTAATATATTGAATATTATGACAAGAACGAATGTATTGGTTATAAAGAACTTGGGAAAATGTAATATTATTTTGAATATATAGAAGCCATATTCATTCTTTTGAGACTTTTCAATTGAATGTATGTGTGAAGGGTAGTACTATGTAGCACCATCTGTCGGGTTGGAAGATACTCGAATTTGGAGGCGTCACAGGTTGGTATCAGAGCATTAGGTTATAAAACTTAAGGGGGGATTAAAAACCTTAAGTTATAACCTTAAGAGAAGTCAAAGAAGTAAAAGAAGAAAATAACCTTATAAAAATGCATTATGATTATGTTATGTGTTTTTATTATTCTACAGACGTGTACTAATCAACTTAATTATTTTGTGTAGATGTCAGGAGTAAATGGAATGCAGTTAGATGTACAAGCTGTTAGTGAAGAGTCGGTGAAATAAATAGAGGTTATACCGAATCATATAGCGGCAGAACCCGAGATAGTGGTCATTGAGTCTGGAGACTTAGAGGATCCTGACCTCATGTCAGTATTCGATGGTATGATAGAAGAGGAAGTGGAGGCAGTGTCTTTCAATCCAGTAGCAATAGCTGCAGAGATAGCTCCTGGGGAGTCGATGATGTCACTATTCATGTCAGTATTGGATAGGAATATCCGTTACTGTCATGAGGTTAAGGAGCTGAAGGCAGAGCTCCAAGCTATCATAGAGGACAAGACAGACGTGGAGTCTATGTGGGAGCAGGAGCACAATGAAAGGGTTTTGGCTAAGGACAAGGTCCATGAGCTGAAATATGAGGTCTTTGAGCTCAAGGAGGAGCTAAAGACCAAATTATAGAAGATAAGGAGAATGTCCTATATTCATTGGAGTTCTCACACAGATTCCTAGCAGTAGGTAGCTGGTTATCCTATAGAGGTGGGGAAAACGCGGCATACTATCAGTCGTGATATCATTGTCGGTCTTGCCAAGGCAGATTTTGATAATGCCTTCAGGCAGATGTGATCTATTAGTAGATAGAGTAGTTTAGGTATGTAAATATTTTTTAATTAGTAGTGACGTAAAGCCCTCTTTTATATAACAAAGGGTAGTCTTTTGTAAATCCCAATTTTTGGAAAACAATAGCGGGGAAAGTAATGTAATCAGCTTAGGCTGTGTAATGTAACTGATGTAGTATTATACTACAATGAATGAATGAATATAAACCTTTTTATGAAACATAATGAGAAATGGATGATTGAAGTTATTGTTTAATATCGAATAATAACTAATAAAGGAAGGGATAATAACAAAATGTGTTGTTTATTGTATCAGCAAAATGCCGCCGAGAAGAGTACAACATAATCAAGGAGCTAATGTAAATCTACTAGAGGGAGGTCCTGTTAATCCTATGCAGGAGTTTGTTAACATTTTAACAGCTGCATTTAATAGAACTGGGGCTAATATCCCCGTAAATCAAAGAGTAGCACGAGCTACTACCTTTAAGGAAATTAAGAGCGTGTATGACGCCCCCAAATCTGGGTATCTTCCAACCCGACAGATGGTGCTACACGGTACTACCATTCATTCATTCATTCAATTGAACAGTCTCAAAAGGACTGACATAACTTCTATATATTCAAAATAATATTACATTTCCTAGGTTCTTTATAACCCATTCATTCGTTTTTGTCATAATATTCAATATATTACAGACATTCAACTATTCTATTACATAAGTAATCTAAGGGTTCGTCTTCGCCTTGCCCTTGTCCTTGCATGAGCCTTCACCCGCTAGATCTTAGTTGTGTTCATATGGTTCAAGCAAGAGTGAGCATGACTAGCTCAGCAAGTACTACAATTCTAATAAACAACATGCTTGAAACATAGAACTCATATATCTTCAGTAACCGAACAATAGTTATAAAGTACTATTGATAATTCAAAATAGCACTTCTTTTCATTCAAAACATTTTTCAACAACAATATTCAGTAGAATATCAATTATGGCTCCAGACTAAGAGCAGTTCATAATTTCTTTTGAAAAGGACAACCCGACACTAAGTCCGTAAGTCCGGCATAGCTTACGAGCACTTCTGGGTGATTAGCCCATAGTACTCTACGTTGATCAACACTACATTCATTAAACGTGTATACGTTTAAGTTGTGGCAGCCTCACATGCACTGTTAAACGAACGACAAAAACATTTTAGCATACTCAGTCTTCGATTTGAAAACTATACCAATATAACTCGGTAAACATTAATCATGCTTGAAAGATTCATAATACAAGTCTAGCCGAAAGAATTGGCTTTGACTTCATCATTCAAGACTTCATGCGAAAGAATACATGAATTACAAAGCTTGTCCAGACTGAACTAGAACAAGGGTTAGAATACTTGCCTTCAACGTCTGCTTACTGATTATCACACGTACACTTTAAGTCTCTAAGTCTCTACAATACATGATCATATAACATACCACATTAGGTCTTATATAATCAAGTAGGTATATTATTATATCTTACCCTTCATCTCAATTTAAATCCTGACTTAGATCTGTTAATATTGGTTCTGGCTTTTCATTACGTCATTCACATTATGTTCACTTTCAATTGATTATTAACTCTTAATCATCATATAATTAGGTGTCTAATAATGCCTTGACAATGTTATGCTAATTCCTTAGTTCATTACTAATGAGTTCTCTTTCACTTTATATCAGAAAGCATTCATTACTATCCACACCCTAGGGTTGGCGCTGCGACGCCACCCATTACTTCTTCAATACGTGATTGCACAACGAGTTAACAGATGAGAGAAAAGTCCCGGACTCGGCATTGCGGCGCGAGTCCTTACTCTATGGGTCGCACTGTGGCGCGAATTAGCGCAGTGCTCAGACCTGATCTGCGCCTTCTGGCGCCACTCATTTGGTTTGGGTTGGCCATGGCCATGGCCAACTCCGCGCTATAGAAAAATTGCAGCTTTTGTAAATTCGGTGAAACTCCTGGACGCATAACTTCTTTGTTATAAGTCCGAATTGGCTCGTTCAAAAGCCTACAATTCACAAATTGCATACTCTATGTGTTCATGCAAGAATTTTATCTATTTGACTTCGTTTGCTAAAATTTCACCTATTAGTTCATTTTTAACAAAAACGATAAACGTTCGTGAACGTTCAACGCTCGTTTCTTCGTTCTAAGTCAAAATTAGGTCATTTTCAAGTCCGCAACTCTATAATACCAAATATGACTTGTCTCCATCGAAAACCAACATTTTCAACTTCAAACACAAAATACGACTTCCATTCCGAGAATTTCACAAATTCGACGATAATCGTCCAATCGTGTGAATTCCGGCAAAGCTTCATTACTAAACGTTCTAAATGGATTTTAACTAACACGTGAACATTTCAAGTTACTTATTACACCAACTTGTTATCAAATTAGGTTTTGACTTAATCTTATAAGTCAATAACTTATTTAACTTATTAACTACAATTTCTCATGTTTATGACTTAATATAAACTTAAGTCCATCAATCAATGTTCTCATACTATATTGAACATACTAACATCATATGACAAACATATGACAAGTTCTTCATGAGTTAATCAACTTATTTTGGTTCAAGTTGCTTATTCAACTTATTCGGCTTAAGTTCATTCATTAATAACTTATTACATGATACTATCATACAATCCCACTTCTCTATCAATCCTATCATAGAAGAGATAAATATAATAGACATGAGTCTTACCCTTGAAGACTATTACTTCACTTCACTTTGGAAAATCTAGCAAAGGTTGAATGACTTATAAGTGCTTATGTGTCTTATTCTCTCTAACCAATAAGTTACTTAACTTGAGAGGAATTGGGAGAAATTTATCAAACAACAAATGAAATGAGGCTTCTCTATTTATAGAAAATCCTAAGTTAGGGCATTATGGTCAATTAGGCCATCCCACCTCCTTTAATCCACCTCCTTAATAACCTCCTTACTATTCCTTTCTTATTCACCAAGTCTACTTGTTAGCCACTTAAAATGCTTGCCCATCAAGACTACCCATATCACACTTGGTTTGCCCCATGGATCATGTCCAATTCATTGGGCTTGCTAATTTATCTAGCTAATTCCTTATTGGGCTTATGCTACAATAGATTGGACTTATGATTTATCAAACACTTGGGATTGAGTATCACATTCTATTGGACTTCTATCACTAAGCTAATAATCCTACAAGTCCATTACCTTTAATTAAGAATCTTAACATATATACACCACGTATAATTCTCGTATGCTAGCTCGTATATTAATTCGTAATATACGTTATTTCATTCTTCATACATAATAGTGTAATACGTCGTATTATACTTACGTTCATTATCTCCTACAATGCATACACATCCTTTGATTAATACTTTCTTTCCTTAACGCTTAATAAACCTAACATTCTCAAATTAGGCATGCGAAATATTACGTTTTCCATACTTAGATTATTATTACATAATCAATCTTACCTTGATATTATAACATTATGTATTTCTCGGAAGTTCAAAAATAATTCCCGAGCAGAAATGGATGAATAGTGTTTTTCAGAAAATTTCTCGAAAAGCTTTTATTTTCGCCTTAGAAACTCAAACACTTTAATTCATCCACGTAGTTAAAATACTATGACGTTCCGACATTTCTAGGTTATAGAACGACATTCATCTTATCAACACATAATAATAATAAATAATATTATTTTATTCATTATTAGAAGTAATTACAAAATGTTCGATTTTCCGGGGAGTTACAGCGTGGGTCAGTCGGAGTTCAAAGAAACAACGGACCCTATCGAAGCCCAAACATGGGTGAAAGAAATAGATAAGGTATTTGTGATAGTAAATGTCGACGAAGCCCAGAAGGTTGCCTTTGCAACCTATATGATGAAGGGAGAGGCTAACTTTTGGTGGGAGGCCAATCAGGCTAGGGCCGGGGTCGAGAATCTAATGTGGGTGAGGTTTAAGGAGATATTCTTCGAGAACTACTTTCCCACGAGCATGCAGGGAAGGATGAAGATGCGGTTTCTTGAGTTGAAACAAGGGGACATGTCGGTTTCCCAATACGCCGCCAAGTTTAATGAATTGGCAAGGTTCGCTCCACACCAAGTGGATACTGAAGTTAGGAAGGTGCGACGGTTCGAGCAGGGCTTGAAACCCTGGCTCTATAACCGCATTTTGGTGTTCCAAAGTACTTCATTTGGGACCATTTTAGAGAATGGGACAATCGCCGAAGGTGGTAGCGAGGCGTTGAGCCAATACCACAAGGATAAGAAGAGTAAGGGGAAAGTTGCTGGGGGAGTAAAGGTCGAAGGAGCCAGTGGTAGTGGTGAGGGATAGAAGAGTAAGGCGTTCAGCTCTGGGAATACCAGAGTGAAGCAAGGGGATCCAAAGAGGAGGGTAAAGGCCTGGAAGACCTATGGGAAGACTCATTTAGGAGTCTGTCTCAAGGGGAAGGCCGTCTGTTACAACTGTGGATAGGAAGGGCATATCTCACCTAACTGTCCAAATCCAAAAAAGAATCACAGATGCTTTGTGTGTGGGTCAACTGATCACATGGTAAAGAACTGCCCGAAGAAGGGGACGGACGGGAACTGGGGCACTAGTAGCGGTAAGTTAGCTATTCTTTGGTCCAAATATTGATCGGGTAGGTAGGTAGATGGGGACGACCTTTAACATGACAGTCCAACATGCGGTTGCATTAGGGGACGTCGTCGCAGGTATTATTCCGATCAACGACATAAATGCTTAAGTGCTGTTTGATTCGGGTGCTACTTGTTCGTTCATAGCATGCAATTTTGCTAGACGATTAGGATTACTTCCCTAAAAGTTGTATATACCTTTAAATATTAAGGTAGCAAATGAAGAAATAATTCCTGTTGAAGATGTTCATAGGAGTTATTGCGTAGATATACAGGGTTGTAAATTATCGGTAGATTTGATACTGATAAAGTTAGGAGAATTCGACGTAATTCTCGGAATGGATTGGTTAGTTAACCATGGGGAAATTATAGATTGTCAGAAGAAATGTGTGAACCTTAAAACATTAAGACAACGTCAGGTAGTATTTTACGGGAATAGATTGTCGGGACATTTGTGTTGTTTAACCATGACACAAACTAGGAAATTATTGAGGAAGGAATATGTAGGTTATCTATGTCATGTTGTTGATACCCAAAGAGTGGTAGCAACCATGGAACAAATACCTATAGTTAGAGAATTCGCCGATGTATTTCCAAGGATAGGGAGACAGAGTTTGTAATAGACATTGTGCCAGGAGCGGCACCAGTTTCCAGGGCACCGTATCGTATGGCGCCAATGGAGATGAAGGAGTTGATGGTGCAATTACAAGAACTGTTGGACCGAAAGTACATTCAACCGAGTGTTTCATCATGGGGAGCACCGGTACTATTTGTTAAGAAGAAGGACGGATCGTTAAGACTTTGTATTGACTACCGAGAGTTAAACAAGTTAATGATAAAGAATAAATACCCATTGCCCAGGATCGATGATCTCTTTGACCAGTTGAAAGGGGCTAAGTATTTTTCTAAAATAGATTTAAGAACGGGGTATCATCAGTTGAAGGTTAGGAAGGAGGATGTGCAAAATACAACATTCAGGACTCGTTATGGTCATTACGAGTTTCTAGTGATGTCATTTTGGTTGACTAATGCACCAGCTGTATTTATGGATATGATGAACAGAGTGTTCAAACAATATTTGGACAAGTTCGTTATGGTGTTTATCGATGATATTCTATTCTATTCTAAGATGCCAGAAGATCATGCTGAACACCTAAGATTAGTGTTGGAGACACTAAGGAAGGAGCAGTTGTATGAGAAGTTCACTAAGTGTGAATTTTGGTTAGAGAAAGTATAGTTTTTAGGTCATGTCATTAACCATGAGGGGATTTTGGTAGATCTAGCGAAGGTGGAAGCCATGATGAATTGGGAACAACCGAAAATGCCGACCGAGGTACTGAGTTTCGTAGGGTTAGCGGGTTACTATCAGAGATTCATCCAGGATTTTTCAAAGATAGCTACTCTGTTGACTAACTTGACAAGGAAGATGGTGAAATATGTGTGGACTGATAAATGCGAGGACAGATTACAAGAACTGAAGAAGAGATTGAGTGAAGCACCTGTTTTGTCATTACCCGATGACACATGAAAATTTATAATTTATAGCAATGCTTCGCATAGAGGACTTGGTTACGTGCTCATGCACCATGGCAAGGTCATTGTGTATGCATCTAGGCAGTTGAAGGATTATGAGAAAGTTTACCCTACTCATGATCTGGAATTGGCCGCTGTAGTTTTTGCTCAAAAAATATGGAGACATTATCTTTATGGAGAAAATGTGAGATATACACGGACCACAAGAGTCTAAAATATATCTTTACAAAGAAAAAGTTGAATATGAGGCAGAGGAGATGGCTGAAGTTTATAAAGGATTACGACTGTGAAATCCTGTATCGCCCTGGAAAAGCCAATGTAGATGCTGACGCCTTAAGTAGGAAGGGTCAGGAAAAGTTGTCTTTGTTAACGGCTCAAACTGAGTTAAAAACAGAGATGGCTAGTATGGAATTAGAAGTGAAGTTGCCAAGTGAAGCAGAATAAATAATGTTTATGACGGAGATGCAATCTACCATCGTAGAGAGAGTTAAGGAGGTGCAACTCAAAACTGATGAGTGCGACCGGATAAAGGAGCGGCTAACCAATGAAAAAGATAACAAGTACAGTCTTGATAATGAGGGATTATTAAGATTTGAAAGAAGAATTTGGGTTCCGAATGAGACGAAATTAAAGGAGCAGGTGTTATAAGAGGCTCGTAGTTCGAGGTTTTCGATTCATCCTGGTAGCACTAAGATGTATCAAGATCTTCGATAGAGTTTCTAGTGGCCGAATATGAAGAGAAAGATAGCAGAGTATGTGAGTAGGTGTTTGACTTTCCAGAAAGTTAAAGTCAAACATCAACGACCAAGTCGCTTGTTACAGTCATTGGAGATTTCGGAGTGGAAATGGGAGAATATCACGATGGACTTTGTGGTGGGTCTTCCGACTACAACAAAAGGGTATGATGCGATTTGGGTGATAGTGGACCATTTGACGAAGTCGGCTCACTTTTTGCCAATTAGGGTCAAGTATAACTTAGACCAGTTAGCTAGACTTTATATTAAGAAAATAATTTCCAGACATGGAGCACCAGTATCGATTGTGTCAGATCGTGACCCACGATTCACATTAAACTTTTGGAGGAGTCAACAAGAGTAGTTGGGGACGCAGTTGAGGCTGGGTACGGCGTATCATCCACATACCGATGGACAAAGCGAGAGAATAATTCAGACGTTAGAAGATATGTTAAGATCTTGCTTCATGGATTTCAAGGGTAGTTGGGATGATCATCTACCATTAGTGGAGTTTGCGTATAACAATAGCTATCATGCAAGCATACGTATGCCGCCTTACGAAGCTTTGTATGGGAGGAAATGCAGAACACCATTGTATTGGGATGAAGTGGGAGAACGCCGAATGCTGGGGCCAGAATTGGTGCAGCAAACATCGGACATTGTCAAGATGATACAGATGCGTCTCTTAGAAGCTCAAGACAGACAGAAGAAGGTTACAGATTCGCATCATGAAAATAGAGAATTTGAAGTAGGTTCTTACGTATTTCTAAAGGTATCTCCCTGGAAAGGAAAGATACGCTTTGGAAAGAAGAGAAGTTACGTTTGAGGTTCATATGACCTTTTGAGGTATTAAAACGGGTAGGTGAGGTAGCTTACATGATAACATTACCTCCAGACCTAGAACGAATACATAATGTGTTTCACGTATCTGTGTTACGTCCTTATAAGCCGAATTATAAACACATGATAGAATGTGAGCCTATTCATATCGAGAAGGACTTAACGTACGAGGAAACACCAATTCAAATTATCGATAGAAAAGAACAAGTTTTGCAGAACAAAGTCATACCTTCCGTAAAAGTAATATGGAAGAACCACGATGGAGAAGAAGCAATGTGGGATTTGGAAGAGAAGATGAAAAAGAATTACCCTCATTTGTTTGTGTAATTTTTTTTTATATAGCGGGATTCTGGGGACAGAATCCTTATAAGGGGGAGAGAGTGTAACGCCCTAGAAAATATAATATTTTGCAAATAGTTTTAATAATGAATAAAATAATATTATTTATTATTATTACGTGTTGATTAAATGAATGTCGTTCTATAACTTAGAAACGTCGAAACGTCGTAGTATTTTAACTACGTGAATGAATTAAAGTGTTTGAATTTCCAAGATGAAAATAAAAGCTTTCCGAGAAATTTTCCGAAAAATAATATTCATCGATTTCTGCTCGGGAATTTATTTTGAACTTCTGAGAAATACGTAACGTTATAATATCAAGGTGAGATGGATTATGTAATAATAATCTAAGTATAGAAAATGCAATATTTCGCATGCGGACTTAATTAGAGAACGTTAGGAATATTAAGCGTTAAGAAGAAGTTATATTGATCATATGATACTTAGGTATTGTACCAAGATATGGAATACAAGTATAATATGAAGTATTATACGAGTATGTATGGAGAATGGAATAACGTATGTTACGAATTAATATACGAGCTAGAATACAAGGATTATACGTATGGTATAAGTGATAAGGTTTTTAATTAAAAGACATGGACTTGTAGGATTGTGTAACAATTGAATAGTCCAATAAGAATGAAGGTGCAAGCCCAAGTGATTGTAATGCAAGCCTGACAAGTAATAAGCTAAGTTAATTAAGTTAAGCCCAATGTAATGATCCAATGGGTTAGGCTTGATCCATGGAGCAACCTATGGGTGGAGTAATGGCCAAGTACTTTAAGTGGTGATCAAGCATATGATATGTTATGTGATGAGCAAGAAAAATGAGTAATGAGCAAGTTTACTTAGGGCTAAAGCAAAGGAATAGTAAGGAGGTTAGTAAGGAGGTGGAAGGGCCTAAAAGACTAAACTACCCTGACTTTGAGTTTCATATAAATAGGAGAAGTTTGCTAGACATTTGTTCATTATTCAAAACACTAACAACTTCTAATATAAAGCAACTTATTGGTTAGAGAGAATAAGCACACATAAGTCAAGACAACCTTTGTTAGATTTTCAAAGAAGAGAAGTAGTGGTTCTTCAAGGGTAAGACTCTTGTCTAATAATTCTTCATCTCTATCATTGTAGGGTGATAAGAGAAGTGTAACTTTATAAGCATGTATGCTAAGCAATCATTAAGCAATGGACTTAAGCCGAATAAGTTATGAATAAGTAACTTGAACCTAAATAAGTTATTAACTTATGATGAACTTGTCATATGATTGTCATATGAAGTTAGTATGTTGGATAAGATGTGAGAACATTGAGTAAAAGACTTAAATCAATAATAAGTCATAAGAAATGAAAATTATAGATTATAAGTTGTTATGTCATGAACTTATGAAGAATAAGTCAAAACCTAGCTTGAAAATAAGTTGGTATAATAAGTATTTTAAAATGTTCATATGATGGTTAGAATCCATTTAGAACAATGATCATATCATTAGTAATGAGGTTTCGCCGGAATTCTCATGATTAGACGATAATCATCGAATTCGTGAAGTTCTCGGAATGGAAGTCGTATTTTGTGTTTGAACTCAGAAACATTGTTTTTCGATGGAGTCAAGTAATATTTGGCATTATAGAGTTGCGGACTCAAAAATGACCGGAATCTGACTTAGAACGAAGAAACGAGCGTTGAACATTCACGAACGTTTATCTTTTTCTTTAAAAATAATCTAATAGGTGAAATTTTAGCAAACAAAATCAAATAGATAAAATTCTTGCATGAACATGTAGAGTATGTAATTTGTGAACCGTAGGCTCTTGAACGAGCCAATTCGGACTTATAACGAAGAAGTTATGCGTCCGGGAAATTCACAAAATTTAAAAGTCTGTTAAATTTTCTGAGGCACAGAGTTTACGCCGCAGCGCCAACCTAAGGCCAAATGGTGGCGCTGCAACACTGGGCACAGTGTCAGGACTTTGTGCAGAGTCACACCGCAACGCGACATATAGCGTTGAGACTCATGCATGCAATGACCGAGTCCTGGCTTTACCCATCAAGAAAGTGGCACATGTGTGACAACTTAGAAAAGGAAGGGTGGCGCCATGATTACCAACCCCGGGTTTAAACAGTGAAGAATGTTATAAGTATTAAATAAACAGTAACTCATTAGTAATGAACTAAGAAACTTAATAAGGCATAAGAAGGTATTGTTAAACCTTATTTATGTTGTCTAAAGGTTGAGGATAAGTAATCAAACATGAACATAATGAGAACAACTTAACGAAAAGCCAGAACCCATAAAAACCAATCTAAGTCATAATTAGATTGAGAAGATACATTAGGAACCTTGTATGTTTATTCATGACCTAATGTGTTATGTGATGTTATCATTACTGTAGAGATTTAAAGACTTAAACAAGAACGTGTTATAACTGTAGCAGACGCTAAAGGCAAGTATTCTAACCCTTGTTCCAGTTCAATCTGGCCAAGCTTTGTAATTCATGTATTCTTACACATGAAGTATTGTATGATGAAGTTAATGCCAACTCTTTCGGCTAGACTTATATTATGTTTCTATCAAAGCATGGTCAATGTTTACCAAGTTATATTGGTGTGGTTTTCAAACGAAGACTGAGTATGCTAAAAATGTTTTGTTGTTTAATGACAAGCACGTGAGGTTGCCACAACTTAAACGTACATACGTTTAATGAATGTAGTGTTGATCAACATAGAGTACTATAGGCTTATCACCTAGACGTGCTCGTAAGTAATGTCGGACTTACGGACTTAGTACCGGAATATATGTCCTTTTCAAAAGAACTTGTGAAATGCTCAAGGTCTTTGGACCAGATTTGATGTTTTACTAAATTTTGTTTTTGTAAAACGTTTTAAAGGAAAAGAAGTGCTATTTTGAAATATCGATAGTACTTCGTAACTATTGTTCAGTTATTGAAGATATACGATTCCTATGTTTTAAACATGTTATTTATTAGAATTGTTGTACTTGCTGAGCTAGTCATGCTCACTCTTGCTTGAACCATATGAACACAGCTAAGATCGAACGGACCGAAGGCTCCGACAAGGATAAGGGCAAGGTGAAGACGAACCCGTAGAATACTTATGTAATAGTATACATGAATGGTTGTAATATATTGAATATTATGACAAGAACGAATGTATTGGTTATAAAGAACCTGGGAAAATGTAATATTATTTTGAATATATAAAAGTCATATTCGTTCTTTTGAGACTTTTCAATTGAATGTATGTGTGAAGGGTAGTACCGTGTAGCACCATCTGTCGGGTTGGAAGATACCCGAATTTGGGGGCGTCACATATTCGTCCTAATCTGCAATGTTTATCATAATATAACAAGGGTGAGAAACAATATTGCCTAGCAAGTATAAGTTCAATGAAGGATATATCATGATTGGAAAAAAATTGAACAATAAGCTGGCTAACTTTCTACAGTATATACATTGTGAAAGAGCATGAATAAATTTTCATAGTTGAACGAATAATGAACACGAATAAATCAACTGGACCAAATGGTAATGAAGGTGATTAGCCTTTCATACTTGATGAATACATGCAATGTGCACAGAGTGCGAATCAATAATTCATAGACATGGTATAATCAGTAATGATTAACCCCAAGCATATTTCAAAAATATCAACTCGAGGTCGAGTTAGAGAACTTGCCTGTACCGTTGATTACCGTTACACAACATATATCGCTTTGTCTGAAAACCTAATATAGATAATACCGATCTCCAAATATTAGAATAATATCATCACAGTATAGTACTGTTAAATACAATTATAATATAACCTAACAAATTATCACATAATCTTATTAGTCTATAAATACCTAAAATTCGGTATCAAGTCAAACTATTTTAGTCTGAGTTGAGTCTGGTATAATTTCGACATCCCGACGGCCTAGTCGAATAAATATCGAGCCTATTTTCCTTAAGACTCTACTTAAACGCTTAACAATAATCTTAGATAATTAATTATTCAGTCAAAATATTTTTCAAAGACTTATAATAATTTTCAAATAATTATTATCATTTATCATGATTTTTTAATCATTAATATCATATTTAAATGATTTAAATACCACAATATTCCTTTATCATTAATATTTATTTAATATCAAATATTAATGAAAATCATGACATATTATTATAAATCATTTATAATATCTCAAATTATTTTTAATACCTTAATAACACATTTAAATGATTTTAAAAGCAGTTAAAATCATTATCAAATAACTCGCCATTAATATTAAAATATTAATGTTTTCATGGCAAAATATTAAAAGTTATGTTTTATAACTTAAAACATTTTCTAAACTTTAAATCATTTTTATATGATTTTTAAAATATTAAAACTAATTTTCTATAATTTATTTAATACATTTATAAATAAATCAATTATTATTAATATTTAATTATTAATTAAATTCATCACAAAATATTAAAAGTCATTCAAAATAACTTAAAATATTTTCTAACACTTTATTATAATTTCAAATGATTTTTTTAAAGTATTAAAATTATTTTAAATAATTACCATTAATATTAAAATATTAATGTTATTCATATCAAAATATTAAAAGTTATTTATTATAACTTAAAACATTTTTGAAACCTTAATATTACTTTCAAATGATTTTTAAAGTATTAAAATCATTTTTAACTTATTTATTTAATATAATTATTAATTTTTAAAGTTAATTTTTATAACTTAAAATAAATTTTTTTAAAACTTTATTATGAATTTCTAATATTTATTTTCTATTTATTCTATAATTTTCGTCTAAAGTTAGGGTCCTCCACGGAAACGCTTGTAGACGGAAATCTACAAGTCTGATTTGGGCCCACTTGGTATCGTTAGAACCATAACTTCCCGAGCTATGTTTTAGACTCAAGAAATTGTCCATTTGGCCCAGTATAGCACCCTGAAAATAGGCCACTACCGACTGTCTATTACACGCCTTGTAAACATTTTTAGTTTTGGAGTCTTTTACAGAAACGCTTGTATTACGAGATCCACAACTCCGATTGAGGCCCAATCAAACTCGTTGGATCCGTATCTTCTTTAAATACAGTTTTCAGTTGTCAAATACCAAATTCCAATCTGTCTAGGTCCTTGAAATCAGGCCCAAAGTGACTTGTCAACAAGGTTTTCTTCAATAACAGGTTCATTTTTCAGATTTGGGGTCCTTAACGGAAACGCTTATAAAATGAAATCTACAAATCGGATTTAGGTCCAATAGGTATCGTTGGATTTTCACTTTCCCGAACTACAATTTCCATGTATTAACCATCTATTTTGGTTCTGTTTTGGTCCCGAAAAAATGGACAAATGTGACTGATCAGTAGCTTGTGTTCAACAGTTAAGGTAGTTTGGGATTTAATTCATAACTTGTTCATTTCTTAACATATTTGAGTGATTCAAAAGGGGTTTTGCCCTTAACTCATGTATCTATCATGCTAACATGTTTTAAACCATTTACCATATGAACCCGACGAATCTAACATAAAAATATATAGCATACAAAAGAAAGCTTTTTCTTAAACCTTTTGGTACAAAACTTGATTTTCTAATTTTGGATCTAACTTTTGATTTCAAAAATACTTTGATACACATATAAAATACCAATACTCATGTAAATCATGAGTTTTTTAAAGATCCAAAATAAAAGTTGCTTGGTTCATAAAGATCTAAAAAGAGAGCACAAAAATTGTAAATTTTCAATTTCTTACCTTTTTCTTCTTGCAAGCCTTCGTGATTTTTTTTTCTCCTTTCTTCTTTTTCTCCATCAATAGCAACCTTCTCCCTCTTATTCTCTCTTCTTCTCTTTGTTCTTAGTTTAGACTTAGGTTTAGAAATCTAATATAACTTAGTGTATATACAATATATATATAACACATATAATTATAGAATATGTAACTCCCAATATAATTATATATACTAATTATCAATTTAATATATAAGTTACAAAAGTATAATTTTAAAAGCCCTGAGGCTTGTTTGGCAAAACCATATTATGTTAAAATCAGGTTTTAATAGTTAAGGTCTTGTTTGGGTAAAACAGGTTTATAA
This sequence comes from Panax ginseng, assembly GCA_020205605.1. NCBI lineage: Eukaryota > Viridiplantae > Streptophyta > Magnoliopsida > Apiales > Araliaceae > Panax > Panax ginseng. Next base: position 50,167,971 of record CM035149.1, on the reverse strand, counting down.
CAAAAGTAAGGCATTGTTTGGGAAAACAGTTTTAAAAACTCTTTTAACTCTTTTAATAGATCTTTTAACACATATTCTTACTGTTAACCTTTAATTAATTAAATCTTAACATTAATTTGATTAATTAAAAGTTTAACATCAATTAATCACATAAAATTGTCACATTATAATTACTCGCTAATTATAACTTCATGTAACAATTACCACATCACTACATTATCTCAATTAAATTAGAACTATAACATAAAATCATTACATATTAATTAAATATTAAATAATTATTTAATTAATATAATACACTTAATTGCATTACTCCATATTAACAACATAATCTCAATAAATAATTCAATTAAAATATTTATTTACTTCAATAAATATTAAATTAATATTTAAATTCTCTTTACATCAATTCACATATTTCACAATATATAACACATATACACATACTCGTACTTAAACATCTGAAAATAAGAATTTTATTTATTAAATTCTCATTTATTAATTCTTAAAAATATGGGATGTCACATCCTTCCCTCCTTATAAGGATTCCGTCCTCGGAATTAATGAACCCTCCCTTACTCGATTTTCGCAAAATCTCTTTCACAATTATCGTTGAATAACTTCAACACGTTAACTTAGCAAAAAGTTTTACATATATATATATATATATATATATATATATATATATACTTCATTCATTTCTTCAACAACTTTTAGGTTTTATTACATAACCTTCAATTAAACACAGTCATATATCAAATATTATATATTCTTTAACCCATTCATTTCCTTTTCTAAGGATCGTTATCATAACCACTCGGGATATTACAATAGTTAGTATCGGGAAAGCCATACCGTTGATTTTAGTTGTAGGACTTGAGTATGACCTTGAGTTTAATTTTGAGGATGAATTTGAGGAGATAAGGATTAGTAAGAGGATGAGGATTCCTTTGATGAAGTGTATGATCATAACAGAAAGATACAAGATAAGGTCGAGGAATTAGAAGGTTAAGCCATATAGCACCAAGCCACAATAGTGCAAAAAGATGTCGCGATTCAAGACCTTACCGCACGAATTACGGATGTAGAGCGGATAATAACTCGGTCAAAATATTTAAGAGGATAGTTATTAGCTGGGATTAAGATTGCGCAACAATTCGAGCGAGAGTTGAAAATGCGTGATTGAAGGCTTCTAAATGCATAGATTATGTTAAAAACGTGTCAAAGAAGGCCAAACGATTGATAAAGCGCAAGATCAAGTCTTCCACTATCTTGTGCAAGTTGAGGATTATCTTTAGTACGCAAGGAATCACATGACGAGGATTCATATTATGGAGCGAGAGCGCAATGAAGCAGTGTAATGTAGAATGTTCTTTTCAATTGCGAGGAAAATAATAAGATTATATACAAGTTATGATGAAAGTTAATAAGATGTAAATCCTAACTTTTTTTAAATAAATAATGGGAATATGATGAGTTAATCTTGGAATTTTATTATTACATAATAATTGATCTAAATAGCAGTGAGGCTATTTTTGTTATATGGTTAAGCAAAAAATGAATAAAAATATCCTTATTTATTGAGATATATCATGTGTTGTCTAAAAGTGGTTGAGATAAGCTTAAATGTTTTTATACGTGAATGAATGATGATCTAATAGCAAAAAAATTAAATAGGAAGATGCCGCCTAGAAGAAGACAACAACGTCAGCAAACCCCTAGGGAATATACATACAATAATGAAGGTAACGCCAACCCAGTGCCGTAATTGGTGAATTTGCTGGTGGGAACACTTGCAAATTAATTGAATTCTTGGTTGTATAGTCAAATTTTGATGTTTCAACCGAATTCATTCGCAACAGGGCCAGAAAAGGACGATTATCGTAGAAGGGGAGAATAATGCGCTGACATACAATTAAGAGCAGAGGGAAAAGAAAGGTGAAAGTAGAAATGAGGCAAGTGGTAGCTATACTGGTGGTGCTCAGAAAAGAAAGAGGGACAATAATGTCACCACTAGAAATTAACAAGGGAATGTGAAGAAAGGAGTGGAGGCATGTAGCAACTGCGGAAAGAGACATGTGGGTGTTTATTTGAAAGGAAAAAAGGTGTGCTTTAATTGTGGCTTGAAGGGCCACATTGCACCAAATTGTCCAAGCCCGAGGAAGGGAGCTTGTTTCACGTGTGGATTGAAGGAGCATTTGGCTCGAGATTGCCCAAAAAAAGTGGCTAGAAAAGCAAGTGGAAGCAAATGGGCAACATAAGTGGTGATCTGGCTATTGTAGAATCAGCGCCATTGAGTCGACCAACCGAATATACATTAAGCATGACGGTGCAGGATGCAATGCAAGGTATTATTCTAATCGATGATCTAAGTGCTTGCATGTTATTTGATTCAGATGCTACTTGTTAATTTATGTCCTATGAATTTATTAGGAAATTATTTTTACTTCAATAAGAGTTAGATTGTTCCCTGATTATAGAATTGCAAATAGTGATTCCAGTTAGGTTAAGACATAGAAATTTTTGTGTAGAAGTTAACAGTCACATGATATTTGGTGGATTTAATTCTAATTTGATTTGGGAAAATCAGAGGTTATCTTAGGATTGGATTGATTGTTGGACTATGGGGCAATGAGTTGTTTCCAAAGAAAGTATGTAAACTTTATGACTTCGAAGAAGTCAAGGGTAGTATTTTATTTTTTTGGTATTAGGTCACTTAGACAATTGAATTGTTTAACGATGATGCAAGCCAAGAGGTTGTTGAGAAAAGGGTGTGTGGGGTATACAAAGTTTTCAAAATGGAAATGTTAGATATAGTGTGTGCAATTCCTGAGTTACATAATTAATAAATTGGAATTTTGGTTGATCCAACAAGAGTAGAGGTTGTGAAGAATTATGATTACATCGTTGGAGGTGAGGAGATTCTTTAGATTTTCAGGTATTTATTCATAATTTATCCAAGGCGGCCACTCCATTGATTAACTTAACGAGGAAATTGATGAACTTCATGTGGACATGAGGTTATTAAGAGAGTTTTTAAGAATTGAAGAAGAAGTTAAATGAGGCATCTGTATTGCCTTTGCCAGGTGATACCGGGAATCTTGTAGTGTATAGCGGCGCATCGTACGGTGGACTTGAATGTGTGTTTAGTCAAAATTATGAGAAAGGGTATTCAACTCATGACTCAGAGTTTTTTGAGGTAGTGTTTTCCTTAAAGATTTGGAGGCATTATTTCTATGGGAAGAAAGGAGAGATATATACGGACCACAAGAGTCTGAAGTGTATCTTCATATAGAAAGATTTAAGTATGTTTTAAAGGTGATAGTTGTCGTTGATTAAAGATTATGACTATAGAATCCTAAATAGATGTGGTTTTTGACTACTTAAGCCGAAAAGGGTCAGGATAAATTATTTTGTTAATTGTTCAAGAGGGGTTTATAATAAAAATAGTTAAGTTGGTGTTAGAAGTAGGATGTCCGAAGGATTCGGAAGGGAAGCTGTTCAGATGGAAGATCATTAGACATTGTTAAACAAAGTTCCAGAAGCGTGAATCCAGGAAGAAATGTGGGAGACTATACGGTAGGGAATGTTCGAAAGGGAGGATGTCAAATTCAATATCGATACCGAAGGGTGGTTAAGACTTAAGGAAGGAATTAGGTTCCACTAGTGTGGGAAATTGGAGATATAGTTTTGCATAAAATTTATAATTCAATATGCTCGATTTAACTAGGGAGTACAAAAATGTATCAAGACCTTCGATAATACTTTCGGTGGCAAAATATGAAGCGAGAGGTTGCTGAGTATGTTGCAAAGAGCTTAATATGTCAAAAGTCAAAGCAGAACGTTAGAAGCTAATTGGTTATTACAACTATTGAATATACCAGAATGAATGTGGGAGCATGTAGCGATAGGTTTCGTGGTACATCAGAATCAACATATTTCTTGTTGATCAAAATTAAATTTAATTTGGATTATTTGGCAAAGTTATATGTCAAACAAATTATTTCGAGACAATGTGACGCCCCTAAATCTGGGTATCTTCCAACCCGATAGATGGTGCTACACGGTACTCATAACTGTACATTCATTCTATTGAAACAACATTAAAATATGTGTATCAACGACATTCTTATTACATTAACAATAATACATCCCGTTCCCAGGTTCTGAAACCATTACATTCTTTGTTCATTGTAATATAGTTCATACAAACATACTAATCTATTATAGAATAAACTAGTCATTCATCTTCGTCTTGCCTTTATCTCTACTGGAACCCTCGGTTCGCTCGACCCTAGCTGCATTCATATGATTCAAGCAAGAAGTGAGCATAACTAGCTCAGCAAGTCTAACAAAAAAATTATATAAACACCACTTCGAGAATCATATGATTATTCTCTAATAACTGAACAATACTTGTGAAGTACTAAGAAATATTGAATAGCACTTCTCATCTCATAAAACAATTCCAAAGAACATATAATAGATTGTAAATTTTGAATAGGTCCATAGACCATGAACATTCTCTTTAGCTTTTATTCATGAAAAGGACAACCCGGTACTAAGACCGTAAGTCCGACATTTTTTACGAGCACTTTTAGGTGATCAGCCTATAGTACTCTATGTTGATTAACACTCATCCGTTAAATGTATTTACATTTAAGTTTTGGCAACCTCACTTGCCCATCGAATAATCGATGTAAAAATACATTTGTTTATTCATACTCAGGCTTACCTTGAATCCGTACCAAACAATTGGCGTGGGACAGCGTTATCAATTCTATATTGAAAGACTTGTAAATAAATCAATCAACTCTTTAAGATTAGTCTAGCTAAGTTAAAACTGGCATCGACCCTTTCTTTAAAACAATTCATGCATCTCATAACATGAATCACTGAAAACCTGGCTAACACGAAGGTTAGACAAGCATTAAGAAAACTTGCCTTCAGCATCTGCTATAGTATAATTACTTTCCCTTTGAGTCTTTACAGTCTCTATAACACATAACCACATAACATATCACAATAGGTCATGAATGAACATACATGGTTCCTAATGAATCTTACCCTTCTTCTCAATCAAATCATGTATTAGATTTGTTATTATTTGTTCCGGTTTGCCATTATAATTTACATCGTTCTTACCAACTTCTTTCTCTTCTATGACTTAAATGAAATTATTTCATTAATACAACTCGTTTTGAGTTAATCAACCTTCCTCACGGCTTATTACCATTCTTACGTTACTATCTGAGAATCGATCGTTATTGGATAAGTACACTTATTGTATACCGTTCATGTAACGCCCCGAAATTCGGTCTATTTTCACATCCGAATTCCGTACGTCACGGTCCCATCTTCTTCCAAACTTACATCATTATATAACTAAATATAATAACATACATTCTCAAATCCCAAGTTCTAAAGCCTTAAAACCTCTATCATTACAAATAATGATAATTACATTATTCTTTACGTCTTGCACGAGTGACTTTTATCCGCCACCAAGGATACATAATCGTTCATTAAAGTATTCTATAGTTTAATTCTATCATTCTATATTACAAGTCTTCGCTTGATCTTCACGCTCATTCATATAATGAATGACACTTCTTCTCGATACAGATCAGCTTGATCTTTACGGGATCCTTAAGTTCTTCTAACATCGTTCGCTGAAAATGTTTTTATTTAAAGCAAGTGTGAGCATTCAATTGCTCAACAAGTCTTAGCAGTTGAACAAACAACTTTAAGAATTCAAACATTCTTTTAAGACCTCAATAACCGAACAAAGGTTATGAAGCAGCTTGAATAATAGGAATAATCTCGATTCCTATCATTTTAAAACATTAGTCACATTCACTTTGAAATACTTTCATTCTCTACTCTCTTTCACACACATTTTGTGTGGCTAGAATCATTAGCACAGACTTAACAATAACGGTTCATGTATAAACAGAACATTCTCATATTGAACTGTTCAATCACAGAACAATTCATATCATAGAAACACCGAAGTGTTCACATTGTGATACAAGGCCTCATACATTCTACCACCTTGTACAAATATCACACATTTGCACATAGACAGAACTTCTCAAGTTCAACATCTGAGAAGTTTTAGAAACTAGCATTCATTTAAAATATGAATGAAGTTAGGAAACTTGCCTTACGCATGTACCATGACTTTATAGTTTACGCTGAACTGCTTATTCTAATTCCTATGTAGCATATAAGGAAATAACACATACACCAATTAGTCATATACTTGAATTTACGCATTGGTTTACTTAACTTTACTTCTTAGGGTTCGCGTTCTTATAAACTAAGTTTACACGACTAACTTCCTTTACCGGTTAACGACTTCATGACATACGTAGATGTTTTACTCAATACGTTCATCATCTTTGATGATTTACATTCTTATCTTCTTCTTATAACTTCTCTAGGACTCAGCACACATCATGTCTCTGCTAGCAGTCCATATGGTACTCTGAGTGGTTTCCCACAAACAACCAACAAACAAGTTCCCATCTCATCTACACTGCCCATAAGAGTGAGTTAGATCGATTGCCAATTGTGTATATACCTTCGCTCTCTAAAGGAATTATTTAGCCCATCTCCCATATGTCAACCATCTAAGGTTACGATTGCACCACAACCTAACTTATCTTAACTTATCCGAACTATTAAACTATAATGTTCGTTAAGTCAATTTCTTATTCCTTATGGCTTTTGGCAACTAAATGTCATACCTCAGGATTCATTCATCAGCGTCTAAGTCATACAGTCTTTTGTATACTCAGGACGATCATTCCATATTCATTTTACGCATTTTACATTACCTTCTTCTTATCTTACAACGTCCGGTCCATTCCACTCGGAACATCATCCAAGTTATAAACATTAACTCGGCTTCTTTTATGTTAAACGTACTTGTCTTTAATTCAGCTTCTTCACCGTTCACAGGTTTAATCATTGATCTTCATTACCTTACGGTCAAACCATACACAGGGTGTAGGTTCTACCCGCTTAATATTCGCGTACACATAACCTTCACGTCAGTTAAAGTGTTCAACGCTTACATTTCATTCTAACATTCTCATCTGACTCACATTCGGCTTTCATTAATCTTCTTGTCGTTTGCTATGGCTTTCTTGATAATTCATATCTTACTTACTACTTTCGTCAACGTCTATGTCATACAACCAATGTATACTTAGAACATTCGCCCGACGTGAATACGATTCACGAGGATCGTTTACGTATTCAACGTTTAAGTTATTTGTTTCTTAATTCTATTCAACCTTCATCCAAGGTTTTAATTGTTTTCATTCATTACTAACACTTAAACCCCATGTTCAAAATTCTTTCTTAATGTCAAAGCCATACGGTTCGTTGTATGCTAAGATCGATCGTTCATTGCAACAGCGTTGTGCTCACAGCGTCTAAACGCTTTACATTCATCTCTCATTACCACGTCATAACATTGAAATGTTATACATTACCCTTGTCAATCAACGTCTAAGGAATCACCATCATATCAATCCCTCACGTTCGTTTATCGCGACTACGGTCCCCGAATATCGGTTTCATAACCCGCGTCTACATTCTTTGTCTTTTAATCTCGTTTAATCTTTCTGTTTAACCTTTACCAAAGGTTTAATACACTTGATTAAGTGTTACATTAGTTGAACTACATGTTCATATTTCTTTCTTGCACATCCCCTAATAACTGAGCAGTTAAAAGCTCATCAATTGGCACTGACGACTTGCACCTAGGTCTTTGCATGCGTGCGTTCCTTTCCTTTTACGCCGTACTGCAATAGCCCACTCAGAGTGTCAAATCTGCCGAGGTCAAGGCCATGCGGCACCACTCTCTTCTCTATTTCTCTTGTCACGGCGCCACTCAAAGAAGAGTCGATGGCTTCAGGCCTCATCTCAGCGGCAGCGCGTCCTAAGGCTTGATCGGTGTTCTTTAATAGCACACAAAACCTAGAAAATTTTTCTAAGTCTTAGAAATTACATAAGACGTTACTTCTCGATTCCATAACTTATTCGTTATAACTCAAAATGAGGTGATTCCAAAGCCATTCTCTTCCTTATCTTACGTACTTTGATTACCCATGGACAGAACTTCATTCTGAATCTGTTAACATGCCATTCAATTGGCTTAATCTTTTCTCTTCGTTCATTTTATGTTTTTAACGTTCTTCGTTCGTTCATCCGTAATTCGGTCATCTGAAAACGAAATTCATTCGTTCTTGAGTCCACGACTCACGTTTTCTACTTTCTCTTACATTCTTATAAAACCCTACACGTTCGGGTTCATTTAATAACTTTCTAATTCTCGTTCTTCTTTTACAAAATTTTTGCAATAACTTCGTAATGGCTTAGTTTTAATCCATTCTTCATGAACGTTTCTATCATTCCTAACAAAGAAATAAGCAACTAACTTATACGCGATGGTTTTAAACTTGTCCATCAACAACAATTATCCTACGATGGTTTTAAATTTGTCCATCAACAATGTTCTTCACGTTCTTCGTTTGTTCTTCATTTTTAATCGATATTTTAATTACGATTTTACTTTTTCTTGGAATTTGATGTTATAGAACACCATTCCTTACTTAATTCACCTACACATTCATATAATCCACTCGGATTGTTCTAATTCATTACGAATCTTACACTTCTTTAAGAAATTTATAAAATAAACTTCTAATTCTTATTTCTTCTTTTATCAATGATATCAACCATATGAAATCATTCCTAACATCATTTATTTCATATTCTCATTAAGCTATGTTTTTAACATAAAAACTTAAAGAAAATTATCTAGAAGTTAGGCTTACGGATTACTTTTCTTCTTTAATCTCCTTCCATCGGACAAAGTTAGCTCACGAGCAATCTTTTCCTCCTTCTTCTCCTTTTCATCCGATCCCTCTGTCTCTCTTAAGTGTTATAGGATTTTTCAAAATCCTAAACAAATGAATTAAGCTTCATATTTATAGAAAACTAAGGTTAGAGGTATTTTAGTCATTTCGCCCGACCTCCTTACTATTCAGACCTCCTTAATAGACCTCCTAACTATTCACGAAGCTTCCAAGGGAATCCTTGGAAGCTTCGTGCTTCCGTCTTGCGGAATTCGTCCAACAGTTCGAAAACTGCGATTCTCGGAATCCAAATATTTTTGGATATTTCATCTTTTCTTTACCGATTAACTTTTACATATTCTTCGGATATCCAAAAAACTAAAAAACACTTTTCACCATTAAGCGTTTTCCTTCATATTTCCCCCTAACATAGTTAGACGAGTGAAAAGTACAACACCGTACTTTTCGTCGTTTTTATTTCGTCCGATTTTTGCACGTTTTTCGAGAAAAACTTTTATCGGCTTGCTTAACTTTTCACTATATATTATCGTCAAATCTTTCGACGAAATGTCATTTTGACATACCGAACCCTGAAAAAGGCTTAGGTTGTTCAAACCCTAACCCTTAGGGTTTCGTCGAGTGAATAGTGTCTATTTCGTCTTTTTCCCTAAAAATATTTTTTTCTCAAATTTTTTTTATTTTTGTCTAAAAAATTCTTACTTGTTCAGTCTAGCTCATTGCCAGAATCCTCCCGATTAATAATCATCCTAGGTTCTAGAACGATTAATAAACACATAGCACATAATAGCATTAATAAAAATTTATTTTATTAATAACTAATTCTTTAAATCTTAAATTCTGGACAATCCAATTTTTCGGGTTGTCACATTCTTCCCTCCTTATAAAAATTCCGTCCTCGAAATTTCTAAAACCACACCCATACCCGGGTGCCTACAACCTTTACCAAAGGTTTAATCTCAATTCATCCTTCTCATAAGGATTATCTGTTGACATAATCATCATTAGTTAAACCTCACGCTTAACTATACTTTTAATCTGTCGGGTCCTCACATTCACCCCTTCTTCACAGAATTTTGTCCTTGAAATTTTAGCTTACCCTTCTTCTCAACTTCTCTTCAAAGAAGTTATTATCTTTCAAATATTCCCTACCCTTCATAACTTATCAAGAATCATGGAATAAATAGGAATATAAAGATTCCTTTAAAACATTTCATTCTTTTGCTGAGGGGTCAAATCGACCATGAACTCTTACTAGGTTTAACAGCATTTCACCGTAACCCATTCTTACACGGTAAGTTTACAATCACAAAGAAAGTAAACTACCTCTTCCATACGTAGGCGATAAACCCATCTTATAACCCCATTTCAGAGTATGTTCACCTCAGACTTAATCATTAGATTCTGCACCAAAATAATTTGGTTTGGCATAACTCTTCAAAAAAAGCTCGATTTTCTTTTAATCATGACATACCATTCGTCTTAGCCAAATCAAGTAGCTTAGACCATACCAATAAATTGGACATCAAATTGAAACATTCGTCTAGTCAACTCAATTGACATCGACTACTTCTTTATATTCTTTCGCAATATATCAAAATGTTTCATGACGTCATGATATCGCACTTTTCACAGTACGTTGAGGACTTCGTCAGTTTATGACTTCATCATTATACATCATACCATAGCTGGCTGTTGATCCTAAGATCAAATCTAACACCAAGTTTAATTGCATTAATAACTCCATCCTTTCACCATCTTTGCATCAAATGCACTGATGATATAAAATTCATTTTGATATTTTAAATAAATTTCTGTCTAGCTGAAACAATTAGCATAGACATACCAAGAATAGTTCTTTTAAAATCCATTAGTTCCAAAAGTTGAACCAATTCTTTCATTTTCAAAATGCGCACATCAGCACGATTTCAAGAAACTTTGAAATCTAGCATAGCTAGATGACTTGGAATATCCTATTCTCCATCTTCCTTCATTGTCTTACTTGCGACAATAATTAATCTTCTGTAGCACCTTCGATGCTAAGTCTACTAAAAATAACTCGTTTTCAGTCTACACATTCCTATATCTTAGTACAGTCCATCAACTTACCACACATTATGAGTTCAGAAACTTTCCACAATAATATGAGTTTAAGAACTATCCCAGTCAGACCATAGGCATCAATTCGCTGAGAAGTTCCAAAACATACCATATAATTATGAGTCACGAACATACCATAAGTATGTGTTTCAAGAACTTGCACCTACTTTATCATTCTTTACCTATCAAGTATATACATGAGAAAAGATTCACCTTCTCGTCATATACATCTTGATACGCGACCAATTTCAATGATTATCACTGTAATAAACCGAGTTCTTATTACACCAAGCACAAACCTCTGCCCATACAAAGGTTTATACAACTCAGCTATCACATGAGTCCTTAATTGAAATCTTACTAACTTTCTCTTTACTTAATACGAATTTTCTTTAATTCGTATGCTATCCTTTATAACTCAGTTTGAGTTCTTTTTCCCGTACTACTTCATAGTACCAATCATTCATAGCATTGGCTATAAATCATTCATCGTTTAACGGCTCATCTGTTACTACAATTTACTATGATCACGTGGTAATCTCCTTCCTAATCGTTGAATTAAACGATCATCTTATCCTTCTCTCTATGATTATAGTCTTAGGTACTCATATCCAAGGTTTATAACCTATCAGCTTTGATACCACTATGTAACGCCCCGAAATCCGGTCAATTTTCACATCCGAATTCCATACGTCACGGTCCCATCTTGTTCAAAACATACATCATTATATAACCAAATATAATAACATACATTCTCAAATCCCAGGTTCTAAAGCCTTAAAACCTCTTTCATTATAAATATTGATAATTACATTATTCTTTACATCTTGCACGAGTGACTTTTATCTGCCACCAAGGATACATAATCGTTCATTAAATTATTGTATAGTTTAATTCATTCATTCTATATTACAAGTCTTCGCTTGATCATCACACTCATTCATATAATGAATGACACTTCTTCTGGATACCGATCAGCTTGATCTTTACGGGATCCTTAAGTTCTTCTAACATCGTTCGCTGAAAATGTTTTTATTTAAAGCAAGTGTGAGCATTCAATTTCTCAACAAGTCTTAGCAGTTGAACAAATAAATTTAAGAATTCAGACATTCTTTTAAGACCTCAATAACCGAACAAAGGTTATGAAGCAGCTTGAATAATAGGAATAATCTCGATTCCTACCATTTTAAAACATTAGTCATATTCACTTTGAAATACTTTCATTCTCTACTCTCTTTCATACACATTCTGTCTGGCTAGAATCAATAGCACAGACTAAACAATAACAGTTCATGTATAAACAGAACATTCTCATATTGAAAAGTTAAATCACAGAACAGTTCATATCATAGAAACACTGAAGTGTTCACATCGTGGCACACGGCCTCATACATTCTACCACCTTGTACAAATATCACACATTTGCGCATAGACAGAATTTCTCAAGTTCAACATCTGAGAAGTTTTAGAAACTAGCATTCATTTAAAATATGAATGAAGTTAGGAAACTTGCCTTACGTAAAGCTATAGCTTATAGTTTACGCTTAACTGCTCATTCCAATTCCTATGTAGCACATAAGGAAATAACACATACATCAATTAGTCATATACTTGAATTTACGCATTGGTTTACTTAACTTAACTTCTTAGGGTTCGCGTTCTTATAAACTAAGTTTACGCGACTAACTTCCTTTACCAATTAAGGGCTTCATAACATACGTAGATGTTTTACTCAATACGTTCATCATCTTTGATGATTTACATTCTTATATTCTTCTTATAACTTCTCTAAGACTCAGCACACATCATGTCTTTGCTAGCAGTCCATATGGTACTCTGAGTGGTTTCCCACTAACAACCAACAAACAAGTTCCCGTCTTATCTACACTGCCCATAACAGTGAGTTAGATTGGTTACCAGTTTTGTATATACCTTCGCTCTCTGAAGGAATTGTTTAGCCCAACTCCCATATGTCAACCATCAAAGGTTACGATTGCACCACAACCTAACTTATCTTAACTTATCTGAACTATTAAACTATAATGTTCGTTAAGTCAATTTCTTATTCCTTATGACTTTTTGGAAACTAAATGCCATACCTCAGGATTCATTCATCATCGTCTAAGTCATACAATCTTTTGAATACTCAGGACGATCATTCCATATTCATTTTACGCATTTTACATTACCTTCTTCTTATCTTACAACGTCCGGTCCATTCGACTCGGAACGTCATCCAAGTTATAAACATTAACTCGGCTTCTTTTACGTTATACGTACTTGTCTTTAATTCAGCTTCTTCACCGTTTACAGGTTTAATCATTAATCTTCATTACCTTACGGTCAAACCATACACAGGGTGTAGGTTCTACCCGTTTAATATTCGCGTACACTTAACCTTAACGTCGGTTAAAGTGTTCAACGCTTACATTTCATTCTAACATTCTCATCCGACTCACGTTCGGCTTTCATTAATCTTCTTCCCATTCACAACAGCTTTCTTGATAATTGATATCTTACTTACTACTTTCGTCAACGTCTAAGTCATACAACCAATGTATACTTAGAACGTTCGCCCGAGGTGAATACCATTCACGAGGATCGTTTACGTATTCAACGTTTATGTTGTTTGTTTCTTAATTCTATTCAACCTTCATCCAAGGTTTTAATTGCTTTCATTCATTACTAACACTTAATCCCCATGTTCAAAATTCATTCTTAATGTCAAAGCCATACGGTTCGTTGTATGCTAAGATCGATCGTTCATCGCAACAGCGTTGCGCTCACAGCGTCTAAACAATTTATATTCATCTCTCATTACCATGTCATAACATTGAAATGTTATATATTACCCTCGTTAATCAACGTCTAAGGAATCACCATCATAGCAATCCCTCACGTTCGTTTATCGCGACTACGGTCCCCGGATATCAGTTTCGTAACCCGCGTCTACCTTCTTTGTCTTTTAATCTCGTTTAATCTTTTCGTTCAACCTTTATCAAAGGTTTAATACACTTGATTAAGTGTTACATTAGTTGAACTACATGTTCATATTTCATTCTTGCACATCCCCCAGTAATTGAGCAGCTAAAAGCTCATCAATGGGCACTGACTTGCATCATTGACTGCAAGACTGCGTGCCTTCTTTTTACCTTACAGCTTAGTAGCTAAGCTTTTTTGGCCTCTTTTCTCTATTTCTCGCATCGCGGCGCCACTCAGTAGTAGTGATGGCTCGCCTCATATTCAAATTGCCGCCTCAAAACTTGATCAAGCGCTTCGCCGAAACTTACAAAAACCTAGAAAATTTTTCTAAGTCTTAAAAATTGCTTAAGACGCTTACTTCCCGATTCCATAACTTATTCGTTATAACTCGAAACGAGGTCATTCCAAAGTCATTCTCTTACTTATCTTACGTATTTCGATTACCCATAGATAGAACTTTGTTCTGAATCTGTTAACATGCCATTCAATTGGTTTAATCTTCGCCCTTCGTTCATTTTACGTTTTTAACGTTCTTCGTTCGTTCGTCCGTAATTTGGTCATCCAAACTCAGAATTTGTTCGTTCTTGAGTCCATGACTCACGTTTTCTATGTTCTCTTACATTCTTATAAAATCCTACACGTTCGAGTTCATTTACTAACTTTCTAATTCTTGTTCTTTTTTTACGAAATTTTTGCCATAACTTCATTATAGCTCAGTTTTAATCCGTACTTTATGGACGTTTGTATCATTCCTAACTAAGAAATAAGAAACTAACTTATACACGATAGTTTTAAACTTGTCCATCAACAACAATTATCCTACAATGGTTTTAAATTTGTCCATCAACAACGTTCTTCGCGTGTTCTTCACGTTCTTCGTTCGTTCTTCATTTTTAATCAATATTTTAATTATGATTTTACTTTTTCTTGGAATTTGATGTTATAGAACACCATTCCTTACTTAATTCACCTACTCATTCATATAATCCACTCGGATCGTTCTAATTCATTACGAATCTTACACTTCCTTAAGAAATTTATAAAATAAACTTCTAATTCTTATTTCTTCTTTTATCAATGATATCAACCATATGAAATCATTCCTAACATCATTTACTTCTTATTCTCATTAAGCTATGTTTTTAACATAAAAACTTAAAGAAAATTATCTAGCAGTCAGGTTTTCGGATTACCTTTCTTCTTTAATCTCCTTCCATCGGACAAAGTTTGCTTACGAGAAATCTTTTCCTCCTTCTTCTCCTTCTCATCCAATCCCTTTCTCTCTCTCTATTACGTGTTATAGGATTTTTCAAAATCCTAAACAAATGAATTAAGCTTCCTATTTATATAAAACCAAGGTTAGGGGTATTTTAGTCATTTCGTCCCAACCTCCTTACTATTCACGAAGCTTCCTTTGGAAGCTTCGTACTTCCGTCTTGCGGAATTCGTCCGACAGTTCGAAAACTGTGATTCTCGGAATCCAAATATTTTTGGATATTTCGTCTTTCCTTTACCGATTAACTTTTACGTATTCTTTGGATTTCCGAAAAACTGAAAAACACTTTTCATCATTAAGAGTTTTCTTTCAGGTTTTCCCCTAACATAGTTAAACGAGTGAAAAGTACAACATAGTACTTTTTGTCATTTTTATTTTGTCTGATTTCTGCACGTTTTTTGAGAAAAACTTTTATCGGCTTACTTAACTTTTCACGATATATTATCGTTAAATCTTTCGACGAAATGTCATTTCAACATACCAAAATCTCGAAAAGGCTTAGGTTATTCAAACCCTAACCCTTAGTGTGACGCCCCCAAAATAGGTCCAATCCATCCAACCTATTCTGAGTCGCCAAATACATGGTACAAAATACAACTACAACTTTATTACTACAATTGTCGTTCAAAATATAACAACACATATACTGTGAGTTTTAATACCAACTTTGACTTATGTCCCAACTATGGACATCACCTCACATTGATACATTACATAAATGTACAGTCAATAATTGTTTTAGAAATTAAAATCTTTGGGAAGTGCTCAAGGAAACCTTCGTACATAGGAGGCCATGAACCTAAGTTATGATAGATATCATATGTCCAGAGAATTATCCTTGGTTGATCCAATAGACCCCAAAGAAAAATGAGAAGATTACTATCATGTTCCTTCCAATGGTGAGTCTTCTCTTGACATATAACTATCTCCACCGTCTGCGATTGAACATTATGTTTCAACCAAACTCCAAGATCATATAGGTAGTGCTCGTAGATATACTTAGCAAGTGGATGTGCACAACCCCGCCTTATGATAACACGAGGTTGTATGTCATTAGACATCTTGTATGATAGTGGCAAAACACCCTTCCAAAGTCAGTTCACCTCACCCTATTGTTGTTCACCAAAATCAATTATTAAGTGACGATAATATAATCACACACATCTTAGGTCCTCAATACAATTATATATCAGATGTCATGCCGCTTTTTATAATGTGTTAAGAAACTTTGATGAGCTCGGACCAACACACTATTCCCCTCATTATCCCCGCTTCGACCCAAATTACACTCTTATTACCCGAAAGAAATTGTGAAGCAAAAGGGTGAGCAAAACTAGCTCAAAGAAAGAATATTATGACTAAATATAATTAAATTATCAATAGCCTTCATCAATAAATAAATCGTAGATTTAGAACATATGGTAGATGATAAAACTTTTCAACCATAGTTGCAGCGGAATGAGCAATCCATTAGAAGAGTCAAATAGACCATAATGTCTATTATCTTCTCTATGTTAAAAGTCCACCAACAATATTTTATCTCTGTAACATCAATCAACAACTCATGTCCACAATCATATGAATAACTCATAATCATATTTGTGGTTTCAAATTCCTTTTCTCATCCAGGACGAAGATAATTTTCATCACCTGTCTTTACCTGAAATATCAAAGATCATGGTTATACCAAATCACAGTTCCTGTTCATAATCATACTAATAAATTCGTCTTTGCACTACGGGCCAAAGATATTCAACAACAGGACATCTTTGCACTACAACCCAAAGATATTCAACAACAGGTCATCTTTGCACTACAGGCCAAAGATATTCAACAACAATTCATCTTTGTACTACAGGCCAAAGATATTAATATCTCAAAGAAATACATAATTATTTCAGAATTTATATAAACCATAATTATAACCATGTTAATCAATTCACCTTTGCACTTAAGCTAAAAATATTCAATTGTAAATTCAATGGTCATGATCATACCAGTCAACGATTCAACTTTGCACTACTGGCCAAAGAGAACCCATGGTCACGATCATACCAATAATCTACTCATCTTTACACTTAAGTCAAAGAGAAATTTCATCACCGGGATTATAAAAATATTTTATATGATAATAAAAACAATATGATCAACAACCGCATTTAATTTCAAAAGTAAGATTTATAAATCAATGATTTTATAACACCTTAATTCAAATGTTATAAATCACTTAATAATCTCATAATCTAATATTATTAATATTACCACAATATCTTAATCATTTCTTAAACTTATAAACAATTTATTTTAATTGTTTACACTTTACTAATTAATGCATTTAATCATCCTAAAATGCCAAACTCATGAAATTTCATCACCAATAACCAAAACTATCATAAAAAATATGCATATACCTCATATAGGATTCTCAAGTCATAAAATTCTATTTTCCAATTTTCTTACATCACATAACATATTTAATTCATTTACTCATAACTAGTCCATTTTTATGAAAAATACCAAATCAGTCCCAAAAATATTTCTTTTCTGGAATTTTGTAGAATACGGTCCCATATTGAACATATATTTTTCTCAGAATTTTTAAAATTCATTTACTATTTTTCACATAGCCAAAACTGCCGAATATTTAGACATTTATTATAAATTGTACTTTTGTCCAAAAATTCCGAAATTTACAGAGTATACTTATATTATATACATGTACTCCTAATAAAAATTTCACCAATTTTGGAGTTAACCACAAGGAGTTATAAGGGTTTACTTTTAAAATAGTCTTTTCTTATAAAATTCATAACTCCTAATCTATACATCCAAAAATTGCCATTTTTGGACACAATCGAGAAAACTCATCAAAATATCATTTCAAATTTTTACAGAATTTTTGAAGGTCAGAAAAATTACAAAACTGAAGAAACATAATAACCCTTAAAATCCCTTACCTCAAAAGAGCAGTACTTCTGACCGGAATATCGGATGTAAAGCTGAAGGAAACTTGCACTGAATAGCAACTCTCAAAGTATCCAAATACTCACTAACATATGCTCAACAATATAGAGAGAAAGAAAACTTGTTTCTGGTGTGATTTTCAATTCTAACATAAGCACCTATTTATAGGAAAATGTTAGAACGCCAAAGGAGACTAAATTAATAAAATAATATATTTATTTATTTTTCTCCCGTCTATGCCCACACTTGTTGAACAAGCTTATCCACCTTTGAAAACAATTCAGCACATTGGAATAACAAAGGACAAAAGTGGGGCCCACCCATTTTTAATAAAAACATTTTAATTTTTGAAACTTCAATAATTCATAGAAAATAGCCCCTTTATCAGAAAAATACAAATTTTATGTCCATTCCACATGAAATTGAATTCTCTACAACTTTGTAGCTTTGAGTTTTTCCAAATTCCAAAACAAAAATATCCAAAATCCACAAACAGATGATTTTTAATACCTCATAAAATTCATAACAAATCATACGTTAATTTTTAACGGTTCAAAATTTGTGGACATATATTCAACTTATATATGTATAACATATCCAAAAATCACAACGATCCAACGGTCAGATTAAAATTATAACTCACGCAATAGAGCTTTAGAACACCGATTTGATCTTTAATACCTCCATTTCGACAAAATACTGATAAAACCCCTTAACATTAATTCCTTCATTTATAACCACATAAATAAATCCATCATTTATATCCGCATCAAATAAATATTTCCTTATCATATAAATCAATAATTAATTATTCGTAAATAATATTACAGAATCACAATAATGACAACCAGGCAGTTCCTAGGAAAGAGGGGGATTTTCGATAAGGATTTCTCCTTACTGGCGCGCAATTAGATGACCAAACCTCTCCTTGACAGAACTTTTTAGACATTGCCAATAATGCTATCTAATAATATTATTCAAATAATATGAATTATTGATCTGATAATGAAAAATACTGTGCAGTGACAATTATTGAAACAACAATAATATAAACTATCAACAGAGCAATTATTGAATCAATAAAATAAAATATTGAACAGTAACCACTGTAACAATTATTGAGTAGTGCCTTCTTACGTAAGAATCAATAATTCAAAATATCACGTGCATATCTGGTAATGTCTTCTTTATCTGCGACCACAGCCAGACATCGTATTTTAACCACACGGGTATTCTAATAATGTTAATTCAGTAATAACTTCGTGCGTTATTTATAAAAACTCAAACTTGTCGTTTTCTTCATCCCATGCTTATTACATTATGGAAGCCACAATGGTTTTACGTCAATCGTGCGAATATTCTCCGACAACAAGAATATTCCACGACCAAACGAATATTCCCCAACAAAAATAAATATTTTATAACCACTTGCGTATTTTGAAAATTTTACATATATCACCCTTAACTTTAAACTTTTATCAATTTTAACCATTTACTGAATAATAATTATAAGAAAAATTGAATACTTTTATTTCATAAAATTCGGGGTCTTACACTTAGGGTTTCGTCGGGTGAATAGTGCATATTTCATCTTTTTCCCCGAAAATATTTTGTTCCCGAAAATTTTTTATTTTCGTCTTAAAAATCCTTACTCGTTCAGTCTAGCTCATAGCCAGAATCCTCCCGATTAATAATCATCCTAGGTTCTAGAATGATTAATAAATACATAGCACAAAATAGCATTAATAAAAATTTATTTTATTAATAACTAATTCTTTAAATCTTAAATTCTGGACAATCCAATTTTTCGGGTTGTCACAGTTCATGTTCACGTAATACTCAACAACTTTTAGTTGTAACACTCAACGTTATAGTCATCATCATTATTGAATACAGTTCACTTTCTTATACTTTACATTTTACGTTTAACTACTCATTAAACAAAATTAAATTCCTAAAGTCATCACTATAAAAGTGATTTAGGAAAGATCTTATCATGTTCATTAACTAATTACATGTCCTATACTTGTCTTACAACCCATTGGGTTCATAAACAACTTGATCAACAAACTTTCCCTGCCAGCGTAGCGGCACGACATCCCCTTACTATAGTGGCACTGCGGCGCCACTCTTCAGTACCCGGCCCTACACAACATGATGCTGCGACGCGAGTAATATAACTGGAGTTTGTCTTTGCAAGCGCAAAACTTCAAGAGAGCATCCCCTTCCCCGGGCTGCAGTAGCGATTCATAAAGCCATGTTCGGAGTGCGGTGCGCGACCTTAGTCCTGAAAAATTTGACAGTTAAATGTTTCGATGAACTTCCCGGGCTCATAACTTCTTCGTTATAAGTCCGAATTAGCTCATTCAAAAGTCCTTAGCTCACAAATTACATACTCTACATGTTCATGGAAGAATTTTCCATTTTTGAATCCATTAACTCAAAATTCCCCTATTAGTTCATTTTAACAAAAATGATAAACGTTCAACGCTCGTTTATTTGTTCTAAGTCGGAATTCGGTCATTTTCGAATCCACAACTCTAAAATGCCAAATGAGACTATACTCCATCGAAAACCAACGTTTTCGAGCCCAAAGTCAAAACTTGACTTCCATTTCGAGAATTTTACGATTTCGACGATTATCGTCTGAACTCGTAAACTTTGCCATAACTTCGTTACTTATGAATTGTTTATTGTTTCAAATGGATTCTATCCATTATACTAATATCTTAACATACAAATTCCATTAACTTATTTATATGATAAGTTATTACTTGTTCTTTGTGAGTTTATAACTTATAAAAGTATAAACTACTTATGACTTTATTTCATACGACTTATCATGGTTTTAGTCTTCTAACCATCATCCTTACATCCTCTTATCATAGGAATTTCATTCATGTAAACATATTATAAGTTCTTACAAGTTCTTCCTTAGTTCATAACTTAAATATGAACGAAGTGCTTATTCACGGCTTATTAAGACTTAAGTCCTTTGATTAATCATTCCTACTTCTTCTTAGCATACATGTTCTACCATTACTCACTTCTCTAACAACTGAAGAGAAAGAGAATCATGGTTTAAGTTCTTACCCTTGAAGATCACTTTATTAAGCTTTAATCTTCTTCTTGCTTCTTGAATTATAAAATCTAGCTTTTCTAACTTTTGTAGCTTTTTCTCTCTAACCAATAAGCACTTAAGATGTTGGATGAAATTTATTAACCAAAAAATGAGCTAGGACATCTTCTATTTATAGGAAATCCTAAATGAGGGCTTAATGGTCAATAAGCCATTCCACCTCCTTAATATTCCTAGCCTAACGATCAAGTTTACTTAATCACCACATATTCTTGGTCATTACTCAACTTATCCTTTGCTTGCTCATCAAATATAAGAACTTTACTTGCTCATCACACATAAGCACTTTACTTGCTCATCACATTATTTGCTTGCTCACCACTTAACTTATCCTTTACTTAGCCCTAAAATTCACTTGCTTATCACTTTCAATCACCCATGGGTTGCCCCATGAGTCTTAATCATCCAATAACCATAGGTTCTTACTTTTGACTTTATATTCAATTAGATTAATTAACTTAACTTATACTTTGGGCTTGCATTTAATTCACCTTGGACCTTAACCTTTAATTCCAATTGGACTTAACCATTCCTATAGTTGGGCTTGTACAATTCCTAACAAATCCTACAAGTCCAATCCATTTGGCTTAAAGCCTTATAACGTATAATCTACGTATTAATCTTGTATTCTAACTCGAATACTTATTCATATATGACATACCATCATTCATACATACTCATATAATACCTTGTATTATACTCGTATTCTTTACCTCGTATAATACCTACGTATTATACGATCATCGCTTTATTTCATTATACGTATTTCAATTTCCTTCTCGGAAATCACTTTCCCTAATCGTTAGGTTTTAAGTCCGCAAGCGAAAACTTCGTTTGCCATAACTGAAATATTATTGGATATTCCATCTCGTCTTAGAATTCTATCATTATGCGTTTCTCGAAAGTTCAAAAATAATTCCCGAGCAGAAATCAGTGAATAGTGTTTTTACGGAAATTTCTCGAAAAACTTATATTTTTATCTTCGAAATTCAAACACTTTAATTCTATCACGTAGCCAAAATCCTAACCACATCCGCACATTCTAGGTCTTAGAACGACCTTCAAATAGCTTACTCACATAAATAATCAATTAAATTTATTTAATCCATATAATCAAATAAAAATTTAATTATCATAAAAATATGATTTTTCTCGGGCGTTACATTCTTCCCCCTTATAAGGATTCTGTCCCCAGAATCTCGCTACAACACATAAACAAATGAGGAAAAAATTTCTTCATTTTAATCTCGAGTTCCCACTTTGCTTCTTCAGCATTGTGGTCCCTCCATTTCACCCTCACCGAAGGTATTATCTTATTTCACATTACTTGTCCTTTCCTATCAATAATCGGAGTTGGAAGTTAAGCATTTACTAACACATTACGCTATCTCTCTTCTATATTTGGCCAACCAAAGTTCCATCTAAGGTCTTAATACATCCCAGTACTACCTGGATGTATCGAGCATCTCGAACTACGACTTTACTCACTATTTTTCTTTTATCTTTTAGAATTATTTGGAACTCAAATTCCTCCTCCAAAACAAGATGATACTTGATCTTCTCTTTCTTCTCCATCCTCTTTTTCATTCGCTTGCACTCCTCGTTACCTAGTTGTACTTCCTTAACTCGTTCCATTTTTGTGGATTGAGTCTTCATTGTGAATAACATTTCTACCACTCCATTCCGTAATTTAAATTCTAACTCCATTCTCGCCATCTTTGTCATTAACTCATTCTGAGTTGCTAACATCAATAACTTTTCCCCTACCTTTCCTACTTAACACGTCGGCTACCACGTTTACCTTCCCGATATGATATAAGATATCACAGTCGTGATACTTTATCAAATCTAACCACCTTCTCTACCTTATATTCAACTCCTTCTGTGTGAAGATATATTTCAGACTCTTATAGTCCGTGTATATCTCACACTTCTCCCCGTATAAATACTCTCTTCAGATTTTTAATTCAAAAGCTACAGCTGCCAATTATAGATTATAAGTAGGATAAACCTTCTCATAATCCTTTAATTGGCATGATGCATACACAATGACCTTGTCATGCTACATGAGCATGCAACCTCATCCTCTATGCGAAACATCGCTATAAATTAAAAATTTCTCTGTATCATCTTGTAAAGATAATACAGATGCCTCACTTAACTTTCCTTTTTAGTTCCTGAAAACTCTTTTCTCACTTCTCATTCCCATCATACTTATCAATAACATGTTCATATATCTTTTAAGCTAAAATTCACACTTAGTGAATTATGTATCCAACTTCTCCCTCCGTAGTGTTTCCCACACTATCTTTAAATGTTCAGCGTGATCTTTTGGCATCTTAAAATAGACTAGAATATCACCAATGATCATTACAACATACTCGCCCAAATTCCCACCAAAATTTGGCTTCCCCTTTCATCATGTAAGTCACAAAAGAAATCTTTTGCGCCTCAGCTACGTTTGTAATAACAAACGTCTTCTCTATTTTTGTTACCCATGTCTGGGCCTCTATTGGGTCCGTCGTTCCTTTGAACTCCGGCGGACCTACGCTTTTAAATTCTTTAAAGATAGTTGTTCTGGCTACCCTAGGTCCCGCGGGTGCTCTACCCCCGGTTTGTTTAAATGCAGCCGTTAATAAATTAACGAACTTATGCATAGGGTTGTTTTGATCCCCTTAGTTATCATTATGTGACTCAGCCTCCTGATTATGTTATCTTCTCCTTGACGGCATTCTAATTAAATAAATAAAATTTCATTATTATCTATTTACTTACTTAGTTATTATTCGCCAAACAACAACTCATACCATAATAAAGTACATTAAATTAAAACTTCATTATATTCATATGCTTCTTCATAGTCTGAAACTATTTACAATTTCCTTCCATAGCTAAAGCTATTACATTTCTATCCCGCAATTGAACTTCACAAAAGTTGGGATTTACAATAAGACTACCCTTTTATACAAAAAAGAGTTTTATGTCACTTCACACATATTTATAACTCTAAACTTCTAATAATGCATAAAAGAGTCCTCGTGTTTCTCATTAGCAAGAATTGACATAATATCCCGACTAATAGTATGTCAAGTTTGTCCCGACTCAATAGAATAACAAGCAATTTTCAGCTTGAAATCCTTATGAGCACTCTCATGGATGTAAGACATCCGTGCTATTTTCTGGTCTCTTTCAACCAATTCCTTACAAAGCTCATTGGCCTCTTTCTTATCCTAGCCTTATTTGTCATAAGCACCTTTTCACCGTGCTCTAACTCAAAATCTGCTTCTGCAGACTCCTTTGTTTCACGGAGATAACTAATCTCTTCATTACGATTACACTGCATAACCGTGCTTTCGATTTGCAAATTCTGTCAAGCCTTTGCCATATCTGACAATGCTCTCATTGCATCTTAAGGTGTTGACTCTTGTACAGATACCACCGTATTAACCGATGTTACCTCCATTTCTTCCTCCACATCGATCATCATATTAAGGTATGATGCTATATCCATTTCTCCCTCGGAGTAGTTCTCCTCAGAAACGTACTCCTCTGGCTCTAACTCTTCTAGAATCACTAATGGTACCTTCGCCACTGGCACAGGTACAGGCTCTACTCTATTCACAAGCTCTTCGCTCACCACGTGTATATCTCTACACATCAAGCTATCGATCGACATCTACAATTAACACATAACATGTTGATTAGTATATAATACACAATAGTACAAGCACAAATCACATTTATTTTATTTAGGATTAATTTCCATCTTTTAAATCTTTCGGTACTGAGTTTCCTCAATACCTTATTAACTCATTCGACTCGCATTTACTTCATTTGGACTTTTCCTTCCTTAACGAGGTTATTAGCCTAAGGTTCTTCCCCCCTTAAGTTTTATAACCTAATGCTTTGATACCAACCTGTGACGCCCCCAAATCTGGGTATCTTCTAACCCGACAGATGGTGCTACACGGTACTCATAATTGTACATTCATTCTATTGAAACAACATTAAAATATGTGTATCAATGACATTCTTATTACATTAACAATAATACATCCCGTTCCCAGGTTCTGAAACCATTACATTCTTTGTTTGTTGTAATATAGTTCATACAAACATACTAATCTATTACAGAATAAACTAGTCATTCATCTTCGCCTTGCATTTATCTCTACTGGAACCTTCGATTCGCTCGACCTTAGCTGCAATCATATGATTCAAGCAAGAAGTGAGCATAACTAGCTCAGCAAGTCAAGCAATATATTATATAAATACCACTTCGAGAATCATATGATTATTCTCTAATAACTGAAAAATAGTTATGAAGTACTAAGAAACATTGAATAACACTTCTCATCTCATAAAATAATTCCAAAGAACATATAGTAGATTGTAAATTCTAAGTAGGTCCATAGACCATGAACATTCTCTTTAGCTTTTATTCATAAAAAGGACAACCCGGTACTAAGACCGTAAGTTCGACATTTCTTACGAGCACTTCTAGGTGATCACCCTATAGTACTCTACGTTGATTAACAGTCATCCGTTAAACGTATTTACCTTTAAGTTTTGGCAGCCTCACGTGCCCATCGAATAATCGATGTAAAAATACATTTGTTTATTCATACTCAGGCTTACCTTGAATTCGTACCAAATAATTGGTGTAGGATATCATTATCAATTCTATATTGAAAGACATATAAATAAATCAATCAACTCTTCAAGATTAGTCTAGTCAAGTTAAAACTGGCATCGACCCTTTCTTTAAAATAATTCATGCATCTCATAACATGAATCACTGAAAACCTGGCTAACACGAAGGTTAGACAAGCATTAAGAAAACTTGCCTTCAGCGTCTGCTACAGTATAGTTACTTTCCCTTTGAGTCTTTACAGTCTTTACAACACATAACCACATAATATACCACATTAGGTTATGAATGAACATACATGGTTCCTAATGAATCTTACCCTTCTTCTCAATCTAATTATGTATTAGATTTGTTATTATTGGTTCTGGCTTGCCGTTATAATTTACATCGTTCTTACCAACTTCTTTCTCTTCTATGACTTAAATGAAATTATTTCATTAATACAACTCGTTTTGAGTTAATCATCCTTCCTCACGGCTTACTACAGTTCTTACGTTACTATCTAAGACTCGATCGTCATTGGTTAAGTACACTTATTGTATACCATTCATGTTTACGTAATACTCAACAACTTTTAGTTGTAACTCTCAACATTATAGTCATCATCATTATTGAATATAGTTCACTTTCTTATACTTTACATTCTTCATTTAACTACTCATTAAACAACATTAAATTCCTAAACTCATCACTATAAAAGTGATTTAAGAAAGATCTTATCATGTTCATTATGTAATTGCATGTCCCATAGTTGTCTTGCAACCCATTGGGTTCACAAACAACTTGGTAACCAAACTTTCCTTGTCGGCGCCGCGGCGCGGTATCCCCTTACTATAGTGGCACTCAAGCCGCCACTCTTTGATGCCGACCCTCATCAGACATGGCACTGCGACGCGAGTAATATAATATAATCGAGTTGGCTTTCTGACGCGAAAACTCCGAGTAGCCATCCCTTCGCAATGCTTGCGGCCGCGGTTCATAAAGCTACATATTCATGTGCGGCGGCCATGCAGACCTCGATCGAAAAAATTTGATAGTTAAATTTTTCGATGAACTTCCTGGGCTCATAACTTCTTTGTTATAAGTCCTAATTGGCTCGTTCAAAATTCCTAGCTCACAAATTATATACTCTATATGTTCATGCTAGAATTTTCTATTTTCGAATCTGTTAAATCAAAATTCACCTATTAGTTCATTTTAACAAAAACGATAAATGTTCGTGAACGTTCAATGCTCGTTTCTTCGTTCTAAGTCGAAATTTGGTCATTTTTGAGTCCGCAACTCTAAAATGCCAAATGATACTATACCCCATCGACAACCAACATTTTTGAGCTCAAAGTCAAAATTTGACTTCCATTCCGAGAATTTCATGATTTCTACGATTATCGTCCGAACTCGTGAATTTCGCCATAACTTCGTTACTTATGAATTGTTCATCGTTTCAAATGGATTCTATCCATCATACTAATATCTTAACATACAAATTCCATTAACTTATTTACATGATAAGTTATTACTTGTTCTTCGTGAGTTTATAACTTATAAATGTATAAACTACTTATGATTTTATTTCATACGACTTATCATGGTTTTAGTCTTCTAACCATCATCCTTACATCCTCTTATCATACCAATTTAATTCATGTAAACATATTATAAGTTCTTACAAGTTCTTCCTTAGTTCATAACTTATATACGAACGAAGTGCTTATTCACGGTCTATTAAGACTTAAGTCATTTGATTAATCATTCCTACTTCTTCTTAGCATACATGTTCTACCATTACTAACTTCTCTAACAATTGAAGAGAAAGAGAATCATGGTTTAGGTTCTTACCCTTGAAGATCACTTTATTAAGCTTTAATCTTCTTCTTGCTTCTTGAATTATAAAATCTAGCTTTTCTAGCTTTTGTAGCTTTTTCTCTCTAACCAATAAGCACTTAAGATGTTGGATGAAATTGATCAACCAAAAAATGAGCTAGGACATCTTCTATTTATAGGAAATCCTAAATGAGGGCTTAATGGTCAATAAGTCATTCCACCTCCTTATTATTCCTAGCTTAACCATAAAGTTTACTTGATCACCACATATTCTTGGTCATTACTCAACTTATCCTTTGCTTGTTCATCACATATAAGCACTTTGCTGGCTCATCACATATAAGCACTTAACATGCTTATCACACATAAGCACTTTACTTGCTCATCACATTATTTGCTTGCTCACCCAACTTAACTTATCCTTTACTTAGCCCTTACGTTTACTTGCTTATCACTTTGGATCACCCATGGGTTGCCCCATGGTTTTAATCATCCAATAACCCATAGGTTCTTACTTTGGGCTTTATATTCAATTAGCTTAATTAACTTAACTTATACTTTGGGCTTGCATTTAATTCACCTTGGACCTTAACCTTTAATTCCAATTAGACTTAACCATTCCTATACTTGGGCTTGTACAATTCCTAACAAATCCTACAAGTCCAATCCATTTGGCTTAAAGCCTTATAACGTATAATCTACGTATTAATCTCGTATTCCAACTCATATACTTATTCATATACGACATACCATCATTCATACATACTCGTATAATACCTCATATTATACTCATATTCTTTACCTCGTATAGTACCTACGTATTATACGATTATCGCTTTAATTCATTATACGCATTTCAATTTCGTTCTCGGAAATCACTTTCCCTAACCGTTAGGTTTTAAGTCCGCAAGCGAAAACTTCATTTGTCATAACTGAAATATTATTGGATATTCCATCTCGTCTAAGAATTCTATCATTACGCGTTTCTCGAAAGTTCAAAAATAATTCCCTAGCATAAATTAGTGAATAGTGTTTTTACAGAAATTTCTCGAAAAACTTTTATTTTCATCTTGGAAATTTAAACACTTTAATTCTATCACGTTGCCAAAATCCTAACCACATCCGCACATTCTAGGTCTTAGAACGACCTTCAAATAGTTTACTCACATAATTAATCAATTAAATTTATTTAATCCACATAATCAAATAAAAATTTAATTATCATAAAAATATGATTTTTCTCGGGCATTACAGACACAGTGCTTTAGTATCAATTATGTCAGACCAAGGTCCATGATTCACATCGAATAACCAGGAAAGTTTATAGGAACACATGGGAATGCAACTGAATCTGTAGTAGTAAGTTTCTTTTTCTTGAAGGAAAGGCTGAATTCAAGGATCTTAGTTTTTGTTTCTACGATGAGTAGGTGTAGTTGCGTGTGAGGTAGCCTTACCTCTAAAGTTAGAGTAAATTTGAAATATTTTTCATATTTCAGTGCTACAACCGTGCAGGCCCGACTGCAAACATGTAACAAATGGATAATGTGGAAAATTATCCACATTTATTTGCTTAATTCTTGTAAAGCGATTCTGGGGATAGAATCTTTTAAAGGGGGAAAGAATGTAACAAATGGATTAATTACGTTGTGATTCTGGGGACATAATCTTTTTAAGGAGGGAAAGATGTAACGATCGAGAATTTTATATTTAATTTAAAATATTTATTGAGTTAAATAAATATTTTAGTTAATTTATTTATTGAATAAAATAAATAATTGATGAAATTGTTGTGGATTAATTTTTTTGGTGTGATAATATTAATTAAATAATTTTATAAATGGTGCGTATTTTTTATTACATAATTATATTGGTACTATTCTAATTTAATTATGTAATTAAATTAGAGAGTTGAGAATTTTGTAAATTATTATTAAATAGTCATTCGTATTGAATAAATAATTTAGATGGTTTATTTGTTAAATAGAATAAAATTTATGAATGTTATTGTGGAATAATTGTATTGAAGTGTGGTGATGGTTGAGTTAATTAAAAGAATAATTAAATTAGAAGATAAAAGGATTACACAGCTGTGACGCCCCCAAATCCAGGTCCCTTTGAACCTCGGATTCGGTCCGCCACGATACTACTATCGTCAAACTATAATATCTTTTATTCATAACTTAATGAATATAACCTTTCTTATTATAATTTAGAATATAAATTCTTTCCATATCCAGGATCTATGTATAATGACCCCAAACTATTATAAGTTTCAAATCTTGGTCATTTACCATTCCTGTCTTACATCATATTCGATGTTATATAAATAAGTAGAATAATTTAAACTTTTTCTATCTCCTTTGAAAAGTAATCTTTTATTGATTTCTTAACTTGAATCAATTACAAATCCCTTAATCAAATTATGCTATGATTCATTCTATTCAATTACTGTATAAATTTTTACATCTCGATTCGAATTCCTCATGTACTTTAGTACAACTTTACAACTTAACATGTATTACACATCATAAACTACTATCATGCACATCTACTAGAACCTAAACATGGTTCAAGAGCATCTATTTAAATAATAAATTAATCTCCTTCGATTCTATTGAACTTTATCGATCAAGTAGCATGTAATCTTTACCGTGAGTCCTTAACCTACAAAAGTGGTTTTTGCAAGGGTGAGCTTACAACCCAGCAATTCTAACAGTTTTCATGCAGCACATAGCATATAATAGCATATTCAGTTCATGCATTCATAATCAATTGTTATTTGCTACACATGTTACTTTTCACATAACAGGCATAGAGATTTACTAACATAAGCATATCATCAAAAATCAACTTTCACATTTCATACATATCTCATATGCATTTCATATATATGCATCAACATTTGCATAGCATAATATAGACCAACGAATAGTTATAGATTCCATATATCAAATAAGAACTTAAAGACTTGCCTGATTCGCAGTTTATCAACTACGACTTAACTGCTTAAAGCTTATCTGCACTGTGTGTATCCCTACACAGTTATATAATCATGGATTCATACCCATTAGTCATACATTTCATACATTCTTAATATAAGAACAAATATTGTTTCCTAACTTGGTTTCATTTTTACTTAAACTTAGGATAACCATGAGACTAGCTCATTCTACTATCATATTTATCTAAACAATCTTGTTTAATATCTTGTAGTCTTTAAAGACAACATATAACCATAACTTAAGACCATGCAGTTAACAAACTGCTCTTGGTCACTCAGCAGAACGGCGCGATCGCGCTGCATTTAAGCTTGGGAGTGGCGCGGCCGTGCTACTCCCAGCCAGAACCAGACTTAGGCTTTTCATTGTTCAGTTTAGTCCTAACCTACTGTGCATTCTTATACATACTATAAACACACATCAAGTAGGTTGTGATCTATTTTCAAGTTCATATTCAAAGTACTTAGCTCCACAATGATTTATTTCAATCAATAAGTCTTAACAACTTTCTTTGATAAGATTCGATATTATAAGCGTTTAAACCATATATTGGTAATAATAAGCCTCTAATAGCATGCTTCACATGTCTATATCTTATTTACATAGACATAAAATAGTTCATTATTTTAAAACATATTTTAAACTACACTTAAAAGGTCCAATTCATGCTTAACTAGATGATGAACATATTCGTCATGTCTAGAGACATAAGGTGTTCAAGTTCTCTTTCAAAAGTTATTCTAGGCCAAGTTAAAGCAACTAGGTGCAACTCTAAATCTCATTTCATAGCGAACTAAGCCATGTGTGTATGTTATTACGTTTAGAACTTTAAGTCCACAAGTTACTTTGAGTTTGTTCTCAAAGTTTCAAGTTTCCTTTAAAAATCATTTTCAACTAAGCTATTGTAAGTTGATAATAAGTAAAGCAACTTTAAATCACTTCTCATGCTTAAGTATACCCATAACTCAAAAATATGTATGTGTTAAAATATCATAACTTCAAAGACTCAAGGTTCGTCAATATTCGTTTTTCAAAACTTCAAATTTCTTTTCAAAAGACATACTAAGTAATGCTAAAGAATTCCATTATGAGTAAAGAAATCTTAGCTATATGACATGTCTATTATCATGCATATTTATGTTTTATCACTTAGAATAACATATTTCATCGTCGGGAGCACTATACTTGCGTATGTGCTCGCTCGACGCTCTCCGATGGCCTTTGATTACGTAACAGTCACAACAATTACTATATTGACCCTTCTTAACGACGACAAATTGAAAAACTTAAAGAACAAAAGTTGTAGGTCTATTCCTCCTCATTTTGGATCATCTTCAATCACCTCAATCGGAGTTCGTATGAAATGGTTATGGTCGTTTTACCAAAACAAGTTAAAGCAGTCACACTTAACAGACATTGGTAGCGTTGTTGCACCATTTCTTCACTAAACCAGGCGTCACCACCCTAAGACAGCGTCCCACGCCCACAGGCGGCGCCGTGCTTTTGCTTTGCCCGATTATAGCTTCCTAAATGTTTTTACTTCATAACTTCTTCATTTTAGGTCCAAATCAGTTGGTTTTCGATTCATTGGACTCGTTAAACTCTTAGCTACCCATCTACAGAGTATTATAACACTTCAAAAACATTAACTAACCCAAAGATTAATCCAAAACTCATATTTATACTAAATTTTCATGTTTTGACAAATTTAGTGAATCCATTCACTACGAATTCGTTTCTAAACCAAATTGGTTCGTTTAATTTTCGTTGTTTTTGCATTTGACTATATTAACAGCATCTAGCAACAATTCATGGATTACAAGCTTTAGCCATCAAATTTGTGACTCAAAAGCTACTTTTTCATGATATTACTAAGAAAGTGCAAACTTAGGAAATTAAGAGAATTTGGGATAGTGTTATTACCTCTTTGAATCTTAATTGAATTCCATCAACACAATAATTATGCTCCCTCAATTCTCAGCAACTCAACTCTCTAATGAAATTTATCAGAAAATTCTTAAGCAACAGAGAATGGGAAGAAGGTGAGCTTCCATTTATAGAGAGTTGGCTAACTAGTTTTTAGCTTTGTACCAAAGTTTGATTCAAGGGAGAAAGGAAGAAATCACTGGACAAGAAAGAGTTGGCCAACCACCAATTCATAGCCATCATCACATCACCTTTCTAGCTTCATCATCTTCCTCTTAGCCTTTTCATTTCGCTGAGTTTTACGCAATGAGCTTGTAGACTAGGCCAATGGCCTATACACGTGAGTAAGGAAATGAGACTCACAAAATGGGACAACCCATTTGGTTTCTCAGCATTAGCAAAATGGGTATTTAAGATATCTATATTTACTTTCTTTTGGACTTACAAGCTTATATTTAATAACTTAATGTTTTTACTATATGATAACTTAGGGGTACATATACCCATAATCATACAATCCATGTATACTAGTCCACATAATAGTTTAATTGGGCTAAGTATAATTAAATTAGGTATTGCCAACCCATTATTTCCTATCTCACTTAAATATCACAATGATTAATATCAATCATTTATTTTCTTCCCATTAATTCTCTTTTAATAATTTCAGTTAAACCTTAAGTCTAGTTTAACTTTAGTACTCAGGTCACACAAGGCTCATTTATCTCATTTACTGAAGTTACATATAACTCAAGCTCATTATTTCTATAATAAAATATTAGGGGTCTAGGCCACGTTTGGCTTTTTTCCAATTCCACATTATTTTATTATTTATTTAATATAAAGTTTATGTCACACTTTAATCATAATGCTAAATTATTTAGCTTACTTAAATAATTACATACATATAATATGTACAACCTTTACACTTAGAATAATTAATATTCACTCTATTAATTATTTAAATTATACATTATGCGTATAATTATTCGATCGTCCTAAGACAACTTTCTCAATCTTTACATTAACATCTTTCAAATATTAAACCCTTTCATATATTACCATATTATGTAATATATAAAAATACCAAAATTAATTAACATAATCATTTCATTTTCTTCATGTAAAGCACATATATTAATTCACCATCCTATGTAAGGGAATTAACTCTTTTTATTTGATTTACTATCACGCCAACGCCATATACAAGAGCTTTATACTCAAATTATATTATAATATTACATAATATAACTTAATTAACCAATATTAATTTCCATAAATAACTTCTCGTTCAATTCATGATTCGTTATCTCAATCCATTCATGGATGGTTGGAACACCAATTGTGGTCCTTATTATAACATATTAGTTACTAATACACAAATCCTAAAGTTTAGATTACAAACTCATCATGAACAGTCTACAGGCCGGCGCAGCCGCTCTAATCTTAGGCTTGAGAGTGGCGCGGTCGCGCTACCTCAAGTTAGGATGCAGAAATGTTATGCTTTAATAGAAACAGAACTTAACTCGCAAATCTTTTAACATGCTCCATATATGCTATTTCATTATACTAACCAAAATGAATCTCCAATGACTACATTCTTGAATAACTTAGAGATTAAACTTCAAGTTAAAACTCTTCTTTCTTTAATCTATACATTTAACCAAATCTCAATATTAGTCAATAAATCTCTAACCAATATTTATCTAAAGATAAATTGATTTTCTTCTCTCATCGACAACGTACATATATACAAGTCCAAACCTAGCACACATCGAGTTTTTAATGGTATTCAATATAGTACACTGAGTGGTTTCCCACAAACAACCAACAAATTAGTTTCTGTCTCGTCTACACTGTTTTCACAGTGAGTTAGATCGGTTACTAATTCGTATAACATCCGCTCTCTTAAAGAATTGTTTAGCCCAACTCCTATACATCCACCATTAAAGGGTACGGTTGCACTTCCTTAGACTTGATACATACTCATACATATACTCAAGAAATTGGTGGTTATCAAGGATATTTAAGGTCACCAACTTACTATGATAAAATAATTCTATAAATTATTTAATGCCGATAGATAAATCTTATCCATCTTCTTACTAATTCATCTCTACCATCACTTACTTCATGACTCATATTACCCTATGTAACACAATACCACAGACCTCGTAGCACATTTATATATTCTTGTTTGAACCCATCTCATGCTTTAAGAATTTTATTTACTAAATTCTTATTTTAATATTTTCTGAAAATTCGGGTTCTTACATCCTCTCCCCCTTATAAGGATTCCGTCCTCGGAATCACCGAAATCTCCTCTACTCGATGCTATTTCGAATATTACATATTCTTTTGAATAATTTTATTCATTCTCTTTTTGAAAGTCTTATTATAATTAACTTGCTCCCTTACATTCTACCACATTCTCCTTTTCTAAGGAACACTCTACTCACTACATTCATCACATAGAAGAATAAGAGTTCCACGATTTTTCAATAATTGGGAAGTAGTATGAATAACTCAGATTCCAATTTACGTTGAGGGGTCACACTAGACCGTGAACTAGTGCTTCATCACAATCCTTCGCACTACAAATCAGAGTGTTTATCTATTATGAAGACTGAAAACACCCTCCACACGTACGCTAGGTGGCCAGCCTATTATACCACTACGTTGGGCCGCAACGTAGTATTTTGTAACGACTACATGCGTTACGTTCGGAACCATTGTCCCCGAAAACATGTCCCCTTATAGGGTTGTTCACCTCAGCTTTTTAACATCTGAATCCTCACCAGAGCAATCTAGTTTGGCATAAATTGTGACGCCCTCAAAATAGGCATACATCACCCATCTTGAGTCGCTAGATACATGATATAAAATACAAATACAACTTAATTATACAAACGTCATATAAAAATACAACAAAACATAGCTGAGAGTTTTAATAAGAATATTGTCATCTAAACAATATCCACACTCAATGGAGTCCTCATTATATTTATTGTCACACTATTTAACAGAATAGTGAGGACTACTAATGCTATCATCACGACCGATCACCTCGTTCCAGAGCTAGTCCGGCTCGCTCTCATTTCTGAAGAGAACAATGAAAGAAAGGGTGAGCTCAACTAGCCCAGTAAGAAATATTATGACTAAGATAATGCAGAATAAATCATCATTAGTCTTTAACAATGTTAAACTGATAAAATACAATAGACAACAAGTTTAACTGCAGCGGAACAAGCAATCCATTAGAAGAGTCAAGTAGAGCATAAAATCTACTATCTTCTATGATTTAAAAATATTTTCATAAACTTTATCACTAAGACTCAGCTTAATAAATAAACCACATCATCCCTGCACCACGGCCAAGGATATTCATGTAATCATCAACGGTCATGATTATACCGAATAATCTCTGGTCATAATCATACCAACAACTGTCCACCAATGAACTACAGGCCAATGAAGACTTTTACCACATCATTCGTTACATTACGGTCATAATTATACCGAATAATCCATGGTCATAATCATACCAAGTCCATCTCTGCACGTAAGCCAAAGATGACTTTCATCACAATATAAGCATGAGGATGATGACAATAATATAAGCATTAATCAAAAAAAAAACAAGGATAAATATTAAAGACTTTAAATTTATCCAAATATTATTCATCACTTAAATAACTCATAATCTAATATTGTTAATATTATAACAATATTTTAATCACTTCTTAAATTTATAAACAATTT
Organism: Panax ginseng; assembly: GCA_020205605.1. Lineage (NCBI taxonomy): Eukaryota > Viridiplantae > Streptophyta > Magnoliopsida > Apiales > Araliaceae > Panax > Panax ginseng. The sequence continues at coordinate 50,131,460 of CM035149.1, read as the reverse complement.
AATTTAATTATTTACACTTTACCAAATAATGCATTTAATCATTCAAAAATGCCAGATTTCATCACCAATGATCAAATTACTCATCAAAAATCTGCATACACCTTATAGAGGATTTTTAAGCCATAAAATCCTATTTACCAATTCTTCAACTTCACATATCATATTTAACTCATATGTTTGAAACTAAACCATTTTCATGAAAAATTACCAAATCAACTTATTATTTTTCTATCCTTTGTCCAAACATATATACATATATTTCATACACAACAAGTATTTTTTTATAATTTTTCAACTCTTTTAAGTATTTTTCAAAAATCAATTTCTAATTAATTCCTTAAGAAATTAGCTACCTCAAGTTTAACTTCATAAATTCTCAAATCTTGGCAGGATCTTACACATGTTAACATGAGCTTCCAGTTTAAATTTCATGGTAATCGGAGTTATAGAACTCCGGTTATAGCGTTTTTTGTCAGAAAAATCTAAATATTGAAATAGTCATAACTTGCTCATTTTAAGTCAGAATGAGCTCATTTTTGGATAGGAGGTACTTTATACCATATATTTTTATGTACCAAAAGGTCGGAATTTTTCTCACAAACTAAGTGGCCGAAAATGTCATTTTAAATTTTTGGACAGTAGCCTTTTTGGTACTTTGCAGTTTTTGACTCCTTTGCTAAAATCAGTCCACATGAAAATCTACAACACCTTTTCCAATGATTTCACTTGGATAAGTTAGAAAAATCATAGATCTAACTCTAAAACTGGACCACACTCAAAAATTCAAAATATAATAGGAGATATGGTTAATTGAATTTCATATTCCATTTTTACCAAAATCTAATTTTCAACCCTTTGTGATTTCTAAGAAACTTTCATGTTTTCACATAATAACCAACATAACTCATCATGACAATGACATAATAATTCAATAAAACAAGTTTTAGAATAAATTTTAAAGATTTATAAGTTAATTTATCCTGAACTCAATAATGTCCAAATTATCGACATGATCTTTGCTTTGTGGAGAAAAAATCAAGAATGCTCAGAAGAATATTTCCACGAAAAGATACTGGATGAAGCGCAAATATCCAGGATATTCCACTAATTTTAAGGAATATAGAAGCCAAAGCTTTAACCATCTGTGTATAATAGAATATATGAAACTATAAATGGATTTTCGCCGCTACGCCAGTAATCCAATCCACGTAGCCAGATCATTTCCATAATTTAATAAGAAATGAATACAAAGGATCATTCACCATGCATGTGGTAATCCACATAGACAGGTTATTCCAATAGAATAATAAAGAATGAAATAACAAAAGGATTCACCATGCATGAGATAGATCGCACAGACAGGTTATTCCCAACAGAATAATAAATAATGGAACCAGGTCATGCGAAAACGCATGACGAGATATTAAACGAATAATAATAAAGAAACGAAACTAGGTCGAGCAAAATTAAATGCAAGCGAGATATTCCAACGAGAATAATAAAGAATGGAATAACAACGAAATCACCATGCATGCGATAGATAGCGCATGTATGTGGTTATTCCAACGAATAATAATAAATAATGGGAACCGGTCAAATGCGTAAGCGCATGCGGACAAGATATTCCAACAAAATGATAAAGAATGGAATAACATAAGAATTTCACCATGTATGCGGTACTTCGCATAGACAGGTTATTCCAACATAATAATAAAGAATGGAATAACAGAAGAATTTCACCATATATGCGGTACTTCGCATTAACAGGTTATTCTAACAGAATAATAAGGAATGAAATAACAGAAGTTCTCTTCATGTATACGAAAGAAATAATACCCCTTACCTTATAAAGAAGAGTACTCCGACGAGTAGGGCGGGGATATACTTGAAGAAAACTTGCACTACGCTCAAAGCTTCTTAAAACTCTAAAGAAATACGCTCAAGATTATAGAAGAGAATTCTCTGAAAGGATACAATGCAATAAAATATAATATTATATATATATTTTATTTAAAATCTAATAAAACAATTAACTTTATAAAAGTATATTTTTTATATAAAAAGATTTATTATGCAAACACTATACAGGTACTATGCAAATAGTATGCATAATAAAATATATTATATTCTAATTATTGTCTAATAAAACAAATAACTTTATAAAAGTATTACATTTTATATAAAAAAGATTTTACTATGCAAAACACTATGCATAATAAAATATATTATATTCTAATTATTGTCTAATAAAATAAATAAATTTATAAAAGTATTACATTTTATATAAAAAGTTTTTCTATTTTATTACATTAATAATATTAATAAAACAAAATATATATATATATATATAAACTTTACTTCATAAAAAGACACCTCGGTATATTTAACAACATTTATCATCATTATTATAATTCACAATATTAATCGGCTGTGTCGTTTCCGGAAAGAGGGGCTTTCCAATAAGGATTTCTCCTATTGGCGTGCAATTAGGTGACCAAACCTCTCCTTGGCAAAACTTCTAGACATCGTTAATATTTCAAATAATAATATTAATAACCCGTCGTCTCAATTATTAATTTAATAATATACAAAGTATCGACAATAATTGAATCAAATAACGTGAGATCTTGTCGTGAATTTCTTGTAGCAATAATTGAACAAAACTGAGTGACTTCTCACGTAAGCATCAATAATCAATACTGTGTGCTACTATGCAACCACGCGTATTACTATACTTTTACTACCGAGTAGTTCAACAGTTTTAACGGTAAAACTTCCGCAGTTATTTTCATAAAATATTTTGTCGTTTTCTTAATCCGACAATAATTCTGTTATGGGATCCACCAATGATTGTACCGTCGTACGGATATTTCCCGACAAAAAGAATATTCTCCGACCAATCGAATATTATATAACAACTTGCATACTTTGCAAAATTTATAAATACTACCCATAACTATAACATTATCTCAAATCCACACCATAATATTCAAAAAAATATTTCGAGAAAATTAAATCTTTATTCGTAAAATTTGGGATTTTACATAAATACTCAAGAACGCTTGAATTCCACCAATATTTTTCAACAGTCGTTTAGCCGAATCAAATAGCTTAGACTTTTATCAACAATTCAGACACCAATAGAAATAATTTGGCCAACTTAATTGACCTTCTTCATAATTTAAAAGAAAACCAAAAATTCTTTTATGACGTCATGATACCGTACTAGATTAGTAGTACGTTTAGGATTCCACCATTATATGACTTTGTCATACTACATCGTACCAAAATTGGCTGACGATCTTTTGATCACAACCAACACTAGGTTCAACTGCATTGAATCCATCGTTTACCATTTTTAAACCATACCAAATGATGTAAATGGTCAGAAATACATTTTGAAAATTTTTAAATCATTTTGTCTTAGCCGAAACAATTAGCATAGACATATGGATAACGGTATTATTTTTAAAACATCATTGGTTCAATCACACGATCCAAAGTTTTTTGAGAAAATAGAAATGCAAACATCAGCACGAATTCAATAAAATTTTAAAATCTAGTAGAGCTAGAAGATTTAGAAAATCCATGATTCTCCATCCACTTTACTCCATTACTTCATTCTATCAATCTCTAACACCAGCAATGCTTACTATACCAAAATTTCTAACTTCATAACATATATATATCCGATATAGTTCATCAAACTTACCACTCTAGAAATTCAGGAACTTGCCACAATTATATGAGTTTAAGAACTTACCTTAGTCAGACCATAGGCGTCCATTCGCTGAGGGGTTCAAAAATATTTCATATAATGATGAGTCCCGAATGTACCATAAGTATGAATTTTAAGAACTCACAACTTAACCTTATATTCTCTAACTATAACCTATCTATCTGTTATACACATGAGAAAAGAATCACCTTCTCAACAGGTATATAGCAAATAGCGTGACACAAACATTTCAACGATTATCAGTGCCAGAACTAAGTGGTATTTACACCAAGTACAATTCCCCGCTCATAATAAGGAATCATACAACTCAGCTGCTGACATGGGTCCTCAATTGAAATCCCACTTAACTCTATCTTACACTTTACTTGATACAAATTCTTCGTATCTCATCACATACAACTCCTCATGAGTTCATATCGTACCATTTCACAGTACAATCTCTTATAGAATTAAGTTATACACACTTAGTCATTACAAACTATTTATCACTTCATAGCTTAATCCGATCACGTCGTGATCATCAATTTACCTTAGGGTTCTTTCCCTATTATCAACAAAACTCCACTCGAGTTCATTCTCATTATCTTTGTCATATTTATCTTACAGACATCCTCTTAACACTCTTATTACCAGAGTTTGGAAACTCTTGAATCCTCATTCTCTAGATACTTCAAGATTCTTCTTTGAATCTTCAATTATATATATATATATATATATATATATATATATTAATCTTTATCTTTCTCTCTCTCTCAAGTTATAGCCTAAGGTACACTTACCTAAGTTAATAACCTACAGCTTTGATACCAACCTGTGACGCCCCCAAATCCAGGTCCCTTTGAACCTCGGATTCGGTCCGCCACGATACTACTATCGTCAAACTATAATATCTTTTATTCATAACTTAATGAATATAACCTTTCTTATTACAATTTAGAATATAAATTCTTTCCATATCCAGTATCTATGTATAATGACCCCAAACTATTATAAGTTTCAAATCTTGGTCATTTACCTTTCCTGTCTTACATCATATTCGATGTTATATAAATATGCGGAATAATTTAAACTTTTTCAATCTCCTTTGAAAAATAATCTTTTATTGATTTCTTAACTTGAATGAATTACAAATCCCTGAATCAAATTATGCTATGATTCATTCTATTCAATTACTGTATAAATTTTTACATCTCGATTCGAATTCCTCTATGTACCGCCTAGTACAACTTTACAACTTAACATGTATTACACATCATAAACTACTATCATGAACATCTACTAGAACCTAAACATGGTTCAAGAGCATCTATTTAAATAATAAATCAATCTCCTTCGATACTATTGAACTTTATCGATCAAGTAGCATATAATCTTTACCGTGAGTCCTTAACCTATAAAAGTGGTTATGTGCAAGGGTGAGCTCGACAGCCTAACAATTCTAACAGTTTTCATGCAGCACATAACATATAATAGCATATTCAGTTCATGCATTCATAATCAATTGTTATTTACTACGCATGTTACTTTTTACATAACAGGCATAGAGATTTACTAACATAAGCATATCATCAAAAATCAACTTTCACATTTCATACATATCTTATATGCATTTCATATATATACATCAACATTTGCATAGCATAATATAGACCAACGAATAGTTATAGATTCCATATATCAAATAAGAACTTAAAGACTTGCCTGATTCGCAGTTTATCAACTACGACTTAACTGCTTAAAACTTATCTGCACTGTGTGTATCCCTACACAGTTATATAATCATGGATTCATACCCATTAGTCATACATTTCATACATTCTTAATATAAGAACAAATATTGTTTCCTAACTTGGTTTCATTTTTACTTGAACTTAGGATAACCCTGAGACTAGCTCATTCTACTATCATATTTATCTAAACAATCTTGTTTAATATCTTGTAGTCTTTAAAGACAACATATAACCATAACTTAAGACCATGCAGTTAACAAACTGCTCTTGGTGACTTCTGAGAATGGCGGCAAGCAACTATTTGCATTTAAGCTTGGGAGTGGCGCGACCCGTCTTCCTCCACCCGAGAACTGCAGACTTAGGCTTTTCATTGCTCAGTTTAGTCCTAACCTACTGTGACAACCCCAAATCCAGGTACTTCATTCCCACAGGATTTTGTGCTCACTTATCAAAACTATTACATCTAACTACCCATCAATAATGGATAAAGACATAATTTAGATAATCTTAAACAATAATCTTTCCCATTAAAGGGTTACATCATCATCTCAAATTAAATCCAAGGTAATCTAACCTTAAAATTATTACATAAGTTTGCGGAATACATCACATATTAAAACAAGTCTTTAACATAATTCATTAAAATAAAATTCTCAAAAGTCTTCATCATTTGGACATCTTGCCCTTGCCTTTCCTAGTCGACGGCTCATCAACTTTCTCCACTTTAGCTGCAGTGTTAATTGTAAGAGTGAGCAAACAAATGCTCATTGATATAGAAAGTAGCAATGATGGTAACATGAGAGTGAACAACGAAAGCTGAACAATAAGGAACTTGTCCTACAAATCAAACTAGAAAACAAGTTCGAACTTTAATTATCTGAGGGTCTTAAGACCACGAACTATGTCCCCGGTACTTAGGTATTATTACCCAACCTTAACAGTCATTTAGACTATATGGACCCTTCTTAACGTATTGGGCTTCACCGCGAAGCATACAAATGAAAATTAAAATTTTAAAGCAATTTAAAAACCTAAAAACAGGATCCATACGAAAATCAATTAATTCAGAGGTTTAGAGATTATACCAGATATAAACAAAAAGCGAGAATCAAACCGATCGTGCCTCGAATCTCCAACGCATACAAACCGATTAACGCCTCTACTACAGTATCCACATCGAACGCCGCATCTGAACAGTCGAACGATTACGCAATAAGAAGGACTTGCAGTACTAGCCACCAAAAGGAATGGATTTTCTCAAATCGCTTTTCTCTCTGGTCTCTCTCTAGAGCGGCTAGGGTTTTTAATTATGATATCTTACCCTAAGTAGTCTGCTATATATCATATATATAGTAGTTAAAAGGAATTAATCAAATCAAAACCTAATTTTATAAAATCCAAATTTATATATATATATATATATATATATATATATCTCTTAATTAAGTCTTACTTAATTAATATACATATATACAAATTATCCTTTTAATTTAAATTAAGTGATTTAAATACTATTAATAATATTAATATATTTAAATCCTTAAAATTTAAATTAATTCCCTTTAAATAACGTTACATGTGTGTGACCTATAAGTTATTATTACGTTGGCAATAATTTTAAAATCATATTATAAAATTATAAGCAAATGAGCGACATCTAGTAATGCATCACTTTCTACCCAAGTAATAATAAGATCAATGATTCGATGCAACCTTTTAAGTGACCAATGTTTCAATGTAATTTAATCCTTTTAACCTTAATATCCTAGATTAAACTCGAGTCATGGAATGTGTCATACTCTTCATAATTTAATCTGAGTTTTCTTGATCAATGAGTAGACTATATGAAACAAATCACTATTTGAGCATGGCCATGCATTTCATAGTCCTACTCAATCAAGAGGCCTATGGATATCACCCATAATATATAGGATGGTTAAATTCCATCTAGATCACTCATATTTCTCACGATTAATGATGAACCCAATAATCACCTTTATAGTCCACCCTATTAAAGGTGACATTTGATGATATCAAAGTACATAAATTCTCGTGTAGTAATATAGCGATTTCGTGTCGGAGGACCATTACATCATTGTCACTATGAGAATTGCTAACGACACTTCGCATAATGCTCCATATAGAATTCTCATGGTGGGTCTGTCCAGTACATCGTTCTCTAACATGTACCTATGCATTGACTTAATATCTCATATATTTATGACCAATGAGATTTGGTCATCAATCGATCCACATACTAGTCTCCATGCATCATTGTTGTCCCATCAACAATGATACTCGATTAGGGACATTTAAGAACAACGATACTAATGGTAATATATAATCTCATGTTCAAGTCACATACTTGAAACTATATAATTTGTATCACTATTCTAAGGAATTTTATTATGTTAACAATTATATTACGCAATAAATAAAACCATAATAAAATCATATATTTATTCAATCAAATATAATATCAAAACGTTAAGCAATTATATCAAATAATTGGCCTCTGGGGCATAAACTCTATCGGGGATCATCATTTTGTACCACCATGTATTGTGCACAAACATCATCTAAACGTTATATCGTACAAAATCCCCTATGTTAGGGTTGTTAATTCTCAATTTGGATTTAGAATTTCCGCATTTAAAGAAAGTTTAGTTTGGAACTAGCTTATCGGTGTTTCTAGAATTTTAGAACACTATTCAATTTTATCAATAAAGGTTTAATACAAGAATGTACAACCCAACAATGCTATCAAGGTCAAAGATCGGATAACAACAATATGTGATTGAATAAACATGATATACAAGCAAAATGCTATAACCATAAGTGTTAGAATAATCTCATTTTAATCGATGCGCTAGAACAATATATGTTTTGAATAATAATTAGGAAAGTAAAACTCACTCGTTATAGCGAATTAGGTTATAAGAACTTGTACAGACGTATTCAAGATAGATTAGGCTTGCTCAATTACTTGAACAACAATAATATAGGAATGGAAACTTGCATTCAATATGAAAATAATGAAGTTCAAAAGCTTACTCAATGTAAAGAGTTAAGGTTTAGAAACTTGCTCAATAATAACAAGGTAGAGTTAGAAAACTTGCCTTGATTGTAAGCTACATAAACGTAAAATAATCTCCAATTACCCTACATACATCATTAAAATCGCAACAACAATTAATTGCATGAATATTAGTTTTCGGGTTTAAACCATCATTTAGGTCATAACCTTAACTTAGCATCTAACCATGTAGATTAACACATTTAACGAATCTGAAATCTCATTACAAGCCAACATAACTTAATCGTTCATCTCTAACTTTTAAAACACCACTTTTAGTTTCATTATGTAACTCAATTAACAATCACTTCAAAATCTTTTATACTTTGTATTATAACGCATGCCAATCTGATATTATAGTTTATATTATGCCTCAACATCATTAACATGCATGCTAAACTAATATAAGTCTGATATGCGACACCAAAACAAGCGGACCTCAACATCACAGATTCGAGTGTGTGTGCAATTGCGCCACACTTAGGCTTGGAACTTGTCATGCAATTTGCTGGCCATGCCTACGTCATTTTTGCCTTAGCATAAAAGCCGTGCTACAGAATTTGGTGTTGTTCGACAGATGCAAAGACGGTAGTGAACAGTAGCCGTTTTTAGCCCAACTAACATGAAATTCACCCATCAAACGGTGATAACAACATGAAAAATAAATTTACAATTACCATAAACATGATTGCTAACACATTCAACCACTTATCACAATTTAACAACAACTAAAACTATTTTAATTTCTTAATTTTCATGTTTTTCATATAAAACTCCATTTTTGATAGTCTATCCCAAAAATCATCACTGTGAATTCATTATTTGGCCAAATCATTCCATTCAAATTACGTTGTATTCATATTTCAGTGAACTACCACATACAAGCGTTAATTTATAGTTTCACATACCGTTTGCCCACTAAAATTGGTACTTTCTAAGGCCATAACATATGGACATAAACACTGTTATTTTCTTTTTCTTCCTACAACCAATTTCTCCCGAATTTACTAACTGATACAACACGCATACAAGATGACAATAGATTCCACAACATATACATAACGCTTGAGCAACAAATCCACAAAACCAATTTACAGAGAATAGAAAATCAAAAGTCTGAGAATTAGAATTAGTTATACCTTAATCTTCGATTATTGGCTAGCAAATGACGACAACAAGATTTAGCAATCCTCTCCTTCTTGAAATCTCAAAATAATCTCTCAAGCTCCCAATCTCAATCTCCTATATAATTCTCTCTCTGTGTTTTTCCCCTTTTTCTCACAAACTCTCTGTTCTTAGCTTAGGCAAAGAAATAAGACGCGAAGGAAAAATATACTGGCCTCTCCCACGTTCCCTTACGTTAGAAAAATAAAAAGTCTGCGTTAGTTGAATAAGCCAAAGGCCACAAGGCCTTGTTTGGGTACCACATATTTTTCCTAAACTAATTTATTTTTATATTATTTATATTATATAGTTACACTTGTCACACATGCAACCATTAAGTAGCTTATAATAATAATAATAATAATCTTATTATCATTATACTTATAATTAATAAATAATTATATATCTAATTTAATTAATAAATTAGACACATCACTTTATTTAATTTATTTATTTCCTTTAAATTAAACAATTCATTTAATTTAACTAATTTTCTTAAATATTAAGCAATTGATTTAATTATTTTCTTACATATTAAAAACAATTGATTTAATTTAATTATTTTCTTAAATTAAATCCTTTAGATAAAATTATCAATACACAATTTAATTAACATTAATCAATTTATTTACTAAATTAATTCACCACAATTCATCAATTATTTATTTTTCTAAATAAATAAATTATTTTAAATATTTATTTAATTCCATAAATATTTAAATTAAATTACAAATTTTTCGATCGTTACATCCTTCCCTCCTTAAAAGGATTATGTCCCCAGAATCATAACTCAAAAAATTTATCCGTTACATTCTTCCCTCCTTAACAAGATTCTGTCCCCAGAATCGCTATACAAAATCAAGCAAACAACTTAGGATAATTCTTCATCATAACGCTTTCAAGTTTCCACGTAGCTTCTTCAGCATTGTGGTTCCTCCAGATTACCTTAACAGAAGGTATCACCTTATTCCTCAGTACTTGCTCTTTTCTGTCAATAATTTGAATAGGGACTTCTTCATATGATAAATCTTTCTCAAATTGTAAAGGCTCATATTCGATAACATGTTTATAGTCAGGCTTATATGGTCTCAATACCGAAATATTGAAAACATTATGAATATGCTCTAACTCCGGAGGTAAAGCTACCTCGTACGCCACTTCGCCAACTCGTCAAAGCACTTCGAAAGGTCTTATAAATCTAGGGCTCAATTTCCCTTTCTTGCCAAATCGAATTTTCCCCTTCCAGGGAGACACTTTCAAGAAAACATAACTACCGACATTGAATTCCCGATTTTGTCGATGTTGATCGGTATATTTCTTCTGTCTATCCTATGCAGCTATTAACCTTGCTCGAATTACCTTGATTATTTCGATAGCCTATTGTACCAATTCTGGACCCAATAGCTGACGTTCACCAACCTCGTCCCAACATAATGGAGTTCTACATTTCCTGCCGTATAACGCTTCGTAAGGAGGCATGCCAATACTTGCGTGATAACTATTATTATAAGCAAATTCCACCAATGGCAAATGGTCATCCCAATTTCCCTTGAAATCCATGATACATGCTCTGAGCATATCTTCTAGTGTTTGGATGGTTCTCTCACTCTGTCCATCGGTCTGAGGATGGTACGCTGTGCTCATTTTCAGCCGTGTCCCCAAACATTCTTGTAATCGTTTCCAGAAATTAGATGTGAAACATGGATCTCTGTCTGATATAATAGACACAGGTACACCGTGCCTTGAAATAATTGCCTTCACATACAACTTTGCTAACCGATCTAGGGTAAATCAAATCTTGATTGGCAAAAAGTGTGCCGACTTCGTTAGTCGATCAACAATCACCCAAATGGCGTTGTAACCTTGCTGAGTCGTTGGAATACCTACCACAAAATCCATTGTGATATGCTCCCATTTCCATTCTGGCATCTCTAACGGTTGTAATAATCCGCTTGGCCTTTGATGTTCAGCTTTAAATTTCTGACACGTTAAGCATTTTGCCACACACTCAGCCACATCCCTCTTCATATTTAGCCACCAAAAATGATGTTTAAGATCTTGGTACATCTTTGTACTCCCAGGGTGAATCGAATATCTTGAATTATGAGCTTCACTCAGAATTCCTTCTTTAACTTCTGGTACTTGCGGAACCCAAAGTCTCCCTTCGAATCGAAGTAACCCTTCCGAATTGATTTTAAATTTGTCTCCCTCACCTTCAGATATCTTCTGTTTTATCGTTTCGCAGTCTTCATCTTGAAGTTGTGCATTTCTCACCTTATCCACCAACGTTGAACTGTTTCCCATCTGGAACAACTTTTCATCGGACTCTGTCGGATATTTAATTTCCAACTCCATCTTAGCCATTTCCGACACTAGCTTCTCTTGATCAGTTAACATCTTAACTTCTCCCGTCCCTTCCTACTTAAGGCATCAGCAACAACATTTGCCTTTCCGGGATGATAGAAAATTTCGTAATTGTAATCTTTGATCAGCTCCAACCATCTTCTTTGTCGCATGTTCAAATCTTTTTGTGTAAAGATATACTTTAGACATTTATGGTCGGTATATATCTCACACCTCTCTCCCTAAAGATAATATCTCCAAATTTTTAGGGCAAACACTACTGCCGCCAACTCCAAGTCATGAGTCGGATACTCTTTCTCGTAATCTTTCAACTGACGAGATGCATACGCATAATAACTCGTAGTTTCGCATAAGCACACAACCTAGTCCTTTATGCGATCGTCACTATATACCACAAAATTTCACATATCATCGAGCAACGACAACACAGTGCGAGCTCAAACCTCTTCTTCAATTCTCGAAAACTTTCCTCACGGTCTCTGTCCAAATAAACTTAACTGCTTTTCTAGTTAAATTCATCAACGGAGTCGCTATCTTGGAAAAGTCTTGAATAAAACGCCTATAGTAACCCGCCAATCCTAAGAAACTCCTCACTTCTGACGGTGTCTTCGGCTGATCCCAGTTTATTACAGCTTCCACCTTTGATGGATCTACCGAAATTCCGTCCTTATCAATAACGTGTCCGAGAAACTATACACGTTCTAACCAAAATTCACATTTTGAGAACTTAGCGTACAACTTCTCTTTTCTCAACTCCAACGTCAATCTCAAGTGTTCAACATGTTCCTCTTTGGTTTTAGAATATACCAATATATCATCAAAAAATACCACCACAAATTTGTCTAAGAATGGTTTAAACACCCTGTTCATCAAGTCCATGAACGTTGCAGGTTCATTATTTAAACCAAAAGACATAACCAGAAACTCGTAATGACCATACCGAGTTCTGAACGTTGTCTTCGGCACATCCTCTGGCCTCACCTTCAACTGATGATAACCACTTCTCAGGTCTATCTTCAAGAAATACCTCGCTCCTTTCAACTGATCGAACAGGACATCGATTCTAGGTAATGGATACTTATTTTTAATTGTGACCTTATTCAATTCTTTGTAATTAATGCAAAGCCGCATCGTTCCGTCTTTCTTCTTAACAAACAACATCGGTGCTCCCCATGGCGAAACACTCGGCTGAATATACTTTTTTGTCAAGCAATTCTTGCAATTGCACCATCAACTCTTTCATTTCTACCGGGGCCATTCTGTACGGTGCTTTAGATATCGGGGTCGTTCCTGGTAGTAGGTCAATCATGAAATCTATTTGTCGATCCGGTGGAAGACCCGGCAAATCGTCTGGAAATACGTCTGCAAAATCTCTTATGATCGGTATATCTTCCAACTTCGCATTCTTCTTATGCGTATCGACTATATAGGCTAGGTATCCTACACATCCTTGTCTCAACTACCTCATGGCTTGCATCACCGTCAAACAACTTGCTTATCGAGGTGACTTGCTGCCATAAAACACAGCCTTTGACGGAGTCATAAGGTTAACACACTTTCTTTCGCAATCAATTATTGCTCCGTAATTGAATAACCAATCCATTCCCAGTATAACATCAAATTCACCAAGTCTAATTGGTATCAAATCTACCATCATCTCATGACCTTTTATAACCACTCCACAATTCCTATATATGAATTTAACAGGAATCACTTCCTTATTCGCAATCTCTATACTTAAGGGAAATTCTAATTCTTCCTGAGGAAAATCTAAGTTCTGAGAAAATTCATCGGATATAAACGAACAAGTAGCACCCGAATCAAATAGTACATAAGCATTAATACCATTAATCGGAATGATACCTGACACCACATCCTTAGATTGTACAGCATCCTGCACGGTCATATTGAAAGTCCTCGCAGTGGGTCGGCTTGATTGAGCTGGTCCAGTGATAGTCAATGCACCACCACTGTTGTTGTTTCCTTTTCCGCCACATGCACTTCCCGCTGGCTTCTTAGGGCAATCACGAGCCATGTGATCCTTCGAACCGTAGGTAAAACATGCTCCTTTCTTCAGACTAAAACAATTCGGTGCAATGTGTCCCTCCTTACCACAGTTGAAACACACTCTCTTTCCCTTCAAACATACCCCAAGATGGTTCTTCCCTTGAGATTCATGAAGCCTCAAACTTTTCTTCTGGCGATTTCCTTGTTGTCCTCCATGATTGAATTCTCGTTCCACTTCCTTTTCTGACTATTACTTCCAACATTACTACCACCCGCCTTATTCTCATTCTCATTCTTCCTCTTCTTCTGTTCTTGGTTGTACTTGGTCAAAGCATCGCTTCCACCTTCAGCGATAATTACCTTTTCCAGCACAGCCGCAAATGTGTTCAGCTGGAACATTGAAACCTTGCTGTAAAGCTAAGGCTTCAATCCTTGTTCTAATCTTCTTGCTTTGCGTTCATCAGTATTGACTTGATAAGTGGCAAACCTTGCCAACTCGTTAAATTTCGCAGCATATTACGGCACCGTCATCGTTCCTTGCTTCAGTTGCAGAAATTGCACTTCCAGCTGATTTCGAGAACTCACTGGAAAGTACATTTCAAAGAATATTTCCTTGAATCTATCCCACGCTATCACTCCTTGTCCTCCATGAACCTTGTTTTCTTGCTACCAGTAGCTAGCTTCAGACTTCAGCATAAACGTTGCGAACGCAGTCTTTTGATCTTCATTAACTCTAGCAATGTCGAACACCTTCTCCATTTCCATGATCCAGGTTTGGGCTTCCACTGGATTCATAGACCCTTGAAATTCTGGTGGTCCAACCGCTTTGAATTCATTGAAAGTCGTGACTTGAGCTTGCGGCTGATTCGCAAGTGCACCCGTCAACAAAGCTACCAACTGCTAAACCGGATTAGCGTTGGTCTCATTGTTATTATTAGTAGACCCCTCAGGAGGTGCTTTCTGACGTGGTTGTCTTCTTCTAGGAGGCATTTTCTGTTAAAATATACGTTTATTAGCTCATTACTCAACTTCTTGGGTATTTAAAGTTTAAGTTAAACTTTACAAGATTAAAGCTTTAACACATAACATTTCAAACAAACTTTCATTCATTCATAACATTTTTAAAACATACTCAAAATAGCATAGCCGTTATAATTATTCACTTTCCTGAACTAAACAAGTTCCAGGATTACATACTCATATTATCCATTTATTCATCTCAAAATAAGGGATTCATAGTTTATTTATTCACATAATTGACCACATATTATTGTCTATCTTATTCTATCTAGGCATATTAAGACATCGCAAGGATTCCCGACGTTCTTCCTCCATGATACGATACGTCGTTCTATGATCCATCACGATACATCATTCTACGATCCATCACGATACGTCGCCTAATATAAGCTTTATAATTCACCTTCAACCCGTGTAAACGTCAATTTTTATTCATTTCATAACTTGTTTAAATAACCATTTAAAATCTTCACATTTAGTATTATATTACAATCTGTTATTGTAGGCCATATTATGATTTAACATCTTTATCATGCATTCTAAACTAGATTAGGCCCTTGTATTATAGCCTACAAATAAGCGAGAATACTGCGCCTCTTCTCGAGGTACGCACTAGCAGCTTTTACTTTCTAAGCTTAGCACTAAGCAAGCCTTCAAGCTGTTGGTGCAAACTCGTATAGGCCATACATAGTATGCACCATTTATTTCTCGCATGTGGTACCGGTATGATTCTTGTTTATACATAAACGAAGCTGCGGTTTACTTGACTCTGTATCACAACACACTCCAATATCTCCCAATTTCCATAGAAAATCACAAAGCTTAACAACTAAAACTTTGTAATAACATTAATAAACGTGCAATTCATCATTCTAACTACATAAACCTTATATATAATTAACTTTTAAGGATCAAACCCACATTTTTTCTAATTCCTTCACTTTTCACACTTTTAGCGAATTTGATTGCCACAACTTCGTTTCTTAACCAATTGACACGATTCAAATTATGTTGTTTTCGTTTATTGATGTACTAACACAATCTAACATCAATTTATAGATTATATCAAGCATAGGGCATCAAATTTTGGACTTAAACAAGCCATTTTCATACCTATATAACATTGATATTTAACCTTTCTTCTTTAAACCCAATTTCACGTATTTGATTACTAACCATTGTGTATAGATAACAATAACATATTCTACAAGATTATTATACACACAAATAACCCACGTCTTACAATCAAGAATTTAACAAAATCCATATTCCAAAGAATGAAAATTACAAAAAATAAAAATTAGAGTTAGGGGTAGATTATACCTTAATCCTTTGATGTTAACAAGGTTCTAGCAAATCCTTCTTCTTTAACTCTCAATTCTATGTAATTCTCTCTTTCTCACCAAGCTCTCTCTATTTCTCTGTTATCTAGCCTTAGGCCAAAAACATGCGTAGATATAAACTGAAGGCTTCCCATGTACTCACGTACTTCAGTTTTAATACCCAAACAGGTTGAGTCGGTTAAAATAAGCCAAAGGCCACAAGGCCTTGTTTAGCTATCCAAAATTCTCCTCTTCCTGATTATTTTTATAATATTTATATTATATAGTTTTACTTGTCACACATGTAACAAATTTAAATAACTTACAATTATAATTATAATAATTATAATTTTATTATAATTATACTTATGATTAATAAATTATTATATATCTAATTTAATTATTAAATTAGATTAGAACATCATTTTATTTAATTTAATTATTTCCTTAAATATTAAGCAATTCATTTAATTTAATTATTTCATTAAATTAAATCATCAAATAATAAAATTACCATTAATCAATTTAGTTAACGTATTACACACTTAACTAAATTATTGCACCACAATTTCATCAATTATTTAATTTTTTCTCAATAAATAAATTATTTAAAATATTTATTTAATTCAATAAATATTTAAATTAATTAAAAATTTCTTGATCGTTACATTAATAATATTAGTAAGTAAATAATTTTTTTAAATAATTAATATTAATGATTGATTAAAATATTATTAAAGGATCTGATAATATTTGTAAATGATTAAAATATTATTAAAAGATTAATAATATTAGAAAGTAAATAAAATACTATTAAATGATTAATAATATTAGTAAGTGATTTAAGTATTATTAAAGGATTAATAATATTTGTAAATGATTAATAATATTAGTAAGTGATATAAATATTATTAAAGGATTAATAATATTTGTAAATGATTAAGTTATTCTCAAGTGATTAATAATATTAAGAAGTGGATTAAGATATTATTAAATGATTAATAATATTAGATGAGAATTTTTAGATGATGATTAAGTGAATAAAATATTATCAAAGGACGATAATATTACTAATAAGTTAAGGAATTATCTAATGTTTGATTATGTGGCTATTAGATAATTTATTTTACGAATAGTTGTATTATGAGTTAAGATATGTTATACTAATTGAAAGTTCTATCTTATTAATGATATGTCTTTTCTAAGATATTAAATTAGATTGCTTAGCTAGGGGTATGTATCAATAAATTATCGAACCGGACTGGCCCACCGAGTTTGGTTCCTTCCTTTGATCAACGTTAGCCACCCAAGTGTTTGGCCTCTAGAAGTGATCCACCAAAAAAGAATAAAGATTCAAGAAGATGAGTTTTTTGCAAAACCCTAATTTTCTATCTCTCATAGAAAAGGAGCGTACTCTCCAACAATTGGAATCACGTATATCTGATATCTGATATAAGACTCCTCTTATAAAGATATCAGGTAACCCTATTTAATTAAAATAATGTATTATTTATTTAATTAAATTCATTTAATTAATTGGGCTTCCTAATCTTATTAGGAATAATTAATTAAATTCCTTTAACTAATTTTGCCTCCTAATCCTATTAGGAATAAATGAGAGTACTTATATTAAATTAATTCCTAAACTCTTTTAGAAATTAAAATAATAATAATTGTAATAATATTAATAAGACTCCTCTTATTAATTTATATTTAATATTTTAAAATATTAAATAATAAATATTAAGCTATTTAATTTACTCTATCACCATAGATTAAATTAAATATACTTAACATATTATTACGATTATGCAATTAACTTCTTAAACAATTATTCTTTCTTTTATGGTGTGACCCTTTAGGTTCTCCATATTAAACCGATTGTGAATAAATCAATTAGAATAATTCTAATCTTATTTAAATAAATAAATTAAACTATTAATTTATTTAAATAAATAATATTTATTCTACAATAGGGATAAGCCTCCCTAGCGATCAGCGACTTTCCAGATAATATAGATTTTAAAATTAATCATAAAAGAACTTTTGAGTAAATAGTTACCGTACAATTCAATCCTTCCACCATAAAATGTCCCAATTAAATATAAGACATGGAATTACTGTCAAGTCTTATTTTATTTAATTATATGTATTTCGACTCTTAAATGCACAACTCCAAATAATGTAAATTAGAAACTCCTTTCTAATTTCATTTTGCCTTGGCCAAGGACTACTGATTGTCATTTATCGAATCACATAGGATATTTCTCTTCTTTTACTAGAAGTGGTAGATTCTTTATTGATCATACATTATTTTCATGTACAACTTATTATACCCGAGCATACCTTTTGATATACCCTAAGGGTCTTAAGGAATAAGTCAAAGTATAACTTATCATACACAAGATACTATGATGATCTCAAGTCCAATGATCACTTGTACTACTATCACTACAGGAATTCCTATTGACAGACAAGTAAAACTCCATTAGGTATTCCTTAGCGAGCCACGTTCAGTGAACTTATTCTCTAATAAGCACCTACATACTTGCTTTAGTCTCTCCACACAAATGATCATGAGATCAATCATTCTCATCCAATGAGCAAGCAACATATGTACCAATCTATCCAGATTCACTAATCCCCAATTTAGTAATCCATCGATTGGGAAATATTTTAGTTTTAAGCTTTCTAAGAATTTAGATCTCATTAGAATGATCATCATCATTATTCTAAAAGCATTGCTTAAAACTATGGGTTTATCACATATTATAAAACAACATCATATAGATAATTAAAAGCATTTAATAAATTAATACTGAATAAGATTGTTACAAAGTATATGCTTTATCATCAAACATGATTAGCTTGGGTGCATACTACTTTCAATCTCCCACTTGCACCAAAGTCAATCGTCATGGTATCTCATACACTTCTTCTCTAAGTGACGATTATCCTGCTGTTGGATAAGCTTTAGTTAATGGATATGTAATGTTGTTCTTGAGAGTCCACTATCTCTATAGTGATTTTCCATTTTAAAAATGATTCCTATAATCAAATGAAAGTGCCACAACACATGTTTAGTTCCAAGATGAGACTTAGGAACTATTTCTAGTTCTGTAATGAACTTTTATCCAAATAATCAACTTGTAGCTTCATTTACAGCTATATACTTTGTCTTTATCACTAAGCTAGCAACTTTTTGCTGTTTGGAACCTTTCCAATTCACTACACCACAGTTCAAGGTAACGCTTTACCTTAAAGTAGATTTTCTGTCGTCTTGGTCTGTCTAAAAAACCTGAGTCTGTTAAGCCCTCTAGTTTTAATTTAGACACACCATAAATTTTAATCACATCCTTAGTGTCGGTTAAGTACATAAGATGTTTTTCACTGTCTTACAATGATCTACTCCAGAATATGACCGATCATCATCTGGTCTCGTATATTTCATTGTATACATGATTGTCACTCATGCAATCTCTCTATTCAGGAGTCTATGGGGACTATTAAGAGAGATACACTCCATGGCTCATCAACATGAGACATCTCTTGGAGTTTCCCATGCTAAACGACTTTAGCATCAAATGAATATACGTTCCTTGGGTTAAGTCGAGCATCCTCTTGAATCTATCTATATAGATTTTATCCCCAATTAATAAACTCTTCCCAAATCATTCATGGAGGAATGTTTAGACAACTTTATCTTTACTGATTGTAGCATTAGTATGTCATTCCTTATCCGTAATATATCAACATATAATACTAAGAATGTCACGACGCTCCCACTGACCCTTTTGTACACACTAGGTTCATTCTTGTTTTTGATAAAATCAAACTCTTTTGATTGTCTCATCAAAAAAAATATTCCATATTTGAGAAGCTTGCTTCAATCCATTTCTTTGAGTGTCTACAACTCTTACCTCATTATATGTAACTAGATCATCATCTTCTATGATGTGTACCTCATCATCATCATCATCATCTATGATGAATCCATACCTCTTAGGTATCTTTGGTACTATTCCAGATTTATGATTCGGTTGTGGTACAATAGGTCTATCTACAGGTTCCTCTTATTTGACTTATAGTGTTTTGTGGTTCTTGAACTCTTCATGATGTATTATCCTCTCACTAGCCCCTTCAATGATAAACATCTTTATCTTAGAAGGCATCGTGTTTTTTGCAACAAACACCTTTATCTTAGAAGGCATCGTGTTTTTTGCAACAAACACCTTTTGCTAAGCAGGATTATAGAACATATACCCTAAACTTACTTTAGGATGTCCCACAAATCTGTACTTGTCAAATTTTATCCCAAACTTATCCTTTTGAAACCTTTTCACATAAGTTGGACAACACCTTATCTTAACATACTTAAGATTAGGAATCCTCCATGTCCATAACTTTTATGGAGTCTTGGGGCCGGATTTTGAGGTTACCTTTTTGTAAATATGCAGCCATTTCTAGGGCATGACCCTAGAATGATACTAGAATGTCAGTAAAATCATTATGGACCGTACCATATCCAATAAGGTACGATTTTTCCTTTCAGATACATCAATCAATTATTGCGTATTAGGAGGCGTCCATTGTGAGAAAACCATTTGAGATGATCTAGAAACTCATTACACAAGTATTCCTTCCTTGATCCGGTCAAAGAAACCTAATACTTTGCCAATTTGTTTCACTTCTGAATTCTTTGAACCTTTCAAATAATTAACACTTGTATTTCAGCAAAACACACATTCAACTCTTTGAATGATCATCTCCTTTTCTTAAACTAATTTGTTCAATATGCAAAATAATTTTTCACGTAAGTCAAGTATACAAATTCTATTAAGTAATATTCCAGTTCTATACAAAACATTATTATTATAAATAGAATAACAATTGTTCTTAAATATAATACCAAAGATTTCATTGTCCAATAACAAAATGGAAATAATATTTCTAACGAGAACTGGAATACAATAACAATTTATTGACTTAATAGATTTGTCTGTAGGCAGTGCTAAACTATAAGTTCTTATGGCTAATGCAGCAACCTTTGCTTCATTTCCCACACATAGGATTACTTATCTTTGTTTAGCTTTCTACTTCTGCTTGGTCCCTTCATAAATCAATATTTATGATAACCAAAGTCAGTATCCAATACCCAAGTAGAACCTTGACTTAAAGAAAAATTTATTTTAAATCATGAACAAAATTGTATTTGTAACTGAAACTTCACTAAGCTTCTTCTAGTTATCCTTTGCAAGATGCTTCTTGTAGTTTCTTTTCCAGTGTCCAGGCTTATTGCAGTGGAAGCAAACTCCTTTGCTATCTGTATCAATTTTGTTCTTATTGATCCTTTGTTTTTGCCTTTCTATTTACCTTCTTTGAATCGTTCTTCTTTTCAGAAAATCATTTGGCCCCTACCAGTAAGACTTGGTCTTTCTTGATTGGAAAGTGACTCAACATTTTTCAGCATGTTAAGAAAATCAGCGAGGCTGATATCTAGCTTGTTCATATGAAAAATTCACAACAATTGTGAAAGGAGTCCGAGAGTGAGTGCAAGATCAAATCTCGGCTCAACTCTCCATCCATGAAAAAACTTGTTGTCCTAATTGATCAATCAAATTGATAATGTTAAGGACTTTTATTTGTATTATAGCGTCATCGGTCATTCTAGATCGGAAGAACTCCTTAAATATCCGATATCTATCAGTCCTACTTTCCCCACCATCAATTACTTGATGTACAGGAATATAGTAGGAGCATCCATAGTTTTATGCTGACGTTGAAGCTAGTTACTCATGGATTAGAGCATGATGCATTGATCCAACTGTGCATCATCTTGCCACTGTCTAAAACTAGCAATCTCTTCCTCAGATGCATTGTCTACAACCATTGCAAGGATAAGCGTATTAAAGACATAAGATAGCTTTTCAGCCGTGAGAACTTTTTTCAATTTCCTTAACCAACCCGTTTAATACGGTCCGGTTAAATAGCATCTAATATGCTTCACAGTGATAGTAATTTAGACATTGTAAAATTTTGTAAATAAATTTTTAATTAGCAACATTTTAGCATACATTCTTTTATTAATTACCAAAATAAATTAGTTCTTGTTTTAAATTGGTATCTCACACTATTTTCTTCAAACTATATTACCCTCACTATATATAGTTCGGCAAATCTAATTAAAGATATGCTAGTGAGAATAAGGATTCCCTTTCAAATGTATATAGCCTTGTGTGTGAACAACAAACTATATATAAATAAATAGGTGGACAACTCTTGGCAATTACATCAACTATGTAACTCCTTGTATTTTGCCTCTTAAATCATAATGGTCAAGTGTGTGCATATCTGAACTATAATGATTTAAGTTAAGTCAGACCCAGCATTTCCATATAAGTGAAAAGAAAACTACAACCCTTGCGTGTGGACAACAAAGTAGTAATGTTCAATTCCTTATAAACATCATATGTAATAAAAACAACATCTTAAATATTTAATACTTGTCTTGTGTGTGCACAACAAACTCATATTAAATATTCAATACTCTATTGTTTCTATCATGCTAGAAGGCGACATTCGATATTCCAAATATCTTTGAACGTTACAACTTAATATAAAATATTTGAGGAGTTTGTAATTAATTTGTCTCATCTTGTTTAGCACGCATGGACATATATATATATATATATATATATATATATATATATATAAAATACGCGTCATATTAATTAACATGCGAAGCATGTTTGCATAATATATAATATATAGTATAAGCATGCACATATAGAATAATATATTCTACCTGAATTGATTATGGACTTTTATTCTAGTTTGGTTCACTAGAGCCACCAAGTGAACCAAAAGGTCAAACTCTAGGGGTGCAAGAATTAATATTTAAATATAACTATTATATTTAAACCCGGGTTCCATTACAAACGGGTCTTCAAGCGCTCTTTGCTCATTGATCTCCAATTCTTCAAAATTAATTCTAACTATTCTTATTACAAAACTATTTAAAATAAATAGAAACCTTGATCAGCAGTCAAGGGGAAGTACATAGGAGGGAATTAGAATTTATATTAAGAAAAATTAGAGAAGACGAGGTACGCAGACGCCATTTAATAAAACTCATACATTCATGCATCCAACTAAAATAAAATCTAATCACATTGGTCAATAGTCCATAATTAATCCCATTTATTATCATACACATCACCATATGTATTAATAAAAAACATTCATCTCATGAATAATAAACATTCAATATATATATTGATATCATTTAATGGGCAAATTTAGTTAGTATAAAATCTAATTTTGAATCAAAATAAACTCTTTTATTTTAATCTAAATTTAAATCAAAATAAACCTCTTTTATTTTAATTTATCCAATTTTGAATAAAATAAACTATTTTATTTTAATCAAAATCTTTAATCAAAATAAACTCCTTTATTTTAATTAATTATGGAATTCAATTTCAAGTAAAAAAAAATCTCTATTAAAGGAAACACGGATTTTCTTTCCTATTCACAAATAAACTCCTTTATTTTGAATAATATGAAATCTTATTCCATATCTAAATAAACTCCTTTATTTAAGGAAATACGGATTCTCTTTCCTATTCACAAATAAACTTCTTTATTTTAAATAATATGAAATTTTATTCCATATCTAAATAAACTCTTTTATTTAAGGAAATATAGAATCCAATTTCAACTCCAATTGGTTATCATAGAATTCAATTCCAACTCTAATTAGTTAGCATGAAATCTAATTTTAAAATTAAAATAAAATTTTTATTTTAAGATTAAAATAAACTTTTATTTTAATAATAAAATAATAAGACTATTATATATAAATACTGAAATCATACTACATCATATATATTATAATTGCAGTACATCAGTACTATAGTGATTCACGTGAATCATAATAATATATATGACATCCTGATAGCTTTTGAATAAGGAATTAAGGATTATATCATATATAATATATAACCTGAAGCAATACATGATTCTATATAGTAATCATATATATAAGATACATGAATGGTATATTTATATCATAAATGTGAATCACATATATAACGGTTTTATACATATATACACGATTCCCGAATAACATTTTTAACGTGAATCACGAAATTTCAAAACAGGTATACGAAAATATATAACGATTTTTCCTATTTTTAAATTTTAAATAAATTTTATACAATAAAATTGTGCCCAATTAAATTGTTCTAAATACATATTAATATACATATCAAATTAAAACAATTAATAATTTGCATAAAGGTTTGGCTCTGATGCCACTGTTAGGTTTGTAATATTCATGAACGCAATCAAATTGCATAAAGTAAGCGGAAACGTGTAAAAATTAGAGTTTAAAATTTTACAAACCATATATCCGAATCATCTTTTATGCACAATTATTAAATAAACGAAAAGATATGAAGAACAAGAATCATACCCTTGAAGATTCGAGCTTCCTCAGATACAAATTCACCTCCAATCCTTTTCGCGTTCAACTTAAATCCATCGGGTTTGGTTCCTTCCTTTGATCAACGTTAGCTACCCAAGTGTTTGGCCTCTAGAGGTGATCCATCAAGAAAGAATAAAGATTCAAGAAGATAGGTGTTTTGCAAAACCCTAGTTTTCTATCTCTCATAGAAAAAGAGCGTACTCTCCAACAATTGGAATCATGTATATCTGATATCTGATATAAGACACCTCTTATAAAGATATCAGGTAACCCTATTTAATTAAAATAAGGTAATATTTATTTGATTAAATTCATTTAATTAATTGGGCTCCCTAATCTTATTAGAAATAATTAATTAAACTCCTTTATCTAATTTTGCCTCCTAATCCTATTAGGAATAAATGAGAGTACTTATATTAAATTAATTTCTAAACTCTTTTAGAAATTAAAATAATAATAATTGTAATAATATTAATAAGACTCCTCTTATTAATTTATATTTAATATTTTAAAATATTAAATAATAAATATTAAGCTATTTAATTTACTCTATCACCAAAGATTAAATTAAATATACTTAACATATTATTACGATTATGCCATTAATTTTTTAAACAATTATTCTTCCTTTTATGGTGTGACCCTTTAGGTTCTCCATATTAAACCGGTTGTGAATAAATCAATTAGAACAATTTTAATCTTATTTAAATAAATAAATTAAACTATTAATTTATTTAAATAAATAATATTTATTTTACAATAGGGATAAGCATCCCTAGCGATCAACGACTTTTCAGATAATATAGATTTCAACATTAATTATAAAAGAACCTTTGAGTAAATAGTTACCGTACAATTCAATCCTTCCACTATACAATGTCCCAATTAAATATAAGACATAAAATTACTGTCAAGTCTTATTTTATTTAATTATATGTATTTCGACTCTTAAATGCACAACTCCAAATAATGCAAATTAGAAACTCCTTTCTAATTTCATTCTGCCTTGGCCAAGGACTACTGAGTTGTTATTTATCGAATCACATATGACATTTCTCTTCTTTTACTAGAAGTGGTAGATTCTTTATTGATCATACATTATCTCCATGTACAACTTATTATACCCAAGCATACCCTTTGATATACCCTAAGGGTCTTAAAGAATAAGTCAAAGTATAACTCATCATACACAAGATACGATTTGGAAAGAAGAAAAAGTTAAGTCCAAGGTTTATAGGACCTTTTGAAGTATTAAAACGGGTGGGAGAGGTAGCCTATGTAATAGCATTACCTCCAAACCTAGAACGAATACATAACGTGTTTCACGTATCTGTGTTACGTCCTTATAAGCCGGACTATAAGCATGTAATCGAGTATGAGCCGATTCATATCGAGAAAGACTTAACGTACAAAGAATCGTCGATTCAAATCATCGATAGAAAAGACCAGGTCTTGCGGAACAAAGTAATACCATCGGTAAAGGTATTATGGAAGAATCATGATACCGAAGAAGCAACGTGGGAATTAGAAGAAAAGATGAAAAAAAAAATTCCTCAATTATTTAAGTCAAGTAAGACGAGATTTTGGGGACAGAATCCTTAAAAGGGGGGAAGGATGTAACGATCGAGAAATTCAGATTTTATTGAAAAATAATTTTATTGAATTAAATAATAAATAAAATTATATTCTATGTGTTATTAAGATGGTTGTCATTATATAACCTAATGATGTTAGAATGTCGTAGTATTTGAGCTACGTGGGGGAATTATAGTGTTTAAATTTCCAAGACGAAAATAAAAGTTTTTCGAGAAATTTTCCGAAAACCACTATTCATCGTTATTTGCTCGGGAATTATTTTTGAATTTTCGAGAAATACATAATGATAGAATGTCAAGGTAAGATGGATTATGTAATAATAATCGAAGTATGGAAAATGAAATATTTCGCTTGCGGACTTAAATTGAGGATGTTAAGGAAAGTGATTTATTAATAAGTTAAGTAATGATCGTATGATACATGAGTATTGTATGAGATAATGAATATGAGTATAATACAATATATTATATGAGTTCATATGAATGACGGTATATCGTATATAACTAAGTTGTATATAAATTAGAATACGAGAATGATAAGTCAACAATACGTATATGTATTGAGCAATGATATTGGACTTGTAAGATTGGTTAGGAATTTGTTCAAGCCCAAGTGAATAAATGGTAAGGCCCAAATGTTAATTAATGAACAAGTTAATGTTTATTAATGCAAGCCCAAAGGTTAAGTTAATCTAAGCCCAAGCTAGGATCCAACGAGTTGATTGACCCATGGAGCAAACCATGTTAATGTGGTTAATCTTGGTGATCAAGCATAATGTGTAATGACCAAGGAAGAGATAAATGTTGTGCTTAGAAAGTAATGAATAGTAAGGAGGTGGCTTAAGGAGGTTGGTTGGTATACTGACTAAACTACCTTAACTTTGGGAATTCTATAAATAGAGGGAAAATGCTAGTCATTTATTAATTGTTCAAATCATCCAACAAACTTATAAAGTGCTTAAGTGTTAGAGAGAATAAGCAACAATAAGTTACTTCCATTTGTAAGAAGAAGAAGAAGACTTTTTATAAGAACTACAAAGGGTAAGACTTCTTCTCCATTTATATTCTATCTCTACCATGATAGGTTGATAAGAAAAGTATGGAATAGTGAGCATGGATGTTAAGAAGTAAGAAGAATGATTAATTAAATGAACTTAAGTCGCTTAAGTCAGAAATAAGTCATTTAAACTAGCATAAGTTATAAACTTATGAAGAAGTAATATGAACTTGTTATGAGTTTATCTTAAGAAGTAGTATGAAAGTAAAGAATTTGTATGAATATATATCATGTATACATGAATGAAACAATGAATTGAGAACATATAAGGATGATGATTAAAAGACTTTAATTATCATAAGTGATGAACAAAGAAGCTATAAGTAGGTTATACTTTAATAAGTTATAAGCTCATAAAAGAATAAGTCAAAATCCAACATGAAAAATAAGTTGTTGTATTACGTATGTTGAGATGTTCACATGATGAATTGAATTCCTTTGAAGTAATGAACAAATCATAAGTAATGAAGATTTGTCGAAAATTGCACGATTTGACGATAATCATCGAATTCGTGAAATTCTCAAAATAGAAGTCAAATTTTGTGTTTGAATTCAGAAATGTAGGTTTTCAATGGAGATAAGTCATATTTGGCATTATAGATTTGTGAACTCGAAAATGACAGAATTCTGACTTAGAACGAAGAAACGAGCGTTGAACGTTCACGAACGTTTATCGTTTTCGTTAAAAATGAACTAATAGGTGAATTTTTAGCAAACAAAGTCAAATAGATAAAATTCTTGCATGAATGCGTAAAGTATGTAATTTGTGAACCGTAAGCTTTTGAACGAGCCAATTCGGACTTATAACGAAGAAGTTATGAGCCCGGAAAGTTCGCAAAGTTGACAAGCTGTAAAAATTTTACGGTGCATGAGCTAGCCAGCGTGCCAACCAAAAGGATTTGTCATTTAGCCAGCAAATACCGTGAATAGTTTATAACCTCTTTGGAAAGTGGTGGCCGCCAGTCATGACCATCGAGTAAGGACTTCGCATCACAAACGCCAAGTCCGGACTTTGCTCTCAGTAATCTCATGGCAAGCGCCACTTAAGGAGAACAAGATGGCGCCGCAACACTAGCCCTAAATCACAGATAGTAAGGAATGTTTGGAAGTACAATGAAAGGAATGGAATTAATTCAAAGTGAACCTATCTTAAGGAACTTGAAGTAACATTGTTAACATTTTGTTAAACCTTAAGGATAGTATGAGAAGGTTGATAATAACCTAATCAAATATGAATGTAAGAATAAAGATAAGCCGGAATTGATAGTAATCAAATCTAATACATGATTAGATTGAGATGAAGGGTAAGATATAGTTGTATACATACTTGATTATATATGACCTAATGTGAGGCGTTATGTGATCATGTATTATAGAGACTTGAAAGACTCAAACATAAAGTAATTATATCGTAGCAGACGCTGAAGGCAAGTATTCTAACCCTTGTCTCAGTTCAATCTGAACAAGCTTTGTAATTCATGTATCCTTACGCATGAATTGATGTGTGATGAAGTTAAAGCTAATTCTTTCGGCTAGACTTAATGCATTTGGTGGATTATTGATAATCTATCCATCTACTATCAAATGTTGTTATCTTTTGTCAACTACTCGATATGGTTTTCAAAAGAAGATTGAGTATGATAAACAAATGTTTTTCGTCTTACGACAGGCACGTGAAGTTGCCACAAATTAAACGTACATACGTTTAATGAATGTAGTGTTGATCAACATAGAGTACTATAGGTTGATCACCTGGAAGTGCTCGTAAGTAATACCGGACTTACAGACTTAGTGCTGGGTTGTCCTTTTCAAAGAAAGAATGAAATACTCAAGGTCTTGGACCGGGGTTTATGTTTTACTGGATATTATTCATTGTGCAACAGTTTGAAAGAAAGATGAAGTGCTATTTTGAATTATCAATAGTACTTCATAACTATTATTCAGTTATTGAAGATATACGATTCTTATGTGTCAAGCATGTTGTTATTGAATTATCATACTTGCTGAGCTAGTTATGCTCACTCTTGCTTGAACCATATGAATACAGCTAAAGACTGAACGTCCCGAAGGATCGAATAAGGATAAAGGAAAGGCTAAGGCAGATCGTTAATCGGTCTATATAATAGTATAGTTTTATTGTTGTAATGTATTTTGATATTATGACAAAGAACCTTTGTAATGGGTATAGAACCTGGGAAATGTAAATATTACTTTGAATATATATAAGTCATGTTTGTTCTTTTGAGGCTTTTCAATTGAATGAATGTATGAATGGTAGTACCGTATTGCACCATATGTCGGGTTGGAAGATACCCGGATTTGGGGGCGTTACAAGCAAGCAACGTATGTACCAATCTATCTGGATTCACTAATCCCCAATTTAGTAATCCAATGATTGGGGACTATTTTAGTTTTAAGCTTTCTAAGAATTTAGATCTCATTAGAATGATCATCGTCATTATTCTAAAAGCATTGCTTAAAACTATGAGTTTATCACATATTATAAAACAGCATCATGTAGATAATTAAAACCCTTTAATAAATTAATATTGAATAAGATTGTTACAAAGTATATGTTTTATCATCAAACATGATTGGCTTGTGTGCATACTACTTTCAATGTTAAGATCTCATAACTAGATACAAGGGACTGTAACAGCTCATAGTTTGAGTATGATGAACCACAATATAAATTCTATAATTTATCAATGAAGATTCACATAGCATAGATCAATAGGCTAAAAAAGAATATCATCAAATTGATATAAGTAATTTATGTTCTTTCTAAAGAATATGAAGGCAGATGAAAAAAGTCACATGCCCTCTTCATAGAAAACCAAAACCTTAGTTTAGTCTTTGCCTATCCCATATGTTCTGCCGGCTACACACAATTCTCTTTAAAAAATATTTATAAAGAAATTTTGACAACCATAAATTGATAAAAATAAATAGTAGTGCTCTATCCAATGTTGAGCTTGTTAAAGAAAGTGGTGCCTCTTAAAACCCCCAATAATTGGGTTAAGAAAATTTATATATAATAACACCACTAGAGGAAGATGAAGCTAAAACTCTACCAAGTGGCCAAGATTATTTCAATCAGTTACATCCCAGGACCAAAGGTTAAAACTCTACCAAGTGACCAAGATTATTTCCATCAGTTACATCCAATGGCTAAAGGTTAAAACTCTATTAAGTGGCAAAGATTATTTCCATCAGTTTATAACATAATTACTCTACCTTAGAAAAACAAAGAAAGCTTACCAGACCACCACCAAAATAAACAAACCACCAGAAAAAAAGCCCTAAACACCCATATGCCATATATAGGAAAATCGACATAAATTGAGAGAAATCAATTGACTAAATCTCAAAATAAACTCAAAATTACCTAAGAAAAATTTGGATTCTGGAGTTGGAGAGGCATGCAACAGTGATGCGGCGAGTCAGCGACTAACGACTAAAGATTGAAGACTGATCGGAGGCCGGTGGGAGAGGAATGGATGGATCGGAGAATTCGAGATGGAAAGAAAAAGGTTCCAGATGAATGGAGACAAAGGTTCGAGATGGATATGGTCTAAGGACTGAGGTTTGAGATGGGAGAGAAAGGTTTGTGAATAAACTCAATAAAGGTTGATGCTAAAGAAAAAGACCGAAAGTGATATATTTAATATTATTAAATAAATCTGTACAACTGGCTCGGTTCAGTATATATCGATCGAGTCAAACCCCCTACTGAACCTAGTCCAGAAAATTTGGTATGTACCAGCCAGCATATCGAGATAGAAATGTTATTATGCATCTGAATAGGCCAGGTTACTTTATCTTTGAATCGACCGATTCGAACTGGTTCAATTTTCCTAAAAACCAAATATACTAATTTTTTAAACACCTCTATGTTTATCGGTAATCATCGGAGCAGGCAAGTTTCCTAACTCAAACTTAAGTAATTATTTTCAAGCATGTCAGTGGTTTAATTATTGTAAATTATTCCACCATCCATGTTAATTATTGTTATTCGCACTTAGTACAAGTCTTATATGTTTATCAGGTATAAAAGAGTGATCACCTTGATTACCAATGTATTTATTCATGGTCATTGTTGGTCACTCAGCATTATTAATTTAGTTATTCATTTATTGAACTTAATTCTCATTCTTTCATAATTTTTATATATTGTTGAAAAATTTAAAAGCTATATTCTTTTTCCAATCATGATATATCTATCTTTTATTTAAACTGATGGAGCAAAGTAGTTTCTCACCCTTGCTATATCATGATGTTTATTTAATTAAGCCCGAGTGCTTCAAGAAGGTCAAAGGCAAAGGAAAAATTCAGGAGTAATTTAATATATGTTTAATTAAAGTGTTACCTATGTAAATTCTTATGTAAACCTTTTGATAAATTAAGGTATTTGTATTTAGTTAAGGTTGGTAGACCTTAGGATTGATGAATAATTTTTTGTAATAAACAACTTATGTTTATATATTCCGCGTTAGTTATAGAATGTGTAAGAAGATGATGTATCGTGACGCACCAGGTTTGAGTTTCAAAAGTTCCAAATTTGGGGGCGCTACAATCTCACCTTTTCCCATTTGCATTGTTCACAAATCAAAGACGGGTGAATTAACCTACCCATGGAACCTCCTTGTATGGTATAGCGGATCGAATCGTGTATCACCTATTCCACATCCATAATTTTCCCTTTTACAATCGCATAAAGAAAAATGACCATCTCCTAAACCCCGTCGCTCCTATGCATTGTGGGCATCATCTTTGCACATATGAAACTGTATTATGCCTTCCCGTATCTGTCCAGTTCCTTGTTTGAAAAAGTGGCAGCCCTCTGTTCCTCCCTTCACTTCCACTTCGCCCCCGGTCGACATAAACATTATTTGACTTCAACCAAATTGAGGTCATTATGGTAGTAACAAGTGGACTCATCATCAGTGACAATACCCTTAAGTTGATAGTATGAATTGATGCTCTCTGGGTCGAACAAAATCAGTTTACCCCAAGCTTGAATAACAAATACCTCTGTTTCCTTAGCGTTGGTGTAGAATTAATTAACAATTGATACCAAGTCACCTCTACTTGCTTAGTGAATTCCCACCGTCTTATTTCCGTAATTATTACGGTTAACTGGCCTATTTTAATGGAATCGGGTTGCAAGCCACTCTCCTAAATCAATTTCTTTAGGAACCTCTTGGAAGCCTCCAAGCTCACAAACAATTTCTTGTCATATTGTTTGGATAATTGTTATTGTGAGCTTTAACCCCTGTGTTGTTTAGGAGGCATGATAGATTTTTGATGCAAAAAAAATGCAACAAACAATTCCCGGTCCAAACAACAACTAAAGCACAATCTTGCCCACAAAATTCTTTATTCAGGTAATTTATCGAACAGGTTATGTGCAAGCCCAAGTTTCCCCTGAATTTTCAATCTTTCACTTCCAAAGACCCTCCCAAATTCGACTAATCTACAAGTACAATCATATCCAATTCAATGATGTATGTGATGCCCCCAAATTCGGGTATCTTCCAACCCGACATATGGTGCAACATGGTACTCATAATCGTACAATCATTCCATTGAAACCACAACACAATGAATGTATTAACTATCTTCTTATTACAATCACAATAAAATCCTTTCCCAGGTTCATAAACCGATTACATCATTTGTTGTTCATAAGTATAATACATACAACCATACTTATCTATTACAAGATATTTAACTATCCATCTTAGCCTTGCCTTTATCTCTCTTAGAATTCTCAGTACGTTCAGCTTTAGCTGCAATCATATAATTCAAGCAAGAAGTGAGCATAACTAGCTCAACAAGTCTAACAAAGGATAATATCAATACCACATTCTTGAATTATATGATTATTTTCCATAACTGAACAAATAGTCATGAAGTACTACGAAACATTGACTAGCACTTATCAATTTATAACATCAATTCCAAAGTATATAATAGCTTAGGAATTTTGAACCGGTCGAAAGACCATGAACATTCTCTTTATGTTTTAAAACATGAAAAGGACATCACGACACTAAGTCCGTACATCCGACATTTCTTACGAGCACTTCTAGGTGATCAATCTATAATACTCTATATTGATCAACATTCATTCGTTAAACGTATTTACGTTTAAGATTTGGAAAACTCGCGTGCCCGTCAAATAAACGATGAAAAATACTTTTGTTTGTTCATAGACAAACTTACTTTTGAATCCATACCAAATACATGGCATATGATATTGTTATCATTTCTATATAGAAAGATATGTACACAAGTCAATCTAACTCTTAAGAACAGTCTAGCCGAGTTTAAAACTGGCATTGACCCTTTCTTTGAAATCATTCATGCAACTCATTATCTGAATCATAGAAAACTAGGCTAACACGAAGGTTAGACAAGCGTTAAGAAAACTTGCCTTCAAGCGTCTTAAAATAAAATATTCAACAGTTCTCAGTCTTTATAGTATCTACGTGATATATTCACATAGCACATTGTAATTAGGTACTAAACAATCTTATCACATTTCTATTACCAACTTCTTTCTCTTCTATGTCTTAGTTGAAATTATTTCATTAATAATGTCAATTCGACTTACTACCCTTCATCACGACTTGTTAACGTTCTTACGTTACTAACCGAAACTCGATCATCATTGGTGAAGTACCAATGTTGAATACCATTCAGGGTTTACTTATTTACACTTCACGTTCTTCGTTTACATATTAACAACTTGTGTTCAATTCCTAAGTTCATCATAATATATGTAACATAGGAATGGTTTTAGTATGTTCTTCAAGTTTATAAAATTGGCTTATAGTGGTCTTGAAACATTTGAGTTCAAACCTAACTTGCCCAATAATTTCCTGTCTCTCGCTTACTGGCGCGACCCTTTACATTTAACAACGGCCATTGCTATTTCAGTTCTGATAACCAGACCCTCATCCCGACGCTGCGGTGCGAAACTTATATGTGTGAATGGCACCGCGGCGCCACTCTTCAGTAGCTCCTATTACTGTGCATAACGTCATGGTGCGACATGTATATAGCTTCGATGCAGCTGCTATTTTGCTGCCCTCGTGCCTAGAAATTTTTGACAGACAAAACTTTTGATTAACTTCCCGGGCTTATAACTTCTTCGTTATAAGTCCGAATTGCTCCGTTCAAAAGCCCTCAGCTCCCATTTTATATACTATAAGTGTTCATATAAGAATTTTACATTTCTGAATCCATTAACTCATAATTCACTTTTAAGTTCATTATCGAGCGTTCGTTTATCGTTCTTGAGCATTCAATACTTGTTTTCTTCGTTCTAAGTCAGAATTCGACGATTCTTGAGTCCACGACTCTTTGATACCCTATCTCACGTGTTGACATTGAAAACCAAGGTTTCTAAGTCACAGGGTAACTTTTTACTACTAATCCGGGTTTTCTATGTTTTCGACGTTTAATGTCTATTTTTCATAAAATTCGTCATAACTTCGTTACTCCTGTTCTATATGCCAAATTAATTGGAACAACTCCATTGATTCTTTATCTACATCCTAACCAAGCAAGATGCACATACCCTATCAATGATGGTTTTTAATTTGACCATCAACAACCATGTATATCATTCAATGTTTTCTACGGTTTAAACTTATATAAACCTTTATGATTTCTATTTAAACATGACTTAACAATGTTTTAATCATTAAAAGACATCCTTATTCCTCCATAAGAGGCATGTTCCACCAATCTACGATTCTTTATGAATAAGGAATTGAAAATTAGAAAAGTTAACATTTACGAAATTATACCTTTTCGTTCTTCACGTTCTTGCTAAAACGTCTTATGTTTTGCTTCAAAGTAAGATGATTGCTTGTTTCTAGCTCTTTCTCTCTCTCAATATAAGTTGGACAATTCTTGTAAAACAACAAATGACCAACTTAAGCTTTCTTTTATAGAAAAACCAAATGGAGGGCATAATGGTCTTTCTTCCCACCTCCTTACTATTCACTTCTTCCTCACTGAGTAAATTTGCTTTACTGGCCCACATGGCCTTGTGGGTCCCCCCATAGGTTGCACCATGGGTTTTACCCACCCAGTGACCCATCGGTTCGATCCGCAGTTCGATTTCTTGGATCGGGCTTAATTAACCTTAATATCGGGCCTTAACGTAGGCTTGATTACATAATTCATTGGGCTTAATATAATCCAAGTCCAATTGGATTATAAAAAGTACTTAAACTATAAGTCCATTAAGAACCAATCGTATTCTACTATTTAATTCATGTATTCTCTTCGTATAATACTCATACGATATTCAAATTGTACGTCGTATTAAATCTTCACACTATACTCGTATACTAAATAGTATCACACTCGTATATCATACACATAATAATCTTCATCATTATACGCATTTCGTTTTCCTTCTCGGAAATCATTTTTCCCAACCCTTGGGTTTTAAGTCCGCAGGCGAAAACTTCGTTTGCCATAACTGAAATATTATTGGATATTTCATCTCATCCTTGTATTCTATCATTACGCGTTTCTCAGAATTTCAAACTTAATTCCCGTCCAGAAATGGATGAATAGTGTTTTTACGGGAATTTCT
This sequence comes from Panax ginseng, assembly GCA_020205605.1. Lineage (NCBI taxonomy): Eukaryota > Viridiplantae > Streptophyta > Magnoliopsida > Apiales > Araliaceae > Panax > Panax ginseng. Next base: position 50,095,278 of record CM035149.1, on the reverse strand, counting down.
CGGAAAACTTTTATTTTCGTCTTGGAAATTTAAAACAATTAATTCTAGCTCATAGCCAGAATCCTAACCATATCCGCACATTCTAGGTCATAAAACAACCTTCACATAACTTACTTACATAAATAATCAATTAAATTCATTTAATTCACATAATCAAATAAAAATTTAATGCTCATATAAATCCAATTTTCTCGGGCGTTACAATGTAAATAATCTCCCAAGTAACTATTAAATTTTGAATAATAACTCGATTACCTTACTTAGAGACAAAACCCAATTGTAAAGAGTTGGCGATGAACTCTTGGTTGCTTGCAATTAAGAATGATCATTTAATTCCAATGCGAATCGTTATTTATATAATTTAGGGAATTAAGGATGGAATAGAATTAGGTTATCGTAGTTGTTGAGTTGAAGTGGGAAAGGCCCTTATTGAATTATACAAAAAACTGCCTGTTTATGCTGCTGAATTAGTCCATACGTCGTAACACTTGTGATAAGGCACGTATACGCAAGGTATGCAGAAAGTTGGCTCGGTGTAGGTACTGCATTACTTGTTGGGCGCACCTGAAAGCATGACGGTCAGTAAGTTCAAGTGGTTCAAGTGCTACAGCGCTCATAGGCATGCCTCGATTCATGATGATCAGTACCTTGATAAGTAAAAGCATCGCGGCGCTTTATGGGGCACGCCTAGGCACTTGAGACTGTGAAGCTTTTCCCGTTTCAACTCCATGTCAGTACTTTGAAGCTTGTGTTTCAAATTGTATACATTTGGTACCTAAAATAATTAAAACTAGCATGCAATTATTATACTTCATAACTAAATTATACTAAAACCAAACATATCATTAAAATTAAAATGCAATTGAAATGCCACTAATAATCACATATTTATTAAAAATGTTTAAACAAGCATCCAACTCACAAAATAAAACGAACTAAAATTATTTAACATGAAGTCTAATTTTAAAATCTTAAAATCATTGGGTTGCCTCCCAATCAGCACCTATTTTATAGTCTTCAGCTTGACTTCTTTCAATCTTATTCAGGGTCAGCTGGGGTATCTTGGATGTCTTTGTTACCAGCTTCACATCCCCAACTATGCTTCAAATTCGCTATTTCCAATAAACCGTCTCTTTTTCTTCATTCAAATCATCACAAATCAAAATTTTTGAACTTTGGTCACTCAAGGAATCATCACCGACCACTTTATTAACTACCTTGATCAGATAGCATTCTTCCACGTCATTCAGGAACTTAATCTCTTTGAACACATTGAACTTAACCTCCTAGTCATTGACTCTCATGGTTAGCTCCCCATTTTGAACGTTAATCAAAGTTCTTCTAATTCCTAAGAATGGTCTTCCCAAGATGATTGGAACTCTTGATCCTCCTCAAAATCTAGTACCACAAAATTTACTGGAAATATGAATTTGTCCTCTATTATTCTCCTGAGATAAGTAATAGACCTATCTACAAGCTGTAAGGTGACATTCATCGACTTTGCCTCTTTTAATCTAAGTTTCTTGTAGATGGATAGTGGCATTAAGTTGATGCTTGCTCCAAAGTCATGCAAAGCTTGACCAGCGAATTGATTTCCTATTGTGTAAGGAATTGTAAAACTTCATGGATCTTTCAGCTTTAGTGGTTGCTTTTTCTAGAGAATGGCATTACAGTCCCTCCGTCAATGCCACTGTCTCACAGTCTCCTAGCCTTTATTTTTTTGATAAGATTACCTTCATAAACTTAATATAGCTTGGCATCTTCTCCAATGCTTCAGCAAATGGAATATTGATATGTAACTTCTTAAAAATCTCTATGAACTTTAAGAACTATTTCTCCAGCTTCTGATTTTGCAATCGTTGTTAGAGTGACACGGGAGGCACCATCATACTTTACTTGCCTCCCTTAGAGTTCATCGTTGGACTCTATTCCCTCTCATTTTTTGATTCTCCGCTCTTATTCCACATCTTTTTCTCTGACGATGTGTGGCTTTGGGTAGGTTCTCCAACATTCACTTGTAACTTTTTACCACTTCAGAGTATGATAGCCTTGCATTATTCCTGTGACGCCCCCAAATTCAGACCACTCGCGTCTCGAATTTGGTTCTCCAAGTGCTACATATCTAATGACTAAATAACATTTAACGCAATAGAAATAACATAATAGATTACATTTATTTAATATAATCATTCATGCCCCAAGGTTTCATAACTTAAACATCTCTTACATACCTTAAACACACTTAAACAAAGCTTAGATATAACTAATATATAACACAATTTATGTCTTTACATTATCATAATATTCCCAAATAAATACAAAGCTACTTCGTAGCTTTGCCCTTGCCCTTATCAGTGCCCAGGCGTCCGCCTTGCTCTGCTTTAACTGAAATGTTTTTAGGGAAAGCAAGAATGAGCAACAAGTTTTATGACGCCCCCAAAATAGGTCCAATCCACCCAACCTATTCTGAGTCGCCAAATACATGGTACAAAAACAACTACAACTTCATTATTACAATTGTCGTGCAAAATACGACAATATTGTCTTCTAGACAATACAAATATTGTCTTCTAGACAATATCAACACTCAAATGAGTCCTCATTACAATTATTGATACACTATTTTACAGAATAGTGAGGACTACTATAACCACTACCGTGGAACATCACTCCACACCCCGACTACTCCCCGCTAAATTCTCGCTTCCTAAGAAGAAAAATGGAACAAAAAGAAAAAGGGTGAGCTCAACTAGCCCAGTAAAGAATATTATAACTAAGATAATGTACAACAAATTATCCTTAGTCTTCAACAGGGAAAATCTGATAGAATACAATAGACAACAAGTTTTAGATCAACAACCGCAGCGGAAACAACAATTCATTAGAAGAGTTAAGTAGAGAATGAAATCTACTATTATCTATGAATTTAAAAGTTCATCATCAATATTTTATCCCTGTAACGTCAATCAATATACATCTTGAATCAAATATTCATCTTTGCACTACGGGCCAAAGATATTCATCGATCATGTCGTGTTCATCTCAACACTGCTCATCTTTGTACTACGAGCCAAAGATATTCATCAAGAAATCATTCATTTTTGCACTACAGGCCAAAGATATTCAGTAATATCATCATTTAGGACTGAGGATGATGAAAAATATTTTAAAGAAAACGAATCCAATGGGACAAAAGAACAAATATGAAGGATTCGTACTTTAGACAATCCAAGTTCAAAAATACTCCATAATAAACTATTGTGGAGCAGAATTCAAAAATGAAGATCAAAACATAGATCCAATCAAAGATAGGAACCATAACAGACAATCTTTGACACAAAAAAGAAAATTAAATTTTTCTGTGACTAGAGGCGTATTCGTGAATAGTGTCGTATACGTGAATAGTAACTTCGACACTAAAAGGTAAAAATTCCACAAAAAAAATATTACCAATATTACGGCATAATGATATTGAAAGAAATAATATCATTTATAAAAAAAAATAACATCCCTTACCTCAAAAAGACATGATGCTTGATTGGAATATCGATATAATTTGAAGGAACTTACACCGTATATAGCAACACTCTCAAGATATCTAAATACTCACAAAAATACGCTTCGATAATATAGAGAAAAACTTGATTTACGGTGTTATTTTCATTTCTAACCTAAGCACCCTATTTATAGGAAAATGCTTAGAACACCAAAGTAGAAAATTTAATAAAATAATATATTTATATAAAAAATTATACGCACCATTAGAAATCTGATTTCAACACATTTACCACACGAGTGGGGCCCACCAAAAATGAAAAACATGTTTTAAACAATTTTTGTAACAAAATTAATTTAGACTCAATATTCCAAAACTTCAATAATTCCTAATAAATAGCCTTTTATCAGAAAAATTCAAATCTTATGTTCATTCCATAGAAAATTTAATTCTCTACAACTTTGCAAAAGAAAGTTTTTCCAAATTCCAAACAGAAAATGACCGAAATTCACATACGGACAATTTTACAGGCTATAATCAAATTTCAGTCAAGAAATAGGGTCCACAAACATGAAAAACATGTTTTAAATATTTTTAGTAACAAAATTACTCTTCCTCCTCATATATTCATATATCCCACATTCATTGTAAAAAATATCATCATTATTATATTATTAAAATATAATAATATATTTAAATGAATTATTTTATCGAAAAAGATAAAATATCAATTTTCAACAATTGTCACATTAAAAATTTTCTCCATCTATATCCACATAAAATGAATATTTTTCTTATCATAATAATCAATAATTGATTATTCATAAATAATATTACGTAATCACAATCATCGATGACCATGCTTGTTCCCGAGAAGGGGCTTTCCAATAAGGATTTCTCCTTCTTTGGTAGCCTTGATTAGGTAACCAAACCTCTCCTTAGACATGTAACTTTCTAGACATTGTCAATAATGCTATATAATAATATTATTCAAATAATATGAATTATTGATCTGATAATGAAAAATATTGTGTAATGACAATTATTAAAACAATAATAATATAAAATATCAATGCAACAATTATTGAATCAATAAAATAAAATATTGAACAGTAATTACTGTAACAATTATTGAGTAGTGCCTTCTTACGTAAGAATTAATAATTGGTGCAATACTGGTAATGCTCTTTGTTTTAACCACCGAGTATTCCAACAGTATTAACGGTAACAACTACGTCGTTATTTATAAACAACTTATACTTGTCGTTTTCTTCATCTAATCGCTTTCCGTTATGGGGCCCACACAAGGCTGCGCCGTCGTACGAATATTTCCCGACAGTAAGAATATTCCAGAACCAAACGAATATTCCCCGACAACAATGAATATTTTATAACCACTTGTTTATTTAAAATATTTGCACATTTTACCTATAACTAACCACATTAATCAAATCAACCCCTTACTATTTTAAAATAATAAATAGAGGAAATTCCATTTTATTAAAAAAAAATAAAAAATTTTGGGGTCTTACAACCTCCCCTCCTTATGAAATTTCGTCCTCGAAATTGACGTACGTACCTGGTGTTTCAAAAAGGTGAGGATACCTCGCTTTCATTTCTGATTCCAACTCCAAGGTCATTTCTTCAATAGCATGGTTCCTCCACAAAACTTTGACTTGTGGCATGACCTTTGTGCGTAGGACATGCTCCTTCCTATCCAAGATCTTGACAGGTACCTCCTTGTACGTTAAATCTTCGGTTATCTCATCTGGTTCTAACTCAATAATGTGGTTCAGGTCGTCCACATATTTACGTAACATAGATACGCGAAAAACGTTATGAACACGCGACATATTTGGCTGTAAAGAGAGTTTATAGGCTACAGTTCCTAATCGATCGAGGATTTCAAATGGACCAATAAATCAAAGGTTTGAGCTTTCTTCTCTTCATCTACTCTTACTTCTAGAATAACGCCTTCTTGCACCTTCTTCTTTATATTCATCAGCTCCGGTGTGTAGTTTAAGCGGTTTTAACTTTATCGATTAAAGTCAATTCTACTCGTATATCATCACGTGGGTCCCTAGAGTCTTTAACTCTATCTCTATCATTTGTAAGTTATACGAAATGGGTCTTTGACAATATCGCACTCGTACTCGTATACGATCTTCTACTCAACACGTCAGCTACCACGTTCGCTTTTCCAGGATGATATGGTCAGAACATGTGCCGAAATGAGTCTCCTCTTGAGTTCTTCAAAGCTCTTCCCACACTCCTTGCTCCATTCGAATTTTGTATCCCTACGAGTCAGCTGAGTTAATGGAGTAGTGATTCGAGAAATCATTCCACGAATCTCCGATAGTAACCAGCTAAGCCTAGAAAACTACATATTTCGATTACTGACTTAGGTTGCTCTCAACTGTGACTCATATCCCAATCTTGGAAAGTACATCACAATGGCACCTATCAGTTTACTACCGCACGAATATGGCGTCCCCTACGGAGAGTTTGGCTTCAGTGCATTCCACAAAGGTAGTCACCAGATAGGGGCTCGGGTATCAACTTCTATAGTTGGGTTTTTAACTCCTGAAGTTTAATAGTAGTCATTCAATATGAGATTTTAGAAATGGGTTTTGTACTGGGTTCAAAGTCGATACAAAATTCAATATCACACTCTAGGAGTAGGCCAGGAAATTCTTCAGAAAATACGTCAGGAAATTCACTAACAGCAGAAATATAATTCAAATCTGACGTATTTTTGTTCAAGTCCATGACATGGGCTAAGAAAGCTTGACATCCATTTTTCAATAAACAAATGGCTTTATGGCTTGATATGAAAGAGTTTGACTTCAATGGTTTGGTTTCTTGAATTCGAATAATAGGTTGCTTAGGAATATGAAAACTAACAACCTTACGAAAGCAATCAATTTTGGCATGATGAGTAGTTAACCAATCAATCCCTAAAATCACATCAAAAGCAAGTATCTTTAAAGAGATAAGATCAACAGGTAATGTGATGGTGCCAACTTGGATCAAACAAGATTTATAAACAGTGGATGTAATGAAAGTTTCTCCTAACGGAGTCTCCACAGATAAGTCAAAGTCCAATTTCTCTGGAGTCAAGTTTAAACGTTGAGCGCAAGCAAGAGAGATAAAAGAATGGGTAGAACCAGTATCTAATAAGGTATAGATTTCGCAAGAATGTATAATTAACTAACCCGTGATACCTTCATTCGGGTTTCTCGCGTTTTAGGCAGTAATGACAAACGCTCTTCCAGAAACCGCCGACTTTGTTTTGTCCGTATCCGCCTTTGGTGCCACTGTCCCTGCTAGACTTGATTTCGCTATAGGACAAAATCGAGCTATATGACCGTCTTTTCTACAACTAAAATATACCTTGGAAGGCTTTGAACAATTTGGACTTATATGTCCCTCCTCTCCGCATCTGTAGCATCTAACTAGTGGTCGTTCTCCTCCCCTAGAATTTGTTGATGGTGCTGGTGCTACTGCCAACGTCTTCTCGTCATCGTTAAATCTTCTCTTCTTGAAATTTCCACTTGAATTATTTCTTCTATTATCTTGGCCATGATTACCACCGAAGTGGTTACCATTTGTAGCATGATAATTTCCCCCACGATGGTTATTATTGTTCCAATGACCGTTGCCACCGGTACAATTATCATCGAGTTGTTGGTCGCTATTCTTCAGTTGAGCTGACTCATTATCGCGCTCCAATAACTGAGCCCTATTCACAACATTTGAATATAGAGAAAATTTATGAGAAATGAGATATTAACGTATGTCGGGTTTCAAACCTCTCAGAAACATCCACGTCATACGTTCCTCATTCTCCACCAAATGAGGTGCAAACCTGGATAACTCCACGAACTTCGCCTCGTACTGGGACACCGTCATGTTGTTCTGCTCCAGTCTAATAAACTCTACCTCCTTCATATGATGAATACTTTCAGGAAAATACTTGTCATTGAATAGTTTACAAACGCTTCCCAAGACATGTTGAGTCTTGGTTTGGATGGAGTGCGCTTCACGATTCCCACCGATGTCTGCCTCGTTCTGGAATATAAAGGTGGCGAATGGAACCTTCTGTTCCTCCGTGCATCCCAAGACATCGAATATCTTGATAATTTGCTTGACCCACGTCTCCGCCTTAATCGGATCCGGCTTCCCCCAGAATTCTGGTGGTCCCAACTCTTTGAACTACTTGGCTGTGACAAACCATGCGTTGCTATCATTTCCACCTGTATTTTGTACACGAGTCTCCCTTGTCTAATTTTGAATGAACTGCAAAAAGCTTCTAAACATTCCATCGTTCATCGTCTGATCAGTGGTATTGTTTACAGGAGGAACATTGTCGTCCTGTTGCACGTTCTCTTGATTGGTGAGTAGGTGTCTCCACGGTCTCATTTACTCCACTGTTAACATTCTCAGTTGCCATTCTTAAATACTGTCATAAAACAAGGGTGCATAATAACCCTATACTCTAACCAACCAACAATAAGCTTAGATAGGACACAGTAGCGAAGGATTTACTCGTCTCTGCCCTCCTAGTTCTATTCCCCGATCTCCGCCAGAGATCATATTCCTAAGCTCGATATACCAATCATGGCCCCCCCCATAGGTCCAATCCACCCAACCTATTCTGAGTCGCCAAATACATGGTACAGACACAACTACAAATTAATTATTACAATTGTCGTGCAAAATACGACAACACATACTGTGAATTTAAATACAAATATTGTCTTCTAGACAATATCAACACTCAAATGAGTCCTCATTACAATTATTGATACACTATTATACAGAATTGTGATAACCCAAGATTTCGAATAATTAAAATTTTACGAATAATTTTTTTTTTTTTATATTAACATTGACTGTTAATATTGTGCTGAGAAATTTGTGAGACAAGTCTCGAGAATGAGTCAATTTAGATATTGACTAATATAATAGAGAAGAGTTGTGTTTAACAGTTTTAGAAACCCTAACCCTAATTTTCGGATAGGGATTCGATCAAAAATACAATTAAAATAATTGTATTAATAATTTCGTGTTTGTTCTGTATGACCTTAATGATCAAAAAATTAATTGGATAAGGTTTAATATTATTAAACCCTGATAAGGGATTAGAAACCCTAATCTCAGTTATAGAAAACCCTAATGTGTTGTAGAAAAACCCTAATTTCAAAAATCGGGGATTTGTAAACCTTAAATTAGGAAACCCTAATCCTAATTGGTAGACCTAATGGATTAATTAAACTTAAATATGATTAGAAAACTCTAATTATATTGTTGTATATTAAATTTCTATTTTAGAAAACCTAATTTTATTTTAGAAAATTTATTTTTCTAATTAAACCCTAAATTTGAAATTTATGGGAATTAGAATTTTATAACTAAAGGGTTCAAAACCTAAACCCTAGATTGCTCAAACCCTAAACCCTAAGGGTTTGCAACAAATGAGAAATCTAGAAATAAAAGGAAAAGACTAAAATGCCCTTTTATTTATTTTAGAGAGTTAACTTGTAAGATTTGGTTTAGCTTTAGTTGGTCACCAACTATTTTGACATTTGTGGCATTGAATATCTCAGCAAATCAGCCCCTTGTGACAGCAAGACCAGATCTAGCAACATATCATAATATATATAGGATCTAAGAGAGAGAAAGTTCATAAAAATTCTCATTTGGACAATTTGCTCTCACCAACTCTCTCTCTCACTTAAAGCTCCGAAAATCACAACTAGATCAGTCCTATAAACACCTCTTAGATCAACCATAAACAATTGGAGAGCATAGATCAAGAATAAAAATCTAGAAAGGTATAACCAAGTTTTTATTTTTAATCTTTGATGCTTGAGAAATTTTTGTGTTTATATGTTTAGAATATTGCTAGAAGATGTTTTTAGTGGTTATATGATGATCCATGATGGATCCATAGCACCAAAGTGAGTAAAAGTACGTTTTCCTAAAACTGTTTAAGAACAAAATCTGTGGTCTGACAACCTAATGTCAGGTGCCACAGATCGTTACTCGTTTGTTGTTTTTGTTATTTGAAAGCTTTAAGTTATATCCTGGTATATGGTATTTAGTCTGCAAAAGAAATCAGAGCTATTTTATGTCAGGATCAGGAGTTATTAACGGTTAAAACCCATTGATCGGGCTTGACCGAGTAAAAATCTGGGTTACCCAGAAAGTGAAAAATTGAACCTGACAAGTATTTTGAAGGCCTTTATCTAACAGAATTTACATGATATCTTAGTGTTATTATAACCACGTTGTAGAATGTACACTGGACTATAGATCTAGATCTTTAGGTATTTTAAAACATCAACATACCGAACATAATAGATGGTCAAACTAGACCATCCGTTCACGGGAACAGTTTCTGGAAAACCCAGAAATGGTGGAAGCAGTTTTTCTGACAGCATTTGACCGTCCAATAGATTGTGATTTGTTTGTTTTTGGTCTGATTTGTTGGTATAGTATTGTTCCTTGACACATGGACCAGGAATTTAAACCATAAACTAGCATAAATAATTACCAGAACTCATAGATAATTGAGCACGAAAGTGCTACTCAAGATCGTCTGGGTTTCTGGAAAACCCAGAAACCGTCTGACAAGATGTTTGACAGCCCAGATCATCTTGTTGTGTTGTTGTTTGATCTAAGTGTGAGTTGCATGTTGTAGTGTTACATTTTGGCTACACGATCAAACTTTAAACTAGTCCGAAAACCATTTTGTCTCGAGAATTAAAGCGCGTCAAAGTAGACTTGAAAATTGTCGTGATTTGTCGATGTTCTTGAGCTCAAGAACACCAACAGCGACGCTTTGTGTCGCTAAAGGGCTTTAGCGACGGATTATTTATTTTTTTATTTCTGAATATTCCGAAAATTATTTAAAAATAGAAATAAATTCTAAAAATTACCAAAAATGGTTTTAAAAATTATTTTAAATTATGAAAAATAATTTCTGACCAATTAGAATATTTTTCATTAATATTTATAATTATTTAAATATTAAAGGTATTTAATTTATTTAATAAGTGTATTAAATAAATTAGAGAAAAATGATTTAATATTATGAAAAATCATTTTAAATAAGAATAATGTATTTAAATATATTTTGAGTTATAAAATGTGACTTTTAATATTTTTGGAGAATTTTTATTAATAATTTAATATTAATGATATCTCGATTTATTTGATTATTAAATTAAATAAATAAGATAAAAATGATTTTAATGATTTAAAAATTATTTTAATTGAGAATAAAATGTTAAAAATATTTTAAATTATAAAATATAATTTTCAATATTTTTGGAGAATTTTCATTAATAAATTAATATTAATGATGTTTGATTTATTTAATTATTAAATTCAATAAATGAATTAAAAATGATTTTATTGATTTAAAAATCAATTAAAAATGAGAAAAATAATTTAAAAATATTTTAAGTTATATTTAATGACTTTTAATATTTGGATAATAATTTCATTAATATTTATATATTAATGGTGATGATTTAAAAATGATTTTAATTACTTTAAAAATCATTTAAGTGGAATATTATCGATTTAAAAATATTTTAAGTTATTAATAATAACTTTAATATTTTGAAAAGTATGTTATTAATATTTTGATATTATTAAATATTAATAATGATACGATTATTTGATAAATAAATCATTTCAAAATGATTCTGATGTTTGAAAAATTATTATAAATTATAATAATTGCTTGATAATTATTAAAAGCTTCTGAAAAATATTATTAATGATAATTGACTTATCTAAATTAATATTGAAGCTTAGAAACCGAATTTACTTGACAAAAAAATGTGTTAATTGTCAGATAGGGTGACCAGAACACCGAGAATGGATCGAAGTCCAACCAGACTGAATTAGTTTGACTTGTTAAGTGTTTATATAGGTTATAAACACTGTTGTGGCTATGTGGTAATGTGTCTAGGAGAAATTTAACTGTGAATTACAGTGTTGTGTGTTATATGAATTATTGTGCTAATTGTTAGACCGATATTATTGGTTATAGGTCTTTCAAACGCAGATAAGTATATTGTGTAGCCGGTAATCGGGGGAAGGGCAAGGTCCCTAACTCAACCTTGAGTTATTTCATTCAATTATTATTGGTGGATAATTATTGCTAATTATACCACGTCCAGGGATTTATTGTTGAAATTAAATTATTGAATTAGAAAATATATATTCGTAGAATTATGTTGTTGGATATTCATATCTCAGAGAAGTTAGAATTAATGATCAGAGATAATTCCTGCTTATTATCGAATTATGTTGAGAAATGTCTTAGCCAATTATTACGGTTGACAAACATTTGTAAAAACTTGTTGGGTTTGAGAAGAAGCAAATAGAATTTGAAATCACAAGATTTAGTTGTAAAATCAAAATCTTGATTCTAAGAGGCGAGAAGAACAACCTTTTATATAAAGGGAACATTTTGTTGGTCGTGAATTAGACCTTTCTTTCTGCTGCTTTTGAGTATTATGCATAATATAGGTACAAGGAGTTGGCGGCTCTAAGTACTTGCGGAGGGTATGATTTAATCTTTATAGTTATCGATACTCTGGTATATATCAAAGTAAATCTTTGTTAAATACAGAAATTAAGTTCAAAGATCTTGTGTGATCACTCAGTATAAATCTGGAAAACATTCCACTTGGATACTTCGTAGAATTGATTCTTGATTATTCATTAGAATATCGTAGAAACTTTGAAAGCGTTGTACTCTTTCATTATTGAATTATTGTGTTGTGTAGAAGACGAGAAGACTTGTTATTGAATAACAATTTGTTCAGCTATTTCAAAGTTCCCCGAACTTTGGTTTCATTCTATCAAAATAGATAGTCTGGTGATTTGAATACTTATACATTTATTGTATGTATTAACTTGCGGGGCAAATTTGTTGCTCACCCTTGCTAAATAAAACATTTTCAGCTAGGGACAAAGTTGCAGGAGGTGCTATGAAGCAGAACAAAGGCAAAGGCGTAGTTATAAATTAGTTATGTTAAACATATTTCATATGTTCTATTGTAAACCCTTTTTATATATCCAAAGGGTATGTTTGTAAAGTTAAGGTTAGTGAACCTGGGTGATGTATTATTATTAAACTTTGATAAAATCTTATGAAAGTTACTATCTATATATATTATGGGTAGTTAAATGTTAATTATAGTGTGGATCGTGAACACCAAACTCGGGGGTCAGGTAACCCGGATTTGGGGGTGTCACAAGAATAGTGAGCACTACTATAACCACTGCCTTGGAACATGTGACGCCCCCAAATCCAGGTTCTCTAACCTCAGATTCAGTGCTCACGATCCTATCATCATCATAAGCATTCTATAACTATTTCGAAATAATAAACATACATTGTTCATTATACAAAAGTCTCAAAACATGGTCCCAAGGTCTCTCTAACCTTAACTTTAAATACACCATTTATAATACAAATAGTTTACTCAAGAAATTCCATTAGATAATAACTAATTTAACATTCATTCTAAAATTACTCCTGGATCTTGCCCTTGCCCTTGTCCTTCGCATTAGATCCTTCTGCTTAATCGAAAATAGAGGTCATGATATAACAAGAGTAAGCAACTAATTTGCTTCACAAGTTTATAAAGACAAAGGAGATATATCATGACTTAGAAAGAAATATTGCCTTCAATGTTCAACAATAATATAAGATTGTGAAGGAACATGAATTAAAAATCAACAATTGAATATTCGATAATTGAATAACATGAACTGAGTGGTTTTGAATAACCATGAACATTTGCCAAGGTGCTCAGTGATTTAAACTGGACCTTTTAATAAGTTTTGGTATTCAAGGGATCACCTTTTTCATACCCCGTGATTTATGCATAAACACTTAATAATCCGACATTGATATCATGCCTTAATCAAATTTGTCCATTTCTCAGTCAAGAGTTCTTACCATATCAATTAATAAGAACAGTTATTTAAAATCCATTTGATTTAACAAATTTAGACATGTTTGATCTAGCTGATACAATTAGCATAGATCTATCCCATAAACAGTTCATAAATGAAGAACTTTAATTTAATTCACAGTTCAATGGCAGTAGAACGGAATTCGATTGCACAAAGTGGGAATTCGATAATCAATAAAGACGTAAATAATCATCAATAATTATTCACTAGCATGCTTTGAAAATAATAACTCAAGTTGAGTTAGGAAACTTGCCTCGATCGTAGGTTACAGCTACGAAATAAATTTCTATCCACTATGTAGTTAAATTATCTTCCTTTGAGAGACCTATAATTAGTCTTTCAATTAGTCATTGCATAACATCAGATTATGTAATCACATAGATATCATACATTACAATAAGTTCTTATAAACATTATCATGTCTAGATAGTGTTATTAACGACTACCTTTAATTCACATAATATTATTAACTTAGATAATATTAATTCACCTTCTAGTATTATTGGTTCACTAATAATACTTTAAATCATTTACCAACATTTTATTCACTTACTAATATTATTAATCATTTAATAATATTTTATCCCTTTACTAATATTATTAATCATTTAATAATATTTTATTTAATCTCGAATATTATTATTTAATAATAATACTCTAATCTAATATTTTTATTTACATAACATCATATTATAATATTATTAGTATTATAATAATATTCCAATGATTTATTAAATTAATAAACAATTTATTCTAATTGTTCATCCTTTAATAACCTCTTATTTAATATCCATAAAAGGTCATAAGTAATATTTATTATTATAAATTACCAAAATGCCCTAAGGTAGTCATGATATAATATATTATGAGCATTCAAGCATAAAAATCATATTTTTCTCATTAAAGACATCATTTAACTATTTATTTCCTTTTATTCACAACCTAATCATTTTTAGGAAAAATAGAAAACTGATTCCAAAAATTCTCAGCTTCTGAATTTTAATAGAATATGAACCAACAATGATCCTCTAATTTTTCTAGAATTTTAGAAAATGATTTACTATTTTTAAAGTGCTCAAAACACTCAGATCTTGTTCTATTTTTAAAAAATTGAGTTTTGCTCAGAAAAATCTGAAATTTTCAGGGTATGCTCTCCTAACATATATGAAGCTACTGTAAAAATTTTGAAATTTTCTAGTGTATACACAGTGAGATATTCGTAGGATAATATTTATGGGGTCCTTTACGGAAATAGTCATTACGCACAATATATAACTCGAAACGTGTCCGTTCTTTTTCCTACGCGTAGATAACTTCATAAGGTACCTCTGTAATATTTTTCCAGATTTTTACAAGACAAGGAACTGACCGAAACAGCCTCATGAAAAACAAGTCAGTAGCTGATTTAGGATTTCAAAGCTTTAGCATATAAAGTGGACTGTTTTGGGAAAAATAATCTTAAAGGTTCCAAAACATGCTAGATTTGTGATCTACCACTTGGGTTTACTAGATAACTCATGTATCTAGCACCCCCCTTCGACGGATCATAATTCCAAGTTGTAGAACTTGAGTTACACAAGATTTAGTGGAAGAAAAACAAGAGTTTTCACCCTTGGAGAACATATGCTCATTTTCTTCCTCTAAGTCTTTGATCTAACACTCAAGATACTTAGTTCCATGCATGATGGTATGTATAACTAGTGTATCTTGAGTAGTTGTACATAACCCCATCAAAACTCAAGCTATCAAAACAAGGTAAGAGAAGAAGATGAAGGTACATTATACCTTGACTTAGTGGCTACCTTCCTTGATTTTCCAAAGTAACTAATAAACTTAGGGGGCATAAACCACTAGAACTCCTATAATTCTTCTTCCTATGGCTGAAATTCTCTCTTTCTTTTCTCTCTTTGAAGTTGGCTAGCTTGGGAGCAAGAGGTAAGAAGAAGAAGATGAAGAAGATGGAGAGAAAATGAAATGTTGGAATACTGAATGAAGTGTTGGAAGAATGAGATGTGCATTCAAAATGTAATGGGCAATTCATTATTAATTCTCTCACAATCATTTTGTTGCCCATTAGGTAAAACACTTTGTATTATTACTTACCTTAGGTTAAACATGATTAAATGTGCATAATGGAGTGGCAACCAATGGGAGTCTTACAACATTGTCCTTATGTTTAATCATGTCTACTAATGGACAAGCTAGATTAATTATTCCACTTAGGATCCTCATAATATCCACCATTTAGCTTTTATTTTAAATGCCCAATTTTGATTAATCAAATGTTTAGAATACCCCCAATCAAGTGGGCTAAGTATTGGATTACATTTTATTTTCCTTGGGCTTTTCTTTTAATTGATTTGGGCTAGATAAAAACATAGTCCAACAATTTTAATAATGTTACCCAATTTGATAATTTAGGGCTTTCATCTCCAATCATATGAAGTTTAATTACTTATACATATGATTTTATCTCATAACCTAATTAGATTTACAAGAATTAGGTTTAAAATTATTAGTCACTTGAAATACTAAGTTTACCCACTTAAGTTAGTATACATATAAAATACTAACTTTTTCGTGTTACCATAACCCTTAGGTTATTTAATATCCTTACCTAATGTATAATTAGGTCACAAGGCTTTCATTTTTAATGAAATCCATAAATATATGTATCCATATATAACACAAAGTTTAAAAAAAAAAATGTACATACATACATGGTGACTTAAAATTCACGGTTATTACATCGTCCCCCCCTTATAAGAATTCCGTCCCCGGAATTACATATAAGGTTACTCAAAAAGGTGTGGGTAATTTTCTCTTATCCTTTCTTCAAGTTCCCATGTAGCTTCTTCACATTGTGGTTCCTCCAAAGAACTTTTACGTAATGTATAACCTTATTTCGCAATTTACGCTTCCTTTCTATCTAAAACTTCATTTGGAATTTCCTCGTCACGATAAATCTTTTTCGACTTCGAATTGGCTCAAATGCGATATCACATGCTTGTAATCGAGGCTTATATGGTCGTGCTTATTACATGAAAAACACATTATGAATATGTTCCAGATTCAGGAGGTAGAGCTACCTCGACGCCACTTCGCTATCTTCTTCTTGAGATCTCAAAAGGTCCAATAAATCTCTGGACTCACCTTACCTTTCTTTCCAAACCTTATCTTTCCTTTCCAAGGAGATACTTTCAAAAATGCATGGCTTCCCACCTCAAAATCTCGCTTACGGCGATGTAAGTCTCAAGCATACTTCTTACAGCGATCTTGAGTCTGCTACCACGGGGCTCTAATCACCTTAATGGTCTCTACTATTCTGCTTGCACGATTCCGATCCCAACAGCTTGGCGTTCACCCACTTCATCCCGGCATATAGGCGTTCTACATTTCCTCCCATACGATTGCTTCAGACGGCGGCATTCCGATCTTTGGCGTGGTAGCTATTGTTGTATCTGAACTCTACCAATGGAAGATGATCCTCCCAACTACCCTTGAAGTCCATCACACAAGCTCGAGCATGTCTTCAAGTGTTTGAATCGTTCTCTCACTTTGCCCATCGGTCTGCGGATGATACGCGGAGCTCATCCGTAGCTGCGTCCCCATTCTTTCTTGAAGACCCTTCCAAAAGTTTGACGTGAAACGCGGATCCCTATCCGACACAATAGATACTGGTACGCCATGTCTCAATATAATTTCTTTGTTTGCTACTTCTACATTCATTGGGTGTTCTAGTAGTTCATGAGGTAAACTTAATCTTTGAGCAAATTCATCAGATACAAAAGAACATGAAGCTCCCGAATCGAATAACACATAGGCATTTATATCATTGATCGGAATTATACCTGACACCACCTCCCGGGATGCCACAGCATCTTGCACTGTCATATTGAATGTTCATGTTGTTGGCTTGTTTGGCTGGGCTGGTCCTCCACTGGTTGTCTTTGTGTTATTGCCCCTGCTGCCATTTCCGCCATCCATGCTTTTCTTCTTCGGGCAATCCTTGATCCGATGTCCCACTTCACCACAATTAAAGCAACCTCCTTTCTTCACCTTAGTACAATTGGGTGAGGTATGCCCTTCTTGCCCACATGTATAACATATCATTTTTCCTTTCCAGCACTCCCCCGAGTGACCCTTTCCACAGTTCCCACACACCGACTTCTTTTGTTGCACGCTTCCTTGCTGCATCTCCAGATTACTACCCCCACTGCTCCATTTCCGCTTCTTATTGTTGCTACCGCCACTGCTGACATTTTGATTCCCACCTTCTGATTTCTTCTTATTCTTCTCCCGATTGTATCTTGAGACCGCTTCGCTTCCTCCTTCCGCTATAAGAGCTTTTTCCAACAGAGTTGAGAATGATGTGATTTGTAAAACCGCTACTTTACTATAAATCCACGGCTTTAGTCCATTTTCAAACCTTCTCGCTTTCCTCGCCTCTGTGTCCACCTGATGTGGAGCGAATCTGGCCAATTCATTGAATTTCGCAGCATACTCTGATACTGACATATTCTCTTGTTTCAGTTCCAAGAACTTGATCTCCATTCTTGCTTGAACACTCTCAGGGAAGTAGTTCTCGAAGAACAACTTCTTGAATGCTTCCCAAGTCACGATTCCAGATTAAAACTTTGTTCGTTGGCATCCCACCAATAGCTAGCCTCCCCCTTCATTAAGTAGGTAGCAAAAATTGTCTTCTGTTCTTCTGCTACTCTAGCAATAACGAAGGCCTTCTCAATCTCCTTTACCCACATTTGGGCTTCTATCGGGTCTGTTGTTCCTCTGAACTCTGGGGTCCCTACCGCTTGAAGTCCTTAAAGTTTACTATTTGGGTGCTCACCGATTTCCTGCGAGTTGAGCTTGATTCCTCATGGCTTCAACCATCATGTTAATAAAATCTTGCATTGGGTTTTGTTGAGATCCCATTGCATTATTAACTGACTCTTCAATATCTTGGTTCCTGAGTCCACGTCTGCGCGCCATTATCTAGTGAAACAAAAATTCTAACACGTTACTTTCGGATTTATTATCATATGATTACTTAGTATGTAATCGCTATTTATTTAAACAATCGGATGATCATTATGTGAGAGTTTTAAGTTACTGAGATTTGGAAGTCTTTCTCCCCCTTAGTGGGTTAAGTTTGTTTTTAAAGAACATTTTCCAAATCGACCCTCTTTGGATTCACATAACATTAAATAGAAAATTTACTATTTAAAATTTTCTAACACATATCATAATAATCTGCATTTATATTCATACACCAATCTTGATGACTTACACGATTAATACAGTATATTTTATAAATGCTACTATCCCATTTTAACACAAAAGATGGGATTAACTCATAATGATACCTCCCTACAAACACAATTAGGAAAGTACATAACCATTTACTACCTCACACACACACTGTTGAGTTTACATCAACATAAAACCTTATTACACAACAAGAAAAGTACTAATGCATCTATCTACAATCGGGCCATCACATCATCACCACTGGTGGCCCCGCCAGTCACCTGCGCAGAGCTCTGAGGAAGCAACTATTGTAGGACTCTCGTCGAGCGGATCGACTAGACTCTCCTATCTCGAGTGGACCCTCCTAGCCCCTCTCTGCTACCGGCCCTCATCACACGTGCATCAAGGGCCGATCCTAAAGTTTCTACTCGACCTTTATGGCCTGCAATTCAACCTTTAATTGGTCCACCAGCTCATCCGACTCATGGAGTTCCTCTTCCACCAGATCTTATCGGCAATTTCTCGTCAAACTCAAATGCATCTCCAGATGCATCATGCTCAGCTCTCCAAACTTTGCCTTTTCATTCTCTAGCTGTACCATCTGTATCCCAACTTGCAACTGGGACTCATCAAATTTTTCCTTCTGTTCGACTTTCTCCATCTGGGCTTGATGAGCCGCATCCTTGTATTGTTCTTCAGTAAATTGGAGTGTGTGGTTCTCTACTTCTAATTCCTCCACTCTGCCTTCTAATTGACTGATTCTCCTCAACAAGTCCCCTACCGGAGGACCATGAGGGACATCTTGGGTGGCCTCATGCTCAATGGGTTCCTGCTCAACTGAGTAACTACCTTGGCGCCTCACGGGACATCCTACAAACACCATAAAGTCAACGTCAGTACCACAATAAAATATATTCATTGATGAAATAAAATAATATTTTATTAAGTACAACACAAACTTGATGAATTTCCATAATCCATCTCCTAACATACTCCATAAGAGTTTTCTACTAAGGTTATAACCTAGGTTTCGCATTCCTAATGTTTATAACCTCATGACTTTGATACCAACTTGTGACGCCCCAAATCCGTGTTCTCTAACCTCGATTCAAAGGCTCACGATCCTATCATCATCATAAGCATTCTATAACTATTTCAAATAATAAACATACATTGTTCATTATACAAAAGTCTCAAAACATGGTCCCAAGGTCTCTCTAACCTTAACTTTAAATACACCATTTATAATACAAATAGTTTACTCAAGAAATTCCATTAGATAATAACTAATTTAACATTCATTCTAAAATTACTCCTGGATCTTGCCCTTGCCCTTGTCCTTCGCATTAGATCCTTCTAACTTAATCGAAAATAGAGGTCATGATATAACAAGAGTAAGCAACTAATTTGCTTCACAAGTTTATAAAGACAAAGGAGATATATCATGACTTAG
The DNA here is from genome assembly GCA_020205605.1 of Panax ginseng. Classification (NCBI taxonomy): domain Eukaryota; kingdom Viridiplantae; phylum Streptophyta; class Magnoliopsida; order Apiales; family Araliaceae; genus Panax; species Panax ginseng. The sequence continues at coordinate 50,075,074 of CM035149.1, read as the reverse complement.
AAAGAAATATTGCCTTCAATGTTCAACAATAATATAAGATTGTGAAGGAACATGAATTAAAAATCAACAATTGAATATTCGATAATTGAATAACATGAATCGAGTGGTTTTGAATAACCATGAACATTTGCCAAGGTGCTTCGATGATTTAAATCTGGACCTTTTAATAAGTTTTGGTATTCAAGGATCAACCTTTCATACCCCGTGATTTATGCATAAACACTTAATAATCCGACATTGATATCATGCCTTAATCAAATTTGTCCATTTCTCGATCAAAGAGTTCTTACCATATCAATTAATAAGAATGCTTATTTAAAATCCATTTGATTTAACAAATTTAGACATGTTTGATCTAGGCGATACAATTAGCATAGATCTATCCCATAAACAGCCTCATAAATGAAGAACTTTAATTTAATTCACGCTTCGATGGCGGTAGAATCGAATTCGATTGCACAAAGTGGGAATTCGATAATCAATAAAGACGTAAATAATCATCAATAATTATTCACTAACATGCTTTGAAAATAATAACTCAAGTTGAGTTAGGAAACTTGCCTCGATCGTAGAGTTACAAAACTGAAATAAATTTCTATCCACTATGTAGTTAAATTATCTTCCTTTGAGAGACCTATAATTAGTCTTTCAATTAGTCATTGCATAACATCGATTATGTAATCACATAGATATCATACATTACAATAAGTTCTTATAAACATTATCATGTCTAGATAGTGTTATTAACGAATCACCTTTAATTCACATAATATTATTAACTTAGATAATATTAATTCACCTTCTAGTATTATTGGTTCACTAATAATACTTTAAATCATTTACCAACATTTTATTCACTTACTAATATTATTAATCATTTAATAATATTTTATCCCTTTACTAATATTATTAATCATTTAATAATATTTTATTTAATCTCGAATATTATTATTTAATAATAATACTCTAATCTAATATTTTTATTTACATAACATCATATTATAATATTATTAGTATTATAATAATATTCCAATGATTTATTAAATTAATAAACAATTTATTCTAATTGTTCATCCTTTAATAACCTCTTATTTAATATCCATAAAAGGTCATAAGTAATATTTATTATTATAAATTACCAAAATGCCCTAAGGTAGTCATGATATAATATATTATGAGCATTCAAGCATAAAAATCATATTTTTCTCATTAAAGACATCATTTAACTATTTATTTCCTTTTATTCACAACCTAATCATTTTAGGAAAATAGAAAACTGATTCCAAAAATTCTCAGCTTCTGAATTTTAATAGAATATGAACCAACAATGATCCTCTAATTTTCTAGAATTTTAGAAAATGATTTACTATTTTTTTAAGTGCTCAAAACACTCAGATCTTGCTCTATTTTTAAAAAATTGAGTTTTGCTCAGAAAACTCTGAAATTTTCAGGGTATGCTCTCCTAACATATATGAAGCTACTGTAAAAAATTTGAAATTTTCTAGTGTATACACAGTGAGATATTCGTAGGATAATATTTATGGAGTCCTTTACGGAAATAGTCATTACGCACAATATATAACTCGAAACGTGTCCGTTCTTTTTCCTACGCGTAGATAACTTCATAAGGTACCTCTGTAATATTTTTCCAGATTTTTACAAGACAAGGAACTGACCGAAACAGCCTCATGAAAAACAAGTCAGTAGCTGATTTAGGATTTCAAAGCTTTAGCATATAAAGTGGACTGTTTTGGGAAAAATAATCTTAAAGGTTCCAAAACATGCTAGATTTGTGATCTACCACTTGGGTTTACTAGATAACTCATGTATCTAGCACCCCCCCTTCGACGGATCATAATTCCAAGTTGTAGAACTTGAGTTACACAAGATTTAGTGGAAGAAAAACAAGAGTTTTCACCCTTGGAGAACATATGCTCATTTTCTTCCTCTAAGTCTTTGATCTAACACTCAAGATACTTAGTTCCATGCATGATGGTATGTATAACTAGTGTATCTTGAGTAGTTGTACATAACCCCATCAAAACTCAAGCTATCAAAACAAGGTAAGAGAAGAAGATGAAGGTACATTATACCTTGACTTAGTGGCTACCTTCCTTGATTTTCCAAAGTAACTAATAAACTTAGGGGCATAAACCACTAGAACTCCTATAATTCTTCTTCCTATGGCTGAAATTCTCTCTTTCTTTTCTCTCTTTGAAGTTGGCTAGCTTGGGAGCAAGAGGTAGAAGAAGAAGATGATGAAGATGGAGAGAAAATGAAATGTTGGAATCTGAATGAAGTGTTGGAAGAATGAGATGTGCATTCAAAATGTAATGGGCAATTCATTATTAATTCTCTCACAATCATTTTGTTGCCCATTAGGTAAAACACTTTGTATTATTACTTACCTTAGGTTAAACATGATTAAATGTGCATAATGGAGTGGCAACCAATGGGAGTCTTACAACATTGTCCTTATGTTTAATCATGTCTACTAATGGACAAGCTAGATTAATTATTCCACTTAGGATCCTCATAATATCCACCATTTAGCTTTTATTTTAAATGCCCAATTTTGATTAATCAAATGTCTAGAATACCCCCAATCAAGTGGGCTAAGTATTGGATTACATTTTATTTTCCTTGGGCTTTTCTTTTAATTGATTTGGGCTAGATAAAACATAGTCCAACAATTTTAATAATGTTACCCAATTTGATAATTTAGGGCTTTCATCTCCAATCATATGAAGTTTAATTACTTATACATATGATTTTATCTCATAACCTAATTAGATTTACAAGAATTAGGTTTAAAATTATTAGTCACTTGAAATACTAAGTTTACCCACTTAAGTTAGTATACATATAAAATACTAACTTTTTCGTGTTACCATAACCCTTAGGTTATTTAATATCCTTACCTAATGTATAATTAGGTCACAAGGCTTTCATTTTAATGAAATCCATAAATGTATGTATCCATATATAACACAAAGTTTAAAAAAAAATGTACATACATACATGGTGACTTAAAATTCACGGTTATTACATATCGTCCCCCCTTATAAAATTCCGTCCCAGGAATTACATATAAGGTTACTCAAAAAAGGTGTGGGTAATTTTCTCTTATCCTTTCTTCAAGTTCCCACGTAGCTTCTTCAGCATTGTGGTTCCTCCAAAGAACTTTTACAGAATGTATAACCTTATTTCGCAATTTCTGTTCCTTTCTATCTAAAACTTCAACTGGAATTTCCTCGTACGATAAATCTTTTTAGAACTGAATTGGCTCAAATGCGATATCACATGCTTGTAATCGAGCTTATATGGTCGTAAAGAGCGACACATGAAACACATTATGAATATGTTCCGATTCGGGAGGTAGAGCTACCTCGTCGCCACTTCGCTATCTTCTTCAAGATCTCAAAAGGTCCAATAAATCTTTGACTCGACTTTTACCTTTCTTTCCAAACCTTATCTTTCCTTTCCAAGGAGATACTTTCAAAAATGCATGGCTTCCCACCTCAAAATCTAAGCTTACGCGATGTAAGTCTGCATACTTCTTCTGGCGATCTTGAGCTGCTACCAGTCGGGCTCTAATCACCTTAATGGTCTCTACGGTCTGCTGCACCAGTTCTGATCCCAACAGTTGGCGTTCACCCACTTCATCCCAGCATATGGGCGTTCTACATTTCCTCCCATACAGTGCTTCGTACGGCGGCATTCCGATGCTGGCGTGGTAGCTATTGTTGTATGCGAACTCTACCAATGGAAGATGATCCTCCCAACTACCCTTGAAGTCCATCACACAAGCTCTGAGCATGTCTTCAAGTGTTTGAATCGTTCTCTCACTTTGCCCATCGATTCACTGCGGATGATACGCGGAGCTCATCCGTAGTCAAATGCGTCCCCATTCTTTCTTGAAGACCCTTCCAAAAGTTTGGCGTGAAACGCGATCCCTATCCGAGCAATAATAGATCTTGATGCGCCATGTCTCAATATAATTTCTTTGTTTGCTACTTCTACATTCATTGGGTGTTCTAGTAGTTCATGAGGTAAACTTAATCTTTGAGCAAATTCATCCAGATACAAAAAGAACATGAAGCTCCCGAATCGAATAACACATAGGCATTTATATCATTGATCGGAATTATACCTGACACCACCTCCCGGGATGCCACAGCATCTTGCACTGTCATATTGAATGTTCATGTTGTTGGCTTGTTTGGCTGGGCTGGTCCTCCACTGGTTGTCTTTGTGTTATTGCCCCTGCTGCCATTTCCGCCATCCATGCTTTTCTTCTTCGGGCAATCCTTGATCCGATGTCCCACTTCACCACAATTAAAGCAACCTCCTTTCTTCACCTTAGTACAATTGGGTGAGGTATGCCCTTCTTGCCCACATGTATAACATATCATTTTTCCTTTCCAGCACTCCCCCGAGTGACCCTTTCCACAGTTCCCACACACTGGCTTCTTTTGTTGCACGCTTCCTTGCTGCATCTCCAGATTACTACCCCCACTGCTCCATTTCCGCTTCTTATTGTTGCTACTGCTTCACTTCAACGACATTTTGATTCCCACCTTCTGATTTCTTCTTATTCTTCTCCCGATTGTATCTTGAGACCGCTTCGCTTCCTCCTTCCGCTATAAGAGCTTTTTCCAACAGAGTTGAGAATGATGTGATTTGTAAAACCGCTACTTTACTATAAATCCACGGCTTTAGTCCATTTTCAAACCTTCTCGCTTTCCTCGCCTCTGTGTCCACCTGATGTGGAGCGAATCTGGCCAATTCATTGAATTTCGCAGCATACTCTGATACTGACATATTCTCTTGTTTCAGTTCCAAGAACTTGATCTCCATTCTTGCTTGAACACTCTCAGGGAAGTAGTTCTCGAAGAACAACTTCTTGAATGCTTCCCAAGTCACGATTCCGATTCGGCTTTGTTACGGTTGGCATCCCACCAATAGCTAGCTTCCCCTTCATTAAGTAGGTAGCAAAAATTGTCTTACGTTCTTACTCTACTCTAGCAATAACGAAGGCCTTCTCAATCTCCTTTACCCACATTTGGGCTTCTATCGGAATCTGTTGTTCCTCAACTCTGGCGGTCCTCTTGCCTTGAAGTCCTTAAAGTTTACTATTTGGGTGCTGCTGATTTCCTGCGGTTGAGCTTGATTCCTCATGGCTTCAACCATCATGTTAATAAAATCTTGCATTGGGTTTTGTTGAGATCCCATTTGCATTATTAACCCACTCTTCAATATCTTGGTTCACGAGTCCACGTCTGCGGCGCCATTATCTAGTGAAACAAAAATTCTAACACGTTACTCGGATTTATTATCATATGATTACTTAGTATGTGTACGCTATTTATTTAAACAATCGATGATCATTATGTGAGAGTTTTAAGTTCTAGAGATTTGGAAGTCTTTCTCCCTGCTTAGTGGGTTAAGTTTGTTTTAAAGAACATTTTCCAAATCATTTCTTTGGATTCACATAACATTAAATAGAAAATTTACTATTTAAAATTTTCTAACACATATCATAATAATCTTGCATTTATATTCATACACCAATCTTGGTGACTTACACGATTAATACGGGTATATTTTATAAATGCTACTATCCCATTTTAACACAAAAGATGGGATTAACTCATAATGATACCTCCCTACAAACACAATTAGGGAAAGTACATAACCATTTACTACCTCACACCTGTTGAGGTTTACATCAACATAAAACCTTATTACACAACAAGAAAAGTACTAATGCATCTATCTACAACTGGGCCATCACATCATCACCACTGGTTGGCCTGCCAGTCACTGCGCACAGGCTCCTAGGGAAGCAACTATTGTAGGACTCTACGTCGAACGGATCGACTAGACTCTCCTATCTCAGAGTGGACCCTCCTAGCCCCTCTGCGCTGGCCCTCATACGCTGCATCAAGGGCCAGTCCTAAAGTTTCTACTCTGACCTTTATGGCCTGCAATTCAACCTTTAATTGGCCCACCAGCTCATCCGACTCATGGAGTTCCTCTTCCACCCGTATCTTATCGGCAATTTCTACGTCAAACTCAGCCTGCATCTCCAGATGCATCATGCTCAGCTCTCCAAACTTTGCCTTTTCATTCTCTAGCTGTACCATCTGTATCCCAACTTGCAACTGGGACTCATCAAATTTTTCCTACATTGACTTTCTCCATCCAGGGCTTGATGAGCCGCATCCTTGTATTGTTCTTGATGGAAATTGGAGTGTGTGGTTCTCTACTTCTAATTCCTCCACTCTGCCTTCTAATTGGCTGATTCTCCTCAACAAGTCCCCTACTGGGAGGACCCATGAGGGACATCTTGGGTGGCCTCATGCTCAATGGGTTCTGCTCAACTGAGTAACTACCTTGGCGCTCGTCAGACATCCTACAAACACCATAAAGTCAACGTCAGTACCACAATAAAATATATTCATTGATGAAATAAAATAATATTTTATTAAGTACAACACAAACTTGATGAATTTCCATAATCCATCTCCTAACATACTCCATAAGAGTTTTCTACTAAGGTTATAACCTAGGTTTCGCATTCCTAATGTTTATAACCTCGACTTTGATACCAACTTGTGGCGCCCCAAATCCGGGTTCTCTAACCTCGTTCAAAGGTGCTCACGATCCTATCATCATCATAAGCATTCTATAACTATTTGAAATAATAAACATACATTGTTCATTATACAAAAGTCTCAAAACATGGTCCCAAGGTCTCTCTAACCTTAACTTTAAATACACCATTTATAATACAAATAGTTTACTCAAGAAATTCCATTAGATAATAACTAATTTAACATTCATTCTAAAATTACTCCTGGATCTTGCCCTTGCCCTTGTCCTTCGCATTAGATCCTTCGGGCTTAACTGAAAATAGAGGTCATGATATAACAAGAGTAAGCAACTAATTTGCTTCACAAGTTTATAAAGACAAAGGAGATATATCATGACTTAGAAAGAAATATTGCCTTCAATGTTCAACAATAATATAAGATTGTGAAGGAACATGAATTAAAAATCAACAATTGAATATTCGATAATTGAATAACATGAACTGAGTGGTTTTGAATAACCATGAACATTTGCCAAGGTGCTCGATGATTTAAATCGGACCTTTTAATAAGTTTTGGTATTCAAGGATCGACCTTTCATACCCGTGATTTATGCATAAACACTTAATAATCCGACATTGATATCATGCCTTAATCAAATTTGTCCATTTCTCAGTCAAGAGTTCTTACCATATCAATTAATAAGAACAGTTATTTAAAATCCATTTGATTTAACAAATTTAGACATGTTTGATCTAGTGATACAATTAGCATAGATCTATCCATAAAATGTTCATAAATGAAGAACTTTAATTTAATTCACGATTCGATGGCGGTAGAAATCGAATTCGATTGCACAAAGTGGGAATTCGATAATCAATAAAGACGTAAATAATCATCAATAATTATTCACTAGCATGCTTTGAAAATAATAACTCAAGTTGAGTTAGGAAACTTGCCTCGATCGTGAGTTACATTACTGAAATAAATTTCTATCCACTATGTAGTTAAATTATCTTCCTTTGAGAGACCTATAATTAGTCTTTCAATTAGTCATTGCATAACATCAGATTATGTAATCACATAGATATCATACATTACAATAAGTTCTTATAAACATTATCATGTCTAGATAGTGTTATTAACGACTACCTTTAATTCACATAATATTATTAACTTAGATAATATTAATTCACCTTCTAGTATTATTGGTTCACTAATAATACTTTAAATCATTACCAACATTTTATTCACTTACTAATATTATTAATCATTTAATAATATTTTATCCCTTTACTAATATTATTAATCATTTAATAATATTTTATTTAATCTCGAATATTATTATTTAATAATAATACTCTAATCTAATATTTTTATTTACATAACATCATATTATAATATTATTAGTATTATAATAATATTCCAATGATTTATTAAATTAATAAACAATTTATTCTAATTGTTCATCCTTTAATAACCTCTTATTTAATATCCATAAAAGGTCATAAGTAATATTTATTATTATAAATTACCAAAATGCCCTAAGGTAGTCATGATATAATATATTATGAGCATTCAAGCATAAAAATCATATTTTTCTCATTAAAGACATCATTTAACTATTTATTTCCTTTTATTCACAACCTAATCATTTTTAGGAAAAATAGAAAACTGATTCCAAAAATTCTCAGCTTCTGAATTTTAATAGAATATGAACCAACAATGATCCTCTAATTTTTCTAGAATTTTAGAAAATGATTTACTATTTTTAAAGTGCTCAAAACACTCAGATCTTGCTCTATTTTTAAAAAATTGAGTTTTGCTCAGAAAAATCTGAAATTTTCAGGGTATGCTCTCCTAACATATATGAAGCTACTGTAAAAATTTTGAAATTTTCTAGTGTATACACAGTGAGATATTCGTAGGATAATATTTATAGAGTCCTTTACGGAAATAGTCATTACGCACAATATATAACTCGAAACGTGTCCGTTCTTTTTCCTACGCGTAGATAACTTCATAAGGTACCTCTGTAATATTTTTCCAGATTTTTACAAGACAAGGAACTGACCGAAACAGCCTCATGAAAAACAAGTCAGTAGCTGATTTAGGATTTCAAAGCTTTAGCATATAAAGTGGACTGTTTTGGGAAAAATAATCTTAAAGGTTCCAAAACATGCTAGATTTGTGATCTACCACTTGGGTTTACTAGATAACTCATGTATCTAGCACCCCCTTGACGGATCATAATTCCAAGTTGTAGAACTTGAGTTACACAAGATTTAGTGGAAGAAAAACAAGAGTTTTCACCCTTGGAGAACATATGCTCATTTTCTTCCTCTAAGTCTTTGATCTAACACTCAAGATACTTAGTTCCATGCATGATGGTATGTATAACTAGTGTATCTTGAGTAGTTGTACATAACCCCATCAAAACTCAAGCTATCAAAACAAGGTAAGAGAAGAAGATGAAGGTACATTATACCTTGACTTAGTGGCTACCTTCCTTGATTTTCCAAAGTAACTAATAAACTTAGGGGCATAAACCACTAGAACTCCTATAATTCTTCTTCCTATGGCTGAAATTCTCTCTTTCTTTTCTCTCTTTGAAGTTGGCTAGCTTGGGAGCAAGAGGTAGAAGAAGAAGAGATGAAGAAGATGGAGAGAAAATGAAATGTTGGAATACTGAATGAAGTGTTGGAAGAATGAGATGTGCATTCAAAATGTAATGGGCAATTCATTATTAATTCTCTCACAATCATTTTGTTGCCCATTAGGTAAAACACTTTGTATTATTACTTACCTTAGGTTAAACATGATTAAATGTGCATAATGGAGTGGCAACCAATGGGAGTCTTACAACATTGTCCTTATGTTTAATCATGTCTACTAATGGACAAGCTAGATTAATTATTCCACTTAGGATCCTCATAATATCCACCATTTAGCTTTTTATTTTAAATGCCCAATTTTGATTAATCAAATGTCTAGAATACCCCCAATCAAGTGGGCTAAGTATTGGATTACATTTTATTTTCCTTGGGCTTTTCTTTTAATTGATTTGGGCTAGATAAAAACATAGTCCAACAATTTTAATAATGTTACCCAATTTGATAATTTAGGGCTTTCATCTCCAATCATATGAAGTTTAATTACTTATACATATGATTTTATCTCATAACCTAATTAGATTTACAAGAATTAGGTTTAAAATTATTAGTCACTTGAAATACTAAGTTTACCCACTTAAGTTAGTATACATATAAAATACTAACTTTTTCGTGTTACCATAACCCTTAGGTTATTTAATATCCTTACCTAATGTATAATTAGGTCACAAGGCTTTCATTTTTAATGAAATCCATAAATGTATGTATCCATATATAACACAAAGTTTAAAAAAAAAAATGTACATACATACATGGTGACTTAAAATTCACGGTTATTACAGAACATCACTCCACACCCCGACTACTCCCCGCTATATTCTCGCTTCCTAAGAAGAAAAATGGAACAAAAAGGAAAAGGGTGAGCTCAACTAGCCCAGTAAAGAATATTATAACTAAGATAATGTACAACAAATTATCCTTAGTCTTCAACAGGGAAAATATGATAGAATACAATAGACAACAAGTTTTAGATCAACAACCGCAGCGGAAATAATAATTCATTAGAAGAGTTAAGTAGAGAATGAAATTTACTATTATCTATGAATTTAAAAGTCCATCATCGTTATTTTATCCCTGTAACATCAATCAATATACATCTTGAATCAAATATTCATCTTTGCACTATGGGCCAAAGATATTCATCAGTCGGTCATGTTCATCTCAACACCTGTTCATCTTTGCACTACGAGCCAAAGATATTCATCAAGAAATCATTCATTTTTGCACTACAGGCCAAAGATATTCAGTAATATCATCATTTAGGACTGAGGATGATGAAAAATATTTTAAAGAAAACGAATCCAATGAGACAAAAGAACAAATATGAAAGATTCGTACTTTAGACAATCCAAGTTCAAAAATACTCCATAATAAACTATTGTGGAGCAGAATTCAAAAATGAAGATCAAAACATAGATCCAATCAAAGATAGGAACCATAACAGACAATCTTTGACACAGAAAAGAAAATTTAATTTTTCTGTGAATAGTGTCGTATTCGTGGCAGTATACATGAATAGTGTCGTATACATGAATAGTAACTTCGACACTAAAAGGTAGAAATTCCACAAGAAAAATATTACAGATATTCCGACATAATGATATTGAAAGAAATAATATCATTTATAAAAAAATAACATCCCTTACCTCAAAAAGACAGTACTTCTGACTGGAATATCAGATATAACGCTGAAGGGAACTTACACCGTATAGCAACACTTAAGATATCTAAATACTCACAAAAATACACTCGATAATATAGAGAGAGAAAACTTCAGTTTCTGGTGTTATTTTTATTTCTAACCTAAGCACCTTATTTATAGGAAAATGCTTAGAACACCAAAGTAGAAAATTTAATAAATTAATATATTTATATAAAAAATTATACGCACCATTAGAAATCTGATTTCAACACATTTATCGCACGAGTGGGGCCCACCAAAAATGAAAAACATGTTTTAAACAATTTTTGTAACAAAATCAATTCAGACTCAATATTCCAAAACTTCAATAATTCCTAATAAATAGCCCTTTTATCAGAAAAATTCAAATCTTATGTCCATTCCATAGAAAATTTAATCCTCTACAACTTTGCAGAAGAAAGTTTTTCCAAATTCCAAACAGAAAATGACCGAAATTCACATACGGACAATTTTACAGGCTATAATCAAATTTTAGTCAAGAAATAGGGTCCACAAACATGAAAAACATGTTTTAAATATTTTTAGTAACAAAATTAGTCTTCCTCCTCATATATTCATATATCCCACATTCATTGTAAAAAATATCATCATTATTATATTATTAAAATATAATAATATATTTAAATGAATTATTTTATCGAAAAAGATAAAATATCAATTTTCAACAATTGTCACATTAAAAATTTTCTCCATCTATATCCACATAAAATGAATATTTTTCTTATCATAATAATCAATAATTAATTATTCATAAATAATATTACGAGAATCACAATCTCAATGACTAGGTAGTTCCCGAGAAAGAGGGGCTTTCAATAAGGATTTCTCCTCACTTGGCGGCATGATTAGATGACCAAACCTCTCCTTAGACGTAACTTTCTAGACATTGTCAATAATGCTATCTAATAATATTATTCAAATAATATGAATTATTGATCTGATAATGGAAAATATTGTGTAATGACAATTATTGAAACAATAATAATATAAAATATCAACGCAACAATTATTAAATCAATAAAATAAAATATTGAACAATAATTACTGTAACAATTATTGAGTAGTGCCTTCTTACGTAAGAATCAATAATTGGTGCAATCTGGTAAAGCTGTGTTTTAACCACCGGGTATTCCAATGAAGATAATTGTAACAACTACATTATTATTTATAAATAACTTATACTTGTCGCTTTTCTTCATCCAATCGCTTTCCGTTATGGGCCCACAAAAGGTCAAGCAACACATACATCGAATATTCCCCAACAAAGTAAGAATATTCCACGACCAAACGAATATTCCCCGACAACAATGAATATTTTATAACCATTTGTTTATTTAAAATATTTGAGCATTTTACCCATAATTAACCACATTAATCAAATCAACCCCTTACTATTTAATAATAATAAATAGAGGAAATTCCATTTTATGAGAAAAATAAAAATTGGGGTCTTACAAGTTTGCTCAGCAAGTAATATAGCAATAAGGGTGTTCAATATAGTTTTAAATTCTCTAGAATACAACAATAAATGATAGTTCAAGGATAGCAAGAAGTGTCGATGGTTCTTAACAATAGTTGCTAAGGACAGAAAGATATCAATAAGATTCAACGCTTAATCATTTCGAGATTTCAAAATAATGAATACTGAGCAGTCACTAAGGACTATGAACTTCTACTAGAATTAATAGTAATATGCTGATAATCCAACAAAAACAAGTACAACAGGTGATCAGCCTAAAGTACCCTACATTATGCATAACATTTAATTATAATCATGTGCGCACATCGGTCTCCCGATAATTATATAGTTTCCCCTTAAAGGAGTGTTGTTCATCTCAGTCAATTATAAGAGTCCGCACCAATTCGATTGGTTTGGATAGCTTTCAAATTCACGATTTAGGTCTAGTCAAAACAAATGGCATAGACCACTTTTTCAAAGTATATAAGAACAATTATAAGTTCAACACCCAAAATCAAAGTTCGAAGAATGTAAACGACTTTATCTTATCCTACGAAGCATTAAGTCATAAGACATGAATCATACTTTCAATGGTTTACTTGTACGACCAATAATAGCACAAACTTAAGTAATGCTCCATAAGGAATAGGGTTAGGAACTTGCATCAAAGAGATAAGGTTTAGATACTTGCACCATACATATGTCATAGTTACGTATATAAGATATTCATTAGTTACGTATATTCTATACTCATACTTGATATGTAAGTTTAAACGCATACATAAAAGTCTAACTTAGTCGTATAATCCCATACATACGTCATTACGTACCTTACATACACATAAAACAAAAAATCAGTTTGTAAGACACTATGAAATCAAATAACATAGTTCGTAATCATCTTTTGACTTAACGTTTGAAAGTTTATAAACACTTATCAAATATATGATTCTATCATTAGCATGTTCATTGACACTTTGAATACTATACTAGACATGTATTGTACATTAAGATAACAATACAAGCTTGCATCAAATCTTAGATCACAAACAGAATAGGCAGACTTCCTTGCAAGGTTGCGCGGCCGCGCTTAATTTGAACTACGGAGTGGCGCGGCTTCACTACTCCCAGTTCAAATCAAAGCTGAGAAACAGAAGCATGGCCAAACTTGCACACCCACATACTTATATGATGACACTTGCAGAACATACATGTCATGATGTTTATAACTAGGTTCGATCCTATATCTTGTCCTTAACATGGTTCGTTATCAATTCCCACCTAATCAAGGCTTTAAGTGTTCATTTAACAAAGTCTCTCATGTTTAGTCATTATACACATACAATGAGGTCAATAAGTCTCAACTATACATGCTCACATTGTCTTAGTCATGCATTTTAAGTTGTATAGTTCTACTTCATTTAGACTTGTTCTAAACCATACTCAACTAGTTTACAATGCATATGACTAGTTAGGCATACATGTTAATCAGGTCTACATGCATATTCATATCCTAACATGATAGTCAAAATCTCAGAATACATGAAAGGTTGTTATCAACCAAATTAGTTTCCCAAACTCTCAAGTTTTCTTTTTGAAAATCTCATGTTAACCAATCAAGCATGCAAAACTACTTCACTTACTATACATCATGCTTTCATATCCACATAACTAGACCACATAAGCTTGCTTTTAAGTCCAGAATTTAGAGTGTACATAGTTCATTGAGTTTGCACTTTGAAAACTCAAGTTTCCTTTGGAACCCAAGCTTTGGTAAGTGACTACATGAAATGTCGTCTAAACTAGCATGTCAGGGACTTATTTATGCTTAATAACATTATACTAGTATGCTTTATAAATCAAAAAGCATAAAAATTAAATTTTTCCTCTTCAAAAGGGCGCGACCAGTAACTTTGTTTAGGCTAAAAGAGTTGGCACAGTAGTGCCACTCTGGTTCGATGTGACCCAATTTTTTTTGCTATTGTAGAGCTTCAAGCCAACTCTTGAATTAATTCGTTAAACAAGCTTACAAACAACCATATTATATCAATAACATGTATACAACTCTACCAACTTACTAACATTATCTTACATATCTAATTAACAAGAATTTATGCACATTCAAGCATTAATCAAACTTGAATTAAGAACACAATGTAATGTTATACCTTTATGCATTAAATTGGACAGAGCTTCCTCTCAATATCAAATTACTCCCTTAACACTCTCTATAGCAACTAGAAAATAATCTCAACAACATTGAAATGAAGGGGAGTGCTCAATTTATAAGAAACTTATTAACCATGCCAAGCTTTTGTCCAAGAATTGAAACCAAGAGATAGAAGGATAACTCATTGGGTAATCAAGGGTTGGTGCAATAGTTGCCAAACACTCCCATCACCCACACCCTTCTTCATCATGGCCATCATTTGCTAGCTAGATTGAGGAAATTGAGAGATGAAGGGGATAGCTAGTCTTAGGCTAATGGCCATTCATGTGAGGGAGAAGAGAGAGACTTTCAATATAGGAAAAACTCTAATTCTCAGCATTTGACAATTGAATAATGCCACATACTGTGACGCCCCCAAAATATATACATCACCCATTATGAGTCACCAAATACATGGTACAGAATTCAAATACAAACTTAATTAATACAACTATTGTGTAAAATACGACAAACATAGCTGTGTTTTTATCAGGAATATTGTCTCGTAGACAATATCCAATCTCAAATTCAATCCTCATTATATTTATTATCACACTAAATAGTGAGGACTACTAAAATAACTATCTCGGACCGTCACTCCATTCCCCGATGAGTCCCGACTACGTTCTCATTTCCTGAAGAGAACAATGAAAGCAAAAGGGTGAGCTCAACTAGCCCAATAAGAAATATTATGACTAAGATAATGCAGAATAAATTATCGTTAGCCTTCAACAGTGTTAAACTGATAAAATACAATAAACATCAAGTTTAACTGCAATGGAACAAGTAATCCATTAGAAGAGTCAAATAGAGCATGATATCTACTATCTTCTATGATTTAAAAATTTTATCATCAATTTTATCGCTGAGACTCAGCTTCATAAATAATCCACATCATCGAATCATCCCTGCACTACGGGACAAGGATATTCATTAGTATCATGTCCACAAATTATCCATACACTACGGGCCAAGGATATTCGTGTAATCATCAATGGTCATGATCATGCAACAACTGTCCATCAATGCACTACGGGCCAATGATGACTTTTATCACATCATTTGTAATATTATGGGTCATGATTATATCGAATAATCCCTAGTCATAAATAAACCAACCAACAGTCCATCTATGCATGTAAGCCAAAGATGACTTTCATCACAATATAAGCATGAGGATAATGACAATGATATAAGAATTCAATTAAAAGAAAGCAAATGATAAATTTTTAAATATTTATAAATTAATTTATTCAGAATTCAATAATGTCCAAATTGTCAACATGATATTGATTTGTGGAGTAAAATTTAACAATAATATTGTATCAAAAATGATTTGGACAGCAAAAAAATTAATTTTTGTCATAAATAGTACCCCGGGTGAATAGTATATGAGTGAATAGTACCCCATGAATAGTAATTTTTGAATAGTACTCATGAATAGTACTTTGTGAATAGACTTGTGAATAATACTTTGGCTTGAAAATGTTAAAACTTATCAAGAATGTTTAGAAAAATATTTTCATGAAAAGATACTAGATGAAGCGCAAATTTCAAGGATCGATATTCTACTAATTTTACGGAGTATAGAAGCAATACTTTAATAGAATGAGTGTAGAATTAGGAATATGAAATGAAATAATATTACTCACATCCTACAAAGTATGGAAGCAAATATTATTTCATATGAATATTGAACAAAAATAATACCCCTTACCTTAGAAGAAGACTGGATACTAGAATAGTGAAGTAGCAAAATACTCTTCTTTTTTCTCTCTATAGCTTCTCTCTCTATAGCTTTTCTCTCTATAATTGCTCTTGTGAGTCTTAGTGAATTGGTGAGAATGAAAGAAGAATGAGCTTCTATTTATAGAAAAATATAGTTTCGATAATTGAGCGTTTTGGGGCTCGAATTATTACAATATAGAACCTTCATCTTTTCCTTCATTTTTAATTTAGTCCTACAAGTATTATCAAACATGCACCACCTCCCCTAATAGTATATGAATGTGAATCAATATTTCTATTCATGTAAATAACTAGTTATATGCATGTTAACTAATAGCAATTAATTGCTCATTTTTCTGATTAATTACCCGATTGGTCAATTTAACCTCCAAAAATCAATTATTATCGAAATAAATGGCGATTTCCACTAACACTAATAACCCAACACAATGGAAATATCAATTTCATCTTTAATCAACACGAACTTATTCATCATTAATATTTTAACTCATAGTATTTAACAACCAGATCATTCCCAGGAAAGAGGAGGCTTTCTGATAAGAATTTCTCCCTATTGGCGCGCAATTAGGTGACCAAACACCTTTTCTCGACAGAACTTTCTAGACATCGTCAATATTGCAAATAATATTATGAATAACTTTGTCGTCTCAATTATTGATTTAAAAATATAAAATATTATACAGATGATACTGTGACAATAATTGAATCAATAATATGAGAGATATTATCTTTGCAATTCTTCATGTGAATAATTGAGTATAACTGAGTGACTTCTCATGTAAGCATCAATAATCAATACTGTGTGCTACTATGCAATCACGCGTATTACTGTACTTTTACCACTGGATATTTCAACAGTTTAACGGTAAAACTTTCGGTATTATTTTTATAAAAAGACATTTCTGTCATTTTCTAACTCCGACAATACTTCTGTTGTGGGGTCCACAAATGATTGTGCCATCGTACGAATATTCCCTATTAAAACGAATATTCTACGACCAATCGAATATTTATAACTACTTGCTTACTTTGCAAAATTTATAAATATTACCCACAACTATAACATTATATCAAATCCACACCATAATATTCAAAAATATATTTTGAGAAAAAATTAATCTTTATTCATAAAAGTTGGGGTCTTACAACCTCCTCTTCTTTATCCCCGTGTACTTTGGCTTGAAAATGTTAAAACTTATCAAAAATGTTCAGAATAATATTTTTATGAAAAGATACTAGATGAAGCGCAAATTTCAAGGATATTTTACTAATTTCACGGAGTATAGAAGCAATACTTTAACAGAATAAGTGTAGAATTAAGAATACGAAACGAAATAATATTACTCATATACTACAGAGTATGGAAGAAAATATTATTTCATATGAATATTGAACAAAAATAATAGCCCTTACCTTAGAAGAAGACTGGATATTGGAATAGTGAAGTAGCAGATACTCATCTTCTTTCTCTCTATAGCTTCTTTCTCTATAATTGCTCTTGTGAGTCTTAGTGAATTGGTGATAATGAAAGAAGAATAAGCTTCTATTTATAGAAAAATATAGTTTCGATAATTGCACGTTTTGGGGCTCGAATTATTATGGTATAAAACCTTCATCTTTTCCTCCATTTTTAATTTAGTCCTACAAGTATTATCAAACTTGCACCACCTCCCCTAATAGTACATGCATGTGACTCAATAGTACATGCATGTTAATCAATAGTTCCATTCATGTGAATATTTAGTTATATGCATTTGAACTAATAGCAATTAATTAATGATTTATCCGATTAATTATCCGATTGGTCAATTTAACCTCCAAAAATCAATTATTATCGAAATAAATGGCGATTTTCACTAACACTAATAATTCCAACACAATGGAAATATCAATTTCATCTTTAATCAACACGAACTTATTCATCATTAATATTATAACTCAAAGTATTTAACAACCAGATCATTCCCAAGAAAGAGGGGGTTTTCCGATAAGGATTTCTCCTTATTGGCGCGCAATTAAGTGACCAAACTCCTTTCCTCGACAGGACTTTCTAGACATCGTCAATATTAAAAATAATAATATGAATAACTTTGTCGTCTTAATTATTGATTTAAAAATATAAAATATTATACAGATGATACTGTGACAATAATTGAATCAATAATATGAGAGATATTATGCATCAATTACTGTAGCAATAATTGAGTATAACTGAGTGACTTCTATCGTAAGCATCAATAATCAATACCGTGTGCTACTATGCAACCACGCATATTACTATGATTTTACCACCGGGTATTTTAACGGTTTAACGGTAAAACTTTCTCCGTTAATTTTATAAAAAGACATTTCTGTCATTTTCTAACTCCGACAATACTTCTGTTGTGGGGTCCCCCAATGATTGTGCCATCGTATGAATATTCCCTATTAAAACGAATATTCCACGACCAATCGAATATTTTATAACATCTTGCTTACTTTGCAAAATTTATAAATATTACCCACAACTATAACATTATATCAAATCCATACCATATATTCAAAAATATATTTCGAGAAAAATTAATATTTATTCATAAAAGTTGGGGTCTTACGCATACTATATGTTTAATACACATATATATACACCTTAGGTTAAACACACATATATGTATACTTAGGTTCTAAATCCAATTGGGTGCATACATGAATTTTAATGATATAACAATATTACGTTAGCAAATTGGGGGTATATATCTATTCATACAATATAATCCATGTACATTTTGATAAAATCGAATATAATCTAATTGGGTATTATCTAACCACATTATCATAAACTTTATTATTTCAATTATACTTACTTATTGAAATAATTATTAATTTGTAAATCATTAATTTATTCTAATTTAATATTACATAAAGTACATCTTTAATGTTCTCACACATACATGTTGTCACATAAGCATCCTTTATGTAACTTCATTCAATTTTACTATATTTTTATATATTATATAGTCACATTAAAGTGTCATACTACACTTCTTTTTTAATTGAATGTAGGTACTATATATAATACTATTAATTATCACATATCTTGCACACAACAATTAATTGAACAAAAATAAATCTTATTATATTAATTAATTACTCATTAATATTCTATTACTCACAATAATAATTAATTAACAATATGATATTAATTAATCACCCGCTTCTTAATTCATTCATTCTTTAATTTAATTAAACCATCATAATTTTCATTCTTGTGCCACACAATGCATTTCACAGGTCTCATCATATTTCCCCATATATCCTCAATTATAATAAATTCAATTTAATCTAATTGAGCTACTCATCTTATGACACAAAAATATTTATATAAAATAAATATTCACATTCTTATTAATATTATTATTAATATTTATTTATAAAATTCACGGTTCTTAAATCCTCCCCCTTACAAAAATTTCATCATCGGAATTGGTTCAAGGTTACACAAATAGATGGGGATAGTCCTTCGCCATCCTATCTTCTAATTCCCACATGGCCTCCTCGGCATCGTGGTTTCGCCAAAGTACTTTTACAGAAGATATAACTTTATTTCTTAATGTCTTCTCTTTCCTATCTAATATTTGGACAGGAATTTCTTCATACGCCAGATTCTTCTCCACTAGAATAGGCTCGTAGGAAATCACGTGTTTGTAGTCAGGCTTGTACGGACGCAACACGGAGATGTGAAACACATTGTGGATATGCTCCAACTTAGGTGGTAATACAACTTTGTATGCCACTTCGCCCACTCGCTTCAATATCTCGAATGGTCCTACGAACCTCGGACTCAATTTTCCCTTCTTAACGAATCATATTTTTCCTTTCCAGGGAGATACTTTTAAGAAAATGAAACTTTCGATTTTAAAGTCTCAATCTTGTCGATGCAAATCTGTGTACTTTTTTTGGCGATCTTGAGTTGCTACTAGTCTAGCTCTTATCACTGTCACCACGTCTGTGGTTTGTTGCACTAACTTTGGTCCCAACATTCGTCGTTCTCTAACTTCGTCCCAACATAACGACGTTCAACATTTTCTCACGTAAAGAGCTTCATCCGATGGCATGCCGATACTCGCATGGTAACTATTGTTATATAAAAATTCCACTAGGGGTAGGTGATCGTCCCAATTTTCCTTGAAGTCCATCACACAAGTTCTAGGCATGTCCTCCAGTGTTTGTATCGTTCGCTCACTTTGTCCGTTTGTCTGCGGATGATAAGCAGTACTCAACCTCAACTGTGTTCCCATCCTCTCTTGCAAGCTTTTTCATAATTTTGACGTTAAGCACGAATCTCGATTAGAGACAATTTATACCGACACTCCATGTCGTAAAATAATTTCTTTTACGTACAGGCACTCTAACTGATTCAAATTATATCGGATCTTGATTGGTAGAAAATGAGTCGTCTTCGTTAACTGATCTACAATAACCCAAATGGCATCAAAACCTTTCTGCGTGACTGGAATTCCTACCACAAAGTCCATCATAATGTGCTCCCATTTCCACTCTGGTACTTCCAATGGTTGAAGTAGACTGCTCGGCCTCTGCTGCTCTGCTTTGACCCGTTGGCAAGTAAGACATCTACTGACGCACTCTGTGACTTCTCATTTCAGATTGGGCCACCAAAAAGGTTGCCTCAAATCTCAGTGCATCTTTGTGCCTCCTGGATGAATGGAATACGTCATATTGTGTGCCTCATGCAAAATTTCTTCCCTCAACTCGGTTACCGCTGGCACCCACACTCTCCGTTTGAATCTCAAAATATTGTCTTTATCCATTTTGAATCTTTCTTCTTTATTTTCTGTGATCCTATTCCTGATTTTCTTTCACTCTTCATCATTCTCTTATGATTCCTTTACTCCGTCCAACAAATTTGGACGAGCTTCCACTACAAATAATTTTTCTTCATACCTCCCAAGTCCCTTTACCTCTATTTCCAATTTCTCCATTTCCCTTATTAACTCCTCCTGAGTTGTTAGTTGAAATAACTTCTCCCTTCCTTTCCTGCTTAGCCCGTCGGCTACTACATTTGCCTTTCCCGGGTGATAAAGAATATCGTAGTCATAATCCTTGATTAATTCTAACCACCTTCTCTGATGCATGTTCAACTCCTTCTGTGTGAAGATATATTTCAGACTCTTGTGGTCCGTGTATATCTCACATTTTTCTCCATACAAATAATGTCTCCAAATCTTTAACCAAAAAAAATATTGCCGCTAACTCTAAGTCGTGAGTAGGGTATTGTTTTTCGTAATCCTTTAATTATCGCGATGCATATGCAATGACTTTGCCATGTTGTATGAGCGCACATCCAAGTCCCTTGTGCGATGCATCACTATATACCACGAAACCTCCCGCATCGTCTAGTAATGATAATATAGGCGCTTCACTTAGTCTCTTCTTCAGCACCTAAAAACTTTCTTCATATTTGTCCGTCAACACGAACTTCACCGTCTTCCTCGTTAGATTGGTCAACGGGGTTGCTATCTTAGTAAAATCCTAGATAAATCTTTGATAGTACCCAGCTAGCCCTAAGAAACTTTTTATCTCTGTTGGTGTCTTCGGCAGCTCCCAATTAGTCATTGCTTCTACCTTTATAGGGTCTACTAAAATTCCATCCTTATCTACCATGTATCCTAAGAATTGAACCTTCTCCATCCAAAATTCATACTTTGAAAACATTGTGTACATCTTCTCCTTCCTTAGCGCCTCCAAACCCATCTTCAGATGTTCGGCGTACTCTTCTTTCGTCTTCGAGTAGATCAAAATATTGTCAATGAAAACTACTACGAATTTATCCAAGTATGGCTTGAAGACATGGTTCATCAAGTCCATGAATGCTTCCATAGCATTAGTCAATCTGAATGACATTACCAAAAACTTATAGTTTCTATAACGGGTTCGAAACGGCGTCTTTGGTATGTCCTCCTCCCGTACTTTCAACTGGTGATAACTCATCCATAGATCTATCTTCGACAAACACTTCTCTCCCTTCAGTTGATCAAAAAGGTCATCTATCCTTGGTAACGGATATTAATTCTTGATCGTTACTCCATTCAATTCTCGATAATCGATACAAATCCTCATCGATCAGTCCTTCTTTTTAACAAACAACATTGGTGCTCCCCAAGGAGACACACTCTATTGTATGTAACCTTTATCTAGTAACTCTTGCAGTTATATCATCAATTCTTTCATTTCTACTAGCGCCATACGATATGGAGCTTTCAAAATTTGTGTTGTTCCAGGTATTAAGTCTATTACGAATTTGATTTCTCTATCTGGCGGAAGACCATGCAGATCATCCAGAAATACATCTTGGAATTCTCTCACTATGGATATATCCTTAATTTCTATTCCATTTTTCCGAGTATCTACAATGTAAGCTAAGTAACCTACACATCCTTTCCTTAAAAATTTCTCGACCTACATCATTGTAAGACAACACGATTGCTTAAGCGATGAGGTACCATAAAATACTACACTAGACTTACCCGGAGTCTGAAGGTTTACGCTTTTATTCTGACAATCAATAATCGCAGTATGGTTATACAACCAATCCATTCCCAATATTATGTCAAACTCTCCCAATCTCATCGGAATTAAGTCTACGCTTAGTTCATGATTTCTAATGTTTGCGCGATAATTTTGATAAACGTATTCTATGGGGATTACTTCCTTATTCGCAACTTCTTTGTTCAAAGGATTTCCTAATTGTTCTCGGGGTAAATTAAGTCGACTAGCAAATTCTTTAGATACAAAAGAATAGTTGGCACCCGAATCAAATAACACACATACATTTATATCATTTATTGGGATAATACCTGACACCACGTCCTTTATAGCTACTGCGTCCTGGAATGTCATGTTAAAGGTCCTGGTGGTTGGGCGGTTGGATTGCGTCGATCCGCCAATCATCAGTTTACTGCCTCCCCCTTGCTATCTACTTCCTCTGCTGCTCCTTTTCTTTAACTAGTCCTTAATCAGGTGGTCCACAGAGCCACAAGCGAAACAACCCTTGATCTTATTGGGCTTCGGGCAGTTGGGTGAAATATGCCCTTCTTGGCCACAGTTGTAGCAAATACTGCGCCTCTTCCAACACTCACCCTGGTGATTTTTCCCACACTTCGGGAATCCATCTGCCCTCTTTTTAAAACCTCCATGAAAATTCTCCACTAGATTGTTGTGGTTTTTGTTATTGTTGTTATTCTCCCATTTCCTCTTTCCTAAATTACTTCCCTCGCTGCTGCTTCCTCCACGATTTTCTCCTCCCATGTTCTTACCCTTCTTTTCCTTGTTGAACAACCAAGGTTTCAGCCTCTGTTCAAAACATCTAGTTTTCCTCTCTTCATCCCCTACCTGGTATTCTGCGCTCATTAAACTAAGTTACCTATTGTGCCACCATCATATCTCCCTATTTAAGTTCTAAGAATTTCACCCACATTCTGTTCTTCATGCTTTTCGGGAAGTAGTTCTCAAAAAATAGAGTCTTGAATCTCTCCCATTCTATTATCCCTTCTCCTGCTCTTTGCTGATTCGCCTCCCACCAGTAGTTCGCCTTGCCTCACCTCTCATCATGTAGGTGGCAAACACCATCTTCTGGTCTTCACCCACCCGAGCGATGGTGAAGGCCTTTTCTATTTCCTTAATCCATGTATACGCCATGATCGAATCGGTAGTACCTTCAAACTCTAGAGGTCCTATGCTCCTAAAGTCCTTAAAGTTTGTGACTGGAATTTCTTGGGGATTGGGGCGAACAGGTTCATTGTTTTTCCCCTAAGAGCCTCCCCTAACAAATCAACTAGTTTCTGGATCGGGTCTACTTGCTCTCTTTCGTTGTTAACCGATTCCTCAGGTGTAGTTAGTCTACGTCTGGGCGGCATTTTTCAACATCACAAAATTTTCATTTTTATTATCTCGTTATATTACTTAAACATTTCTCAAATGAAAAAGGAATAAGATTTTATAACACGTTTATGAAATAAGATCATTTATATTCATATGCCAAATCATTACATCAACATGATTATCCCTAGCATACTTCTATAAATGTCAACACATATCCCCTAATATCACAAAAGATGGGGAAAAATACTAGCATATTACCCCTCTAGCATAACCCTACTCAGGGTTTATATAACTATCCCCTATCTTACACAAAAGATTGGGATTACATCACGATATATACATAAAAAAAAAGAACTACTACAACTACTACTAGACTATTGGGTCTCATCCCAACATCCCGACCTCCACAGTGCTCTTGTACTCGATCTGTGCTATGTATGCCATCAACACTTTGCTCATAGTGTGTCGGGTCTGTCCCTGCTCCGCCGGATAGTGATATACACCATCAATCATTCTCTCAATAGCCGAGTGAAACACGCAACCCATCTTATTCACCTTCCTCTTCTTACACCTGAATTTATCCTCTAAGTCGCCTACCCTCTCATTAGCTGCTTCCCACTTCTCCTCGAAGTGGATCCTATCCATTACCTCCAACTCTAGCAAAGTACGGAGAGCCTCCTTTTTCATTTTCTCACTAAATTCTCTCTGCTCCATCTCTTCTAGCTTTCCTGCCAAATCTATATTCTGAGACACCGACCTGTGAAATAAAGTCCCCATCTAGATCCCTGCCTCCTTGCAGTAGGCAATCTCTACCTCCAACTCTTGCATCGCTAACTTCCTCTGGTGGTCCTCGTCCCTCAGTTTCTGAAACTCAGACTCCCTCTCTTGAGCCTCAGCCTTTAGGTCCTAGACTCTGCAATCTAACTCTAGGATCCGCTCCTCGTACTCTCCCAACATCTGCTCCTCTATAGTAGCCTCATCAGAGTCCTCCATGGGCTCATCCTCCATAGGCTCCTCCTCTGGATCAGACTCTACCTCTATCTCGTCCTCATCGTCAAACTCAGACGGTGCAACTTCCTGCATAGACTCAGCCTCTAGGGTTGCCTCATATACGACATGTATATCTCAGGGCTCCTCCTCTGCCACTCTACTAGGTACTCCCATTTCTGCATCCTACAACCACAAAAACAAGATAAGCAAACAACAACTCCATTAGAATGTTAAATAAAACATAAGTTCATTGTATAGAATGAAATTATATTCCATAACACACTAAGTCTCTCTCTAGGAAAACTCTACATGAGTTTCAACCCTTCCTATCTTCTAAGTTCTCCTAAGTTATAATCTAAGGACTCTCGTTCCTAAGGTTTATAACTACTGCTTTGATACCAACCTGTGACGCCCCAAAATTTGGACCACTTGCATCTCGAATTCGGTTCGCCACGTGCTACATATCTAATTACTAAATAACATCTCACGCAACGAAAATAACAGAATAGATTACATTTATTTAATATAATCATTCACGCCCCAAGGTTTCGTAACTTAAACATCTTTTACATACCTTAAACACACTTAAACATAGCTTAGACATAACTAATACATAACACAATTTATGTCTTTCCATTATCATAATATTCCCAAATAAATATAAAGCTACTTCGTAGCTTTGCCCTTGCCCTCATCAGTACCCGAGGGTCCGCCTTACTCTGCCTTAACTGAAATGTTTTTAGGAAAAGCAAGAATGAGCAACAAGTTTGCTCAGCAAGTAATATAGCAATAAGGGTGTTCAATATAGTTTTAAATTCTCTAGAGTACAACAATAAATGATAGTTCAAGGATAGCAAGAAGTGTCGTTGGTTGTCAATAATAGTCACTAAGGACAGAAAGATATCAATAAGATTCAACGCTTAATCATTTCGAGATTTCAAAATAATGAATACTGAGCAGTCACTAAGGACTATGAACTTCTACTAGAATTAACAGTAATATGTTGATAATCCAACAAAAACAAGTACAATAGGTGATTAGCCTAAAGTACCATACGTTATGCATAACATTTAATTATACTCATGTGCACAGGTCAGTCTCTCGACAATTATATAGTTTCCCCTTCAAGGAGGGTTTTTCATCTCAGTCAATTATAAGAGTCCGCACCAATTCGATTGGTTTTGATAGCTTTCAAATTCAAGATTTAGGTCTAGTCGAGACAAATGGCATAGACCACTTTTTCAAAGCATATAAGAACAATTATAAGTTCAACAGCCAAAATCAAAGTTCGAAGAATGTAAACGACTTTATCTTAAGTTACGAAGCATTAAGTCATAAGACATGAATCATACTTTCAATGGTTTACTTGTACGACCAATAATAGCAGCTTAAGTAATTCTCCATAAAGAATAGGGTTAGGAACTTTCATGAAAGAGATAAGGTTTAGATACTTGCACCATATTCAAAGTCGTGTAAGTTAGAAAACTTTCCTTTTGCATAGTTTACCAAAGTATAGCTTATCAACACTTTTCAAATCCTATTATAACATAGTTAGGCGTATAGGATATTCATTAGTTACGTATATTCAATACTCATACTTGATATGTAAGTTTAAACGCATACATAAGAGTCTAACTTAGTCATATAATCCCATACGTACGACATTACGTACCTTATATACACATAACACAAAAAAAATCAATTTGTAAGACACTATGAAATCAAATAACATAGTTCGTAATCATCTTTTGACTTAACATTTGAAAGTTTATAAACACTTATCAAATATATGATTTTATCGTTAGCATGCTCATTGACACTTTGAATATTGTACTGGACATGTGTTACAGATTAAGATAACAATACAAGCATGCATCAAATCTCAGATCACAAATAAAATAGGCAGACTTTACTGCAGGGTTGTGCGGTCGCGCTTGATTTGAACTAGGGAGTGGCGGGGTCGCACTTCTCCCAGTTCAAATCAGAGTTGAGAAACAGAAGAATGGCCAAACTTGCACACCCACATACTTATATGATGACACTTGAAGCAAATATGTTTATAACTAGGTTCGATCCTATATCTTCTCCTTAACATGGTTCGTTATCAATTCCCACCTAATCAAGGCTTTAAGTGTTCATATAACAAAGTCTCTCATGTTTAGTCATTATACACATACAATGAGGTCAATAAGTCTCAACTATACATGCTCACATTATCTTAGTCATGCATTTAAAGTTGTATAGTTCTACTTCATTAAGACTTGTTCTAAACCATACTCAACTAGTTTACAATGCATATGACTAGTTAGGCATACATGTCAATCATGTCTACATGCATATTCATATCCTAACATGATAGTCAAAATCTCAGAATACATGCAAGGTTGTTATTAACTAAATTAGTTTCCCAAACTCTTAAGTTTTCTTTTTGAAAATCTCATGTTATCCAATCAAGCATACAAAACTACTTCACTTACTATACATCGGGCTTTCATATCCACATAACTAGACAACATAAGGATGTTTTAAGTCCAGAATTTAGAGTGTACATAGTTCATTGAGTTTGCACTTTGAAAACCCAAGTTTCCTTTGGAACCCAATCTTTGGTAAGTGACTACATGAAAGGCCGTCTACACTAGCATGTCAAGGACTTATTTATGCTTAATAACATTATACAAGTATACTTTATAAATCAAATAGCATAAAAATTAAAATTTTCCTCTACAGAAGGGTGCGACTACTACCTGTTTGTACTAGGGAGTGGCGCGGCCACACCACTTCGGTTCCAGACAGCCCGATTTTCTACTATTGCAGAGCGTCAAGCCAACTCTCAAATTAATTCATGAAACAAGCTTACAAACCGCCATATTATATCAATAACATGTATACAACTCTAACAACTTACTAACATTATGTTACATATCTAATTAATAAGAATTTATGCACATTCAAGAATTAATTAAACTTGAATTAAGATTACAATGTAATATTATACCTTTATGCATTGAATTGGACAGAGCTTCCTCTCAATATCAAATTACTCCCTTAACACTCTCTATAGCAACTAACAAATAATCTCAGCAACATTGAAATGAAGGGGAGTGCTCAATTTATTGGAAACTTATTAACCATGCCAAGCTATTGTCCAAGAATTAGATCCAAGAGATGGAAGGAGAACTCATTGGATACTCAAGGGTTGGTGCAATATTTGCCAACCACTCCCATCACCCACACCCTTCTTCATCATGGTCATCATTTGCTAGCTAGATTGAGGAAATTGAGAGATGAAGGGGATAGCTAGTCTTAGGCCAATGGCCATTTATGTGAGGGAGAAGAGAGGGACTCTTAATATAGGACAAACTCTAATTCTCAGCATTTGACAATTGAAAAATGCCACATACTATATCTTTAATACACATATATGTACACCTTAGGTTAAACACACATCTATGTATACTTAGGTTCTAAATCCAATTGGGTGCATACATTGATTTTAATGATATAACAATATTACGTTAGAAAATTTGGGGTATATATCTATTCATACAATATAATCCATGTATATTTTGATAATACCGAATATAATCTAATTGGGTATTATCTAACCACATTATCATAAACTTTTTTATTTCAATTATACTTGTAGACACTCAAAATTTTCTACCTACCTGTTACTAACATTGCAGGAGGCGCGAAATCTTCTTTTAGAGATAACCCTGGAAGACAGCTCAGCTTAATCCCGAAAATACCACTAAAAGTTCAGTTTCAACCCGGGAAAACACACCGGGAGTATCATTTCCCCACCTCGGAGATAACCCCGGGGATAACAGTGCAAATACCGGAAATTCCACCGGAGAAGGCCGTTTCATCTTGGAGATAACCCCGAGATGTTCAGTCTCAGTCCTTGAAACAACATCGGGAAAGACAATGTCAACATTGGATATAACCCCAAGGAGTGCAGTTGCAGTTCCAGAGATAACCCCAGAGATGCTCGTTTCAATCCATGCATCCAGCTTCAATCTCGGGACTCACACCGAAGTACTCAATTTCCAAACCCGGAGATAACCCCGGGAGGACAGGCACACCTCAGAGACAACCCTGAGGGCATTCAGCATTTGCAGCAGCCCAATCTCAGAGATAACCCTGAGCAACGTCTGCTTTATCAGCCAAAACCAGAGATAACCCCGGTGAAGGGCAAAATCATCAAATTTCCACCTCAACCCCACATGGCGCCATCTCAACAAACAAGCGGTCAATATACATTCTACACAAAAATGTCCCATAAGAACCAAGGAGTAGCAATCCCGAGTGACTACTACGCAAGGCAGAACACCAGATAGAATTTGAAGCTTGAAGACATAGGACATGGTTCCATCTTCCTGACTTCGTTCAACCTCTAATCCCATGTCATTGCATAGCTTTCAATAATGGCAGTCCAAAACAGGTCTTATACACCTCAATCGGATGCTCGAATTAAAGTTTTGCAAGTTCGAGCGGACATCACATTGTACGCATGCACGTACTTTGAGACGGCAGGACCCGCTAAGCTCGGGGCACCTCGGGCAGCCGCAGGTGCATCTACGACTGCCGCAGGTACACCTATGGCTCCCCCCCTCTATAAATAGGCGAGAAAACCCTGTCTAATTTGCTCTGTACACACCCTATATTGAGTGCTTTCTCATTTTAAACACTTGTGAGCTAACATATAGCTATATTTTTTACCGGTGGGAGCCAAGTGTTCATCCACTTAAAGCTATAGAAGTCTTCTTTGGTAGTCCACTGTAAGCCTTCTTACACACTTTAAAGCCTTTCTCTTCATCTTTGCACACACTCTTCTTCACGTTGAGAGTCGTGTGTGTGTGTATACCCGAACTTCAATCCATGGTTTTTATTTATGTTTGTATATATATATATATATATATATATATATATATATATATATATATATATATATATATATATATATATATATATATAGACTAAAATTATCGAGTTATGCCTCGATTGAGCCCAGACTCATGTCCGGAGCATTTATTTGCTTATATATATATATATATATATATATATATATATATATATATATTTACATTTTGTCGGGCCCGGAGTTTACTTCGTGGCCTTTTACTATTTTTTTTACATTTTGTCCCGCCTTTGAGTTTACTTCGTGGCGGTTGATCGCTTTTTATGCTTTATTTACATTTAGTCCCGCTTGGAGTTTACTTCGTGGCGGTTGATCGTATTTATTGCCTTATTTACATTTCTCGATCCCCATGGAGGTGCTTCATGGTGGTTGATCATGTCTCTCTCTCTCTCTCTCTCTCTATATATATATATATATATATATATATATATATATATATATATATATATATATTTACTACTTTTATATATTTACTTTTCCGATCCCCCATGGAGGTGCTTCGTGGTGGTCGATCATGTCTGTATATATATTTATAGCTTTTATATATATAACAATTTACTGCTTTCATATAAACTGCGGCATCATGTGAGCCTAGGAATCATGTAATCACAGATTCAGTCTACTGAATCTAGATTCGGTTCATGTGATGGACATTTTCAACTATAAGCAGGTTGTAAATTATTCACGGTGTTTGAATTTTCTTAGATGGATTTCATGCCCATAAGGAGTTCGGCACTACTATATATTATTTTCTCGAAGATGCTTCGCATCTCGAAAATAAAAGCAATCAAGCTGAACATTTCATAATAAAATGGAACTATTAAAGGCCTCAATTACTATTGAGCACAAGGTTTTAAAAAACCACTTTCATAAAATCTCATTGCTATATCTTGTTTATAATTGAATTTTTATACAAAATTCAAACCCTTTGTATATAGGTGCAAACGAGGCATAGCACTACTTCCAAATAACAGCACATTGACCCCCCCACACACACATACATTCATATAATAGTTTCTTGAAAAGTGGTAGTCACCGTGGTAACACGGATGTTGGGGGGTGCCTACCACCTTCCCTTCGCATAATCAAACCCCCGAACTCAAATGAATCTCGGTTTCATAGACCCATTTAGCAGTGTCACATCACTGGGTCAATGTGCAAACCTTTTTTTGGTTGCGTTGGTGCAACCAATTAAAAATATCAACTGACGACTCTTAAAGTCAAATCGTCGACATATACACATCAGACCTTTTTCACTTGTTTTTTCAAACAAATCTCACATAAAATGATAACACCAAATAACAAGAACAGAAAAGGGACAAATAAAAATCCTGACGTCAACAGGTGGCGACTCTACTGGGGACTCCAATAAGAGGGCTTAAGCAACTACTACAAGCTTTTCAAAACTTATATATGCTTGTGTGTGAATGTTGCATTTACATTTATGATGAGTGTGTACGAATGCATTTAATTACTATATTGCAAAATATCTATCTGTGATATTAGTGCTTTGTACATGTCATCATTTTTCATAAACGGTGAGACACGTTGTATGTGAATGTATGTTGTGTGGTTCCTCCACCAGGAGGCTATCCTATCGGTGTTTGATTACTGGACTCGTAGGAAGACTAATTCCAACGAGGCTCAGGAAAGGCACCACCCAGATTCGCTCTAGTTGAAAGACCGGATTAACTTCTCGTGAAGTAGATTACGATGATATGAGAACCTTCATGCCAAAAAGCCGCGAGAGTAGCCTAAGATAGGTCAGCCTCAGATAAACTAAACGCGGAGGAAAGTCTCTTTATGCTCTCCAATTTTTTAATTACTTGTAAAGACAATTACTTGTAATTTCATTCCATGTTCATGTCTATGTAATAGAAAATATGAAGAATATTTGCACATGCATATTAAGACTTGACATGCTATCAAATGACACCCGTTTTGTAGGATAATATTCCCAAAATGGACACATTATGATTGTAATACCCGAAAAAAATATAAAATAATAAAAATTATTTTATTTTAAAATATATTAATTAGACTTTGTCATTTATTTGGGTCAAATTAGTTATTTAATTTATGTAGGCTAATAAAAATTAATAAGTGATGGACAAATTAATTTTGCAAAATTGGGCTTTAAACTAAATGAGTCTAATTTATAATTGTGAATTTTTTTTAAAATCCTATTAAAATTTGGAGAGTTAATAAAATGTATTTCAATGATTAAAATATAAACCCTATAATGTATTAAGAACATCATTCATCTGATATAAAAAAAGAGGGGCGACTACTAAAAAAATGAACAGACCAAGCGAAAGGTTGCTGCGGAAGGAAAAAGGTAATTCCAATTAGTTTGCTACAAAGTCAATTTGTTTGTAGCTTGTAATCAGTTAAGTTGGTCATTATGTAGTTAGTTATTTTATTAATTAATTAAATGCAGTGATAGTTGCTTAAGCAAAGAGAACTGCTCTAAATAATTTGGTTGGTAATCGTGCCATGTATCCATATATATTGCTTATGTAAATATAGGTATTCATATGATAACAGTGATTCATATAATAACAATGATGGTGTGTAGATTTATATAGGGTGCAATACATATATAAGTATATATATTAACTTACGGTTTGCACATATAAGTATATATATGGTCCGGTTATATGCATATATATATTATTATTTATATTATATTAACTAATTTATGTTATTTATAAATTAAATTGAAAATTTTGTATACTAATTAATTAATTCTAATGATAAAATTATAAATTTACTTAATAATAAATTAAATAATATTATGTTTGTAATGGCTAGATTTGTAATAAATTTTATTTTATTATTTTATTATTAGATCGGACGGAAGGAATTTAACGAACTATATTGGGATACTAATTTTGGGTATTGCATTGCTTAATCCAAGTACGGATTTTGTACTCATTCAACGATACTCTTTAATTTTTGTTTGTTCATTTTGCTTCTTGTTTTGATTTCGGATATTGTCTCGATACCTTGATCTTAGTGAAGTTCATATGACTGTTTATTTTGATCTTTAGAATATCATAACTTGTACTCTTTGATCTCGTTTATCATATTTAATATTTATTTCGATTTTCGTAGTGATGTACATGTTAGTATATTTTTGGAGACTTGTGTTGATGATTCGTTTAATTTAACATGTACACGTTAGAACCCCTTTGTGTTGATATTGTGTCGCATGTGTTGTGACATGATGTTTTTTATTAGAATACCATAGGGTATACCTGAGCTATAACCACCTGTGGGGGTACCACAAGCATGTCCTCTTAGCATCGAGGCATGACACCTTCCGTGGCGGTGTGATCAGTCCATGACGTCTTTGTTTTGTGCTCCGGTGGGAGTTGGCCATTTGGTGTTTTGTTGTGGGAGGCGTATGGGTCGACCCTAGTTTCTGTTCTGTTCTGCGGATTGATGATGTTTGTGCTGAACACACCTTCTGATTTATATACATTTTGATTCGCGGTCCAATGTGTGTGACTTGCCTGTGTGACATTATTTGACTTGCCTGTATGGCAAGGTATATTTCTATTTTATTCTGAGCTCGGTATGAAATAACACTTAACCATTTGATTCAGCCTATTATTTCATTGTGTTAGTTTTGTTCATTTCATTTTAGTTCGTTTTGTTTCGTTTCATTTAATTGAGTTAGTTATTTCAGTTCATTATTTGTATTTTATATCCGTACTGGGCATTTGGCTCATGCTGTGTTTTTCTTCCGGCAGTAATTAGGGGAATCAAGGGCAAGTGTGACGAGAGCTCCCTTCTATCCAATAGTTTTGATATATTTCGTTAGGCTAAGATACATTAATTTTTTTAGAGTTGTAATAGTTATTTCAGATTGTGGTTTGAGCCAGTGTGACATTTATTATAGTTTGTCTTGTGATATTTAATCATTATGAGACTATTCTTTTGTGGTATAGAGCTTTCATTTCGTTTTGTTATGTTTTGTGCGTAACCTCCCTTTCTATTTCGGAAAGGGGGTGTTATAGAGTGGCGATAATGGTGGCAATGGAGGTAAACGTCAAGGTGGTCGAGTGTTTTCTTAGACGTATAACCAGGCGACAGGTGCACCAGGTACTGTTTCTGGCACTCTTTTAGCTGTCAACCGCGAGTCTTCTATTTTGTTTGATATGGGTTCTACTCATTCCGTTGTTGCTCAGTCTTTTGTTCGGCACCTGGGTGTGCCATCTCAGTTATTAGATTCTGTTATGTCTATTGCTACCCCGATGGGGACTTCTGTTGTTATTTCTGATTTGTATCGAGGGTGTCCGATCAGTTTTGGGGATAAGATTCATAGGGCTAATCTCCTTCTGATGGGTATGCACGATTTCGATGTCATTCTTGGGATGTACTGGTTGGATAAACACCAAGCCACTATCGATTGTCAGTCGAAGAAGGTTATATTTGGAGATGTGAAGTCTCCGGAGTTCATGTTTCAGGGTTCACAACCGAGTAGGGTGTTGAAGTTGATTTCAGCTTTGAAGGCTGGGAAGTTGGTAGCAAAGGGTTGTCAGGGGTATTTGGTGTTTGTGAAGGATACCTCTAAGGGTGAGTTCCGTATTGAGGATGTTCCAATTGTTCATGATTTTTCCGCTGTGTTTCCTAAGGAGTTGTCAGGGTTGCCACCGCAGTGGGAAGTGGAGTTTGCTATTGAGCTTGTTACTGGTGCGGAGCCTATTTCTAATGCGCCATATCGAATGGAACCATTGGAGTTGCAGGAGTTGAAGGAGCAGTTGCAGGAACTATTGGATCGTGGTGTGATTCGGCCGAGTGTTTCGCCGTGGGGTGCTCAGGTCTTATTTGTGAAGAAGAAGGATGGGTCTATGAGGTTGTGCATAGACTACAGGGAGTTGAACAAGATTACCATTAGAAATCGGTATCCATTGCCGAGGATTGATGACTTGTTTGACCAACTTCAGGGGGCAAAGTACTTATCGAAGATAGACTTGAGGTCGGGCTATCATCAGTTGAGAGTGAGGGATGAGGATATCGCTAAGATGGCTTTTTGTACTCGATATGGGCATTACGAGTTTCTGGTGATGCCATTCGGTTTGACTAACGCTCCAGCGGTGTTTATGGATTTAATGAATCGAGTGTTCAGGGAGTACTTGGACCAATTTGTCATTGTCTTTATTGATGATATTTTGGTTTACTCCAAGTATAAGGAAGAGCACGAGGAGCATCTTCGAACGGTGTTGGGGATTTTGCAGAAAGAGGGACAGAGATGACCAGCAGGGTCAAACTTCGGGACAACATAGGAAGAATCAGGGTGGTCAGTGGAATAGGAATTGTGGTGGCCAGCAGCAGTGTCGTGGCCAGAATCAAAACAGGGGATATCAGCAGATGCCTCATCAAGGGCAGAATCGTCAGCTTCAGCTACCTTGGCATGGTCAGAATCGTCAGCAAGGGCATAATCGTCTACAAGGGAAAAATCAGGGTTGTTATCCGGGACCAGCTGGTGGGGTAACCCAAATCTTATTCCTATAGCTCCTTGTGCTACTTATGGGGCTAATCATCCGGGAAGGCAATGCCACAGACTCACCGGTGCATGCTTCTTGTGTGGACAGATGGGTCATGTGGCTAGAGATTGTACCGGGCCACGTGGAAATGGTGGAGGTGGTGATAATGGTGGTAATGGAGGTCAGCGTCAGGGTGGTCGAGTGTTTGCCTTAACGTATAACCAGCAAAGAAAAGCACAGTGTAATCGCTTTCCACACTTTTAGTTGGCAATCGTGAGGCGTCTATTTTATTTGATACGGGTTCTACTCATTCAGTTGTTGCTCAGTCTTTTGTTCGGCACCTGGGTGTGCCATCTTAGTCTTTAGATTCTGTTATGTCTATTGCTACCCCGATGGGGACTTCTATTGTTATTTCTGATTTGTATCGAAGGTGTCCGATCAATTTTGGGTATAAGATCCGTAGCGTTAATCTTCTTCCGATGTGTATGCCCGATTTTGATGTAATTCTTGGGATGGACTAGTTAGATAAACACCAAGCCACTATCGATTGTCAGGCGAAGAAGGTTATATTTGGAGATGTGAAGTCTCCGAAGTTCGTGTTTCAGGGTTCACAGCCGAGTAGGGTGTTGAAGTTGATTTCAGCTTTGAAGGATGGGAAGTTGGTAGCAAAGGGTTGTGAGGGGTATTTGGCGTTTGTGAAGGATACCTCTAAGGGTGAGTCCCGTATTGAGGATGTTCCAATTGTTCATGATTTTTCTGATGTGTTTCCTAAGGAGTTGTCAGGGTTGCCACCGCAGCGGGAAGTGGAGTTTGCTATTGAGCTTGTTCCTGGTGCGGAGCCTATCTCTAAGGCGTAGTATCGGATGGCACCATTGGAGTTGTAGGAGTTTAAGGAACAGTTGCAGGAGTTTTTAGATCGAGGTGTGATTCGCCCGAGTGTTTCGCCGTGGGGTGCTCCAGTTTTGTTTGTGAAAAAGAAGGATGGGTCTATGAGGCTGTGTATAGACTACAAAGAGTTGAACAAGATCACCATCAGGAATCGATATCCATTGCCGAGGATTGATGACTTGTTTGAACAACTTCAAGGGGCAAAGTATTTTTCAAAGATAGACTTAAGGTCGGGCTATCATCAGTTGAGGGTGAGGGATGGGGATATCCCTAAGATGGTTTTTCGTACTCGATATGGGCATTACGAGTTTCTGGTGGTGCCATTCGGGTTGACTAACGCTCCGACGATGTTTATGGATTTGATGAATCGGGTGTTCAGGGAGTACTTGGACCAATTTGTTATTGTATTTATTGATGACATTTTGGTTTACTCCAAGTCTAAAGAAGAGCACGAGGAGCATCTTCGCACGGTGTTGGGGATTTTGCAGAAAGAGAAATTGTATGATAAATTCTCTAAATGCTAGTTTTGGTTGAAGCAGGTCACATTTTTGGGACATGTTGTTTCTGCTGAAGGCATTAAGGTGGATCCTGCGAAGGTTGAGGCTATCACTAAATGGCCAAGACCTACTACGGTGACAGAGATTAGGAGTTTCTTGGGTTTGGCAGGGTACTATAGATGATTTGTGGAAGAATTTTCCTTGCTTGCCTTACCATTGACTCAGTTGATGAGAAAAGGTGAGAAGTTTGTGTGGAATGAGGAGCGTGAGAAAAGTTTTGAGGAGTTGAAGAAACGACTTGTGACAGCTCCAATACTTATAATGTCGTCGGAGACATGAGGTTACCAGATTTATAGTGATGCTTCTAAGAAGGGTTTGGGGTGTGTTTTAATGCAACACGGTAAGGTGATTGCTTATGCTTCTAGGCAGCTTAAACCTTACGAGGTGAATTACCCCACACATGATTTGGAGTTGGCAGCGGTGATCTTTGCCCTAAAAATTTGGAGGCATTATTTGTATGGAGAGACTTGTGATATCTTCACCAATCACAAAAGTCTTAAATATATTTTCACTCAGAAGGAGCTCAATATGAGGCAGAGGCGTTGGTTGGAGCTTCTAAAGGATTATGATGCTAGAATTCAGTATCACCCGGGGAAGGCAAATGTGGTTGCAGATGCTCTTAGCCGAAAGAGTTCAGGGAGTGTAGCAGCCCTTAGTACACAACCTCAGCTTATTTCGGATATGGAATGACTCGAGTTGGAGTTGTATGTACGAGGTTCAGATGGGCATTTGGCAGGTATGAGAGTGGAGCCCTCTCTTATCTCACGGGTCAAGGAAGCTCAAAAAGAAGATGGGGAGTTGTGGAGCATGACGCAGAATCTAGAGGAGGGAAAGCAGCCCGAGTTTCGTATTGATGACCATGGTGTGATTTGGTTGGGTGAGCGGTTGTGTGTACCGTCAGATCCAATCATTCGGGAGGCTGTGTTGGCTGAGGCTCATAGTTTGCCATTTTCTATTCATCCAGGTTTTACGAAAAATTATAGGGACTCGAAGAAGAATTTTTGGTGGAATGGGATGAAACGAGACGTGGCTGAATATGTTGGGAAGTGCCTCACTTGTCAACAAGTGAAGATAGAACATCAACGAGCTAGCGGTTTGCTGCAACAGTTAGACATTCCAGTGTGGAAGTGGGAGGATATTACAATGGATTTTGTGACTGGTTTATCGAAGACTTTCAGGAAGAATGATGTCATTTGGGTAGTAGTGGACCGATTGACCAAATTGGCACACTTTTTGGCTATCCATGAGGGTTACTCGGTGGATAGGTTGGCACAAATCTTCAAAGAGAGATTGTTAGACTTCATGGTACTCCTGTCTATTGTTTCAGATCGGGACCCACGGTTTACTTCACGATTTTGGAAAGGGTTTCAACGAGCTTGGGGTACTCGGCTCAACTTCAGTACTTCTTTTCATCCGCAGACTGATGGGCAATCCGAACAGACTATTCAGACGTTGGAGGACATGTTGAGGTCTTATGCACTTGAATGGTCAGGTATTGGGATGATTACTTGAGCCTAGTTGAGTTTGCTTATAATAACAACTGGCATGCAAGTATTGGGATGGCTCCTTTTGAGGCATTGTATGGTAGAAAGTGTCGGGCACCAACTTGTTGGGATGAGGTTGGTGAAAGGGCCATAGAAGGGCCTGAGTTAGTTCAAATCACTACAGAAAAGATAGCAGTGGCTAAGGAGAAATTGAAGTCGGCTCGATCACGGCAGAAGAGTTATGCTGATAA
Source organism: Panax ginseng (assembly GCA_020205605.1). Taxonomy (NCBI): domain Eukaryota; kingdom Viridiplantae; phylum Streptophyta; class Magnoliopsida; order Apiales; family Araliaceae; genus Panax; species Panax ginseng. Next base: position 50,036,223 of record CM035149.1, on the reverse strand, counting down.
GCATAGGAGGACTTTAGAGTTTGAACCTGGTGAGCATGTGTTTCTAAAAGTTTCTCCTTGGAAGGGCATTCGGTGATTTGGGTTGAAAGGGAAGCTTAGTCCGCGTTATATCTGTCCATTTGAGATTTTGTAGAGGGTTGGTGAAGTTGCGTATCGGTTAGCTTTGCCTCCGCAGCTATCTCACGTGCATAATGTGTTCCATGTGTCGGTATTGAGGAGTTATCATTATCATCCGTTGCATGTGGTGCAATATTCGCTTGATAAGATTCGGGAGGATCTTACTTGTGAGGAGCAAGTTGAAGCGATTTTGGATTGTCAAGAGCGGATTATGAGGAGAAAGACTATTATGTTTGTTAAAATTTTGTGGAGGAACCATTTGGAGTGGGAAGCCACTTGGGAGATGGAGGAGTCTATTCGAGTGGAGTATCCACATCTTTTTGATAATTAGGTATGTTCATTCATTTGATTCCAGGGACAGAATCCTTTTTAAGGGGTAGGTGATGTAATACGCAGAGAAAAAAAATGGAATAATAATAAATAATTATTAAATAAAAAAATTACTTTGTTTAAAAACATATTAATTGGACTTTGTCATTTATTTTGAGTCAAAATAGTCATTTAATTTTTATGGGCTGATGTATTAATAAGTGTTGGATAAATTAAATTGGTAAAGTTGGGCTTTAAATTAAGTGGGTCAAATTTATAATTGTGTAAAAATTTAAAATCCTATTAAAATTTGGAGAGTTAATAAATATATTAATTAATAAAATCTATTTTTTTAGTGAATAAATAACTAAACCTAATTCACTTAAACATTACGTCTAATACGAGTTTGGGAAAGAGGAAAGCAAGCGGTTGAGTTTTGACTTGCAAAAAGGAGGGGGATCACAGTTTTATTATTTTGTCAGGTAAATTGTTAATATTTATCAATGCTTTTATAATCGATGTATATCATATATATAATGAACCTAATTGATTTAAATATTCAAGTGAAATCAGGGTATAGTACTCATTCAATCGGCATGCAATGAATTGCATGTTCAAGTTATTATAGAATGAATTAGATTTTTTTGGTTTTAAAGTTTGGCATGTTTGATTTTGGCAGGCATCGATTAAGTTACCTTATATATATATATATATATATATATATATATATATATATATATATATATATATGATATAGCATAAACATGTGCATAAAGAAGCATTATCTGAGCATTTAAATTTCATAATTATATATATATATATATATATATATATATATATATATATTTTACTTAATTTAAGTTATATTTACGTTAATTTAAATTATATATTATATGTTAATAAACTTTGGCCATAAAACTTATAAATAAAATTAGTAAATTAAATTGAAGTTATATATATTAATTTGAATTAATTAATTTTATTGACATAGTTATAAAAGTTCTTAATAATAAATTTAATAGTATTATGTTATTACTGATTGAATTGTAATAAAATCTTATTAAATTATTTAGATTGAACGAAGAGAGTCTAAACAAGTTTTTGGAATATACTTTGGGTATTACATTGCTTAATCTAGATACGGATTTCATACTCCTTCCGCGATACTCTTATTAAATTTAATTTGTTCGTTTTGTTTCTCATTTCGAAATTAGTTATTGTTTCCATAATTATTCCTTATCAAATTCATTGTGATAGTTCGTTTTGGCGTTCATAGTTGAAACTCATATTTGTACTCTTTAGAATAGTACATGTCTAAATTTATTTTGATAGTTTCATCTTGGTATTGATACTTGAAACTCGTGTTTGTACTCTTGATTTAGTGTATCATCTTTTGTATTTATTTTGATTCTTGTAGAAAGTACATGTTAATATTTTTGGAGACTTGTGTGATGTTTCGTTCGATTTAACATGTACACATTAGAACCCCTTTGTGTTGATATTTTGTCGCATGTGTTGTGATATTATATTTTTGTTAGAATACTGTAGGGTATGTTAGTTTTTGATTATATGATGTTTTGATTGATGACTAATTTAAGTGTGCATGGTTCATGGTGTGTTATTATATTATTAAATATGCATGGATTATGGGTTATAATATTATAATTGATATGCATGAGTTATGGGTATTACATGAACTATTGTTGCTGATTTCTTTCCGTTGGTAGTTGGAATGTGTTTAAAATCAGTTTAGATTTGAATTGAAGTCTATTATGGAAGATTTGATTTGGAGGTTATTAAGGAAGATTTGAATTGAAGTTTATTAAGGTATGTTGGTATTTATAATAACAAATATTATGGTCCTTAATTCCAGCTAGCCAAAATTGGCTCTTCTATGTCATCAGAGTATTTCGTGGGTGCTAATTTAGTGGAGACCACATTAGTTAGTATTCTATTTTAAAAAGGAGTCTTACTAAAGCTATTGGGATTTATCCTTATTTATCTCCTTTATTCTTGTTTAACATAGTTGATTGTGGGTAGAGTTTCTCTCCTTTATTTCAGCTCTTCAAAAATCAAATAGCTGGCGTATAATTGCTTAATATCTTTCTGGTGATACAAAGTTGCTGAAATTATGGATGGTTGCTAACGGGACTGAGATTTCTTAGCTAACAGATTTAATAGCCGTTGTTTGTTTCGTTATATATACCTCTTCTCTTCGACTGATAAAACAACTTAGAACCGACAATCAAGTTGAGAGATTACATCAGAGCTTATCAACTATTTTTATTCCAGTCATTTATTCTTATCTATTATATCCTAAATCAAAGTATTAAATCATAGCTTTGGCTTGAGGTCTCCTGTTTTAGTTAGTCTGTTCATAGAAGGCTTCAAGGGTCTCAGAGGTGAGAAGCGGTGCAGTGGTGTACAAGTTGTAGAGGTGCAAAAAGGGGGCATAGGTGTCCAACATCAGATTTGAGGCTTCTTTGTAACAGGGAGTAATTTTTGTATTGAGGTTTAAATAGTAATAAAAAGAGTCTCCAATTCTAGTTGGGATTGGACGTGGATTAGGCCATTAGATTAGAGGATAGGGGCTGAACCACGTAAAAATTTTGGTGTGATTTTTACTTCTGTTTATCTCTTTAACTGTCATTCACGTTCTGTATTTTTTTGTTATTCACGCCACTATCCAGACACTAAAGCGATGTGTCTAGTCATGCGATAATAAGAAACGAAGAACATAAGCTAAAGCAGACACTAAAGCAGACAGGCGTAGCTGTTTGAATTAAATCTATTGCAGAAAATTTCAAAAAAAATTCACCATTTATCATTTTTAGCTTTAACACTTATTCACCCCCCCTCTAGGTGTGCACATACATAGAATTACAGGGTATACCTGAGCTATAACCACCTATGGAGGTACCACAGGCATGTCCTCTTGGCACCGAGGCATGACACCTTCCGTGGCGGTGTGATCAGTCCACGGTGTCTCCGTTTTGTGCTCCGGTGGGAGTTGGTCATTTGGTGTTTTGTTTTGGGAGGCGTACGGGTCGACCCTAGTTTTCTGTTTTGTTTTGTTCTGTTCTGTTCTGTTCTGCGAATTGGTGAGGTTTGTGCCAAACACACCTTCCGATTTTACATGCATTGGATTCGTGGTTCAATGTGTGTGATTGCCTGTGTGGCATTATTTTGATTGCCTTTGTGGCATTATTTGACTTGCATGTGTGACAAGGTATATTATTATTTATTCTGAGCTCGGTATGAAATAACCCCCAACCATTTGATTCAGCCTATCACTTCGTTGTGTTAGTTTTGTTCGTTTCGTTTCAGTTCGTTTCGTTTTATTTCATTTAATTGAATTAGTTATTTTGGTTCATTATTTATATTCTATATCCGTACTGGGCATTTGGGTCATGCTGTATTTTTCTTCCGGCAGGTAATCAAGGGAATCAAGGGCAAGTGTGACGAGAGCTTCCTTTTATCCAAATGGTTTAGATATTTTGTTTAAGTTGTGATCCAATAGTTTGTTTAGAGTTGTAATAATGATTTTAGTCATTTTGTCATTTATTATGGTTTGTTCTAAGACATTTAATCAGATGAGATTATTCTTTTGTGGATTAGAGTCTTGTTATATATTTATCATTTTGTTATGTTTTGTGCGTAACCTCTCTTTCTATTTCGGAAAGGGGGTGTTACACAGAATGCCCTACGATGCTGCCTACGAATGCACATGATCACACACCCCGCATGCTCGAGTCTCTTTTGCTACATTTTGGCGTACAACATACCATAATCTGTCTAATTTGATATCATTATCAAATATTTCTCTTGCAATCTTTTTTCCTACAAAAATCCAATAAAACTCATAAAAAGGAATAGAAAATACTCAAGAAGTTACAAATCATCAAAATAGAAGTACTCAATTTGTAGGTATAAAACTTATTCATCAATACTTGCATCAGTTATCTGCCTCGAGCAAGCATTCTGAGCCTTAAGCTTGGATAGAGAGAATGCTTCGTATAGTTGTTTCCAACTCCTCTAGCACTTTCTTTTTCTCCTCTTGAAAAAGAGAATGGTCTTTTGATAGAACCTTGAACAACTTCATGTATTGATGCAAATCTGATGTTATATCATGCAAGGTTATTCTAAGATCATCAATATTAATATCAGGAGAATTGAAATCAAATATCTCACTGATGTCGATCTCTCGACGATCAGTGGTTTTGATGGAATCTTCTTCTACAACTATCAAACATAGATTTGCCTCTTGTGGTCTTTCATCATCACTGGAATCTAAACTGGAGTCGCTTTCTAAATCACTCCACAACCCCTTAGCTACAAAGCCTTTTTATTTCTTATTGATAGGTCAAAAATATTCAATGATTTTGATTCCTTTATGTTTAGTTCTATTGCATATTTTCTATGTTTATGAGCTTATTAAGGTGTTTATTGATTTTATGAAGAATTGAGGTTGATTTTAAAATATGAAGTATAATACTAAGTTTTCAACTATTTTACAGAAGTGTTTTACAATTATTGAGTGAGCATTCTACGATTTGTGCAGATGGCTCTACGTTTGTAGTGTTGGAGGACAAAGGAAGAACTTTACAATCTGGTGCTCTACGTTCATCTGATGTAGCAATTTATGGTCTTATTGATTTACTCTACGATTTCATTCAGTTGTTCAACGATTTATGCTTAATGATCCTTTGTTCGATGATTTGCTACTGTGATACAGCATTCTATGATTTTTATCTACTCTACAATTGTCTAAGTCACCCGACGATTGCCCAAAAAGAGTTGTACTCTACAAAGTCTTTACGTTTGTGGGTTGACTTTTGAATTTAGAGTTTGGATTGGATTTGATGTACTGGAGCATAAGAGTTTGATTTGTAATGGGATTTGGAGATAGAATTACAATCGTAGAAGGAAGCTACATCTAATTATGGGAATTAGAATCTGATATGGAAACCAATTCATAGTTTGTTATGGAAACTTAATCCAAACTGTAAAAGGAAATTATATCTACTAAAGAATTTAGAAGTATAGTTGGAATTTAATTTTTCTAAGGTTTCAGAGATTGTACTTATAAATACCTCTACTTTGTAAATAGAGGAGGGGAATTACATTAAGAGAGATTAGATATAACATATTATTATTCAGAGTATTTTCATTAAGAGCATGTAAGGCTAGATTCTATTATTCAGTTCTGAGGGAATGTTGAACCTTACTAGCAGTTGATGGTTTAATTGAGTATACATTATTTATTCTTTCTTATATGAAATTCATTCATGTTAATCTGTTTTAATTGATTAAATGTTATTTGGTTTAACTAATTTGATTTCTACAGGATTAAATTGATTAACTAATATCATCAGTTAGATTCAGGGATAGTATTATGTAATCAATATTGTTCCTAATCACAAGTAGTAGTTAGTGATACATGATTTTGGTCAAGCTTTTGAGTATTACTATGGTTATTAGAAAATAGGTTAAACAATCTGAGCTTATATGTTTGTTTCTTAGAATAGTCTAATTCCCTAATTTTTAATGTTACTATTAAATTAAATCTAGAGAGCTTGTTCTAGGTTGTATAATGGTTAAAATCTTGTGAAGAGCTTGTTTTATTAAATGATAATCTAAGAGGAGTTTTGGGTAACAAAGCTTGTTGTTATCTAGGGCTATTAGTTTCATTGAATGATAAATATTGTCATACTTGATTAATCTATTGGTGTGAAATGGTGACACTGAACTAAAGTTTTGATAAGTGGGTTTTATAGCTATGAATAAGGTAATTATTGACTTGATTATTATACATGTTCTTAAGTACTTTTAGTATATTCTGTGCAGGAGTAGAAATCTATCCTAAAATGATGATAAGAATATAAAAGACAAATTTTGAACCTAATTCTGAGATATGGGTGATGGTGAGTGTCAAGCATTAGCCTAAACCTAGCAAGCATGCATGACGTTGGAACGACGAACTAATAAGGCGCGCAATGAAAGAAGTAAAAAATTGGATAGGAGTTTGGGCGCAACTATGTCAAAGTCGAGCGCAATAGCACTGTCCTAAATTTAATTTAAGTCCAGTTGCGCCAAAGGCTTTACACGGGCGCGTGTGCGGGCACATTGGTCGGCTTTTTGATGGTTTGTTGGCTGATTTCATTCCATTTTTTGGGACACTTAATTACCAAGAGAGTCATAGGGTGTGTAAAGTCTACAAGGGGTTGGAGACTTGATATATATTTATCATATTAAGGTTAAAATATAAGCAGAGTAGGAAAACATCAAAATATACGTAAGGTGGCTAGGGTCTCGTCAACTAAGGAAGAAAACATTCAAGGCTTGCAAAGTTTGAAGACAGAGATTGAAGACCAACTCCGACATAGTTTCTTCATTACTCTTATTCTTTATTACATGTAATCTTAAAATATTTTCTGGAATCATGTTGATGTTTCTAAGTGTAATTATGAACTAAATTCTTATTAAGGTTGCAATAGAACTCGATGTTAATTTAGATTAATTCATTTTTCATTTTTGATGAGTTAATTATGGTATGAATCGTTTATTATATTGTGTACTTAACTTATGATTGTCTGATCAACAATTATTAGATATATCTTAAATGGATTTTGGAATTGAACTCTAAGATTGAATCTTGATATAATAACTTGCGATCTAATTTATTCTATTTATAGGATCTTAGATTTTTGTGTAGACTAGGCATAGATCTATATACCGCAAGAAACGTTTGTTGAGAATTTATACTTAATAATTTATTTATTATTATTTCTCACAGGAATGTAGTGAAATAATATGAATAAATAAGTTATATAATTAATTGGCAAAGAATTATATAGATAATTAAGAATTCTTAGTTAACGATTCTATATAATTTATTTATCTTAAGGAGATTAAAGACTTTGAATGAGTCATTGGGGGAAATTGTAACCTTATTCTCTCAACTCTGTGAAAAGTTTTTATTTAGCATTTAGTTAATTTTTACAGCTAATATTATATAAAGTTACATTTGTTTAAATAAAATTAAATTGATGCATTATTAGTAATCTGTTTAATAGTGTTATTAATTATTCCTCATGGGATCGACAACTCTACTTTCACATTATATTACTTGCATACCACGCATGTATACTTGCACATAAATTGCTAGTATAGATTTAACTGAACAAGTTTTTGGCATCGTTGTCGAGGAGTAATTTGATATTTATTATTCCGATAATAGTTTTTGTGACGCCCCCAAAATAGGTATACATCACCCATTCTGAGTTGTCAATACATGGTACAGAAACAACTACAACTTTATTATTACAACAGTAAAACTGTGAGTTTGAATACAAAATTATCTTCTAGACAATATCTATACTTAAATAAATTCTCATCACATTTATTGATACATTATTTTACAAAAATGGTGAGGACTACTAAACAACTCTCTCTAGAACCTTCATTCCATACCCCGACTCGTACTTGTTATATTCTCGCCTCCTGAGAAGAAAAATGGAACAAAAAGGAAAAGGGTGAGCTCAACTAGCCCAGTAAAGAATATTATGACTAAGATAATATACAACAAATTATCGTTAGTCTTCAACAGGAAAAATCTAATAGAATACAATAGACAACAAGTTTTAAATCAATATTCGCAAATAAAATAATAATTCATTAGAAGAGTTAAGTAGAGAATGCAAACTACTATCTTCTATGTATGAATTTAAAAGTTCATCGCCTATCTTTTATCCTCAGAACATCAATCAATATATATCTAGAACCAAATATTCATCTTTGCACTACAGGCCAAAGATATTCATCAGTTGGTCATGTTCATCTAAACACCTGTTCATCTTTGCACTACGGGCCAAAGATATTCATCAGAAATAATTTATTTTTGCACTATAGGCCAAAGATATTCAATAATATCATCATTTAAGACTGAGGATGATGAAAAATATTTTTAAAGAAACGAATCCAGTGAAACAAAATGACAAGAATTAAGGATTAAGGAATCGTACTTTGTTTTATCCATGTCCAAAAATAACTCAAAAAATAATCATAGTGGTGTAAAATTCAAGAATGATCAAAACATGGATACAATCAAAGCTAGTATCCACAATAGATATTTTAGACGAAAAGGGAAAATTTTCATTTTTCGATGAATAGTGCCGTATTCGTGAATAGTGTCGTATACGTGAATAGTGCCAGAGTATCGTGAATAGTAACTCCGACACCAAAAGTTCCAAATTTGATAAAAACTTCAGATCAATATTTCAGCATAATGATATTGAAGAAATAATATCATTACGAAAAAATAATATCCCTTACATCGAAAGACAGTACTTCTAGTTGAAACACCGGATATTGGCTATAACTTGAACTTGCACCGTATAGCAACACTCAAAGTATACTCACAAGAATACGCTCAATATATTAAGAGAAAAATAGAGAGAAAACTTTAGTTTCTGGTGTCATTTTCAATTCTAACCTAAGCACTCTATTTATAAGAAAATGCTTAGAACACCAAAGTAGAAAATTTAATAAAATATTAATATAATTAAATTTTTGTCAAGCCCACCTTTGAAGATCTGAATTCAGATCATTTATAACACATGTGAGCCCACTAATTGCACAAAAACGTTTTTCTCAAAATAATTAACTAAAACTCCCAAAAATCAATTATTTCGGAACTTTGGAACTTCAATAATTTATAACAAATGGCCCTTTTGTCAGAAAATTCGAATCTCGCATATTTTTATAGGAAATTCAATTCTCTATAACTTTACAGAAGAAAGTTTTTCCAAATTTCAAACAGAAATTGATCGAAATCCACAAACGGACGATTTTACAGTCTATAATCAATTTTCGGTCAAGAATTGTGTCCACCAACACACAAAACATGTGTTAAATATTTAATCCAACAAAAATACTCTTCCTCCTCATTTATTCATATATCTCACATTCATTGTAAAAATATCACCATTAATATATTATTAAAATAATATATTTAAATGAATTATTTTATCAGAAAAAGATAAAATATTAATTTACAACAATTGTCACATTAAAAATTTTCTCCATCTATATCCTCATAAAATCAATAATTACCTCATCATATAAATCAATCATTAATTATTCACAAATAATATTACAGAATCACATTATTGACAACCAGGCAGTTCCTAAGAAAGAGGGGGCTTTCCAATAAGGATCTCTCCTTACTAGCGCGCAATTAGATGACCAAACCTCTCCTTAGACAGAACTTTCTAGACATTGCCAATAATGTTATCTAATAATATTATTCAGATAATATGAATTATTGTCTCGATAATAGAAAATACCGTGAAATGACAATTATTAAAACAACAAGAATATAAAATATCAACACAAAGAATTATTGAATCAATAAAATAAAATACAAGAGTAATTATCAGTAATAATTATTTAGTAGTGCCTTCTTACGTAAGAATCAATAATTGAATTGCAATACCGTGTCTTCTGTGTTTTAACCACCGGTATTCTAACAATATTAATTGTGAATAACTACGCTGCTATTTATAAACAACTTATTCTTGTCGTTTTTTCCTCCAATCGCTTTCCGCTATGGGGCTCACACAAGGTCACTACTGCCAGTCATTTAATATTCCCAGACAGTCTGAATATTCCACGACCAAATCTAATATTTCCACAACAATGAATATTTTATCCCCACTTGCTTATTTAAAATATTTACGATTTTACCCATAACTAACCACATTAATCAAATCCTCCTTACTATTTCAAAATAATAAATAAAGGAAATTCCTTTTTATTTAAAAAATTTCGGGGTCTTACAACCTCCCCTCATGAAATTTTGTCCTCGAAATTGACGTACGTACCTGGTGTTTCAAAAAGGTAAAGATACCTCGCTTTCATTTTCGTTTCTAACTCCCAGGTCATTTCTTCAATAGCATGGTTCCTCCACAAAACTTTAACTTGTGGTATAACCTTTGTGCGTAGGACATGCTCCTTTCTATCCAAGATCTTGACAGTTACCTCCTCGTACGTTAAGTCTTCGGCTATCTCGTTTGGTTCTAACTCAATAATGTGATTCGGGTTATCCACATATTTACGTAACATCGGTATGTGAAAAACGTTACGAACACGCGATATACTTAGCGATAAAATGAGTCTATAGGCCACAATTCCTATTCGATCGAGGATTTCAAATCGACCAATAGATCGAAGGTTTGAGCTTTCCTCACATCGTCGATTCTTGCTTTTGGAATAATAACTTCTTGTACCTCCTTCTTCAAATTCATCAGCTCCGGTGTGTAGCTTGAGCGATTTTAACTTTATCGATTAAAGTCGATCATCACGTGGGTACCTAGAGTCTTTAACTCTATTTCTATCATTTGTAAGTTATACGAAATGGGTCTTTAACAACATCGCACTCGTACTCGCATATGATCTTCTACTCAACACGTCAGCTACCACGTTCGATTTTCCAGGATGGTATGGTCAGAACATGTGCCGAAATGAGTCTTCTCTTGAGTTCTTCAAAGCTCTTCCCACATTTTTTGCTCCATTCGAATTTTGTATCTCTACGAGTCAGCTGAGTTAATGGAGTAGCGATTCGAGAAAATCTTTCCACGAATCTCCGATAATAACCAACTAAGCCTAGAAAGATACGTATTTTGATTACTAACTTAGGTTGCTCTCAACTGTGACTCATATCCCAATCTTGGATAGCACGTCACAATGGCACCTATCAGTTTACTACTTGTCATTTAATATGGCGTCCCCTACAGAGAGTCTGGCTTCGGTGCATTCCATAAAGGAAATCACCAGATAGAGGCTAGGGTACCAACTTCTATAGTTAAATTTTTAACTCCTGAAGTTCAATAGGAGTCATTCAATATGAGATTTTAGAAATGGGTTTTGTACCGGGTTCAAAGTCGATACAAAATTTAATATCACGCTCGGGGAGTAAGCCAAGAAATTCTTCAGGAAATACATCAGGAAATTAACAAACAACGTAAATATCACTAAAATCGGCGTATTTTTGTTCAAGTCCATGACATGGCTAAGAAACCTTGACATCCGCTTTTCAATAAACGAATGACTTTATGGCTTGATATGAAAAGTTTGACTTCAATGGTTTGGTTGTTGAATTGAATAACAGTTGCTTAGGATTATGAAAAAACTAACAACATTACGAAAGCAATCAATTTGGCATGATGAGTAGTTAACCAATCAATCCCTAAAATCACATCAAAAGCAAGTATCTTTAAAGAGATAAGATCAACAGGTAATGTGATGATGCCAACTTGGATCAAACAAGATTTCTAAACAGTGGATGAAATGAAAGTTTCTCCTAACGGAGTCTCCACAGATAAGTCAAAGTCAAATTTCTCTGGAGTCAAGTTTAAACGTTGAACGCAAGCAAGAGAGATAAAAGAATGGGTAGAACCAGTATCTAATAAGGTATAAACTTCGCAAGAATTTATAATTAACTAACCCGTGCTAACTTCGTTCGGGTTCCTCACATTCTGACCAGTCACGACAAACGCTCTACCAAGAACCGTTGACTTCGACTTTTCTGGGACAGCTTTTTGAGTCACCGTCCCCCCTGGACTTGATTTCGCTACCGTACAATCTCGAGCGATATGTCCTTCCTTTCCATAATTATAACATACCTTGAACTGTTGTGGACAGTTTGGACTGATATGTCCCTCTTTCCCTCATTTGTAGCATACGACCGGTGGTCGTTCCCCTCCCTTGGAACTAGTTGCTGCTAGTGCTATCGTTTTCACATTGTCGTTGTTGAATCTCCTCTTTTGAAAATCTCCTCCCGATTCGTTTCTTCTATTCTCATGGCCATGATTACCACCAAAGTGGTTACTATTTCTGGCATGATAATTTTCTCCACGATGGTTATCATTGTTCCGATGATCGTTACCACCGGTACGATTATCATCGAGTTGTTGGTCATTATTCTTCAGTTGAGCCGACTCATTATCGCGCTCCAATAACTGAGCCCTATTCACAACATCTGAATATAAACAAAGTTTGTGAGAAATGAGGTATTGACGTATTTTGGGTTTCAAACCTCGCAGAAATATTTACGTCATTCTCTCTTCATTATCAACCAAATGGGATGCAAATCGGGACAACTCGACAAACTTAGCTTCGTACTGCAACACGTTCATATTGTTTTGCTCCAGCTTGATGAACTCTACCTTCTTCATGTGACGAATACTTTCGGGAAAGTACTTGTCGTTGAACAATTCTTGGAACTTCTCCCAAGACATCTTCAGTGCGGTAGGTTGAGTACGCTTTACGGATTCCCACCAATAATCTGCCTCTCCTCGTAACATGAAGGTGGCGAAATGAACCTTTTGCTCCTCTGAGCATCCCAAGACATCAAATATTTTAGTGATTTACTTTATCCACGTCTCTGCCGTAAGTGGTTCTGGCTTTCCCAAAAACTCCGGCGGTCCTAACTCTTTGAACTGCTTGGCCGTGACAAATCGTGCGTTGTTATCATTTCCACCTGTAGGTTGTGCACGTGTCTCCCTCGTCTGATTTTGCATGAACTACAAAAAGCTTCTAAACATCCCATCGTTCATCATCTTCTCGTTAAGGCGTTGTTCACGGGAGAACATTGCTTATCACGACGTTTTCTCTCTCATTGGTGAAAGCAAAGCGTCTCCACGGTCTCATGTACTCCATCATTATCATTCTCGGTCAACATTCTCAAATACTTTACATAGAACAAGGGGTTAATTAAGAAATCAACATATCACATAATATCCCTATATATTGACCAACTAACAAATTAAATAAACTTAGGTAGGACACACTAGTGAAGGATTTACTCGTCTCTCCCCTCCTAGTTCTATTCCCCGATCTCCGCCAGAGATCATATCCCTAAGCTTTGATACCAACTGTGACGCCCCCAAAATAGGTATACATCACCCATTCTAAGTTGTCAATACATGGTACAGAAACAACTACAACTTTATTATTACAACAGTAAAACTGTGAGTTTGAATACAAATATTATCTTCTAGACAATATCTATACTCAAATAAATCCTCATCACATTTATTGATACATTATTTTACAAAAATGGTAAGGACTACTAAACAACTCTCTCTAGAACCTTCATTCTATACCCCGACTCGTACTCGCTATATTCTCGCCTCCTGAGAAGAAAAATGGAATAAAAAGGAAAAGGGTGAGCTCAACTAGCCCAAGGTAAAGAATATTATGACTAAGATAATATACAACAAATTATCGTTAATCTTCAACAGGGAAAAATCTAATAGAATACAATAGACAACAAGTTTTAAATCAATATTCGCAGCGGAAATAATAACTCATTAAAAGAGTTAAGTAGAGAATGGAAACTACTATATTCTATGTATGAATTTAAAAGTTCATCGTCTATCTTTTATCCCTGTAACATCAATCAATATATATCTAGAACCAAATATTCATCTTTGCACTACAGGCCAAAGATATTCATCAGTTGGTCATGTTCATCTAAACACCTGTTCATCTTTGCACTACGGGCCAAAGATATTCATCAGAAATCATTCATTTTTGCACTATAGGCCAAAGATATTCAATAATATCATCATTTAAGACTGAGGATGATGAAAAATATTTTTAAAGAAACGAATTCAGTGAAACAAAATGACAAGGATTAAGGATTAAGGATTCGTATTTTGTTTTATCCATGTCCAAAAATACCTCAAAAATAATCATAGTGGTGTAAAATTCAAGAATGATCAAAACATGGATACAATCAAAGCTAGTATCCACAATAGATATTTTAGACGAAAAGGAAAATTTTCATTTTTCGATGAGTAGTCTTGAGTATTCGTGAATAGTGTCAGATATCGTGAATAGTCACAGATACGTGAATAAAGAATCTACACCAAAAGTTCTAAATTTGATAAAACTTCAGATCAATATTTCAAGAATGATATTGAAGAAATAATATCATTACGAAAAATAATATCCCTTACATCGAAAAGACAAGACTTCTAGTTGAAACACCGGATATAGGCTATAACTTGAACTTGCACCGTATAGCAACACTCAAAGTATACTCACAAGAATACGCTCAATATATCAATAAATTTTTGTCAAGCCCACCTTTGAAGATCTGAATTAAGATCATTTACAACACATGTGAGCCCACTAATTGCACAAAAACATTTTTCTCAAAATAATTAACTAAAACTCCCAAAAATCAATTATTTCGGAACTTCAGAACTTCAATAATTTATAACAAATGGCCCTTTTGTCAGAAAATTCGAATCTCACAATTTTTTATGGGAAATTTAATTCTCTACAACTTTGCAGAAGAAAGTTTTTCCAAATTCCAAACAGAAATTGACCGAAATCCACAAACGGATGATTTTACAGTCTATAATCAATTTTCGGTCAAGAATTGTGTCCACCAACACACAAAACATGTGTTAAACATTTAATCCAACAAAAATACTCTTCCTCCTCATTTATTCATATATCCCACATTCATTGTAAAAATATCACCATTAATATATTATTAAAATAATATATTTAAATGAATTATTTTATCAGAAAAAGATAAAATATTAATTTACAACAATTGTCACATTAAAAATTTTCTCCATCTATATCCTCATAAAATCAATATTTTCCTCATCATATAAATCAATAATTAATTATTTACAAATAATATTATAGAATCACATTATTGACAACCGTGCAGCCTCCTGGAAAGAGGGGCTTTCCAATAAGGATCTCTCCTCCTTGGCGCAATTAGATGACCAAACCTCTCCTTAGATGTAACTTTCTAGACATTGCCAATAATGTTATCTAATAATATTATTCAGATAATATGAATTATTGTCTGATAATAATAGAAAATATTGTGAAATGACAATTATTAAAACAACAAAGAATATAAAATATCAACACGAAGAATTATTGAATCAATAAAATAAAATACCGAATAATAATTTATCGTAACAATTATTGAGTAGTGCCTTCACGTAAGAATCAATAATTGGTGCAATACCGTGTCTTCTTGTGTTTTAACCAACCAGTATTCTAACAAGATATACTTCGTAATAACTACGTCGTTATTTATAAACAATTTATTCTTGTCTTTTTCTTCCTCCAATCGCTTTTCGTTATGGGGCTCACACACAAGGTCAAGGCAGTAAATTTAATATTCCTCGACGATCTGAATATTCCACGACCAAACGAATATTCCCCGACTACAATGAATATTTTATCACCACTTGCTTATTTAAAATATTTGCGCATTTTACTCATAACTAACCACATTAATCAAATCCTCCCTTACTATTTCAAAATAATAAATAAAGAAAATTCCTTTTTATTTAAAAAATTTCGGGGTCTTACAGTTTTCATCAATTTAATTTTAGTTTAAACGTGTATATTTTTATTTGCGTTTTGTATCGCTTTATTTTTATTTCCTTTTTTAGATTATGTCTGTTAGCGATTATCAATGGCTTTTGGAGGGGATGACACAACCAAGTGTGGATGGAATAGTTGATGCATTGGCTACATAAGTTGCAAAGCTTTCAAGGGAAATTGTCGCTCGTGGGAGTCAATCCATTCGAAATTCCGACTACAATCAGTAATCCAATAACACTCCAAACTGCTATCATCTAGATTTGTGGAATCAACAACACTGTTCATGGTGAAATAACTATTAAGATCAATATTTCATTCCAAGTCAAGCATACCCTCAAAGATTCATAATTTAACATCTACCGCAACAAGAGGACGCATCTAGTTTGGAGGACTTTCTCACCAAGTACATATTACAGAAGGAGGAAAGAATGATGGAGGAACTCCTTACTAAATTCATAAAGCAAGTTAAGGTTCGGATGAATAATTAAGATATTGCAATTACGAACCTCGCAAACCTAATGAAGTAGCTTGCTAATTCATTCATAAATAGTCAACTCCCACGGTGCTTTGCCAAGCGATATAGAGATAGATCCAAAAAGAGAAAGCGTGCAGTATGACAATGCAGTTTCAATGTGGAATGGTGAAGAGCTACATGATGCTGCTAAAGAGTAACTAAAGAGGACATACCCAAATATTGAAGATGCTAGTGAGATTGTGAAGGAGAAGATCAAGAATAGGAGCCAAGAAAAGAGAGATCAAGAGGTGCCATTAGAAGTGTTTGAAACTATCAATATTTCAAGTGTTTGTGAGGAATGTTAACAAATTTTGGGATCCTCAATTTTGCATGAATGTCGAAACTTTCAAGGAATTAAAAGATGAATGGGAGGTATGAAATGAAAATTTTAGCGATCGAAAAAGATTGAACGAGAAGGAAGAAGTCAGGCTAACGACTATAAACTAAGTGCTTATTGGGAGGCAACCCAAAATTTTTGATTTTCAATGTTATATTTCAAGTTAACTAGTTGATTAGTTATTTTATCTATCAAGTTATAGGATTTGATTTTAGCAATTTTTAATAAATATCGGGGTTTTAAGCTGTAGTTAAATATGTTAGTTTAATTTATTTTTTAAGCATGTTTTAGTTTATCATTAGTAATCGCATGTTAGTTGTGATAATCTTAGGTACTAGTTGGAAAAGGAGCGTGAAATGTTAAACAAGCTCAAGGCCAGCGCAGTAGCGCTGTTTCGAATTAACGGATTTTAAAGGGGTAGTTCAGTAGTTTAGGGAAGTTTCTTTCCTAATCAACATCTAATCACTCTACACATCCTCCAAGTTCAAGCATTATTACTTCTACTTAAGATCAAACTCGAGTGTCCAAATCTGAGCATAGCACATAACATCAATCCACACGTGTTATATCCAAACTGAAGTGGAAGGGTAATTGAAATCAAGGGTGAACAAAGGAGAAATACAAGAAATTGTTGTCTTTTCATCTCCAAGCACTTCAAAAGAAATTTGATGTGCACTCCAGAGGCTCAATAAATTGCCTAAGGGAAAAGCTGTAGCAACTAGCGTGGCTGTTATTGGTTCTTATGCATTGTAATGGCTCCCAAACAACAAAGGGGGGATGGCTCAACCTCCAGGGCTCTTCGGCGTCAGTCTCGTCGGGTTAATCAATTTTAATGTGCTTAGCTCAGATCCAATTCATTTTTCATCACTTCATGTATTTCCTGATACGGAGGAAGAGGACGAGGATAACAATGATGACCTAGCTGATGACGAAGATTATGGTTGAGACCACCAGGGAAGTCCTTTGTTTTGATTTTAATTCTTCTTATTTACTTCAAACATTGAGGACAATGTAATTTTTAAGTTTGAGGGTACTTTGAGATTTTGTATTAACTTATTATTATTAATTTAGCCAAGTAATTTTATTTATTTTATATGATTTTGCATGATAGTAAAATTTTTATGTGATTTTGTGATGGTCAATGATAAGAGATGATGATATGTGGTTAAAACTCGCGTAAAATTTTGAAATATGCAATAGTGCATATTGACTTAGAAGCTAGTTTTACTTGAGTTGTGATCCTTTGTTTTGAAATCACGTATATACTGTTATTCAGTTGATTTATCTTAATAAAGGTTGTATAATTGAATAATGATGAAAGGAATTGTTAAAACCCTAGGAACTTAAATTAGAAGTTTGTTTTACTTGAGTTGTGATCCTTTGTTTTGAAATCACTGACATACCGTTGTTCAGTTGATTTGTCTTAATAAAGGTTGTATGTTGAATAGTGGTGAAAGGAATTGTTGAAACCCTAGGAACTTATTTCAGCTTTAATTTAGGTGAAGATAGACTTTCATTTAAGTTTGGGGGAAAACAGGGGAAAACTATGGGAAAAGAGAAAAATTTATCCTTTAATTAATTATTATATTGCATGGCGGGTTGACAATGAGTTAAAAGCGCACTCCCCAATACATAAAGGAATGCGATGGAGTGTAAGACGTATTCGTTCAATTGAATGTGAGAGGAAGCATAAAATACACTAACCGAAAGAAAGAAATAAAATTATTATGAAAGCAGAAAAATATGGAATGATAATGGTAGAAATCCCTTTGTGCCCCGACTTTTATGAAGTTATCTTTACTGCGATTGAGGTTAGGCATAGGATTTCAGGGTTGATAATAATTTTCTCTCTAATTGTTTAATTATATGGTCTTTTTTAAGGTATGATAAGATTGATCAGTTCATAAACATATACACACACTTTTTAAGGATCGTGATTATTGTGAAATTAATGACTGAGTTAAAGTGTCGAGTGTTGCATGCTTTAGGTTGATTTGAGTTGTTAATATAAGATCGTTGAGACAATAGGTTAAGCTCATGATAAATTTTGTTATTTTAGGTTGCATATTATTTAGTTTTTAGTTTTTAATTGTTTTGCTTAAGGGTAAAAAAAGAGTTAAGTTTGGGAGTATTTAAAAAACTTGTTGAGCTAAATCTATAATAGCAATTTACGTGTAAGTATACACGGTCCACAAGTAATATAATGAAAGTAGATTTATCGATCTCATGAGGAGTATTTAATAACAATATTAAACCGATTACTAATAATGCATCAATTTAATTTTATTTAAACAATGAAACTTTGTGTAATTTTAATTATAAAAATTAACTAAATGCTAAAGAATAACTTTTCACAGGATTGAGAGACTAAGGTTATAATTTCCCTCGATAACTCATTCAAAGTATTCAATCTCCTTAAGATAAATAAATTATATAGAATTGTTAACTAAGAATTCTTAATTATCTATATAATTCTTTCTCAAGTAATTATATAACTTATTTATTCATATTATTTCACTACATTCCTGTAAGATGTAATAATAAATAAATTATTAAGCATAAATTCTCATCAAACGTTATTTGCGGTATATAGATCTATCCCTAGTCTACACACAAATCTAAGATCCTACAAATGGAATAAATTATATCACAAGTTATTATATCAAGATATAATCATAGAGTTCATTTCCTAGATCCATTTAAGATATATCTAATAATTGTTGATCCGGCAATTATAAGTTATGTACACGATATAATAAACGATTCATACCATAATCAACTCATCAAAAGGAATAATGAATTAATCTAAATTAATATCGGGTTCCATTGCAACCTTAAATAAGATTTTAGTTCATAATTACAGTTAGAAACATCAACATGAATCTAGAAAAGATTTTAAGATTATAAGCAATAAAGATTAAGAGTAAAGAAGAAACTTCGTCGAAGTTGGTCTTCAATCTCTGTCTTCAAACTTCGCTAACCTTGAATGCTCTCCTTCCTTAGTTGACGAGACCCAAACCTCCTTACATATATTCTGATGTCTCCTTCCTCTACGTATATTTTAACACTAATATGATGAATATATATCAAGTCTCGAACCCCTTGTAGACTTTGCACACCCTAAACTTTTCTTGGTAAGTGTCCCGTAAAAATGGTATGAAATCAGTTAACAAACCATCAGAAAGTCAACCCACGCGCCCGCACACATGCCCGTGTAAAGCCTCCATTTTGAGTGTCCCTTTTAGATTACTTGTTCTTTGGTGTTCTCATGTTAATGTGAGATTTGTTTGAAAAAACAAGTGAAAAAGGTCCGAACATGTATAATGTCGACGATTGACTTTAAAATTAAGCGGTTGGTGTATTTAATTGGTTGCACCAACATGATAGAAAAGGTTAGCACATTGACCCGATGATTTGACAACTTTAAAGCAGATCTGTGAAACAAGAGATTCATTAAGGGTTGAGGGCTTGATTATCTGCGGAGGAAGGTGTTAGGCACCCCAGAACATCCGTGTTACCACGGTGGCCACCACTTTTCAAAGAAATTATTATATGGATGTGTGTGTGTGTGTGTGTGTGTGTGATCGATGTGCAATTATTTGAAAGTAGTCACGAGGCCTCGTTAGCACCTATATACACAAGGTTTGAATTTTATAGGAAAATTAGGTTTTAACGAAGATATAACAATGAAGTTTTGTAAAGAGGTTTTTCAAACCACATGCTGCTCAATAGGAATTGAGACCTTTTCATACTTCCATTTTATTGTTAAATGTTAAACTTGTTTGCTTTTATTTTTGAGATCTGAAGCATCCTCGAGAAAAATAATATCTGACGATCTTAGAACTCCTTATAGGCATGACAACCATCCAGAAACTTCGAGACCTTTGTAAAATAATGTACAAAACGCTTCTGACTAAAAATGTCCATCATGGGAACCAAGAATCTAGGTTCGATGGATTGAACACATGATCACATGATTCCTAGGCTCACATGATCTCTGCAATTTGTATGGAAAGCGATAGCGATTATATATATATATATATATATATATATATATATATATATATATATATATATATATATATATATATATGATCAACCACCACAAAAAAAGCAACTCCATGGGGATCGAAATGTAAATAAAGCGATAAATGCTATCAAGCGCCCACAAAGTAAACTCGAGCGGGACAAAAATGTAAATAAAAGGCATAAAAAGCGATCAAGCGCCACGAAGTGAACTCGAGCGGGAGACGAAATATAAAAAAAAACATAAAAAAGCCACGGAGAAACTCCGAGGCTTGACAGGAATGTAAATATATATATATATATATATATATATATATATATATAATATATATATAAATATATATATAAATATATATATAGGATGTAAATCCGGGCTCATCGGATATATCAAAATGACAATTATATATATATATATATATATATAGTAAGTATACTTAGGATATAAAATCCGGGCTCATCGATATATATATAACATATATATATATATATATATATATATATATATATATATATATATATATATATATATATATATATATAGCAATTAATCGCTCTCAGGATGTAAATCGGGCTCATCGAAAATCGACCACGATTTATATATATATATATATATATATATATATATATATATATATAATATATATAATATATCAAAAGCAAGTAAATGCTAGAATGTTAATCTCAATCGAGGCATAACTTTCGATAATGTTAGTCCATATATATATATATATACATATATTAGTATATATATATATATGAACATAAAATGAAAACCACAGATAGAAAAATCCAGCGGAAAAACACACTCACCACGACTATCAGCGTGTACAATGATGTGTGATATATGAGAAAGAGGCTTTATAGAATATAAGAAAACTTACGGTGGGTTTGCCAAAGTAGACTTCTTAGACTTTAAATGGATAAACACTCGACTCATGGGATAAAAAAAAGTAGCTATATGTGAGCTAACTAGTGTTTAAAGAAGAGAAACACTCAAAAGATGTGTATCACGAGTAAAATGGGCGGGGGCTTCCTCGCCTTTTTCCTTCTCTCTCTCTCTTCAAATGGGCTGACCCCTCGGCCTATATTTATAGGCCGATGGCCAGCGGTACACTGCAGCGGGCCTGCAGATTATACTGCTGTTTGGTCGTGGTGGATCCGAGCCTCATGGTCCCGTCGTCTCTCGTAAATGCGTGCGATCGTGCCTTTGTAATGTCGCTCGAACTTGCGAGAACTTCAATCAGAGCATCAAAGCGAAGTATATTTGTACTTCTTTGGATCGCTTGTGTCGAGAGATTCGTAATAATGACATGGATTAGAGGTTGTGCGAAGTCGGGAAGAGAATTACATGCCCATGGTCTTCAAGCTTCAAATTCTATCAAAAATCTTTTGCCACGTAATAATAGTCACTCGGGATTGTCGATCCTCGGCTCTTGTGGGACATTGTTGTATGTATGTATGTATGAAGTGTTGAGACGGCGTGCCATTGTTTGAAGGAACAAGATGACGTTTGACTCCTTGCAGGGGTTATCAGCGGTTTGAGTTGAAAGTAGGCGTTGCTTTCGAGTTACGATTGAGATTGGACTACTTGTTGGTATCTGCATGATATCATCTTGTTGGCGTGGACGGATGACGTTGTGACTCCTCACGGGGGTTATCGTTGGTTTAAGCGGAAGCGAGCGTTGCTCGAGGTTACATCGAGATTGGATTTGCTTGTTTGTATGCCTCAACATCATCTGGATTGAAGGCGATCATACGTGTTTGAAACAAGCATTTACGGGGTTATCGCCAAGCTATGCAATGGCATCCCTTGGGGCTATCACCAAGGATGGGGTTCTTCTCTCGATGTTGTCTCTGGGGCTGGGCCCGAAACGTCGCGGTGTTATCGTCGAGAGACAGGATTATCCTCTCGGTGTTGTTGTTAGGTCTTTTGATCTGCATATCTCGGGGTTATCTCAAAGATTGGAAATAACACTCCGGTGTGTGTTAGGGTTGAGATGATGTTCGGTTTGTGTTTTGGTTGGGCCCGAACTTAGGTGGTATCCGGCATGGATGTAAGTTGTCTTTTGGGGTTATCTCAAAAGACGAATCTACCCTCTGCATGATGTTAGTAATAGGAGTGCGAAAAAATTTTGAGTCTCTGAGAGATGCCCCTCTTTATCATATTCATGCAATACAAGGCATGGATAGGATAAAGAATCCTAGACTACTTGAAATGCAAGCAAGATAAACATGATCTTATATCTGTGAACATGATGCAAATGTATGATGCATGAATGATTGTCATGTAATCCTGTTTGGGATGACAATCGGTGATGGCTTGGACATGCGATCCAAGTCTCCAAGGATGTGGACGTTGGGACTACCACCAAAGTCTCGAATCCTAGACAACGGCTTATACTCCATAGAGGTACCTCTTGTGTGGAAGAGATCATGTGGGGATAAGGCTTTTTCTGCTATTTTGAGGATGTGTATAACATGTTCCCTCATCTTGTCGAGATTCTTGCCAGCGGTTTGTTGTTATCGAGGTTGCTGATCTTGACGATGTGTGTATCACGGGATAAATCCCTCTTTGGATGCATTATCGAAATTGCTTGACCTTCATTGATGTATGTGTCGATGGTAGCATTACGTTGTAGCCCTTCTTTGGGAAGGTTGCTTGATGGGTTTACTTGCCATCGGTGACATGAGTGTCGAGTTGTGCTTGACCTTCATTGATGTGTGTATCGATGGTTGCATTGCGTTGTAACCCCGTGGGGATCGTGGATGCTTGAAAGATGTGCGTTGTGACCCCAGTAGGGATCGTAGATGTTTGAAGGATGCGGCGTTGTGACCCCCGGGGGATCGTAGATGTTTGATAACTTGACGTTTGTAACCCCGTAGGGGAGGTTTGATATTTCGTGGTTTCAGCGTTGTAACCCCGTAGGGGATTGTTTAGGGTTGTAACCACTATAAATGATGACATCGGACCTTTGTGGGGTATTGCCGAGCATGGTTTATGAAAGTTGAGCTCATTGGTATAGTATACCCTTCATTCAGGCGAATACCATTGAGATGACGGGAGTTTAACTCGTGAAAAAAAACGAGGATTTGGGGCTATTCCATTTCGATCGCATAGCATTTTATTCTGATTTGGCCTTTTCGACGACATGAGACCTCCTTTTGCAACTCTAAGCTGGGGCGTGGAGGTGTGGGACCCATGTAGGGGGCGCGGTGTACTACTGGGGCCAGTGAGTTGACTGCTGACGGTAGTGCTATGTATAGGTGGTGGTCGCTTTCATAAGTCATTTTCAAGTTCTTGTAGTGAAGAAAATCAAGAGCTCTTCTTGGATCTGCTTTGAGTTAAGGGCAACTTTCTGCATATTACATCATTTAGTACAAGCGTTCTTCAACATCACAGTAACACATGCATGTATTTTTTCCAATTTACATCCAGTTGGAAAATGACTTATCGCATGAAATGCATTTAGACACATAGTAGTGAATATGCATCTTGATATGACTTGATAAAAATATTCAACATAGTAAATGTTAGTATTAAACCATCTTTGAACATAATGATGTGAAAAAATTTGACTTTTGAAGCGATCAAATTGGCACCTTTTCTTTGTCATTTCTTATCTGTCGAGGACAAATGAGTAAAGGTAGAATAGTAAAATAATCACAGTAATTAGACTACACTTACAGGATTTTTCTTGTGATGTGATGAATGCATCTGCATCTGGATGTATATATTTGTATGCAATGTGTCTTCTTGAATGGCCACTAGTCATGCCTATGTGCATGTGGATATAGTCCCATTTACAAAGGGGCTATATGGCAAAATTTTCCCAAAATGTAGGCATTGGGTAGTCATGCATTTTTAACTCTCTTGTAGATGTATGTTAAAACAATGCATGCATGCATGTAATCATAGAATGCATTTTGAAAAAGACTCCAGTGCAAAATTACCACACCCTTTACGAGGTGATTTGGAGACTTCTTGTCCGGATATTATGGATCGAGATCGGTAGAAGCGGTTCATGAGGACCACTTACGGTGTGCGGAGGAGGGCTTTTGAAGAGCCTCGGTAGCAGATTACGTGAGACGACCTCATCGTTTGGCGGGCGGTGGTGTACGTCTATTCGGGTTGAGGTGCGAATCTGCGGGGAGAGGAGGAGGATGTCTGGTTTCGAGGTTCCTGCTCTGTTTGTGCGTGTTCCCGTGAGAAATTGCGAGTATTCAAGTGGCGAACCCGGATCTTACGGGTGACTTGAGTAGGCATCCTTGATATACTTGCATGAAATGAGGTATGAAGTTAGATCTTTAATCTTCCTTATTTCTATTGATGAGGTGTCGAGGAGTCGATGTTGATCTGCATTTGATGTAGGTTCCGGCTTCCTGACCCTCGAGGAAACTGGTTTAGCATCCACTCTATGTATCGGGCCTTGCATGATGACTATAGAAGCGATCGTCCATGGTTGGGGATTCGGGAGGTTCTTCTCCATTCTACCCGTCGTTGTCCCACAGGGTTACCTCGGGGCATTATCGGCGGTGGTTCCACCGACTCGATCCTCCATTTTTTTGGATGCGAGGTGATGATGGCCAGCGATGGATTGGCGGTTTATCACGGTATGGAGTTTGGAGGGAGTGGTGCCTTGCGATGGATATCACCCTACTGCGCCGTCGAATCCTTGTTGGGAGTTCGGCGGAGCGCTTCGAGGAAGCGAAACCGTTCGTGCGGGTCCTTTGGCGTAGATCTTATGGCGAGGCTATTGAGTGAGCCTATGCAGATGATGTGAGAGTCGGGGATCGCATTCTTGGCGATTGTTCTGATGATCATTTAGGGGGCTGCTTCATAGCGAGATAATTCCTCTACGGTGTCCTTTGCTTTGATCGGCGCCACTCGACCGTGGACCGTATAGGAGAGTATGATTGGGGTTCTACACCTTTGCCTATTTCCTCGGGGAATCGCGCGTGCGATCGCGAGGGCTTGATGAAGGCGTGGTTAGGATTCTACCCATTTCTGTTGGTGAGTGTTTCTCTCTTCTTTTCCCATGTATGGGTTAAGAGTGTTGGTGACGGCGGATGTTTGCCTTTGTGTTGGCGATTTTGGGCCTATGAGAGGCTTCCTTGTTTGCGTCTGTGGCGTGTTAGGTTTAGACACCTATCCACGAGGGCGGAGATGGCATCATTCCACCTTTGGCGGAGGTCCACATTCTTTGAGGTTTTCACTCATTTATGCCTCTGGTGGAGCTATTGACGGTGATGTCATCACATGGATTCCCTACTCTGGAGAGCATTTGGGAGTTGGATTTGAGGATGGGTACCCATTTGGAGTAAGTATGTCATTTCCACCCTGAGATTCCTCTCTTCACGAGATGGAGGATGGGAGCTCTATTTAGGAGAGCGTCTTATCAGGGAGCACCACAGGAGATTATTATCTTGCGATCTTGCCTCTGCCGAGGCGTTATTGGCTGTTTTTGCGATCACCCGTCATTGACATCCCATTGATGGGGATTGATGGCTTTACATTGTCAGAGGGCCCCTATTCTCGGGAGATGTTCCGGCATTGGTGGATCCCTCGTACGATTGGAGCTCGGACCCGCGCCACCACGGTTTATGGGGATATGGTTCCGGGATCCGTGATGATGATGGATTGGCTAGCTTTGTGTCGGAGATCCGACTCATGTGGCACAGTTAATGATTAGCGTGGCGGTTGGACCGGTCACATCTTTTCATTCGGCATTTGGGCGAGAGATCCGCGGTGGTAGATACTTTTGATCCTTCCGGCTCTGGCGGTGGTCCCTCGGATGACCCATATGGTTTTTTGGTCTGAGATCCTCCTTTGTATAGGCTGACATCCACATGAGATAGAGATCCGGTGACTCGGGAGGAGTTACATCGGTGGGCAACATCGATGATGTGGACATCGACACCATTGACTTTTTACGATGTATTTCTTTTGATAGGCCTTTGTTAGGCCATTTGGGTAGCTTCCCCATTTCCTATATTTTATTTGTCTGTTAGATGTTGAGATGTATTAGATGATGATATACTTAGGAATGTATAGCAATGTATGCACAATTTTCCATTCCTATATCATATTGCCATCTATTATATCATGCATATTATTATTATGCATATGTATGTATGTCGAGAGATATTGACATTGACCTGGATGGTCTTATGACCACGGCCCGTCTGGATGTCTTCTTGACGATAGTTAGCCGTATTGATCATACCCCACCATTTGCGGTGGTAGGCGGTATCACGATCATGGTATGATAGTATATCACCATCGAACATGGTGATAAATAGATGATTCTTTGCTGACATCTTATGACCTTCTTGATGTTTGAGGTTCCTCCGAGGATTTGTAGAGGGCATCTTTGAAACCTTTGAGTGCAGAGACGAGACAATTATTCCATTTTGGGACCCATGAGTTGACTCTACTTTGGAGGTATACCGCAGTTGATAATCTTTGCTTGCTATTGGGCGGACCTTGCGTGCACATGGTGACGGGAGACATGAGTAGGCAGTTTCATGACTCTCACGAGGCTTGAGGCGCAGAGTGGTGCGAGATGAGATCACATCCGACCATGTTATATCCAGCATTTCTGTTTGATGAGTTTGGCTCGAGGGCGACTATACACGACATTAGGGGATTTCACCACCGGGAGGATCATTGGCGTTGACCCGAGTAGATGTCTTTGCTTCTATGCGTATTGTCATATATATATGCATGCGTGTGTACATGGATGAGCTAGATATCGGCGTCATTATGGCGGTGAGAGCTCTCGGGGAGGGTCATACCATTGTCTGGATGATCATCGCGAGACCTTGAGGTTGACTACATCTTCTTGCACTTATCCGGCGGGAGTGTTCACGAGTAGCTTCGGTCATCTTTGTATGTGTGGTTCATGTCACACTTGAGGCCGATTAGCACATTTAGACATCATGGATTTTTTTCACCCATGAGATAGCCATGTCATACTCCTTTTTTCGACTGCTGGGGTGTCTGAGATGTTGTATCTTGGTCCGCTTTCTTGGCGAGAGATTGGAGATCCGTTTGATATATTCTGCATGTTGGGGGCTTAGCTCACCCTACTGACTTCATTACTCATGCTCCGGGCATGGATTATCTCCCTACAGGTGGTTTGAGGGCATGATTACTTACCACCCATGGTAGTGATGTGTCGGTTTGACCCGATTCGAGGATTTTCATCTGTATGAGGCGGTGAGTCGGTAACTTCGCGTCACACCGTTTTGTCGTGGGAGGGCAGATCCGGGTTGTATACTGTTGGGATCGGCGAGAGAGTTGAGTTTTTGTCGATCATCGAGGTTGTTCTGTGAGTATTCGCATGGATGGAGCGAGATACGCATCGGTGCTGGCGGCGGTATCCACGGTGAGGGGATTGATTACGATGATGAGGAGCTATAGAGGAGGTCATTCCCACCGATGACTTGGCTTCTTTGGTTTGCCGGCATTTGTGATAGATTCTCCCACCCAGAGTGCCCTTTGTTACTCGATATTGACACAACATTTGGAAGCGAGCTTACATCGATGACCTATGAGCGAGAGATCGGGCTAGGGCCCGCGATGTTGTGACTCTTGATGAGAGAGATCTGGCTCTGTTAGAGAGGATGAGGCTAGATCGACCGAGGATGCATTGATAGTTGAGCGGGATGCTGCCTTATACTCTGCTAGGGATGTGGCCATTCTGACATGACACTTGATGAGATCCCGGATGATGGTCGATCTGGCCGACATGAGTGCTTACATTGATGAGCATTATGTCACCATGCGATTAGCCTCGATCTGCTAGCTCGTGTAGATACCCTTGGGCGGGGAGCTTGCGGCGTTACCTCCGTCTTGAGAGAGGGATGCTATGTTAGATCGATAGTCCGCATATATACTGGATCTGTAGATAGCTTTATATTTTCTGCCATGACTAAACTTAGCCATTTTGTCATATACAACACATATGTATATATCAAAGCGATTATTATGTATGGCGGGGAAATATATTTTGATTCACTTCCCTTTTAGTTATGCCTTGATACTTGCTTGATATTTGCTGTTTCTCCGGGGCCTTTGATCTTGATGCATTACGAACTTATCCTTGATAGATGGACATTGAGGCGTCATGAGGTCTCTCGAGCGGATCATTGATTTACTAAAATCCTACCATCTTTGGTGTCTTGGGAATTTGGTATCAATATGAAAAAAAAATGGAGAGGAGGGTGGTTCTCTCCTCTCTCTGAGATTGACCTACTTTTCATAGATGGTGCATGATACTTCTATTTGTGAGAAGCTAGTTAATTCCATCTCTTATGGGTTGGTATTGCTCTTTGAGGCACGATCGCGACTTAGATGGTCACCAAATCTTCTATTTGTGAGAAGAGGTTGGATAATTCCATCCTTTGATCTAAAAATCGATGAAGTGGGGCAATTTGAAGGTTGATCCCGATCTTAGTGTGACAAGTATGTTTGTTACGGTAGGGGTTAGGCGCACACATGAATGGTACGCCTCGTACTCCTGTTGAAGAGGAGATCAAGTCTGCGTGGTTCGAACCTAGTGTAGGAGGTTCAATCTTTGAATCTGGGAAGCGGATGGGTGTAGAAGTATTTTTTTGTTTTTTTTTTGTTGAGTGAGGAAAGAGGCGGAAATGTTTTTGTTGTTTTTCTTTATTGCGGCCGGCCATATAGAATATGGTTGCCTCGTACCCCGGTGTCGGGGAGATCGGTCGGCGTGGTTACGCCCCTCGGGGACGAATCGCGGTGAAGAAGCGTAAATCCCATGTGCGAGGCTATCTTTGCGGGGAGAAGAAAGTTTAATCCCATAGGGATAAAGCGCGATTGTGGAAAAAGTTTAATCCCATCTTGAGGATAAAGCTGCAGGGGGGTGAAAAGTTTAATCTCGTCTTGAGAGAAGTAGGTGTGAAAAGTTTAATCTCGTCTTTAGGAAAGCGGTGTGAAAAGTTTAATCTCGTCTTGGGGAGAAGCGGTGTGTGAAAAGTTTAATCTCGTCTTGAGGAGAAGCGGTGTGAAAAGTTTGAAATGAAGTGAAACAAATTCTTTGGTTTGAAGTGTATGTTTCCACGAGGCGAAAGAGTTTGTAAAAAGGAGAGGGTTCAAAAGCGGAATGGTGGTGATTGGATGATCAAAGCCGGGATGTTTGTTTGATGGTAACCCGGACATAATCTACCGTTTCACGGTGTCCAGAGTTGATAAGGCATGTGAAATTCATTCATGCATCCATTTCACTGCAATCTGAGAGCACCTCTGTCGATACTTCTTTGACAATAAGCGGGCCTTCCCAGTTAGGGCGCGAATTTTCCCTTAGATTGATCTTGGTTGTCAATGATCTTCTTAAAAACCAAGTCGTGTTGTTTGAATTATCGTAGTCGGACTTTTTTGTTGTAGGATCGTGCGATCCTTTCTTGATATCTCTTGACCATGGAAGATAGTCGCGGTTCTCCTTTCATCTATCGAGAGACAATTGGTGATACATCTTGTACCCATTGGTCTTCATCAGTGAGCATCCATCAATACTCTGAGGGGATTCCATTTCCACTTCTATGGGGAACCTTTGCTTCCATCCATAGACTAACGAGTGAGGGGTTGCCCGGTGGAAGCACGCATTGAAGTTACGTAGGCTAATAAAGTTAGGGGCAAAAGTCGGGGCCATCCTTTGTGATTGGCGGACATTTTACGCATGATCTTCTTGATGTTTTTTTTATTAGCCACTTCAACAACACCATTCATCTTTGGTCGGTGAGATGTGAGTTGAGATGTTTGATGTGGAATTTTTTGCATAATTCCTCCATCATGTTGTTGTTGAGGTTTTTAGCATTATCGACACACAATGACCTCTGGTTGTCCATATCGACAAACAACATTGTTTACGATGAAAGCAATGATGACTTCTTTAGTAACCACAGGGAAGGAAGGCTTGACCCATTTGGTGAAGTAGTCGATCATGGTGAATATGAATCGATGTCCATTCTTGGCTTTGGGCTCGATGGGCCGATCCGTCCATTCCCCACATTGAAAAGGGCCGTGGCGAACTCATATTGTGGAGTTCCCTTGGAGGCGTGGATAGCATTCCCATGGATCGACATTGATAGCACCTCTTGGCGTGATCATCACGATCGACTTTGAGTGTAAGCCCGATAATGTCCGTTTACGAGAATTTTCTTGACAAGTAGGGGTCCGCTCATGTGAGGGCGCGTACTCCACCATGGATCTCATCCATGAGCCGGCCCGAAACTTGGTCTTTGTCCGGACATCTGAGGAGACCTAATCCTGCATCTCTTTTGTAGAGTGCATCTCAAGCTCGGTAGAATTTCATAGCAAGTCGATGAATCCGCCTCTTCTCGATTAGGCTCGCCTCGGTGGGTGTAGATCCATCTCATGAATACTCCTTGATGTCTTGATACCAAGGATTGTGGATGGGAGGCAACTCATCAAATACTTCTCGATGTAATTCCCATAGGTGGGGCTTTACTGCATAGCAATCGTGATGCTTGGCATGTTTTCCTTGTCGGTATATAAACCAAGGAGGCCAACATTGCTAATGCATCTGCAAAGTCATTCTATTACGAGGAATGTGTAGAAAGGAGATTTCTTGAACTCAAAGCCATCTGTAGAACTTGCCGATGGTAAAGGCGGTAAATGTAATTCTTTGGTTTGATAGATTCACATGTGGATTGCTTGATTACCAATTGGAATCTCCAAAGGCGATTAACCACTTTGATACCCATTGAGCGGGCAAGTTTGAGTCCCATGATCTGACCTTCATACTTTCGGTTTGTGTTGTTGGTGTTGACAAAGCGCAATTTGGCGGCGGACGGGGATCTGCTCCCCCGTCTGGGATATTAAAAGCTGCTCGGCTCCGAGCCTTACGTATTATGACCCCATCAAAATACATTTTCCACTCAGCGGCATATATCGTCTTGATGTTGTATGGCCCCGAACTATCATTACCCCTTCATCGGGAAAAAATGCGTTTCTAAGGGTTTGTAATCCCTACGGTGGTCTGCGGCGACGATTGATCCATAATTCCTTGACCTTTGACGACTTTTGCGTCACATAGAAGCGATGTCAAATTGTTGTAGGATCAAGCGCCATCTGGACGATCGACAATTCGATATGGGTTTCTTTGAACACATACTTGAGAGGATCCACGCGGGATATGAGATGGGTTGTGTGACCATGGAGATAATCTTGTAATCTCATGGAAGCCCATGCTAAAAACACAACAAGTCTTCTCGATCGAGTGTACTTGTGTTCAGCGATCTTTGAATCTTTTCTTTGAGGTAATAGATAGCTCGTTCTTGGCCTCTATTGTCTTTTTGCCCGATCTGACCCATAGCATTGTCATTTATGGGCGGTACATGAGCAGAGGGAACATCATCCACAGGAGGTACCAAAAGCAGGGGGCGTTGATCGATTGATCCTTGATTGTGAGGAAGGCTTTACGACACTCATCGTTCCATTTCATGGAGGAGTTCTTCCTTAACAATTTGAAGATTGGCTCACGAGTTCTTTGTGAGTTGAGAAATGAATCGGCTAATGAAGTTGATCCTTCCCAAAAATCCCGTATTTCCTTCTGCATAGAGGAATGGGCATTTCCTTGATGGCTGGATTTTTGGTAGGATCGATTCAATCCTTTGTGGTGACTAGGAAGCTAGCAATTTGCTGACTTAACACCAAAGGCGCACTTGGCGGGATTCAACTTCAAGTTGTACTTACATGACTGTTGAACGACTTTTGAGATGGTCTAAATGGTCATCCTCCTTAGAGGGATTGACAATGATGTCATCCACATAGATCTCTATCTCCTTGTGCATTAAATCGTGGAAAAAGAGCCATCATAGCTTCATTTGGTAGGTTGCCGGCGTTGATGAGGCGAATGACAACCGTCTGTAGCAAAAGGTTCCCCAAGGCGTGATGAAAGCGGTTTTCTCACGATCTTCCTCGGCAACCATAATTTGATGGTACCCATAAAAGCAATCGACAAAGGAGTACATGCCGTATTGAAGCGGTATTGTCGATGAGAATGTGGATAAATGAATGCGGAAAGCTATCTTTAAAAGCAAGCTTTGTTCAAATCCAGATAATCCACATAAACTTCGCACCTTTCCTCTGGTTTAGGCATGGGAACAATGTTGGATATCCACTCTGGATATGTAGACACCATGATGATGCCGACTTGAAATTGTTTCACAATTTCTTCTTTGACTTTAAACTCCACTCGGGTTTCAATCGCTTTGAGCTTTTGCTAACGGCTTGAATCCTTCTTTAATGGGAAGGCGATGAAGAACAATGTCGATTGGACAATCCCACCATGTGTCTTCATGAGAGACCATGCAAACACATCCACGGAATTGGGTTAACGATCTGACCATGTCATTTCATTTGAGTTGTGGTAAGGTGCGAACCAATCTGGATAAGCTTAGGGTTGTCTAAGGTTAGAGATTGAAAGGAGTGGTTTGATCAAAGATTGGGTTTGGGTTTGTCTGCATGACCCATTCCTTAATCTCTTGAGGTGTCTCAATGTCCTCTTGGATGTCCATCAAGTCTGAGTCAACTTTGCATCAAAGTTCTGACCCTTGTGGAAAAAGGCACCTCATCGGCAAAATCTGGCACATCTAAATTGAGTCACTGAAACAAAAGATGCTTTCACTTAATATATGCAAGCTGTTCGATCATACAAAAGTGTTAGCATGTGCGTGATAAAATAAGCTGCTAGTCTTTGTAAAGGAAAACAAACAATTAAAGTTATCTACGAGGGCGGAGGATTTTACGCCCATTTTACCCTCGTCGACCCGATGCGTGGAGTCTTTGCTCCAATTATCGAGGAAAAGTCTGATGGACTACGATGATAGAAGGATCGTCGGTGTCCTCCTTTTCTAGAATGATAACCATGACATCTGGGCAATCATCGTGCAGGGTGTATCTGTTTGTGTGTTCATCATGAACAATGGCGCGAATACTGCCATCATCAAAAGCAAGGTCATGTTTACGTTTACGTTCCTTTTCTTCCACCTCGGGATCGGGAATCGGCACCTCTTTTGCTTTGATTGGCACTTGGTTTTGGAAACAACATAGCTACTGACATGTCTTTGGAACCTTTCTTTGGAGATTGCCTTAACTCATGAGGTAAAGGTATAGAAAATCGTGTCTTGTGGAAGTTTGAGGAACTTTCTTGTGCTTATGAGGATTCTGTGAGTGGAATTAGTAGAATAGCCTAGTCCAAAATTTGTCCCAATCTGTTGGACATTTGGATAGGGTGCTTAATACCTGTTGATCCTTACCAAGCCCTTGTCGGGTTGATAACCCAATAACATCATTTCTTGAGTGGTGACATAACCTCGTCGAAATCTTGGGTATGGGAAGTGGCACTCCAATAGAATGGTATTGCGTGTTACTCACTTCCGGTATATGGAAGCTGGTAGGCTCAACTTACGAATTGAAGGCGATAATTGGTAGAGTTCTGGTCTAGGACATTCAGACTCGGCATTGAGCGGATTGACTAGGCTATTGTTGTTGATGATGTATTTGAGTTGTTGATGTAAGGTGGAGGGAGCGGCTCGACCATGTGTGTATCCATGGTCTCCCCGATAGCGGGTTGTATCTGAGTCGATCTTGAGGGCGTGGAAGGATCGTTGAATGTATTAGGACCAATCTCAATTGGCAATTCAATCTTTCCAATGAATTTCATGAGAGATCCATCAAAAGCTCGGATGATCGTATGGCTACTTTGGATTAAGCTTGAGATTGATATTCATCTTTACCAAGGTGGCATAAGGGCGGATATTTAGAGATGAACCTCCATCTATCAATACTCCGGCTAGCATGTACCGGAAGACAACAACAACTGCGATGTGCGGTGGTTTTGCGATAATAGGTCCCTTGGGAGGTATGTCGTCATCGATGAAGGATATCACATTGTTGTTGAAAATGTGATCAACCAAATGTTGAAATTTTTCCACATTCACTATTTTGGCGGTAGGCTTCTTCCAAAACCTTTAGCAAGACCTTTTGATGCTCCTCGAAGAAAACCCGGTCGAAATTGAAATGCGGTGTGGAGCTTCTCGTAAGCTTAAAACCACTTTGGCTTCATTGTGGCCCATAAATGCGGAGGAATTTTTCATCTTCTCCATGGGCAACTTCCCTTTAACCCATAAGTAGGCTTGATAACCCGTTGAGGAAGGTACGATGGATTTTCCTTGACCTTTATGCGATAGTATGAGGCGTGGATCCTTGACTTCTCCATAATTCCATGGAACTTTGTGTAAGCTGACAACGAGATGTTGTAGTCTGCAGGTAAAGGAATTGGCTCAGTGCGGCCACTTTCAAAGATTATCGGCTCCTTTGAGATGAATTGGTTGTATGGGAAATACTTTGTGAGTCTCATCATCCACTTGGATATAAGCTCTCTCTTGATCCCTTCCATTGGGTAGGGCATGTATTCCCATCCTTGAGTTGAGCGATTGTAATCATCCATTATTTGCGGGACACTTGCTTATCGATAAGATTACGAATGAGATGGCGGAGTGCCCGACATTCTTACTTACGTGTGGCCAGCGAGAATGTGAATGATATTGACACATTTCATCGAGTTGAACCACCTGGCGAGGATTGATTGGAGGTAGAAGGAATGTGATTCTTCCTTCGTTGATCAACATTTGAAGTATCTCCTCCATAGATTGGCCCAAATAGGTGAATTCCCTTTTATTGGCGAAATCCCAGCGGGCTTTAGCACTTTCTAAACTTTTGCAACCTTATCCTCCATAGCTTCGCTTTCTGAAGGTGTTGATGAAGCATTCATAACAAATGGAAGGAGATAGGCATGCTCCTGCCTGATTAATTGGCGTGTGACTTGATGATGGTGGGTCACCGATTACGCGATTACTCGATTTGTTTGCAAAGAGCTTTCATCTTTTGTTCCATGGTAAACTAGAACTTTGCATAATCCCATTTATCAACACCGTCTTTGATGGGTTGGGATGATTCATTAGTAGAATTGGAACCATGTCCAGTGCTCCAACTGATCATGTTGACCTCTTCTTCTTTGTGTTGAAGAAGAGGGTTGTCTTGAACGTGAGGTTGATCGGGTTTAGTGACCACGATCTCACCATTGTCTATTAGATCTTGAATCTTATGCTTCAAGGCCCAACAATCTTGAGTATCATGTCCAAGATTGCCCGGCATGGTAAACACACTTCAGAGTAGCATTGAAACCCCTCCCATTAGGGTTGGTTGGTGGAAGAAGATGTGTAATTTTCTTACGAAGCGATCGGAAGAAGCAGAATATTCTCGGCGAGTCCCCTAAGGGTGTGAGCGTTCGAGGTCGCTTACTTCTCCACTTTTAGGTAATGGAGGGTTTGAAGATTGTCTTTGGAAAAGGGGAGTAGTTTCTCCTCTGCATAGGCATGCTTGGATTGCCTTTTTGTCCTTGTAGTATCGAGGAAACATCCTCCTCTTTCTTTTATGGACCCTCGAGGTTGTTTCCATAAAATAGGATTTGGATGTGCTCGTGACAACTTTAAGAGCGGCTAGGTCTTGAATTTTACGGGACTTCATCCCATTTCACCATTTCATAGTGTTTGATCATTTGAAAAATGGTTTGCCAATACCGGCTAGAACTCTTTCATAGAAAGGAGCTTCTGTATATATCTATGAAAGTCATGACCATTTACGATTACATCATGGAAGGAATAACTTGACGCGACAAAGCGCCTCCACCTTTGAGCATACTCTCTGAATGACTCATTAGACTATTTCTTGACCTTGGTAATTTGGTGCGGTCGGGAGCCATCTGAGATTAAAAAGCTGTATTGAGTGAGGAAGGCGTGGGCGACTCTTCCCAACTATGGATCTTAGAGTTGTCTAATCTGGTATACCATGAGCGGGCTTCTCGGTCGGACTTTTACGAAAGCAATTTGCATTCGAGACTTTTCATTCTCGACATAAGACCCAAGTTCTCCAATGAACACTTTTAAATGTGTATAAGGATCCCCTAATCAAATCATATTTCTCAAAATCGAGGTCTTAAATTTCTCAGGATAATGAACACGGGGAATATGCAAAGATGCATATATGAAACAACTTGCCATGAGTTCCAATCCCTTTAAGAACACGAATGGTTTCCTCCATTTGAAGGACTTTCTTCTGATGTCACCAGTTATGCGGATCTCTTTGGAGATGGGTGCCTTGAGGGTCTTTGTTGGTTGTATCAAGTGATGTTACGGAATTGTTTTTCCGGACCTTGAACTCCTTGTGTAAAGGGCTCTGTATGTGTAGGTATCTTACGTACCACAGTAGGCGGGTGTAATTCTTTTCGATTAGAAACGACCAGTGCATGATTTTTTTACTCAATCCATCAAATTCTTCTCGGGAAGCGAGTTAGGCATTAGGAAGAAGACATGATTGGTTGTGAGGCTTGTGGCCTTTTTGGATTTTGAGTGGATAGCAGAGCCCCAATTGCTTCCCTACAAAAGACTTACGTAGTTTAGTCTTAGGGTAATGTAAATATTATCATAACATGTCCGTTTTAGGAATTTGTCTGCAAAAATCGGTTTGTTAATTGATAACATGTCATACACAAATATTCTTCATATTTTCCATTACATATGGATGAACATGGAATAAAATTACAAGTAAATGCTTTTACAAGTAATTGAAAATGGAAAGCATGAAGAGACTTTCCTCGCGTTTGGTTTATCGGTGACCTATCTTAGGGTTACTCTCTGCGACTTTTTGGCATGAAGGTTCCCGGATCATCATGATCTACTCGATGGGAAGTTAATCCGGTCTTTCAAGCTGGAGCGAAATCTAAGTGGTGCCTTTCACGAGCCCCGAGGAATTATTCTTCCCACAGGTCCGATAATCAAACAAGCAGGATAGCCTCTGGTGGAGGGACCACACAACATACATTCACATACAATGTGTCTCACCGTTTATGCAAAATGATGACATGTGCGAAGCACTAATATCCTGAGATAGATATTTAGCGGTCTGATAAGTAAGATGCATTCGTACACATTCATCGAAATGTAAATGCAACATTCACACACAAGCATATAACAATTTTGAAAAGCTTGAAATAGCGGCTTAAGCCCTCTTCTTTGGAGTCCCAATGAGTGTCCACACCACATCGGCGTCGGGATTTTTAGAGTGTCCTTTTTTAGTTACTTGTTCTTTGGTGTTCTCATGTTAATGTGAGATTTGTTTGAAAAAACAAGTGAAAAAGGTCAACATGTATAATGTCGACGATTGACTTTAAAGTCGCCGGTTGGTGTATTTAATTTGGTTGCACCAATATGACCAAAAAGGTTAGCACATTGACCCGATGATTTGACAACTTTGCTAAGCGGATTACGTGAAAGCAAAGAGATTCATTAAGGGTTGGGGGCTTGATTATGCGGAGGGAAGGTGTTAGGCACCCCCGACATCAAGTGTTACCACGGTGGTAGCCACTTTTTCAAGAAATTGTTATATGGATGTGTGTGTGTGTGTGTGTGTGTGGATCGATGTGCAATTATTTGAAAGTAGTGCGAGGCCTCGTTACGCACCTATATACACAAGGTTTGAATTTTATAGGAAAATTCAGTTTTAACCAAGATATAGCAATGAAGTTTTGTAAAGAGGTTTTTCAAACCACATGCTCAATAGGAATTGAGACCTTTTCATACTTCCATTTTATTGTTAAATGTTTAGCTTGTTTGCTTTTATTTTTTAGAGATCTGAAGCATCCTCGAGAAAATAATATCTGACGATCTTAGAACTCCTTATGGGCATGAAACCATCCAGAAACTTCGAGACAACTTAAAAAATAATGTACAAGCTACTTACGACTAAAAAATGTCCATCATGGGAACCGAATCTAGGTTCGATGGGCGAAACACAATGATCACATGATTCTAGGCTCACATGATCTTTGCAATTTGTATGGAAAGCGATGCGATTATATATATATATATATATATATATATATATATATATATGATCATCCACCACAAAAAACAACTCCATGGGGATCGAAATGTAAATAAAGCGATAAATACTATCAAGCGCCACGAAGTAAACTCGAGGCGGATAAAAATGTAAATAAAAGGCATAAAAAGCGATCAAGCGCCACGAAGTGAACTCGAGCGCGGAAAAAATGTAAAAAAAAAGCTAAAAAAGCCACGGAGGAAACTCCGAGGCTGACAGAATGGAATGTATATATATATATATATATATATATATATATATATATATATATATATAAAAGCGATAAGCACTGCAGATGTAAATCAGGGCTCATCGGATATGTCAAACTGACAATTATATATATATATATATATATATATATAAAAAGCGAAATAAGCATACCGGGATATAAAATCGAGGCTCATCGAGATATATGCGACAACGATTATATATATATATATATATATATATATATATATATATATATATATATATATAATATATATATATAAAAGCATTTAAACGCTCAGGATGTAAAATCCGGGCTCATCGATGATATACCACGATTTATATATATATATATATATATATATATATATATATATATAAAGCATAAACGCTCCAGAATAGCAAAGTCTAGGCTCAATCGAGGCATAACTTCGATAATGTTAGTCCATATATATGAAATATATACATATATTAGTATATATATATCTGAATAAAATGAAAACCACGGATAGAAGTCGAAGGCAAACACTCTCACACGACTATCAGCGTGTACAACGATGTGTGATATATGAAAGAGAGCTTTATAGAATATAAGAAAACTTACGGTGGGGCTGCCAAAGTAGACTTCT
Source organism: Panax ginseng (assembly GCA_020205605.1). Classification (NCBI taxonomy): domain Eukaryota; kingdom Viridiplantae; phylum Streptophyta; class Magnoliopsida; order Apiales; family Araliaceae; genus Panax; species Panax ginseng. The sequence continues at coordinate 49,996,666 of CM035149.1, read as the reverse complement.
TAGACTTTAAATGGATAAACACTCGGCTCCATGGGATAAAAAAAGTAGCTATATGTGAGCTAACTAGTGTTTAAAGAAGAGGAAACACTCAAAAAATGTGTATCACGAGTAAAATGGGCGGGGCTTTCCTCGCCTTTTCCTTCTCTCTCTCTCTTTCAAATGGGTGACCCCTCGGCCTATATTTATAGGCCCGATGGCCATGGTACACCTCGGCCACATTGATTTGTACACTGCTGCGGTGATGATGGTGGATCCGAGCCTCGCGGGTCCCATCGTCTCGTAATGCGTGCGATCGTGCCTTTGTAATGTCCTTTCGAACTTGCGAACTTCAATCAGAGCATCAAGCGAAGTATATCTGTACTTCTTGGATCGCTTGTGTCGAGAGAGTTACGTAATGACATGGATTAGAGGTTGTGCGAAGTCGGGAAGAGGGTTATGCCCATGGTCTTCAAGCTTCAAATTCTATCAAAATCTTGCCACGTAATAGTCACTCGGGATTGTCGATCCTCGGCTCTTGTGGGACATTGTTGTATGTATGTATGAAGTGTTGAGACGGCGTGCCATTGTTTGAAGGAACAAGATGACGTTTGACTCCTTGCTCGGGGTTATCGTTTGGTTTGAGTTGAAAGTAGGCGTTGCTTTCGAGGGTCTGGTGAGATTGGACTACTTGTTGGTATCTTGCAGATATCATCTTGTTGGCGTGGATAGATGATGTTGTGACTCCTCATGGGGTTATCGCGGTTTAAGCGGAAAGCGAGGCGTTGCTTTCGAGGTTACATATCGAGATTGGGCTACTTGTTTGTATGCCTCAACATCATCTGGATTGAAGTGATCGTACATGTTTGAAACAAGCATTTACGGGGTTATCGTATCGCAATGGCATCCTTGGGGCTATCACCAAGGATGGGGTTCTTCTCGATGTTGTCTCTGGGGGCTGGGCCCCGAAACGTCGCGGTGTTATCGTAGAGACAGGGTATCCTCTCTCGGTGTTGTTCTTTGGTCTTTTTTGATCTGCATATCTAAGGGGTTATCTCAAGATTGGAAATGACACTCCGGTGTGTGTTTTTAGGTTGAGATGATGTTCGGGTTTGTGTTCGGGTTGGGCCCGAACTTAGGTGGTATCCGGGATGGATGTAAGTTGTCTTTCGGGGTTATCTCCAAAAGACGAATCTACCCTCTGCTGATGTTAGTAATAGGAGTGCGAGAAAATTTTAGTGTCTATGCACTACGGGCCAATGAGGACTTTACCACATCATTTATAACATTACAGTCATGATTATACCGATACATAGTCATAATCATACCAATCCATAGTCCATCTATGCACTACGGGCCAAAGATGACTTTCATCACAATATAAGCATGAGGACGATGACAATGATATAAGAATTCAATTAAATGAGAGCAAGGATAAATTTTAAAGATTTATAATTTAATTTCTCCAGAATTCAATAATGTCCAAATTGTCAACATGATACTGCTTTGTGGAGTAAAATTCAAGAATAATATTGTATCAAAAATAATTTAGACAGAAAAGAAATCAATTTTTGTCATAAATAGTACCCCGGGTGAATATTACCCGAGTGAATAGTATCCAATGAATAGTACTTTGGGAATAGTACCACGTGAATAGTACCCCCGCATGAAAAGATTAAAAATTATCAAGAATGTTCAAAATAATATTTTCGTGAAAAGATACTAGATGAAGCGCAAATTTCAAGAATATTCTACTAATTTCACGGAGCATAGAAGCAATACTTAACAAAATGAGTGTAGAATTCAGAATCTAAAACTTAATAATGTTACTTACATACTACAGAGTATGGAAGAAAATATTCTTTCATATGAATATTGAACAAAAATAATATCACTTACCTTAAAAAGAGAGTATTTCTGACTGGTAGGGCGGGGATATTCTTGAAGAAAATTTGCACTATTTTCTACACTCAAAGCTTCCTTAAACTCTAAAGAAATACGCTCAATATTATAGAAGAAGAATTCTCTGATTCTGGTGTGATTTTCATTTCTGAACTAAGCATCCTATTTATAGGAGAATGATAGAATACTATTTGGATGCACAGTAAGGAAAAATCACGGGTGACTTCATGAGCGATTTTGACAAAAAATTTTGATTCTACTATGCAGCATTATGCTGCATTATACAGTACTATGCAACACTATGCAGTACTATGCAAATAATAAAATATAGTATATTCTATTTTATATAAAAAAACAAAACTTATTATAATATATATATATATATAACAAAAATTGAGATAACATTCTCCCGACTATTTTGAAAAATGGGTAAGTGGGGGTCATATAATAAGCAAAATTTATAACAAATACTTCATAAAAATATTCTCTATTTATCTCAATTCACTTGGCTTCACAAAATACATTTTTAAACAACAATTATTCATCAATAATATTATAATTTGCAATATTAATAACCAGATCATTCCCATGAAAGAGAGTACTTTCTGATAAGGATTTCTCCCTATTGGCGCGCAATTAGGTGACCAAACCCTTTTCCTCGACAGAACTTTCTAGACATTATCAATAATGCAAATAATAATATGAATAACTTTGTCGTCTTAATTATTGATTTAATACTATAAAATATTGTGACAATAATTGAATCAATAACATGAGATACTATGCAGTAATTACTGTGACAATAATTGAAATAAACTGAGTGACTTCTCATGTAAATATCAATAATCAAAGATACTATACAATACCGTCTGCTACTATGAAACCACACATATTACTGTACTTTTATCACCGGGTATTTCAACAGTTAACGGTAAAACTTTCGCCGTTATTTTTATAAAAAGATATTTCTATCATTTTCTAACTCTGATAGTAATTCTATTGTGGGGTCCACCAATGATTGTGTCATCATACGAATATTCTCCGACCAAACGAATATTTTATGACAACTTATTTACTTTGCAAAACTTGTAAATATTGCCCACAACTATAACATTATATCAAATCCACACCTTATAATTTAAAAAGATACTTAGAGAAAATTAATCTTTTATTCATAAAAGTTGGGGTCTTACATATACTGATTTTGTGATTTTTGTAGAGTGGAAAGTATGGTTTTTAATTTTGGAGTGTCAACGACAACTTCAACTTGTGATTCTTCTTATAGCTTTTAAACTCATTCTTTGGATGAGACTTCTTATTATATCTCTTTAACTCTCCTCGCAAAGGTATAGTGCACTCTGTGATATAATGGTCATGCTTTTTACAGTTGTAGCATAAATCTTTATCTTGATCTCTACTACTACTGTTGTAAGACCCCAACTTTTATGAATAAAATAGAATTTCCTCTGTTTATTATTTTGAAATAGTAAGGGATTGATTCGATTAATGTGGTTAGTTATGTGTAAAATGCATAAATATTTTTAAGGAAGTGGTTATAAAATATTCATTATTGTCGGGGAATATTCGTTTGGTCGTGGAATATTCTTGTTGTCGAAAAATATTTGTACGACAGCGCAACCATTTGTGGGCCCCATAACGAAAAACTATCGGATGAAGAAAATGACAAGTATGATTTTTTTATAAATAATGGCGTAGTTGTTACCGTTAAAACTGTTGGAATACCTGGTAGTTAAAATACAATAATATGTGGTGTCGCACAGTAGCACATGGCATTGCACAATAATTCTAATTATTGATTCTTATGTAAAAAGTTACTACTCAATAATTGTTATAGTAATTACTGTTTAATATTTTATTTTATTAATTTATTCAGTATTTGCTACGTTGATATTTTATATTATTTATTCAATAATTGTCTCTACACAGTATTTCCCATTATCAGATCAATAATTCATATTATTTGAATAATATTATTAGATAGCATTATTGGCAATGTCTAAGGAACTTCTGCCTAAGAAAGGGGTTTGGTCACCTAATTGCGCATCAGTAAGGAGAAATCCTTATCGGAAAGCCTCCTCTTTCCTGGGAATGACCTGGTTGTCATTATTGTGATTATGTAATATTATTTATCAATAATTAATTATTGATTTATATGCTAAGAAAATATTTATTTTATGTGGATATAAATGAAGAAATTAATGCTGAGGTATTTTATCAGTATTTTGTCGGAATGGAGGTGTTGAAAATCATCCGTATGTACATTTCGGTCATTTTTCGTTTGGAATTTGGAAAAACTTTCTTCTATAAAGTTGTAGAGAATTAAATTTCCTATGGAATGGACATACGATTTGAATTTTTTTGATACAAGGGCTATTAATTATGAATTATTGAAGTTCTGGAATAATTGATTTTTGGGGTTATAAATATTTTTTTTACAAAAAACGTTTTTAATATGGTGGGAATCACTTGTGGAGTGCTGAGATTGTGATGTGGTGTGCTAAGAAAAAAATAATAAATTTAATAATATTTTATTAAATTTTCCGCTTTAGCGTTCTAAGCATTTTCCTATAAACAAGGTGCTTAGGTTAGAATTGGAAATCACACCAGAATCTGAAGTTTTCTCTCTCTATAATATCGAGCGTATTTTTGTGAGTATTTAGACATCTTGAGTGTTGCTATACAGTGCAAGTTTCTTTCAACATTATATCTGATATTCCAGCCAGAAGTATTGTTATTTTGAGGTAAGTTATGTTATTTTTTTCATAAATGATATTATTTCTTTCAATATCATTATACCAAAATATTGGTATGAATTTTATTATGAAATTTTTATCTTTTCATGTCGAGGTTACTATTCACGTATACGGCACTATTCATGTATACGATACTATTCACGAGTACTATTCACGAAGTATGATTTTTCTTGTGAAATTTTTTCCTTTTCGTGTCAGGATTTCTATTCACGTATACAGCACTATTCACATAAAAATTAAATTTTCTTTTCTTTGTCCAAGTTGTCTATTATGGAGACTATCTTTGATTATATCCATGTTTTGATCTTCATTCTTGGATTTTTCTCCACAATTGATTATTATAGAGTATTTTTAGAACTTGGATAAACTAAAGTACGAATCCCTAATCTTTGTTATTTTATCTCTCTGGATTCATTTTCTTGAAAATATTTTTATCATCCTCAGTCCTAAATGGTGATATAACTGAATATCTTTGGCTTGTAGTGCAAAGATGAGTGATTACCTGATGAATATCTTTGGTCGTACTACAAAGATGGACATGTGTTGAGATGAACATGACCAGCTGGTGATACGAATGGATATCTTTGGCCCGTAGTGCAAAGATGAATATTTGATTCAAGATGTATATTGATTGATGTTGTAGGCATAAAATATTGATGATGGACTTTTAAATCATAGAAGATAGTAGACTTCATTTTATACTTAACTCTTCTAATGAATTGTTATTTCTGCTGTGAATATTGATCTAAAACTTGTTGTCCATTATATTTTATCTGATTTATTGAAGGCTAATGATAATTTGTTTTTTATTATCTTAGTCATAATATTCTTTACTGGGCTAGTTGAGCTCACCCTTTTCCTTTATGTTCCATTTTTCTTTTCAAGAGGCGAGATTATATCGGGAACTAGTCGGGGTGTGGAGTGATGGGTCAAGATAGTTGTTTTAGCAGTCCTCACAATTTTGTAAAATAGTGTATCAATAATTGTAATGATTATAATAATGTATTTTAACTCACAGCATATGTGTTGTCGTATTTTGCATAACAATTGTAATAGTGAAGTTGTATTTGTTTTCTGTACTATGTATTTGACGACTCAGAATGGGTTTGTGTGGACCTATTTTGGGGGAGTCACAGTTGGTATCAGAGCTTAGGGATATGGTCTCTGGTGGAGATCGGGGAATAGAACTAGGAGGGGAGAGACGAGTAAATTCTTCGCTAGTGTGTCCTACCTAAGCTTATTTGTTGGTCAGTCATAATATAGGGATAATATGTGGCATGTCAATTAACCATTGTTTTGTGGCAGTGTTTGAGAATGACATCTGAAAATGTTGAGATGAGCAATGGAGCACATGAGACCATTGATGTGAGATCCCGAATTTTATGAAATAAAAGTTGTGAGATCCCGAAATTAATGAAATGAAAGTATTCAATTCTCTTATAATTATTATTTTATTTAGTAAGTGGTTAAATTGATAAAGGGTTAAAGTTAAGGGTGATATGTGAAAAATTTTCAAAGCAAGTTGTCATAAAATAATCGGTGATAAAAGTACAATAATACGCGTGGTTGCATAGTAGCACACAGTATTGATTATTGATGTTTACGTAAGAAGTCACTCAGTTATACCCAATTATTGCTACAGTAATTGCTGCATCATATCTCTCATATTATTGATTCAATTATTGTCACAATATCATCTGTATAATATGTTATATTATTAAATCAATAATTGAGACGACAAAGTTATTCATATTATTATTTGCAATATTAACAATGTCTAGAAGTTACATCAAGGAGAGGTTAGATAATCTAATTGCGGCATGATAGGAAGAAATCCTTATCTGAAAGCCCCTCTTTTACGGGAGCGACACGGTTTGTTAAATATTGTGAGTTATAATATTAGTGAAGAATAAGTTCGTGTTGATTAAAGATGAAATTGATAGTTCCATTGTGTGGGAATTATTAGTGTTATTAGAAATCAACATTTATTTCGATAATAATTGATGTCTGGAGGTTATATTGACCAATCAGGTAATTAACCAGATAAATGAGCAATTCATTGCTATTAATTCACATGCTTATAACTATGTGTTAACATGTGTGTACTATTGATTCACATGATTTACTATTAGGGGAGTTGGTGCAAGATTGATAATACTTGAATGACTAAATTAAAAATGGAGGTATAGATGAGGTACTATACTGTAATTATTTTTTTCACATGTATAGAACTATTGAGTCACATGATTTACTATTAATTCACATGATTTACTATTAGGGGATGTGGTGCAAGTTTGATAATACTTGCAGGACTAAATTAAAAATGAAAAAAAAGTGGAAGATATTATACTGTAATATTTCGAGCCCCAAAATGTGCAATTATTGAAACTATATTTTCCTATAAATAGAAGCTCATTCTTCCTTCATTTCTCACCAATTCAGTAAGTTTCACAAGAGCAATTATTATAGAGATAAATTATAGAGATAAAGAAGAAGAGAAGTTTACTACCTCACTATTCCAGTATCCAGTTTTCTTATAAGGTAAGGGGTATTATTTCTTTTGTATTCATGAAGAGAGTTATTTTCTTTCAATACTCGTAAGGGTTGTTATTCCATTCTTTATTATTATGTTGGAATAACCTGTCTACGCGGATTACCGCATGCATGGTGAATTCTTCTGTTATTACATTCTTTATTATTTTGTTGGAATAACCTGTCTATGCAGACTACCGCATGCATGGTGAATTCTTCTGTTATTTCATTCTTTATTATTTTGTTGGAATAACCAGTCTACACAGACTACCGCATGCATGGTGAATTCTTCTGTTATTCCATTCTTTATTATTCTATTGGAATAACATGTCTACGCGGACTACCGCATGCATGGTGAATTCTTCTGTTATTCCATTCTTTATTATTCTGTTGGAATAACCTGTCTACGCGGACTACCACATGCATGGGGAATGACCCTTCGTATTCATTCTTTTATTAAATTGTGGAAATGACTTGTCTACGTGGATTACCGCATAGCGGGTGAAAATCCATTTGCAGTTTCGTAATTTTTCTGACCCTCAAAAATTCTAAAAAAATTGGAAATGATAAATTGTTGAGTTTTCTAGATTGTGTCCAAAAATGGTGATTTTTGAATGTATAGATTAGGAGTTATGAATTTTATGGGAAAGGACTATTTTAAAAGTAAACCCTTATAACTCCTTGTGGTTAACTCCAAAATTGGTGAAATTTTTATTGGGAGTACATGTATATAACAGGATAACCTGTAAATTTTGGAATTTTTGGACAAAAGTACAGTTTATGATAAATGTCTAAATATTCGGCAGTTTTGGCCATATGAAAAATAGTAAATGAATTTTAAAAATTCTGAGAAAAATATATGTTTAATATGGGACTATATTCTCCTAAATCCCAGAAAAGAAAAATGTTTGGGACTGATTTGGTATTTTTCATGAAAATGGTTTAGTTACGAACATATGAATTAAATATGTTAGGTGAAGTTAAAAAATTGGTAAATAGGATTTTATGGCTTGGAAATCCTATATAAGGTATATGCAGATTTTTGATGAGGGATTTGATCAATGGTGATGAAATCTTATGAGTATGGCATTTTTGAGTGATTAAATGTATTATTTGGTAAAGTGTAAATAATTAAAATAAATTATTTATAAGTTTAAGAAGTGATTAAAATATTGTTATAATATTAATAATATTAGATTATGAGTTTATTAAGTGATTGATAACATTTGGATTAAGGTGTTATGAAATCATTAATTTAAAATATTATTTAATGGTTAATAATATTAGTAAATGAATTTAATGTTATTATATAATGAATAATATTAAATGGAGTTTATAATATAATGAATAATGTTATTATCTTCATTAAATATTCGTTGTAATATTATTTTCTGTTCAAATCATTTTTGATACAATATTACTCTTGAATTTTTTTTCCACAAAGCAGTATCATGTTGACAATCTGGAAATTTTTAAACTCTGGATAAATTTAAAGTCTTTAATATTTATCCTTGTTTTCGTTTTATTAAAGCTTATATTATTGTCATCATCCTCATGCTTATATGGTGATGAAAGTCATACGTGGCTTACGTGCATAGATGGACTTGGTATGATTATAACCAGGAATTATTCGGTATAATCATGACCGTAATGTTACAAATGATGTGATAAAAGTCCTCATTGGCTCGTAGTGCATTGATGGATTGTTTTTGGTATGATCATGACCATGAGTTCTCTTCAGCCAAAGGTACAAAGAGGAATTGTTTTATGGCATGATCAATATATTCTATGGTTCCGCTGCAACTATGGTTGAAAAGTTTTATCACCTACCATATATTCTAAATCTCTGATTTATCACTGACGAAAGCTGTTGATGATGTAAATTATCTTTAGTCATAATATTCCTTACTGGGCTATTCGTGCTCACCCTTTTGCTTCACAATTCCTTTCAGGTATTAAGAGTGTAGCTGGGTCGAGCGGGGGTAACATGGGATTAGAACGGTGGTCTATAGTTGTTGAGGTTTCCCTTAAAACAGTATGGAAATAATTTTATTGAGAATTATAGATAAGTGTGTCGTATTTTATACGTCATTTTAACCGTTGATTTTGGTGAACCAAATAGGGTGAGGTGAACCCAACTTTGGAAGGGCATTTTTGCCATTATCATACAAGATGTCTAATGACAGACGACTTCGTGTTATCATAAGACAAGGTTGTGCACATCCACTTGCTGAGTATATCTACGAGCACTACCTATATAATCTTGGAGTTTGTTTGAAATATAATTATCAATTGGAGACAGTGGAGATAATTATATGTAAAGAGAAGATTCACCATTGGAAAGAAGATGATAGCAATCTTCTTGTTTTTCTTTGGGGACTATTGGGTCAACCAAGGATATTTATGTGGACATATGATATCTATCATAACCTAGACGCATGGCCTCCCATGTACGAAGGTTTCCTTGAGTATTTTCCAAAGATTTTAATTTCTAAAATAGTTATTGACTGTACCTTTATGTAAAGTACCATTGTAAGGTCTTGTGGTCAAGGAACCACGAGAGTTATATATATTTGTATTAAAACTCACAGTTTAACTATGGTCGTTTTCTGCACGACAGTTGTATAAATGGAGTTGTTAGTAGTGTATTTTCTGGCGACTCAAGATGGGTGATGTATACCTGTTTTGGGGGCGTTACAAAAGTATTCAATTTTTTTATAATTATTATTCTATTTAGTAAATGGTTAAACTGACAAAAGGTTAAAGTTAAGGGTGATATGTGAAAATTTTTCAAAGTAAACAAATTGTCATAAAATAATCGGTGACAAAAGTACAGTAATACGCGTTGTTGCATAGTAGCACACGGTATTGTACAATATTTTTGATTATTGATGCTTACGTGAGAAGTCACTCAGTTTGATTCAATTATTGTCGTAATATTTTATATTATTAAAACAATAATTGAGACAAAAAAACTATTCATATTATTATTTGCATTATTGATGATGTTTAGAAAGTTCTGTCGAGGAAAGGGGTTTGGTCACCTAATTACGCGCCAATAGGGAGAAATCCTTATCGGAAAGCTCCCTTTAACTGGCAATGATTTGGTTGTTAATATTGTGAGTTATAATATTAATGATGAATGTTATTAAAAATCGAATTTGAGTTCGGAGTTCAATTTGGAGACTCGAACGAGATATTTGAGTCTAGGACGATTAAATTAGTAAAAATAGACAATAAACACAAAATTTATCGGGGTTGATTTTTGGTCAAAGAGTCAACAGTTGACTTTTTCGAAAATAGCCAAACTTTAAAATTTTAAAAGATAAAATTTTTGATAAAAATATTTTCATTGTGTTGGGATTATTAGTGTTAATGAAAATCGACATTTATTTCAATAATACTTAATTTCTGGATGTTAAATTGACCAAACAGATAATTAATTAGATAAATGAGCAATTAATTGTTATTAGTTCACATGCAAATTATTGTTGGTTCACATGCATGTACTATTAGGGGAGGTTGTGCAAGATTGATAATACTTGAAGGACTGGAGGCAAAGATGAAAGTACTAAACTGTAATAATTCAAGCCCCTAAACGTGCAATTATCGAAACTATGTTTTCCTATAAATAGAAGCTCATTTCTTCTTTCATTCTCACCAATTCAGTAAGACTCACAAGAGCAACTATAGATAGGGAAGCTATAAAGAGGAAGAAGAAGAGTATTCTGCTACTTCACTATTGCAGTATCTAGTCTTCTATTAAGGTAAGGGATGTTATTTATTTCTTATTCATAAGGGTTATTATTTCTTACTATTCACCCGGGTACTATTCACTCGGAGTATTATTTATGGGGTACTATTCACTCGGACTATTATTTACGGGGTACTTGTAACAATCTAGAATTTCAAATTATAATTTTAAATATTTATTAAAATATAAATATTTATTTGATGTGTTTATTGTTGAAATTGATGAAATAAATATTTTATTGATGTAATGGTTGTTAGTAAATATTTATGAATCTAAATTTATTAGATAATATTCTAAATTAAATTAATTTATAATTTACTGAGTTGTAATATAATATGAGATGTTATATTGTTGTGTTGAGTTAATAATTTAAATGGTATATTAAATTATTAAATAAAATTATAATGAAATAATTTATATGGTATATTAAATTATTAAATAAAATTATAATGAAATTATAATTTTGTGTTATTTGTTTAAATGGTATATTTAATTAAAATATAGTGTGCAATTAAATTAATTGGTTAATGTTGGCTATGGAAATCTAAATAAATAATATGTGATTATAAATGATAAACTAAATTGTTTATTAAAATAAATTAAAGGAGTTTAATTTAGTTTTGTCAAACAAAGCTTAAATATATTAAGTCTTTAAATTTTAAAGGGTTTTGCCAAACGGAGCCTTATGGCTTTTGGATTTTTGAATTTTAAATTATAAATAAAATAAATAAAATAATAAATATAATATATTTATAACTAATACGTTTAGGTTGTAACTGATATGCTAATAAGTGTGCGTATTATGGCTTATTAGTATTATATTTACGCTTAAGTGTGGTTAGTTTGCATTTGGCCTAAGAAAAATTGCAGAGAACTGAGAGAGAATTAAGAGAGATTGAGAGAAAATCTAAGCAACTTCAGTGTTTAACAAAGAAGATTTCCAAGCTATTTGAAGGTATTTCTTAACACCTTGATATTATATATATATATGGGTTTTTACGGCTCAAAATTTTATGTTCTGTGAAATCAATTTGTTGAATTGTGGATATATGTAGTTGGTAATTATGATTATACGTGTTTATGATGCTGGAGTTTATATGTAGATAAGAAATTGTATGCGTATTACAGTTACAAAGGAAGAAAATTATTAAAGTGTATATAATTTTGCATTTGGCTTATGAAAGTACCAAATTTAGTGGCTAGTTTGTATGTTAATATGCAAATTGATTCTTGTTCATGCTAGTTCGTTAAGAACCGAAGAAAATGTAGTTTGAACAAAGTGATTTGGTGAAGAATTGAGATTACAGTAATGATTTTTATCTAAGGAACTCAAAAATGAAGTTTTATATGAAAATATGGAATTTGAGGAAATTAAACTAGTATAATTGTTGTTAAATTGTTCTATGTTGAGGAATATGTTATCAAACATGTTTGTGATAGTTCTATACCATTTGTACATGTTAATATAACTTTTTGGTTGGTGAAATTAGTGTTTGTTGGGCTAAAGTTCTGCCATCGCTTCATTCATTGTCTCTTCCTCTGTCACATACTTGGTAGCAATTGCTACCGGCTGCTAGTGCCAAGCTAAAAAGCTATATAGCAATTGCGATCGATCTTGATTCTTGTGGGTCCCAAAGCTTGTGTATGGCGCAGCAATTGCCCATACCACCCTGAGATAGTGAAGTCTGCTACTGCTGCTGCAGACCTTGGATACCATGATAATTGAGTTCAATGATATATTAAAGTAACAAACATGTAGTAAGGAGTTTAAAACATCATCGTGTCATGTCAATGATAATTTCAACTTTGTAAAATGAATTATAAGTTATGAACGTGTTATGTTATAACTTAGTTTATACAATGAATGTTAGATAAGTGTTGTGATGTTAACACTTGGAAATTCTAAAATTTATATGGTAGCATAAGACTTGTACTAAAATAACAAGTCTAACTAGAAATGCATATGTTATGGTATTTTAGTATGTCTAAGAGATATTGTGGTTCTAAATCTATGTGTAGGTGAACTTGAGTTTAATATTATAGCTTACGCTCGAGGAAAGTTTCTAAACTTATCTTTTTACATTGAGCAAGCTCTCTAAGTCTACTTTTACAATTGAGCAATTTTTCTAACTCTACACTTTCGTTGAGCTAGTTCATTTATTACATTGTGAAAGTTATTGTATCTAGTTTGTTATGATTTCTAAATCTTATTCTGATATCGAACAAGTTATTCTTGTCTTTAACTTGTTATCTAGCATGCAAGTTTACATATTCTTATATACTCATGTTGAACAAGTTTTACCGTTTCAATTACTATTGGTTATGCATGCTTAATACTCAATTCTAAATAACCTTGGCTTAATATTGTTCAAGCAAGGTACGTAATGATTATTCGATGTTTATGCTATTAGTTTATTCCTAAAGCATGATCTTAATTTACAATGTCGATTTAGTTATGATTATTCCATAGCATGACGTTATCAATATTGTATTCAACTAATCCTTAGTTGATGACCGTTGAATTCTAAATTACCCTTGAAATGTATCCAAACCAAACTTACTTTGGTGCGGACTTGTACTCTAAATACTGAGATGAACAACCCTATTATTGGGGGATAATTTACGCTTAAGCGTTGAAATGTTTGTGCACAATACATTGTATGCGAGGGTTGATCCCCTAAGTATGAGGAGTCCTTATAGTCTTATATTTATTAAAGTTGAAGTTGAAAGATTACTTACAACTGTGGACATAGTTCGTGGTCTTATGACCCTTAGATATATATATATATATTCCATATTTTGATTCCAGTCTTTGGTTATCATTGATTGAGTACTATTCAGTTTTGATGAGCCTATTCATTGGCAGTTATTATTATCTTGTGGATTCGTTGCTATATCTAGTGAGCATTTGTTTTGCTCACTCTTGCATAAATATTATTATTGCAGCTAAAGTTGAGAAGGTTGACGAACCTACAACTAGCAAAGGAAAGGGAAAAATGTACAAGTGATGAAGACTTGTAATTTTATTTATTGTTATGATGATAGACTTTTAGTTAATGATGTGATGTAATAATTTTTATTTCCGCACTTGAATGATGTTAAGGTTAGACAACCTGGGATATTTTTGGATTTAATGATGTAACCCTTTTAAAGGGAGGATTTATGATTTAATTTAATTATATTTGGGTAGATAGTATGAATGAATGGAAAGTGAACACCAAATCTTGTGGGAATGAAGTACCTAGATTTGGGGGTGTCACAGGTTGATATCAAAGCTTTAGGTTATGAACCTTAGGTGGGGAAAAGCCTTAGGAAGTAACCTTTGAAAAGATAGTGATGATAAACTCTTATCGAGTTGTTAAGATAGAAGTAATAAAACACTTATGTGTTTATGTGATTACAAGTTATGTGCTCGTGAGTGTCGAATAGTAATGATTAGTAATGAAAACTTAAAATTTGGTTGACAGGATGGCTAATATAGGAGGATCCAGACAGGCTAGGGAGGAAGGATCCCAGATGCCTAGAGAGGAGGAGCCTTGAGATATTCAAGTGGTTTGGGAACAACTACTGCCACGGGAAATAACTCCGTTGGTCACAGTAGTTGAGCATGAGAGAATACCAGATGAGGATGATGAGATAGAGACGGATGAGGAGGACCCTGTTGAGTTACCACGGTCGGATGAGGAGGAAGATATTCCACTTAATTCGATTGCCGCCCATATGTACGACGAAGTATATGACCACAATGTGGAACTTCAGGATACTGTCGAAGAGTTGCAAGAGATAGTAGCTGAACAACAGACCTCGATGGCGCAGAAGGACAACGAGATTCAGGATCGAGAGGAACGTCTAAATAATGTTGAAGAGAAGCTGGTCCACACTGAAGGAGAGAACGAGCGAATGATAGCAGAGATTGCAGAGTTGAAAAACAAGTTGAAAGAGGAATCTACTAAGAGGGCAAGAGTCGAAGACGCGTACGAGGAAGCTTATCAACGAGCTGGAATAGCAGAGAGAAACGCACAAGCAAAGAGGATGAAGATTGAAGAAATGAATAACGTATTCAATACCATGATCAATCAAGCTCAGGATCGTGTTATGTGTTATCCTATTCAGTTCGAGATGCTGCCATCGTACATACTAGATTGCCGAACAATGTTCCGAATTATGGAAGAGGAGCGTTGTAAGGCTATGCAACATTTTAATAGAACATCATAAATGTAGTTAGTATGTGATTAGTGAGTAAATAAGATGTAAATCTTGGGTATGATATAATCAATGGGATATGATGATGATGAAGTAATCCTACAACTTTTGTAGTTCAGGAAAGTAATGTAAATAGCAGTGATGCTATTGTTTTGATGTTTTTAAAAGATTATGAATGAATAAAAGTTATTATTTTATTCAAAGTGTTATGTATTATGTGATAATCTTTTATGATGTGCAACATAAGTATATAATACTTAAAAGGTTGAATAAAATCTAATGGGTGTATTTTAACAGAAAATGCCTCCAAGACGCCAACCACGACAAAGGAACCCTGAGAATGACAATAATGCTGAGGATAATCCGGTTCGAAAGAATTGTGAATGCTACTAACAGAGCATTACGAATCGACCCACGAATCAAGATGCGACTTTTAAGGATTTCAAGGCGGCTGGGCCACCAGAATTCCATGGGTCCATGAATTCGGTTGAAGCACAGACCTGGATCATGGAAATAGAGAAGGTTTTCGATATTGTTAGGGTAGGAGAGAATTAGAAGACTGCTTTTGCAACATTCATGTTGAAAGTGTGACGCCCCCAAAATAGGTATACATCACCCATTCTAAGTTGCTAAATACATGGTACAGAATACAAATACAAACTTAAATATACAACATGAGTTGTGAGTTTTAATACAAATATTGTCTTCTAGACAATATCCACACTCAGATAAAGTCCTCATTACATTTAGTATCACACTATTTCATAAAATAGTGAGGACTACTAATGCAAACATCTGGACCGTCACTCCGTTCCCCGACTAGTCCCAGCTATAATCTCATTTCCTGAAGAGAATAATGAAAGCAAATGGTGAGCTCAACTAGCCCAGTAAGAAATATTATGACTAAGATAATGCATAATAAATTATCGATAGCCTTCAACAGTGTTAAACTGATAAAATACAATAGACATCCTGTTTAATTGCAGCGAAACAAGCAATCTATTAGAAGAGTCAAGTAGAGCATGATATCTACTATCTTCTATGATTTAAAGTTATCACCAATTTTATCTCTGAGACTCAGCGTAATAAATAATCCACATCACTGAATTATTCATGCACTACGGGCCAAGGATATTCATCAGTTGGTCATGTTCATCTCAACAACTGTCCATCAATGCACTACGAGCCAATGAGAACTTTTACCACATCATTTGTAACAGTACAGGTCATGATTATAACGAATGATTCCTGGTCATAATCATACCAATCAACAGTCCATCTATGCGCGTAAGCAAAAGATGACTTTCATCATAATATAAGCATGAGGATGATGACAATGATATAAGAATTCAATTAAAAGAAAGCAAAGGACAAATTTTAAAGATTTATAATTTAATTTATCCAGAATTCCATAATGTCCAAATTGTCAACACGATACTGCTTTGTGGAGTAAAATTCAAGAATAATATTGTATCAAAAATGATTTGGACCGAAAAGAAATCAATTTTTGTTATGAATAGTATCCCGGGTGAATAGTACCCGAATGAATAGTATCCTGTGAATAGTACTTTAGGAATAGTACCCCGTGAATAGTACTTTGGTATGAAAAAGGTTAAAACTTATCAAGAATGCTCAGAATAATATTTTCATGAAAAGATACTGGATGAAGCGCAAATATCAAGGATATTCTACTAATTTCAGGAATTATAGAAGCAATACTTACCATAGTAAGTTTAAATTTAGGAATCTGAAATGAACAATATACGAAACTGCAAATGGATTTTCAACTGTCATGCGGTAGTCCACGTAGACAGATCATTTCCATAATTTAATATCAAATGACTACGAAGGGTTATTCACTAGGCATTTGGTAGTCCGCGTAGACAGGTTATTCCCACAGAATAATAAAGAATAGAATAATAAAAGGATTTCACCATACATGCGGTAGTCCGCGTACACAGGTTATTCCAATAGAATAATAAAGAATGGAATAACAACCCTTACGAGTATTGAAAGAATTAACTCTCTTCATGAATACGAAAGAAATAATGACCCTTACGAATACAACAAATAATATCCCTTACCTTAGTAGGAGATTTGATACTGCAATAGTGTAGTAACAAAATACTCTTCTTCTTTCTATCTGATTCTCTCTCTGTAGAATTCTCTTGTGAGTCGTAGTGAATTGCTGAGAATGAAATAAGAAATAAGCTCCTATTTATAGAAGATTTCTAGCTTAGCCCTTGAAATGGGAAGAGGCAAGTGGCTTGACGACTGGTGATGTGAAAAGAAAAGTGGTTTGACGCCTGTAATGTGAAACAATAAGTGGTTTGACGCCTGTAATGTGAAACGATAATTGGTTCGACGCCTGTAATGTGAAACAACAAATGGTTTGACGCCTGTAATGTGAAACGACAATTGGTTCGACGCCTATAATGTGAAACGACAATTGGTTTGACGCCTGCAATGTGAAATGACAATTGGTTCGACGCCTGTAATGTTAAATACAATTGGTTCGATGCCTGTAATATGAAACGGCAAGTGGTTTGACATCTAGTAAGGTAATTACTATTGGCGAAAGTGACTCTTAGATGATGACATATGGGCCCCCATAGAATAAACCAAACTTACCACAAACGTCTTAGAACAGACTTCTTATTTATATCAAAGATTGAATAAATATTACCACAAATCATTTTATCTTCAACCAACACATATTTAATCTTTTAACAATTATTCATCATTAATATTATAACTCACAATATTTAATAACCAGATCATTCCCAGGAAAGAGGGGGCTTTCTAATAATGATTTTTCCCTATTGGCACACAATTAGGTGACCAAACCTCTCCTCGATAGAACTTTCTAGACATCGTCAATATTGTAAATAATAATATGAATAACTGTATCATCTCAATTATTGATTTAATAATTAATAAAATATCGACAATAATTGAATCAAATAACGTGAGATACTAATAATTGAACAAAACTGAGTTACTTCTCATGTAAGCATCAATAATCAATACCGTGTGCTACTATGAAACCAGGCGTATTACTGTACTTTTATCACCGGGTATTTCAATAGTTAATGGTAAAACTTCCATCGTTATTTCATACAAGATAATTTTGTCGTTTTCTAACTCCGACAATAATTCTTTTATGGGGTCCACCAATGATTGTGTCGTTGTACGAATATTCCCCGACAAAAAGAATATTTCCCAACCAATCGAATATTATATAACAACTTATTTACTTTTCAAAATTTATAAATATTACCCACAACTATAACATTATAACGATTTGACACCTTAATATTTAAAAATGATATTTATAGAAAAATTCATCTTTATTCATAAAAGTTGGGGTCTTACAGAAAGCATAGGCTAGCTACTGGTGGCAAGCCAATAAAACCTGAGGAGGTCAAGGGGTAATGTCTTGGGAAAGGTTCAAGGAAATATTCTTTGAGACCTATTTCCCAAAAAGTTTGAAGAATCAGATGGAGGTGCAATTTCTGGAATTGAAGCAGGGCACAATGATAGTGTTGGAATATGTAGCGAAATTTAATGAGTTAAAGAGGTTTGCGCCATATCAGGTGAATACGGATGAGCGCAAGGCAAAGAGATTTGAGCAGGGACTGAAGCCCTAGTTGTACAACAGGATTTCCCTGTTCCAGCTAAAGACGTTTGTAGCAATGCTCAAAAAGGTGATTCTCACTGAGAGTGGAGGTGAAGCTGTAACAAAGCACAACCAAGAGCAGAGGAAGAAGAAGAATGAAGGTGAAGCTAAAAATGGAGGAGGTAGTAACGGTGGAAATGGCAACAACAATTTGAAGAGAAAGTGGAATGCAAATGTGGGAACTGGAAATCAGCAAGGTAACCAGTAGAAGAAGAAGATTGACGCGTGTGTTACATGCGGGAAGTTTCACACGGGTATGTGCTTAAGGGGGAAGCGGGCATGCTTTAACTGTGGCTAGGAGGGTCACATTGCCCCAAATTGTACTCAACCCAAGAAGAATGCTTGCTACACCTGCGGGTCGAAGGATCATTTTGCTCGTGAGTGTCCAAAGAAGAAATCTGGTGAGGCAAATGAAAGCAAGGGAAATGCTAGTGGAGGTACACTGACTATTGCTGGACCAACGTCAACAAATAAGCCCACAGCCAGAGCCTTCAACATGACGGTGCAAGATGCAGTGCAATCAAAGGATGTCGTGTTAGGTATTATCCTAATCAATGATATAAATGCATATGTATTATTTGATTTGGGTGCTACTTGCTCGTTTATATCTGATGAATTTGCTAAGAAGTTAGAAATACCTAGTGAAGAGTTGAATTTCCCTTTAAACATAAAAATTGCGAATAGGAAAGTGATTCCTGTTAGATTCGTATACAAGAACTGTAGGGTGAACATTAAGGGGAATGTCATGAAAGTAGATTTAATCCCCATA
The DNA here is from genome assembly GCA_020205605.1 of Panax ginseng. Classification (NCBI taxonomy): domain Eukaryota; kingdom Viridiplantae; phylum Streptophyta; class Magnoliopsida; order Apiales; family Araliaceae; genus Panax; species Panax ginseng. Next base: position 49,977,077 of record CM035149.1, on the reverse strand, counting down.
AAAACTTGGAGAATTTGACATGATATTGGGAATGGATTGTTCGTTCAATTATGGAGCGATAATTGATTGCCAAAAGAAGTGTGTAAACCTTATAACTTCGTCAAAGGTAGTTTTTTATGGTAGCAAATTGCCTAGACAAATGAGATATCTGATGATGATGCAGGCCAAGAAGTTGTTGAGTCAGGGCTGTGTAGGGTACTTAGCTTACATAGTCGATACTCAAAAGAAGGAGGGTGTAAAATTGAAGGAAATGCCAGTGGTTAGGGAATTCAGGGATGTGTTTCTGAAAGGTTTGCCAGGACTTCCGCCTGACCGAGAGATTGAATTCGTGATCGACTTAGCACCAGGAACCGTTCCAATATCGAAGGCCCCGTACAAAATGGCTCCAGTGGAGATGAAAGAACTAATGGTGCAACTGCAAGAACTGTTAGATAAGAAGTACATTCAGTCGAGCGTATCACCGTGGGGAGCATCGATGTTATTCATGAAGAATAAGGATGGGTCAATGCATCTTTGCATTAATTATAGAGAATTAAACAAAGTCACTATTAAAAACAATTATCCATTGCCAAGAATAGATGACTTATTTGATCAATTAAAAGGTGCTAAATATTTCTCAAAAATAGATTTGAGAAGTGGGTATCACCAACTGAAAGTAAGGAAGGAGGATGTACCAAAGACGGAATTCCGAACTCGGTATGGACATTACGAATTTTTGGTGATGTCTTTTGGTTTGACAAACGCCCCTGCAGCGTTCATGGAATTGATGAACAGGGTGTTTAAACCATTTTAGACAAGTTTGTGGTGGTATTCATTGATAATATTCTGGTGTACTCTAAATCCCAAGAAGAACATATGGAACATTTACGTCTGACGCTGGAGATGCTAAGAAAAGAAAAGTTATACGCAAAATTCTCTAAATGTGAATTTAGGTTAGAATGTGTACAATTTCTTGGGCATGTAATTGACAAGGATGGGATTTCAGTAGATCCATCAAAAGTCAAAGCTGTGATAAATTGGGAACAACTAAGAACTCCATCAGAAGTAAGAAATTTATTGGGATTGGCAGGTTATTACAGACGGTTTATTCAAGATTTTTCCAAGATTGCCACTCCGTTGACAAATTTGATGAGAAAATCTGTAAAATTTATTTGGACGGAGAAGTGTGAAGAGAGTTTTAAAGAATTGAAGAAGAGGCTTAGTGCGGCACCTGTGTTGTCGTTACCAGATAATACAGGAAATTTTGTAGTGTATAGTGATGCTTCACACAAGGGTTTAAGATGTGTCCTAATGCAGAACGACAAAGTCATCGCGTACGCATCAAGGCAATTGAAAGACTATGAAAAAGGGTATTCGACTCATGATTTAGAGTTGGCGGCAGTGGTGTTTGCGCTAAAAATATGGGGGCACTATCTCTATGGAGAAAAATGTGAGATCTACACAGACCATAAGAGTCTGAAGTATATTTTCACACAGAAGGACCTGAACATGCGTCAAAGGAGATGGATGGAATTAATAAAGGATTATGAATGTGAAATATTTTATCATCCGGGCAAAGCCAATGTGGTTGCAGATGCCTTGAGTAGGAAAGGCCGAGAAAAGTTGATGTTGTTAACTGATAAGGAGGAACTCATTTCAGCAATGGCAATGCTAGAGTTGGAAATCAAATTTCCAAAAGAATCCAATGAAAAATTATACCAGATGGAAGCTAGTTCAACTTTGGTGGACAAGGTGAAGAGCGCACAACTTCAGGATGAAGAATGCAGAAAAATAATGGAAAGCATGGTCGAGGGTAAAGAAGTGAAATATAAGGTTGATACTGAGGGAATGCTAAGATTCGAGGGATGAATTTAGGTTCCAGCAATACGTGATATTAAAGAAGACATCTTGACAGAAGCTCATAGCTCAAGGTATTCGATTCATTTGGGAAGTACAAAGATGTATCAAGATTTGTGGTGACATTTTTGGTGGCCAAAAATGAAAAGAGACGTTGCAGGATGCGTTGCAAAGTGTTTGACATGTCAGAAAGTGAAGGCCGAACATCAACAACCAAGCGGATTACTTCAACCATTAGAGATACCAGAATGGAAATGGGAGCATATCACAATGGATTTTTTGGTAGGTCTTCCAATGACTCAGAAGGGATTCGATGCGATATGGGTGATAGTGGACAGATTGACAAAATCTGCACACTTTTTGCCAATAAAGATTAGATTTAATCTTGATCAGCTGGCGAAGCTATACGTTAAAGAGATCGTCTCAAGACATGGAGTTCTAGTGTCAATTGTATCAGACAGAGATCTGAGGTTCACATCAAATTTCTAGAAAAGACTACAAGAATGCATGTGAACGCAACTGAAGATGAGTACAACATATCATCCGCAAACTGAAGGTCAAAGCGAACGAACAATCCAGACGCTAGAAGATATGCTTAGAGTATGCATCATGGATTTCAAAGGAAACTGGGATGATCATCTACCGTTGGTAGAATTTGTATACAACAATAGTTACCATGCAAGCATTGATATGCCACCATACGAGGTGTTATATGGCAAGAAATGCAGAACTCCATTATACTAAGATGAAGTTGGTGAACGTCAACTGCTAGGACCAGAACTGGTGCAGCAGACTGCTGAAATTATCAAACTCATCAAAGCAAGACTGATAGCTGCTCAAGATCGACAAAAGAAGTATGCTGATCAACACAGGTAGAATCGTGAATTTAAAGCAGGAAATTTTGTGTTCCTGAAAGTTTCTCCTTGGAAGGGGAAAATTCATTTCGGCAAGAAAGGAAAGCAAAGCCCAAGGTTTATTGGACCTTTCAAGATTCTTCGCAGAGTGGGAGAAGTAGCTTATAAAGTAGCTTTACCTACAAAATTAGAACATGTGCACAACGTTTTTTATGTGTCGGTGTTGCGACCGTATAAACCAGATTACAAACATGTGATCGAGTATGAACCGTTGCAGTTCAGTAAAGATTTATCATATGAAGAGATTCCTATCCAGATAGTCGACAGGAAAGAACAAGTGCTCAGGAATAAAGTGATATCTTTTATGAAGGTGATATGGAGGAACCACAATGTCGAAGAGGCTATGTGGGAACTAGAAGCTGATATGATGAAGAATTACCTTGAGTTATTTGTTTAGTCTGTGTCTTCGATTCTAGGGATAAAATCTTTGTAAGTAGGGAAAAATGTGACGATTTGGTTGTTTGAATTGTGATTCTGGGGATAGAATCCTTGTAAGGAGGGAAGGATGTAACAATCTAGAATTTCAAATTATAATTTTAAATATTTATTAAAATATAAATATTTATTTGATGTGTTTATTGATAAAATAAATATTTTATTGATGTAATGGTTGTTAGTAAATATTTATGAATCTAAATTTATTAGATAATATTCTAAATTAAATTAATTTATAATTTAGAGAGTTGTAATATAACATGAGATGTTATATTATTGTGTTGAAGTTAATAATTTAAATGGTATATTAAATTATTAAATAAAATTATAATGAAATAACTTAAATGATATATTAAATTATTAAATAAAATTATAATGAAATTATAATTTTGTGTTATTTGTTTAAATGATATATTTAATTAAAATATAGTATGCAATTAAATTAATTGGTTAATGTTGGTTATGAAAATCTAAATAAATAATATGTGATTATAAATGATAAACTAAATTATTTATTAAAATAAATTAAAGGAGTTCAATTTAGTTTTGCCAAACAAAGCTTAAATATATATTAAGTCTTCCAAATTGTAATTTTAAATATTTATTAAAATATAAATATTTATTTGATGTGTTTATTATTAAAATTGATGAAATAAATATTTTATTGATGTAATGGTTGTTAGTAAATATTCATGAATCTAAATTTATTAGATAATATTCTAAATTAAATAATTTATAATTTAGAGAGTTGTAATATAACATGAGATGTTATATTGTTGTGTTGAGTTAATAATTTAAATAGTATATTAAATTATTAAATAAAATTATAATGAAATGATTTAAATGGTATATTAAATTATTAAATACATTTATAATTAAATTATAATTTTGTGTTATTTATTTAAATGGTATATTTAATTAAAATATAGTGTGTAATTAAATTAATTGGTTAATGTTGGTTATGGAAATCTAAATAAATAATATGTGATTATAAATGATAAACTAAATTATTTATTAAAATAAATTAAAGGAGTTTAATTTAGTTTTGCCAAACAAAACTTAAATATATTAAGTCTTTAAATTTTAAAGGGTTTTGCCAAACGAAGCCTTATGGCTTTTGGATTTTAAATTATAAATAAAATAAATAAAATAATAAATATAATATATTTATAACTAATACGTTTAGGTTGTAACGATATGCTAGTAAGTGTGCATATTACGGCTTATTAGTATTATCTTTACGCTTAAGTGTGGTTAGTTTGCATTTGGCCTAAGAAAAACTGCAGAGAACTGAGACAGAATTGAGAGAAAATCTAAGCGACTTCAGTGTTTAACAAAGAGGATTTCCAAGATATTTGAAGGTATTTCTTAACACCTTGATATTATATATATATATATATATGTATATATATATATATATATATATATATATATATATATGCATATATGGGTTTTTACGGCTCAAAATCTCATGTTCTGTGAAATTAAAATGTTGAATTATGGATATATAGTTGGTAATTGTGATTATACGTGCTTATGATGTTGGAGTTTATGTGTAGATAAGAAATTGTATGCGTATTACAGTTAAAAAGGAAGAAAATTATTATAGTGTATATAATTTTGCATTTGGCTTATGAAAATACCAAATTTAGTGGCTAGTTTGTATGTTAATATGTAAATTGATTCTTGTTCATGCTAGTTCGTTAAGAAACGAAGAAAATGTAGTTTGAACGAAGTGATTTGGTGAAGAATTGAGATTACAGTAATGATTTTTATCTAAGGAACTTAAAAATGAAGTTTATATGAAAATATGGAATTTGAGAAAATTAAACTAGTATAATTGTTGTTAAATTGTTCTATGTTGAGGAATAAGTTAGCAAACATGTTTGTGATAGTTCTATACCATTTGTATATGTTAATATTACTGTTTGGTGGGTGAAATTCGTGTTTGTTAGGCTAAAATTCTTCACTTTCATCATTCTTGTCTATGCCTCATGCATTCTGTTCGCAGCACCAAATAAAATATCATGACCGGGCTAAGCTAAAAATCACAAGAATTGCTACCGATCCTGTGTTTAGATATGGCGCAATGCGGCCATACCTCAATCCCGAGATAAGGTGAAGTCTCTTCTCACTACTGGCACCTTGGATGCCATGATAATTGAGTTCAATGATATATTAAAGTAACAAACATGTTGTAAGGAGTTTAAAACAGAATCGTGTCATGTCAATGATAATTTCAACTTTGTAAAATGAATTATAAGTTATGAACGTGTTATGTTATAACTTAGTCTATACAATGAATGCTAGATAAGTGTTGTGATGTTAACACTTGGAAATTCTAAAATGTATATGGTTGCATAAGACTTGTACTGAAATAACAAGTCTAACTAGAAATGCATATGTTATGGTATTTTAGTATGTCTAAGAGATATTGTGGTTCTAAACCTATGTGTAGGTGAACGTGAGTTTAATATTATAGCATACGCTCGAGGCAAGTTTCTAAACTTATCTTTTTACATTGAGCAAGCTCTCTAATTCTACTTTTATAATTTAGCAAGTTTTCTAACTCTACACTTTCGTTGAGCTAGTTCATTTATTACATTGTGCAAGTTCTTGTATCTAGTTTGTTATGATTTCTAAATCTTATTCTGATATTGAAGAAGTTATTCTTGTCTTTAGATTGTTATCTAGCATGCAAGTTTACATATTCTGATATACTCATGTTGAACAAGTTTTATCATTTAAATTACTATTGGTTATGCATGCTTAGTACTCAATTCTCAATAACCTTGGCTTAATATTGTTCAAGCAAGGTACGTTATGATTATTCGATGTTTATGCTATTAGTTTATTCCTAAAGCATGATCTTAATTTACAATGTCGATTTAGTTATGATTATTCCATAGCATGACGTTATCAATATTATATTCAACTAATCCTTAGTTGATGACCGTTGAATTCTAAATTACCCTTGAAATGTATCCAAACCAAACTTACTTTGGTGCGGACTTGTACTCTAAATACTGAGATGAACAACCCTATTATTAGGGGATAATTTACGCTTAGCGTTGAAATGTTTGTGCACAATACATTGTACGAAGGGTTGATCCCCCTAAGTATGAGGAGTCCTTATAGTCTTATGACTGTTAAATTTGAAGTTGAAAGATTACTTACAACTGTGGACATAGTTCGTGGTCTTATGACCCTTAGATATATATATATATATATATATATATATATATATATATATATATATGGAGCTCATCCATAGCAACCGGTTGCCATGAGAACTGTGCAACAACCCCTTTTTGGACCGTTGATAAACTTATCGGAAGGCTGAGATGAAACATAAATATACCCAGCCGGCACAACTTGTACCGACTTTTATTTTAATATGAGGACCCCACCATAGTCAACATGTTGTCAGTTTATTGAAATAAAATGAATTTTTAATATTAAATAATGCCCGAATGAAACCACGACTTATACAAATTTGTGCCTTTTTTATAAAATACTCACAGCCGCTACAAGCTCTTACTACCACAAAAAAAAAAAAAAAATCCAACCGGGACAAGCTCTTACTACCGCTAAAAAATATATATAAAAAAAAAAAAAACCTAAGAAACCTCTTCCTAACACACAAGTTCTTTATTTGCTATTCTTTATAAAATATTTGTTATTTTTTATAACTCTTTCATTTAATAACAAATAAAGAATTATAATTCAAATAAAAAATAATATTTTTATTAAATAGGATATAAAATAACAAATAAAATAATTCTTTAGGACATTAAAAATAGCAAATAAAAAATTATAAAAATATATTTTTATAAAATAGGATATTATTTTTTATTTGAATTATAATTCTTTATTTGTTATTAAATGAAAGAGTTATAAAAAATAACAAATATTTTATAAAGAATAGCAAATAAAAGAACTTGTGCAAGCCGGAAGAGGTTGTGCCGGTTGGATTTTTTTTTTTTTTTTTTTAACAGCCGTAAGAGCTTGTAGCGGCTGGGAGTATTTTATATTTTTTTAAGTTTACGCAATGTGCTGAGTCATGACTATCAAATGTATCAAATATATCAAAAATATATCAAATGTATCAAAAATATATCAATTATCAAAAATGTATCAAATATATCAAAAATATATCAAATGTATCAAATATATCAAAAATATATCAATATATCAAAAATGTATCAAAAATATATCAAAAATATATCAATTATCAAAAATGTATCAAATGTATCAAATATATTAAAATGTATCAAAATTATATCAAATGTATCAAAATATATCAAAATGTATCAAATGTATCAAAAAATATATCAAATCAAAATGTATCAAATGTATCAAGAATATAAAAATGTATCAAAAATATATATCAAAAATATATCAATTATCAAAAATGTATCAAAAATATATCAAAAAATGTATCAAATGTATCAAAAATATATCAATTATCAAAAATATATCAAATGTATCAAAATATATCAATCAAAAATGTATCAAATATATATCAAAAATATAAATATATCAAAAATATATCAAATGTATCAAAAATGTATCAAATGTATCAAAAAATATATCAAATATATCAAAAATATATCAAAAAAAAATATATCAAAAAATGTATCAAAATATATCAAAATATATCAAAATCAAAATGTATCAAAATGTATCAAATGTATCAAAATATATATCAAAAATGTATCAAAAATATATCAAATATATCAATATATCAAAATATATCAATATCAAATATATCAAATATATATATCAAAATATATCAAATATATCAAATATATCAAAAAATATATCAAATATATAAATATATCAAAATATATCAAATATATCAATATATCAAAATATATCAAATGTATCAAAATATATCAATTATCAAAATGTATCAAATATACATTTTTTGATATATTTGATATTTGATATTTTATTTTTTGATATATTTTTGATATTGATATTTTTGATATATTTTGATATATTTTGATATATTTTTGATATTTTTGATATATTTTGATATTTGATATATTTTTGATATATTTGATATATTTTTGATATATTTTGATATATTTTGATATATTTGATACATTTGATATACATTTGATATATTTTTGATATTGATATTTTTTGATATATTTACATTTTGATATATTTTGATATATTTTATATTTTTGATATATTTTGATATATTTTGATATATTGATATTTTGATACATTTTGATAATTTTATATTTTGATACATTTTGATACATTTTGATATATTTTTGATATATTTTTGATATATTTTGATATATTTTTATACATTTTTGATACATTTTGATATATTTGATATATTTTGATATTTTTGATATTTTGATATATTTTGATATTATTTTGATACATTTTTGATACATTTGATATACATTTTTGATACATTTGATATATTTTGATATATTTTGATATATTTTTGATATATTTTGATATATTTGATATATTTTGATACATTTGATATATTTTTGATATATTTTTGATACATTTGATATATTTTTGATACATTTTAATATATTTGATACATTTCATACATTTTGATAATTTGATATATTTTTGATACATTTGATATATTTTTGATATATTTTTGATAATTGATATATTTTTGATATATTTTTGATACATTTGATACAATTTGATACATTTTGATACATTTTGATACATTTGATATATTTTTTGATATTTTTATATTTTTGATACATTTTTGATACATTTTTGATACATTTGATATATTTTTGATATTTTGATATTTTTTGATACATTTGATACATTTTGATATATTTGATATATTTTGATACATTTGATACATTTTTGATATATTTGATACATTTGATAGTCATGACTTCGACACATTATGTAAACTTAAAAAATATATAAAATCTCTCCCGGTATCTAAAAGCTCTTACAATTTAAAAAAAAAAAAAAAAAAATCAATAAAGCACAACCTCTTCCTAACACTACAAGTTCTTTTATTTGCTATTCTTTATAAAATATTTGTTATTTTTATAACTCTTTCATTTAATAACAAATAAAATTTATAATTCAAATAAAAAATAATATCCTATTTTATAAAATATATTTTTTATAATTTTTTATTTGCTATTTTATAAAAATATTTTATATTCTTTATTTGTTATTTTATAATAGGATATAAAATAGGATATAAAAATATTTTATAATTCTTTATATAACAAATATATTAATTTCTTCCCACTTTAATTTGTTATAAAAATATATTCTTTATAAAAATAGCAAATAAAAATTATAAAAATATATTTTTATAAAATAGGATATTATTTTTATTTGAATTATAATTCTTTATTTGTTATTAAATGAAAGAGTTATAAAAATAACAAATATTTTATAAAGAATAGCAAATAAAGGATTTGTGCAATAGGAAGAGGTTGTCTTTGGTTGGATTATTTATTTATTTTTTATTTTTTATTTTTAACAATGTAATACCGGTACATACATTTTTTTTATTTTTCCCTACTGTATGAAGCTTATCTGGTACGTAGAATGATGAACTTCATCTGGTGGTATTAAAAATTGAAAAAAAAAACCCGTAGTAGATCTGACACTTATCACCGGTATTAAAAAAAAATAAAAAAATTATTTTATTCAAGCAACTTGTTTTTCAAATGAGACTCGAACTTCATGACCTCAAACTCCAAACACACGTCATATGACCACCCAGAGAGCACCACGGGCCTAGTTTTATTAATTTGACCGAGGATATGTCTTTATATTAAAACTTCACCATCCCCAAAATCTATATTCTTGCATTATTATTATATTACTGAAACAAATATTATTAATAAGTCTATATAATACATATGGGGGTTTGATATTTAGAAATAAGTTAATATCTATATTTATTAAGCAATGATTATTAGTAATGATTTTATATATTAAGCAATGATTTTATTATTAAGAAATGATTTTATTATTAATAAAACTAGTGAAGTATAATAATAATGTGATTATCGAATTTATAAAAGCGGTTGAAGTATTATTATAATAATAATAATGTGATTATCAATATTAGAAGTCTGATTATACCAATACTAGTCTTTGCATAACATTAAGAGGAATAGTACATATTACATGTTCATTTTCATAAAATAAAAAAAAAAACATAGAATGATTAATACAATAAGCGCCTATTTTTTTTGGCTCGAGAATCCCTAGCACTTTCGATAGTGATTTCGCTTTTATAGTGAGTGGTTTCAAAGCCACAAATTGCACATTTTCGATGAGTCTTAGAAGGAATGATTTTCTCGAGTGCACTCTTGAATCTAGATTGTTTTTTGCGGCCCTTTGTTTGAGAAATATTAGGTGGCAAAAACTCTTCTTCTTCTTCCACCTCTGCATCTTCATCGTCATTATCGTATCCCATATCATGATTTGGATCTCCAATTGTCAATCAATGTAAATCATCTGCCGATTCGATAATATTCTCATCCGGATCATCTTTGGTCAACCAACTCTTTTCCTCGTGCATTCGGTTTAAGAAACGGTTTTGTAACCTCGAATTTGAGCAAGCCGCTTTTTTCGCTAACTCCTGGTAATCACCCATCAAATGATTATAAGCGCATTGCTTGATTTTGTTGAAATCGGCGAGATGTGGAGTTAAAGAGTAAGTCTTCACCATTGCTTTTGTTCGCGTCTCTTGTCCACCGATGAAGGATCATATCGGTCGGTATTTTGAAATACTCTTTCTTGTGAAATATCTCAAGATGTGCTGCATAATTCACCGGTGAGAAAACATTTGGCGATTATATATTCTGGAGTCCATTTATGGAATTGTTGACAACTTCTTTATATCTTCCACCACTTTCGATTGCATCTGCATTATACATTTGCATAAACCTTAGTATCGGTGACACACATCTCACTAAGTTTATGAACATTGTATTTCATGGAATCGACAATTGGCGTTGGAAACGTCTAAACATCTCTTTGTGTACACTTGTGCGGCGTGAACTTCTAAAGATGAGCAAAGTACCATAATCCTTTTACGATGTTTTGTTATGTAGTCGGCCTTCCTCTCCCGATAAAGCTGTCTTTCTCTGACCTTTTGACTCTGCGGTACAAAACATAGCATACACATTGATGCATTAACATACTCATCAAAAAAAAGGCATTCATGCTCTCGCTTCTTCCGATGGTAGTCATTCCATGACAAAATATCTCTTTGTATATCTTTGGAATCCATTTACGTAATACATCATACAAACTTCAAAGCCATTCATTAGTATACAATTCATAGGAACTTATCGAGAATATGCCAACGCTCTTCAAATTCCTCGATGGACAATGAGTTATACACACGATTGTTAAAATCATTTTTGAGCGATGGGTGCTCATAATAAACATGATGCAATTTTTCAAGAAATTTATTGCTAATATGCCAACACACATAAATGATGACTAGTTGGAAATCTGTGTAGCAATAGCATTACTCATGGCTCTGTCTTGATCGGTGATGATGGTTGTAGGTGCCTTGTAGTCCATGGCTTCAAGCCGTATCGTAAAACCAAAACGAAAGTGTCCTCTGTCTCTCGTCTAAATAACGGTGCAAATCCAAACAATATAGGCCGATAATGGTGGTTGACCCGGCAAATGGAACAAACGGCATGCCATACTTATTTGTCCGGTATGTACTATCAAATGTCACAATGTCTCACGAACCGTTGATACATAAACCTTGATCGGGCGTCGACCCACAAAATACAAAGCTATCTTGTTGTTGTTTTCACCGGGTTTCACTCGGAAAAAAAAAAAATTTCTTTGGCACTTCCGGATGCAAGTTTGTTCAAATGATTGATGCAAGACTTGTGCATCATTTTCATCTGCGAGAATCATGCCTTAAATCTACTCACCACATTTTCAACATTGGCAGTAGAGAAAGGAACATTTTGCAAACCACCTCCCATTGTGCTCAAAACATTCATCATCTTACTAGGACCAATACCGGACTTATTTAAAGTGTCAATTAAATTTCTTGCAACAGGAGTAATATTTATGTGAGTCTCGATCAAATCTACTTTGGTGGGGGTCACTAAGTGATGATTGTGCTCTAATTCAACAAAGAGAAATCGCCATTGTCTTCTTTCTTATTGTGGACAACATATATTCTAGCTTTGCACATTGTTAGATCTGTCGAGTCTCTCTGTCTAGTTATTTTATTACTACTATCTTCATCATCGGGTAAACTCTTGCCAACAATTGGTGTACTTAAAACTTTCTTACATCATCTTTAGATCGATATCATTCATATTAGCATGTTTATGACTAGTTGCAATTCTAATCTCAAATCCATTTTTGCGAGCATATGATCTATAAAATATTCAACCTCTTCCAACGTATACAAAATAATTGACCAACGTACGGAACAATATCGGTTATTACTTTCAACTTCAACGACAAATTCGGATGTATTATATGACATTTTGAAAAACTTACTTGTGAATAATAGTGATGAATTTTGCTCGTCGAACTTCAACTTGATTTTACGAAGTGAAAGTGGGCAACAAGATGAAACAAATTATGAGTAGAGGTGAAAAGAAAATAATATCGAGAACAAATTCTATGGAAGGATAAGAAGATAACTTGAGAAAATAGCGACTTCTCAAACAATATTTAAAGGTAAAAAGACCGGTAGATACAACTTTATAATAATAATAATAATAATAATGGTAATAAAATAATAATAAAAAAAGTACATAAAAATAAATTACAATATGGAGCGACTTTATACTCAATTAAAATAATAATAATAATAATAATAATAATAATAATAAAATATTGAGAATTTAATTTGGGGAAATGAACTGCATTTTAAGATATATACAAATTCAAGGTAAATTAAAACAATTAGGCAAAATGGTGCTCGGGTGGTCATTTGACGAGGATTGGTGCTTGAGGTCACGGGTTCGAGTCTGCATTTAGCGACAAAAAAAATTTCATTTGCAAAGCCATTTATAACTTTGTCTTAAGTAGAATGGTTTTATTAATAATATAATTTTTTTTTTCATAATATATAGCCTCTCCTTGGCGAGTTTTATTAATAATATAATTAAAAAGAAACAAAACAACAAAACAAAACTTTTTCGCGCCATGTTGACTACTTTTTTTACGCCATGTTGACTACTCGCCTCGCCTAGGAAAAGAACACACCGCAAGCTCGGTAATATAAAAAGTTGTGACCCATAACAAAGATATTAATGTTTGAATTTGGTCCTAAAATAATTCATGTCTGGGACTTACTCACCTTATTTAAACGTCTATTGAGAACATATGTTGTTCAAACTAAAGTTCACTTGCCAAGCTAGATAAAATAAAAATAACGAGAGAGTAGAGAGGAGTATTTGGAAGAGAGGAGCAAAAAACTTCAACAAGTAAGTTTTTATTTATTGTTATTTGTTCGAGTTTTTAATAGTTTACATTGTTGTTTTTTTTATCACCGCATGTTATTCTTGAATTAAAGGGATATAATACCATGCATGTATTTGTTTTTGTTGTCATTAATTCATGTTATCAACTGCATATTATGCATGCATATTATTCTTTATTGTTGTTATTATTTTAGTATAATAACAACAAAATAATCTGAATTTATAATGATCACTTTATATTTTATTAAAGAATGATATTTATTTTAATATATTAATTAGACTAATTGGACATATTTTTACAAAATAAGAAAAAAAATATTAGAGGGATAATAATAAATATAGATATTAACTTATTTCTATTTTAAAAAAACCAATTAATAGATTTTGGGGATGGTGAAGTTTTACTATAAAGATATATCCTTGGTAGAAATTAGCAACTAGGCAGTGGTGCTCGGGTGGTCATATAATGAGTGATTGGTGCTTGAGGTCGCGATTTGAATCATTTTAGCAATGAACAAATTTGGCATACCAAATTTTTTTTTTTTAGAGACGGTGTCGGTAGGAATGACAATTTGTCTGCGTAGTTTTTTTTTTATTTTATTTTAATTTATGTTGGAGGATGAAGTATATATATATATGGATATATATATATATATATATATATATATATTTTTTATTTTTTTTTTTTTATTCATCATTATCATTATTATCTGATGGAGAAAAGAAGATAAAAAAATTAAAAAAAGCTAAGCTAGGTTTAAAATTTGTCTGTAGGAAAAAAAAAAAAAAAAACTTTTATGACATAGCATGCATTGATAAGTATTTATTTTATTATTATGTTTCATTTATTGTTTTATTTTATTCCATTGTACTCAATTGTTCACTTATTGTTTTAATTTATTTTTCTTCTTATTGTTTTTGTTTTTAATAGTTTACTGTTTTTACTAGTTTTTAATGCATGTTAATATTATTACATTATATACACATGCGTTATTATTATTATTCTTGTCATTTTGCGACATGTTACTTTCAACTTGATTTTGTCATGCATCTTAATACTAATATGGAATTGATGTATTTTTTAGGTAAAAGATGGATAGTTGGGAATATGGGCCAATTGATCCAAGTGTTACTGCATGATCAACAAGATCATGTATCGGATGACATATATCATGGGAGAGATAGGGAAAACTAAGCTCCGGTCGATATCTTGATCGGAAATATAATCGGTGGGCTTTGACAAAAGAACAAAAAATCCTTTTAGATAAATGTGGATTTGGGTATTTAGTTATCAAGGTGTTGTACACCAAACCGATCTTGATCGATATCGCCTTAGTCGAGAGAGATGGTGCCCGAGATCGATACTTTTCATTTAAAGCGTGGAGAAATAACAATCACGTTAGAGGATGTTCACTTTATTTTTGGAGTTCTGGGTGGTGGGAAAGCCCTTAACTTGGTCCCCTTCTTTGTCACCAATTTGAATTATTTTAGGGATTGTTTTGGAGATAAATTAGTTTGGTGAATATTTTAGTTCAAAAAAAGCGCGGTCTGATTTCATTAGTGTGGTTGCACGAACATTTTAATAATTGTCCAGAATGCAAGTAAAGATGTTGTAGGGCGACACACAAAGGCATACATGTTGTGGTTGTGTGGGGCAATATTATTCCCTAATAGGAATAGAAATAGTGTGCACCCACGATATATGTCTTTTATTGCCAACGCGAAGATTGTGTAACTTAATCTTGGGCGCGACAATGTTAGCATATTTCTGAGATCTTTATATCTCTTTGCTACAAGGAAAGGAGTTAAATACATTAATGGTTGTGTTACATTGTTACAAATTTGGGCTTATGGCGTGTAAGTATTGGAAAGCCAAACCCTTGGCCACAATCATCCTTATGGTTACCTAGGGCTTTAGCATGGTCTATTTTGGAGCCCACAGTTACCACAGGTAGACGTGAGAATCCCCATCACCATTTGTCATTTTACTGGGGGAGTTAGATATTAAGTCTATGTGGGATGTGGTTTGGCGGCCTTACATAATGTGGGATGATGATATCGGTGGATTTAATTTTGAAGGCGATTATTGGGATCTGGTGGGGTCCCTTGATCCACTTTGATATTGTGGAATTTCGATCTTGGGATCGTGTGATGAGACAGTTCGGGTTCATGCAAGGCATACCATCTCCAGCCAAAAACCACGGTGACCTTAGGAAGGAGAAAAAGTTTAAATTTATTGATGTCGAGGATTGCATGGCCTTGAGAGGGGAATATATTTCGATGTGGGAGGCATACATGGATCATCTCGAAAGACAACAAACTAAAATTGTTGATTATGTCCCAATAGATGATTACATGGTCTGGTATAGGAAAATTACACGTTAGAAAATCCACCGACCTCGATAGGCAAGCGACCACGATAGTTGTTATGAGTCTCGGGCCATTTACAACCAACAACACCTTATTCAAATGGTATAAAATTATATTCTTCTTTAATAAATCATGTATTGGAGTAAATACTTAATATTACATTTATTCATATTTATTGTTAATAATATTTGTTTGTGTTTATCTTACATGACAGGTTGAGAGTGCAAAGTTGTTACTTGATAAATTTTCAGTACTTACTCATTTTGCCTCCCGAGTTGGTTACTGCAAAAAAAATAATTGGGATTTCAATCGCCTATCGACTTGAAGCAAGAGGTAAACAAATACCTCGACAGGGGTCCCACAAATTTTGGAACACAATCCCAATACACACAACTCAATGAAGGGCTTGGGAAACAAAGCGATTATGTTGTACAAGAGAGCTACATACCCACCCCACAAGTAATCGAGGAGAGCTCCATTCCCACCACCCAAGCCTACGAGGAGTGTTACATTCCAACCTTCCAAACCTATGAGGAGTGTTACATTCCAACCAACTCTTCATTTGCGGGACTTTCGGCGCTTGAGGATCTAGTTCACAAAAGGTATATATAGTTATGTTAATAGTGATGGTTTTAATTATTATTGCTATATAATAATAATGTACATTTGGGTCTCAATCAGGTACAAGATACGGGAGACCACATCTCTTATGGACCAAAAGGGTCCTTATCCAAAAGACTTAAAGATTGGAATGAGACATTTGTAAATAAACATATGTTTGGAAGCGTGGTGGCACCCTAGAAGGGATTTATATCCTTTATCACATCCAGCGCCCGATTATATGAATTAGAACACAATGCGGTCACGATCCTTAGGGCACAGGGAGTTGGATATTCGAGCATGTCATCGGCGCTTATATGTTGTTGCTACGAGGCGAGAGAGAATACTACAGTCGCGGGGATTACAAAGGTGGTCCCAATTTGGTTTCATGAATTCATTCTTCATGCATCTTGGGGCGGGGCTATGTTCCATGCACTAACGTGAATCTTGCATGGAGTTTTTGCGATCCGTATGTTAACCAAGATGTTGGTCCACCTTTACGAATGCAAATACATATTCATGCCGGTGTGTAGTACCAATCAACGCCATTTTGTCTTGTTCTATTCGCAGATTGAAGATTGGATGGTTACCATAATTGACTCGCTTTTCTGATGACACTAAGTATATTAAGTTACATGAAATGTACTCGAAATTCGTTAAAGTTATGTGGTATGTTTAATTTTGAAATATTTAATTTTATAATGTCCTTTAATATTAAAAATTATTAACCAACTACTTTGTACATGCAGTACATTTGATACCATTTTGTTTGCAAAATGGTAATCCGATCGTGATGAGTGGCCCGGTGGTAATCCTCTTGTGCGGACCTTAAAGATTCGGCCAAAAACAACACAACAACGCAGATGATGTGCATTTTTTATGCGCAAGTATGTTATTTATTTAAGTTAGGGCCAATAGTAATATTTACGAAGAAAGTGGTCCTTGGAAGATGTCACGATCTTTAAATTCTGTCGTCGTATGGGAGCTCTACAAGAAATCATGAAGATTGCTTAGGCCTCTGAGATATAGGCGTCGGTTGTATTAATCATTCTATGTTTTTTTTATTTTATGAAAATGAACATGTAATATGTACTATTCCTCTTAATGTTATGCAGTACTAGTATTGGTATCAATTATCAAAAATATATCAATTATCAAAATTATCAAAATCAAATATATCAAATATATCAAATGTATGTATCAAATGTATCAAAATTGTATCAAATGTATCAAAATATATCAAAAATGTATCAAATGTATCAAAATATATCAATTATCAAAAATGTATCAATTATCACAAATGTATCAAAAATATATCAAAAAATGTATCAAATGTATAAAATATATAAAAAATGTATCAAATGTATAAAATCATTTCTTAATAATAAAATCATTGCTTAATATATAAAATCATTACTAATAATCATTGCTTAATAAATATAGATATTAACTTATTTCTAAATATCAAACCCCCATATGTATTATATAGACTTATTAATAATATTTGTTTAAGTAATATAATAATAATGCAAGAATATAGATTTTGGGGATGGTGAAGTTTTAATATAAAGACATATCCTTGGTTTGAAATTAACAACTAGGCAAAATGGTGCTCGGGTGGTCATATGACGTGTGTTTGGAGTTTGAGGTTGCGAGTTCGAGTCTGTTTAGCAGCAAGTTGCTTGAATAAAATAATTTTTTTTATTTTTTAATACCGGTAGTGACAATATTTGTCTGCAAGTAGGTTTTTTTTTTCAATTTTTAATACCGGTAGTATGAGCTTTGTCTTACGTACGGTAGTATAAGCTGTCTGCGTAGGAAAAAATAAAAAAAAATGTACCGGTAAATTTATTAAAAAAAAAAATAAAATCAACCAAGACAACCTCTTAGAAACATAAATCCTTTATTTGTTATTCTTTATAAAATATTTGTTATTTTTATAACTCTTTCATTTAATAACAAATAAAAATTATAATTCAAATAAAATAACAAATAAAATAATTTTTTAGAGAAAGAACTTATACTACTAGTAAGTATAAGTATTTGTAATAACAAATAAAATATTTGTTATTTTTATAACTCTTTCATTTATTTTTATTTGAATTATAATTCTTTATTTGTTATTAAATGAAAGAGTTATAAAAATAACAAATATTTTATAAAACAAATAAAGAATAAAATAAAGAACTTGTGTGTTTTTTTTTTAGAGAGGTTCTTTTTTTTTTTTTTTTTTTTTTAACGGTAAGAAGAGCTTGTAGCGGCTGGGAGTATTTTATAAAAAAAGGCATAGCCGGTACAAGCTGTGTCGGTCGGGCATTATTTAATATTAAAAATTCATTTTATTTCAATAAACTGACAACATGTTGACTATGGTGGGGTCCTCATATTAAAATAAAAGCTTGCAAGTTGTTATTACTTTTATATATTATGTTTCATCTCAGCCTTTCGATAAGTTTATCAACGGTCCAAAAAGGGGTTGTTGCACAGTTCTCATGGCAACCGGTTGCTATGGATGGGCTCCCATATATATATATATATATATATATATATATATTCCATATTTTGATTCCAGTCTTTGGTTATCATTGATAGAGTACTATTCAGTTTTGATGAGCCTATTCATTGGCAGTTATTATTATCTTGTGGATTCATTGCTATATCTACTGAGCATTTGTTTTGCTCACTCTTGCATAAATATTATTATTGCAGCTAAAGTTGAGAAGGTCGATGAACCTACAACCAGCAAAGGAAAGGGAAAAATGTACAAGTGATGAAGACTTATAATTTCATTTATTGTTATGATGATAGACTTTTAATTAATGATGTGATGTAATAATTTTTATTTCCGCACTTGAATGTTGTTAAGGTTAGACAACCTGGGATATTTTTGGATTTAATGATGTAACCCTTTTAAAGGGAGTATTTATAATTTAATTTTATTATATTTGGGTAGATTGTATGAATGAATGGAAAGTGAACACCAAATCTTGTAGGAATGAAGTACCTAGACTTGGGGGTGTCACAGTACTATTCACTCGGGTATTATTCATTTGGGGATACTATTCATAAAGTACTATTGACGAAGTACTATTCACAAAATACTATTCACGAAGTACTATTCATGGGGTACTATTCACGAAGTACTATTCACGGGAGACTATTCACAAATTACTATTCATAGATAAATTGAATTATAAATATTTAATATTTAATTTGGGGGTGTCCAAATTAATTTTTGATACATGAATATTATTCTTGAATTTTACTCCACAATTATTGATCATGTTGAAAATTTAGATATTCTTGAACTCTAGATAAATTGAATTATAAATATTTAATATTTATCCTTTATCTTACTTGATTGATTCTTTATATCATTGTCATGATCCTCATGCTTAAATTGCGTTGAAAGTCATCTTTGGCCCATAGTGCAAAGATGGACTATTTGTTATTGGTTTTACAGTTGTATGTCTTTGGCCCGTAGTGCAAAGAAGAACTCTTGATTGATATCTTTGGTCATATTGCAAAGATTAACTTTTGATTGATAGCTTTGACCCGTAGTGCAAAGATTGACAAGTGTATGAAATAATCATGACCACTGGTGATACTAACGAATATCCTTAGCCATAGTGCATGGATAATTCGATGATGTGATTGGCAGGATCCTGATCATTAGTTAACAGTTGAATGTCTTTGGCCATAGTGCACTGACAGACAATTGATTGGTATGATCATGACCATTGGTTTTATAGCCGTAGGGTTTGGTCATAATATTCTTTATTGGGCTAGTTGAGCTCACTCTTTGCTTTCATTGTTCTCTTCAAAAAATGAGAATATAGTCAGGACTAGTCGGAGAACGGAGTGACAGTCCAGATGGTGGCTTTAGTAGTCCTCACTATTCTATAGTGTAATTGTAATGAGGATTGAATTTGAGTTTGGATATTATCTAGAAGAAAATATTTGTATTAAAACTCACATCTTATGTTTTATTGTATAAATTAAGTTTGTATTTAAGTTATGTACCATGTATTTGGCGACTCAAAATGGGTAATGTATACCTATTTTGGGGGTGTCATAGTTGGTATAAAAGATTAGGGATATAATCCCTGACTGAGATGTGAGGCTAGAACTAAGAGGGAAGAGACGAGTAATTCCTTCACTAGTATGACCTATATAAGTTTATTTGTTATTTAATTGATCGATCGGAATATAGGAATAATATATGGCATGTCAAATAACCTTTATTTTGAAGATGTATTCTAGAATGATATCTGAAATACAGGAGATGAGCAATGGGAAAATCATGATACAGAGGAAATAACCGGGAAGGTACAATTCGAAAAGAAAGCAAGGTATTCTCATCTCTTCGAACTACCAGGTACGTAAATTTCGAGGGTGAAATTTCATAAGGAGGGGAGATTGTGAGATTCCGAATTTTATGAAATGAAAGTATTCAATTTTCTTATAATTATTATTCTATTTAGTAAATGGTTAAATTGACAAAAGGTTAAAGTTAAGGGTGATATGTGAAAAAATTTCAAAGTAAGCCAGTTGTCATAAAATATCAGTGATTAAAGTACAGTAATACATGTGGTTGCATAGTAGCACGTGGTATTATACCGTATTTTTGATTATTGATGCTTATGTGAGAAGTCACTCATTTTAATTCAATTATTGTCGTAATATTTTATATTATTAAATCAATAATTGAGACGACAAAGTTATTCATATTATTATTTGCATTATTGACGATATTTAGAAAGTTCTGTCGAGGAAATGGGTTTGGTCACCTAATTGCGCTCCAATAGGGAGAAATCCTTATCGGAAAGCCCCCTCTTTCCTGGTAATGATCTGGTTGTTAATATTATGAGTTATAATATTAATGATGAATGTTATTAAAAATTAAATTTGAGTTCGAAGTTGAATTTGGAGACGCAGACGAGATATTTGAGTCCGAGACGATGAAATTAGTAAAAATAGACTATAAACACAAAATTTGTCGGGGTTAACTTTTTGGTCAAAGAGTCAATAGTTGAATTTTTCAAAAATAGTCAAACTTTAAAATTTTCGAAGATGAAATTTTTGATAAAAATATTTCCATTGTGTTGGGATTATTAGTGTTAGTGAAAATCGATATTTATTTCGATAATATTTGATTTCTAGATATTAAATTGACCAAACTGATAATTAATTAGATAAATGAACAATTAATTACTATTGGTTCACATGAAAATTACTGTTGGTTCACATGCATGGAACTATTAGTTCACACGCATGTACTACTAGGGGAGGTTGTGCAAGATTGATAATACTTGAAGGACTAAATTAAAAATGGTGGCAAAGATAAAGGTACTAAACTGTAATAATTTCAGCCCCTAAACGTGCAATTATCGAAACTATGTTTTCTTATAAATAGAAGTTCATTTCTTCTTTCATTCTCACCAATTTACTAAGACTCACAAGAGAAACTATACAGAGGGAAGCTATAAAGAGGAAGAAGAAGAGTATTCTGCTACTTCATTATTGCAGTATCCAATCTTCTACTAAGGTAAGGGATGTTATTTATTTCTTATTCATAAGGGTTATTATTTCTTACTATTCACCTGGGTACTATTCACTCGGGGTATTATTTGCGGGATACTATTCACTCGGGTATTATTTACTCAAGGATACTATTCACGAAGTACTATTTATAAAATACTATTCACGAAGTACTATTCTTGGGGTACTATTCATGAGGTACTATTCACAAAGTACTATTCACAGGATACTATTCACGATGAATAATTGATTCTTTTCTGTCCAAATTAATTTTTGATACATGAATATTATTCTTGAATTTTACTCCACAATTGGTGATCATGTTGAAAATTTAGATATTCTTGAACTCTGGATAAATTGAATTATAAATATTTAATATTTAATATTTATCCTTTATCTCACTTGATTGATTCTTTATATCGTTGTCATGATCATCATGCTTATATTGCATTGAAAGTCATCTTTGGCCTGTAATGCAAAGATGAACTGTTGGTTGTTGGTTTTACAGTTGTATGTCTTTGGACCGTAGTGCAAAGAAGAATTGTTGATTGATATCTTTGGTCGTAGTGTATGACATGATCATGACCACTGGTGATACTAACAAATATCCTTGGCCGTAGTCCATGGATAATTCAATGATGTGATTGGCAAGATCATGACCATTAGTTAACAGTTGAATGTCTTTGGCCGTAGTGCACTACCTGACAATTGATTGATATGATCATGACCATTGGTTTTATAATTAAATATCTTTGGCCCGTAGTGCAAAGATAGAGAACTGATTGGTATGATCATTGTTATTACACTAGAATGTCTTTAGCCTTTGGTGTAAGAATATATAGTGAACGTTCTATTAAGCCTTTGTAGCAAGGAGAAAATGTTGATTCACATTATTATAAACATGAATTGTGAATTTAACTATAATCTTTAGTGGTTCAAGTGAAGACAGGTGATGAAAGTTCTCTTTGTCTTGGGTACAACAAAGAACTGTTGGTAAATATTATAGGAAAGAAATATTAATGATGGACTTTTAATTTGGAGGAGATATAGACATTATGTTCTACTTGACTCTTCTAATGGATTGCTTGTTCCGCTATAGTTAAACTTGTTACTTATTGTTGTAATGATCGAGAAATTTTGTAATTAATTTAAATATTTATTGAATTAAATTAATATTTTGAATAATTTATTTAGTGAGAAAAATAAATAATTTATGAAATTGTGGTATAATAATTTAGTTACGTGTATTATATAACTAAATTAAAGCAATGGTAATTTTATTATTTAAAGATTTAATTTAATGAAATAATTAAATTAAATGATTTTTTTAATATTTAAGAAAATAAGTAAATTAAATAAAGTAATGTTTAAGTCTAATTTAATAATTAAAGGCTTAAATATGAATTAGTACCCTAAACTATAGGCTATATTCCACTTCAGTGATCCACCTTTCAATTTTGTCAATTAGGTGATTAAACTATCAATTTTTTTCAATTACAAATTGAATGTGCCACGTCGAAAATTTTGACGTCTTGCTAATTGTGTGGGGCTTTAAATGCGACATGTGGCAAAAAAACTATTTTTATTCATAAAATAAATAAATCTAATGTTATATGGGGCAAAATGGTCATACAACAAATTAACATTAACATAAAATATATCTATATCAGATTAAAAACCCTAACTAGCAACTAAAGATCGATCTGATAGCTAACAACCGTATCAGATCTCTCTCTCTCTCCTCTGTCTGAAATTTGAAGAAGAAATAAAGAGGAAAAAGAGAGTGAAGAAGTGGGTGAGTGAAGACGAAGAAGAAAAGTGGCTCATCAAATTTGTCGATCAAGACCCACAAAATTCTTCGCCGGCTTTGGAGAATTAAAGCGACCTCTTCATTCTTGCGGTGTTAGAGCTTTGAGTTGGTTACCGTGGCTAATGTATAAGGTTCTTGGGTAATTTAGGGATCAACCTTGCTAAATGGATCTGTTTTGAATTTATTATATGTTTAATCTATTAATTCATCTTCTTTCTCTGTTTTATCTATTAGTTCATCTTCTATCTGTTAATGGATCTGCTCTACTATTGCTTTACTATGGTTGTTCCTTCTGGATTTGTTTCAAGTTTTCTTTTCAGGTTTTGGGTTATACGTTTATGGTGATTTGGTTTCTGGTTCTGGATTTGGTTTTGGGTTTCATGTTTTCTCTGTTTATGTTTCGATTGGGTTGCTGCTTCTCATGTTTTTAGCTTTATTTTTTCTGATCTTATTTTGGATTTGAGAATCTAGATCTCCATGGCTCGACTCGAGGATGAGTTTCGCAACATATTGATTGCTCACACTAGTTCGATCGAGACCGACTCGCTTCTCGATCCAAGCTCATCGACTCACTTACCGGACGATGATTACACAGATCTACGATTTATAGAGAGAGAAAGAGGCGGCTTTTGGAATCTGTGGGTAGCCGATGAATATTGGATTGCAGATATTGAGATCTTGATTCTTGATCTTCAATATTTGGCTATTGAAGATTTTTGATGATTTTAGATTTTATTATTTTAGATTTTTTATTGTTTTTGATCTGAAATTGTATAGATTTTAGATAGTTTTGTTGTTTTTATTTAGTTTAAATGATTTATATAAGTGATTTGATGAATTTGCCCTTAATGTATAATAAATGTATAAATAAATATTAAAATAATTTTTTTTATTTACACATCAGCAGGTGATGGCTCCACTTTGAGGGCCACGTCAGCAATGTCTGACGTGGCGGCTCAATTTGTTGCAATTGAAAAAAATTGATAGTTCAATCACCTAATTGAAAAAATTGAAAGGTGGATCACCGAAGTGGAATATGGCCTATAGTTTAGGGTACTAATTCATATTTAAGCCATAATTAAATTAGTTATATAATTATTTATTTATCATAAGTATAATTATAATAAAAATTATAATTATTGTAATTATAATTGTAAGCTATTTAAATTAGTTACATGTGTGACAAATAAAACTATATAATATAAATATTATTAAAATAAATGGGAAGAGGGAAGAGGAGAATTCTGTGTAGCCAAACACAGCCTTATGGCTTTTGGCCT
Source organism: Panax ginseng (assembly GCA_020205605.1). Classification (NCBI taxonomy): domain Eukaryota; kingdom Viridiplantae; phylum Streptophyta; class Magnoliopsida; order Apiales; family Araliaceae; genus Panax; species Panax ginseng. The sequence goes on along the minus strand of CM035149.1, from coordinate 49,951,840 downwards.
AACATAACTGATAGACTTATTTTTTAACTGATAAACGTGGGAAGCCGTCAGTTTATTTCTACGCATTCTATTTTGCCTAAGGCTAGATAATAGAGAATAGAGAGAGCTTGGTGAGGAAGAGAGAATTGAGGGTTTTGCTGTGAATTGGCCAAGAAAAAGGTTTTAGAACTTTGTTTACATCAAGAACTAAAGGTATACTCTACTCCTAATGTTCATGTTTTAAGTTTCCAATGATTATTTTTTGTAAACTACTACGTCATGTTGAATTGATATGTATATATATATATATATATATATATATATATATATATATATATGTGTGTGTGTGTGTGTGTGTGTGTGTGTGTGTGTGTGGGTGGGTGGGTGGGTGTGTGGGTGGTGTTATAATCTGTTAATCATCATATATAAGTGCTATTTGATGATTAAAAACATGAAATTGGCTTTGCAAGAAGGAAGTGAGAATAACAGTGATATGTTTATATAATATGGCTTGTTTAAGTACAAAATTTGATGTCTAATATTTGATATAATCTATAAATTGACGTTAGATTGGGATAATATGTCATGAAACGAAAACAACGTAATTTGAATTATGTCAATTGGTTAAGAAACAAAATTGTGGCAATCAATTTTGCTAAAAGTATTAAAAGTGAAAAAATTGGAAAAATGGGGTTTGGATCTTTAAAATTTAATTATATATCATGTTTATGTTGTTAGAATGACGAATTGTGTGTTTATTGATGTTATTGCAAGGTTTTAGTTGTTAGGCTTTGAGAATTTCTGTGGTAATTGGGAGTAATTGGAGTGTACTGTGAAATAGAGTCTAAAATTGCTATTTCGCTCAGATATCTGCAAGCAAATTGCATTTGCATTACCACAGTAGAAACAAATAAGCAAGAAGCTACAGATAATTCAAGTCTAGCACCAAAGTCTAATGAAATGGTGCCAAGGCTTGGGACAACGCAGCTGCGTCATGCCCTGAGCCTAGGCAGTGAGTTCTGATTATTTCTGGTTTATAATACACGAACCTAATCTAGTTGGCATGTATGATAAAGAAGTTAAATCATAACATGACATACAATAACAGATTGTAATATAATGAAATACCAAAATATGGAGATTTTAAATTATCACTTGAATAAGTTATGTAATGAACAAAGGAGATGTTACAAGAGTTAGAGATGAATGATAAAGATTATGTTAGACTATAGTGAGATTTCAGATTCGTAGGGGTGGTTAACTAACATGATTAGACATTAAGTTAAGGTTATGACTTAAATGGTGGGTTAAACCCATAAAGCTAATATTAATACAACTAATTGTTGTTACGATTTCTGTGACACCCCCAAATCTAGGTACTTCATTCCCACAAGATTTGGTGCTCACTATCCATACATTCATATTATCTACCCAAATAAAATAATATTTAAATCATAAATCCTCCCCTTAAATAGGGTTACATCATTAAGTTCAAAAACATCCCAGGTTGTCTAACCTCTAAACATCATTCAAGTGCGGAATTAAAGTATTACATTACATCATTATTAAAAGTCTATGATCATAACAGCAATCAAAAGTACAAATCAGCATCACTTGTACATTTTTTCCTTTCCTTTGCTAGTTGAAGGCTCATCTACCTTCTCAACTTTAGTTGCAATGAGTATATAAATATGCAAGAGTGAGCAAAACAATTGCTCACTGGATATAATAATGAATCAACAGAAGAATAACATTAATAACTGCCAATGAATAGGCTCATCAAAACTGGATAGTACTCTAACAATGATAAATCAAAAACTGGAATCCAAAATATGGAATATATCTAACCGAGGGTCATAAGACCATGAACTATGTCCACAGTTGCGAGTAATCTTTCAACTCCAACTTTAACAGTCATAAGACTATAAGGACTCCTCGTACTTAGGGGGATCAACCCTTCGTACAATGTATTGTGCACAAACATTTCAACGCTAAGCATAAATTATCCCTTATTAATAATAGGATTGTTCATCTCAGTATTTAGAGTATAAGTCCGCACCAAAGAAAGTTTGGTTTGGATAAGCTTTCAAGGGTAATTTGAAGTTTAACGAACATCAACTAGAGGACTAGTTAAACTAATAGTGTTTGCTAACACAATATTTGTTTAATAACGACATAACATAGAATAATTGAGAATCTTAGTGAACTGATTATACATATTAAACTCATGCTTGAAATAACTATAGAGCATAAGTATTCAGCAAAATGAATAAAATGGTTAACCTCTGCTTGAACAGTAAATAAGCTAAGGTTAGAGTTTTATGACATTAGAAATGAAATTAATGAACGTACATTAACTGATCGCAAGCTGGAAACTAAAAACTTGCCCAACATGGTATTAACTCATGCAAAGAATTAAAACAGTTCAATAATAGAGACGAGAGTTCAAAACTACGTTCATTATATAATAATAGAACTTAAGAAACTTGCTTAACTATAAACAAGTTAGAATGAATCAATCCAATGAGAATTTCAAATAACATTAGAGTTAAAGTTTACTCGAATGAATTTTAGGAATAATTGACTTATTCAATAACAGTTAAGATAAAAAGTTTGCTCAATCAAAAGAATAAAGCTACACAATGTAATAATAGAACTAACTCAACGAAAGTGTAGAGTTAGAAAACTTTCTCAATGTAAAAAGATAGGGTTTAGAAACTTTCCTTGAGCGTAAGCTATAAAATTAAACTCACGATTACCTACACATAATTTTAGAACCACAATACCTATTAGATATGCTAACATACCAAAACATGAACACTTTTATCTAAACTTATCATTGAAGCATAAGTCTTTCATTACCATTTACATTTCATAAATTCCAAGTGTTTTACTTCGCAACACGTATCTAACGTTCCTTGTGTATACTAAGTTATCACATAACGCATTCGAAATTTACTAATCATTTTTACCATTTTGAATTCACTAACCACACAACACAACTCTGTTTTAGCCTTGTTGTTACATGTTGGACACATTACCATAACCTTAAGCTAAGCTACATTGAACGACCAAAGTCTTCAGAATTAGTAGACTTCATTGTTCGAATCGGCACTTTGGCGCTACGCCGCCAGCTTTTATATCGGAGTTATGCATACGATCGCCACTTAAGGGCAGCGTGGCTGTCACATGCCATGCATGCATTCCATTTACAGAACAAAGCTATGACACTTTTCTTAAGCCAACTAACACGAATTTCATCCACCAAACAGTGATAATAACATGTAAAAATGGTATAGAACTATCACAAACATGTTTGTGGACATATTCCACCAATTAAAACAATTTAACAACAATTTAAGCTAGGTTAATTTCTCAAATTTCATGATTTTCATATAAAACTCAAATTTTGATATCCATCCCTAAAAATTATCACTGTGAATTCAATACTTGGCCAAATCACCTCATTCAAATTATGTTATGTTTGTTTCTTAAGGAACTAACATATAAAAAACTCAGTTAACAGCTTAGCATGCAATTTGACCCTCAAAATTGATACTTACATAGCTACATAAGAAAATATATACACAGACAAAATTTCTACTGTTATCCAAAAATTAACATGCGATTTCCTTGTTTGACATAAACTCTAGCATTATAAACATATACAATTGCAATTACTAACTACATAAATCCACAATTCAACAATTTCTTATTACAGAACATGAGAAAATTCTTGCTGTCCAACATAAATACATACATATTATCACAGTTATGAACATACCTTCAAATTAGCTTGCACAACCTTGCAATTTCGCATAATTAATACTGTGTTTTAGACACCCCAAATCCGGTACTTGATTCCACAGATTTGGTGTTCATCATATAAATATCATCTATCTATCTACCCATAATAAATGCAAACCATGAAATAGATAGAAATAAAAATCTTCCCTTATAGGGTTACAAACATCTGAATCATAAACATAATCCCGTGTTGAACTAACCTTAAACATCCGTATGGAAATATAAACAATAAGTCTTAAACAACATCATTAACTCAAGTCTAACATAAATACATCATCAAATAAAATAACAAGTCTTCAACACTTGCTAACTTTGCCCTTGCCTTTACTAGTGGAAGGTTCGCTGCATTCTTTCGTTCTTAATCGCAATGTTATTATAAAGCAAGAGTGGGCACTATTGCCCACAAGTATAACAATGAAATAACAATTATAATAACATGCGAGTGAATCAAAGACATCCTAATAAAAGCTCAACTTTTGAATCAAGAATGAATAACAAGAATCAAATGAATTTTTGAGGGTCATAAGACCTTGAACTATGTCCTAGGTTAACAAGGATTATACTTGAAACCTTTAATACCATAAGACTATGGACCTTTCTTCTCGTACTTAGGGGGATCAGCCCTTAGTACCATACTGTGCACAATATCTTAACGCTAACGCATAAGTAAATTCCTTTACAGGGTTATTCATCTCAGTTTGACATTCGAGTCCGCACCAAAGGATGTTTGATTTGGATAATTCAATAAGGGTTCTGAAATTTAGAACGTTCATCAACTAAGGACTAGTTGAATCAATAAAGTTCACTAGTCTAATAAGGTTCAACAATAATGATATTCAATTTGAATAATAATCTCAAGAAGTATACAATAGAACAATTATTGTATAACTGAATCATGCTTAAAAAGATAATAAATCTTTAATATAACAATTGAACTTGAATAATAGTAATGATAATTTACTCGAGGTAACTAATAACTTGAACAATAATGACAAGTAGGGTTAGAAACTTGCCTCGCAAATCAGTATATGCTAAACGATTACTACTTCTGTTCACCATAAATTCTACACACATACCATATGTATTCACGACATTCATTAGTTACATTTTCACTTAATTATTTAATATAAACTCCACTTTATTTAACAAATCATTACATATTTTCATTCTCTTACTATTATTACACTCGAATAAATTATTTCATAATAATTTCCATCAAATATTTATTTTATTCCATAAATATCTCAATTAAAATATTTACTTTATTTTATAAATATTTTAATAATAATTTTCATCGAATATTTATTTTATTCCATAATATCTCAATTAAAATATTTAATTTATTTTATAAATATTTTAATAATAATTTTCATCTAATATTTATTTTATTCCATAAATATCTTAATTAAAATATTTAATTTATTTTATAAATATTTTAATAATAATTTTCATCGAATATTTATTTTATTCCATAAATATCTCAATTAAAATATTTAATTTATTTTATAAATATTTTAATAATAATTTTTGTCAAATATTTATTATTTATTTATTTATTTATTTATTTATTTTTATTTTTTTTTTTTTTTTGATCACGGGTAGTGGTATTTTAGTTTAGTAACGCCACGGGAAGCGGGTTACCTGTGCTCATTTTCTCGTAGTTTAGATTCATGAAATATAATAATAAGGCCAAATTAGGCCAAAAATCAATTACACGTAAAATTATACATGAATATGGCCATAACTTCCAATTAGTTATTTTTACATGAATTTAGACTTACCCAATCATTGTAATACATATATAATCATTACTTAACCCATCTAGCATGATTTTTAACAAGTTACAACACATAATTTGCAAAATCAACACATTTACTTTCACTGTTCTTGATGTTCTTGAAGGTTTTGAAAATAAAACATGAAAATTGTCACTACGGATTCGTTATAACGCCGAATCCGTTTATTTAAACTTTGGTCTCTTCGTATCAACATGCATAATAATATACGAGTGTAAAATTTAGGGATAACATACGATCAATACATAAAATATCACGTATAAGGCCATAAGGCCAAAACCCATACTCTGTAAATTTTTGAAATAGCAATTCATAGTATTATGAAACTGATGACATGATAATTCACATAATATATATATAATCAAATACGATTTGATACATCTTAACCCATATATAAACTCATAATCAAACCCTTTCTCAATTACAGAGATTTTACAAAATGTATGAAAGCCATTTTTATAAAAACTAATGACGTGAAATTTAGAATTTGGAAAGAGGAGATTACCCTGAGAATAAGTATATATTAGTAGGGAATAATTTCTTCTCAACTCTTCTTCAATCAAAATTCTTTTTCAACACTTCTCAATCTCTCTCTGAAACTCTCTCTGTTTCTACTTTTCTAGACTTAGGAAAATAAAGAAAGAAAAGAAGACATGATATAATAAGAGAATCGACGATGATCGAAAGTGGTCGAGTTAACCCAATAATGGGTAACTGTTCCAACTCCCCATAGGGCCTTGTTTGGCTAGCAAAATAGATTTAAAAAAAACATTTAATTTAATAAAACTTTATCATATAGTTTAATTAATGTCACACTCCTTCATAAAATAAATCAATATCTTATTTAATTTATTTTAAATAAAATATAATAATTTCTCATAATTTCACATAGTCACATTATTAATTCTCTCATTAATAAATAATGTCAAATTATTAATTATCTAATTAATAATTAAATTAATTAAATAACATCATGCTTAATTAAATATTTCATTTAATTCGATAAGCTCACATAATTACATATTTGAATAATAATTATTCTCTACATTAATTTAATAAATGTAACACATAATTAAATTAATCTATCACAATTGCATCAAATAATTATTTAATCCAATAATTAAATCATCGAAAAATATTTATTTAATTCAATAAATATTAAAATTAATTTACAAAAATCTCGTTCGTCACATCTTTCCCCCTTAAAAGGATTCTGTCCCCAGAATCACGACTCAATAAATTCGACCCATTACATTCTCCTCTCCTTACAAAGATTCTCATCCCCGAATCGCTACACATAATTTAAGTAAATAAATGAGGGTAATTCTTCATCATATTCTCTTTGAGTTCCCCACGTAGCTTCTTGAAAGTGGTTCCTCCAAATTACATTAATGTAAGGTATAACTTTATTTCGAGAACTTGTTCTTTTCGATTGAATAATTTGGGCGAATTTCTTCGTAAGACAAGTCTTTCTCAAAATGCAGGGTTCGTATTCAATTACATGCTTGTAATCGATTTGTATGGTCGTAATCTGAAAACATGGAATACGTTGTGGACATTCTCGAGTGATAGAGGTAAGACTACCTCGTACGCAACTTCTCCTATTCTTCTCGATTACTTCAAAGGGTCCAATAAATCTTGGGCTCAATTTCCCTTCTTTTTAACTCTGATCTTCCCTTCCAGGGAGAGACCTTCAAGAAAACATAACTACCGATTCAAACTCGATATATTTATGATATGGATCAGTAGATTTCTTCCGTCGATCTTGAGCCGCTACCACCGTAAGTTCTGGATCACTTTGACTATTTATGCCGTCTGCTGTACCAATTTTGGCCCTAGCAATTGTCTTTCACCAACTTCATCCCAGTAAAGCGGAGTTCTGCACTTTCTGCCGTATAACGCTTCGTAAGGCGACATGCCAATACTAGCGTGGTAACTGTTGTTGTAGCCGAACTCTACTAACGGTAAGTGATCATCCCAATTTCCTTTAAAGTCCATCACACAGGCTCTTAGCATATCTTCTAATGTTTGAATCGTTCTCTCACTCTGTCCGTCTGTTTGAGGGTGGTAAGCTGTACTCATTCGCAATTGCGTACCCATGCATTCCTGAAGACGTTTCCAGAAATTTGATGTGAAGCGCGGATCTCTATCAGAAACAATTGACACCGGCACTCTGTGTCTCGAAACAATCTCTTTCACATATAACCTTGCCAACTGATCTAAGTTGAATCTAATTTTGATTGGAATGAAGTGTGCGGATTTCGCTCGGTCATTCAGCGATAACCCATATCATGTCATAGCCTTTCTCGAGTCGTCGGAAGGCCAACCACGAAGTCCATTGTAATATATTTCCATTTCTATTCGGGATTTCTAACGGTTGTAGCAATCCACTCGGTCTCTCGATGTTCTCGCTTTTACTTTCGGCGGGTGTGTCGACACTTGGCAACACATTCTCGCAACATCGCGTTTCAAATTCGGCCACCGTAAATGTTGTCAAGATCTTGATACATCTTTGTACTACGTGGGTGAATCGAATATCTCGAACTATGAGCCTCACTCGAATTTCTTCCTTAATTTCTTGTACTGGCAGAATCCAGATTCTATTTTTCAAATCTCATTATTCCTTCCTTATCCATCTTAAATCTTGGTTCGATTCCTTAGATATCTTCTTTGTTACCTTTTTACATTCTTTGTCCTGAAGCTGAGCCTCCTTTACTTTATCTAGTAGAGTTGTACAGTTGCATCCGAAATAGCTTCTCATCAATCTCCATAGGATACTTCACTTCCAACTCCAGTTTCTCCATTTCTGTAATTAGCTCCTCCTGAGCAGTTAACATCATCAATTTCTCACGACCCTTTCTACTTAAGGCATCGGGAACGACATTCGCCTTACCCGGATGGTATAAAATCTCACAATCGTAGTCCTTAATTAACTCCAACCACCTTCTTTGACGATATTCAAGTCCTTCACAAGCGTGAAAATATATTTGAGACTCTTATGGTCCGTATATATTTCACACTTCTCCCCGTAGAGATAGTGCCTCCAAATTTTCAAAGCAAAAACAACTGCAGCTAACTCCAAGTCATGGGTCGGATATCCCTTCTCATAATCCTTTAATTGTCGTGATGCATACGCAATGACTTTGCCGTTTTGCATCAGAACACAACCAAGTCCTTTATGCGATGCATCACTATAAACAACAAAATTTCCTGTATCATCCGGAAGAGATAACACAGGGGCCGTACTCAACCTCTTCTTCAATTCTTGAAAACTTTCCTCACACTTATCCGTCCCAACAAATTTCACAGTTTTTCGAGTTAAATTCGTTAACGGAGTTGCGATCTTGGAAAAGTCTTGTATGAACCTTCTATATTATCCTTCCAATCCAAGAAAACTTCGTACTTCCGACGGCGTCCTCGGCTGATCCCAGTTAATCACGGCTTCGACTTTGGATTGATCTACCGAAATTCCATTTTTATCGATCACGTGCCCAAGAAATTGCACTCGTTCAATCCAAAATTCGCATTTTGAAAACTTGGCATACAACTTTTCCCTTCTCAATACTTCCAACGTTAATCTCAAATGCTCTTCGTGTTCTTCTTTGGTTTTCGAATAGACCAAAATGTCATCTATAAATACCACTACGAACTTGTCCAAAAATGGCTTGAACACACCATTCATTAGTCCCATAAATGCTGCAGGAGCATTCGTAAGACCAAACGACATTACTAAAAATTCGTAGTGACCGTATCGCATTCTGAACGCAGTCTTTGGTACATCCTCCGGCCTCACCTTCAATTGATGATAACCGCTTCTCAAGTTTATCTTGGAAAAGTATCTCGCTCCCTTCAATTGATCAAACAGGTCGTCGATCCTCGGTAATGGATATCTGATCTTAATCGTGACCTTATTTAGTTCTCTGTAGTCAATGTAGAGTCGCATCGATCCATCCTTCTTTTTCACAAACAACGCCGGCGCTCCCCATGGCGATACGCTTGGTTGAATGTACTTCTTGTCCAACAATTCTTGTAGTTGTACCATTAATTCCTTCATCTCTACTGGTGCCATTCGGTATGGTTCCTTCGATATTGGAGCAGTTCCGGGCGCCAAATCGATTACGAAATCTACCTCTTTATCTGGTGGAAGTCCAGGTAAATCGTCTGAAAATACGTCGACAAAGTCCCTCACAATCGGTATTTCTTCTACCTTCGGATTCTCTTTTCGACTATCGACTATGTAAGCTAAGTATCCTACACAGCCTTGTCTCAATAACTTCCCGGCTCGCATCATCGCCGACAACTCGCTTGTCTCAGCGACTTTACTACCATAAAATACAACCTTTGACGGAGTCATAAGGTTTATCGCTTCTTTGGCAATCAATTACGTACCCGTAATTGAATAACCATCCATTCCCAAAATAACGTCAAATTCTCCAAGTCGAATAGGGATAAGATCTACGCTTCATGATATTACCCTTAATATCCACTCTACAGCTTCTTAAACACGTATTTAACAAGAATTATCTCCTATTCGCAATTTCTATATTCATGGGATATTCCAACTCATCCATATGCAAATCTAAACTATTAGCAAAGTCTTCAGATATAAAGGAACAAGTAGCACCCGAATCAAATAAAACATAAGCATTAATTTCATTGATCGGAATGATACCTGACACCAAATCACGAGACTGGATTGCATCCTGCACCGTCATATTGAAAGTTCGGGCGGTCGGTCGGTTTGTTGCGGTTGGTCCGGTGATGGTTAAGTAATTTCTACTGTTATTTCCCCGGTTTCCTCCTGATCCTGACCCTCCCGATCCCTTCTTGGGACAATCTCTTGCCAGATCTTCCTTCGAACCACAAGTAAAACAAGCACCCTTCTTTGGGTTTGGACAGTTTGGTGCTATGTGGCCTTCCTGTCCACAATTGTAGCACACTCTTTTTTATTTCATACAAACTCCCAGATGGGCTTTCCCGTAAGTCGGGCATGCTTCGATTCTTTTCTTCCGACTACCTTATCGATTCCCCAGATGAAGAGTTGTTGCCCACCTTTTCTTCCGATTGAAATTTCCACCTCCCGTGCCACTTCCACCGACCTTGTTATTTCCTTCACCTTCACTCTTCTTCTTCTTTTGATCTTGATTGTACTTGGTCACCGCATCGCTTCCTCCTTCAGCGAGGATGGCCTTTTTCAGTACTCCAGCAAACATGTTTAGTTGAAACATTGATACCTTGCTGTACACTCAAGGCTTTAGTCCTTGCTCAAACTGTCTCGCCTTCCTCTCATCCGTGTGAACTTGATACGGGGCAAACCTTGCCAATTCGTTGAATTTAGCCGCATAGTCAGGCACGCTCATATTTCCCTGCTTCAACTCTAGAAATTGAACCTCCATCTGGTTCTGTGAACTAGTTGGGAAATACATTTCGAAAAACATCTCTTTAAATCTCTCCTACGTAATTATACCTTCACCTCCTCGCACTTTGTTTGCTTGCCATCAGTAGCTAGCCTCAGACTTCAGCATAAACATTGCAAAAGCGGTCTTCTGGTCTTCTCTAACCCTAGCAACGTCGAAAACCTTCTTCATTTCCATAATCCACGTTTGAGCCTTGATTGGATTCATGGAACCTTTGAACTCTGGCGGTCCCACCGCCTTGAAGTCCTTAAACATTGTGTTTGGTGGAGCTTGAGGTTGGTTATTCATGGCTCCAGTCAGTAAGTTTACCAACTGCTACACGGGAGTTGACATAATTGTTATTATTGGTTGACTCTTCCTGAGCCGATTGACGTTGTTGTCTTCTCCTTGGCGGCATTTTTTTGTTAAATAAATGCTTTATTAGAACTTTATTTATTTCTCTAAATAGTTAAGGCATTACTCAACAATTTAACATATCACTTAACACATCATCTCAAACAACTTGATATATTTGCATTCAAATCAAAGTTTTAACATTAAACGATAGCATAACTGCTATTTACATCAACTATCTCGAATAAAGAATCCACGATTTAAAACATTCAAATATTCTTTCGCTCATAAACACGCTTTAATTTACATATAAAAACTAATTAAGTCTTTCACATAATTAAACAAATTCTATCACTGTCTGTCAAGGTGCTGAATAGCCTTGCCACGCTCCTCATCTATGATACGAGACATCATCCTGCGATCCAGCATATATGATGGAAGTCCTTCGAACTGAATGGGGTACCTCAAAACTCGATCTTGGGCCTCATCCATTGCATGATTAAGTCTTTGAATATGTCTCTTCAAGCTTTGCCTTCTTTTGCACGACTATCATCTTCTCGCGATCATCATCATTTCGACACCGATTCTCTTACCATCCTCTTCTCGCTATGTCCGGTCTTTTCTTGAGGTTTCCTTCAGTTCCTTCTTCAGCTTTTCTATCTCCTCGGTCTTATCTTCAGTTTGTCCCTTCTCATGGACTAAATCCCATTCCACATTTGCCAGTCGAGAGTGAAGAGTCGAAATCTCCCTCTCCTTCTCCCCTAGAGTAATATGCTGAATAACCGCTCGCTCAGTCAAATCCTAGACCTTGTCTCGTAACTCCACGTTACGGTCGTATAACGTGTCATACATCTCCGCATCAACGGTGTACCGTGGTAACTCTTCTTCTTCCTCTTCCTCTTCCTCAACAAATTCCTCCTCAGGATCCTCCTCAGGATCAGTCTCGGGCTCATGCTCCTGACCAACAACGGTGATCAATGGAGATGACTCCTCTGTACCAAATTGCTCCCCTAACGACATGAATGTCTCGGGGCTCCTCCTCTGTCGGTACTATAGGTACACGGGGTTCTTCCTCCCCAGCTTGACTAGCTTCTCCAACATTCGACATCCTGACAACAAAATTTTAAGTTTTAGTTACTAAGTCGTATCATCTAACGCATACTTTAACACATAAACATATAAGGTCTTTTATTATCTTCAATGAATTACATAAATTCATTTCTTATAACTCGATAAGAGTTTTCCATCACTATCTTCTTTCTATAAGCCTACTACCTAAGGTTGTTCCCCCACCTAAGGTTCATAACCTACAGCTTTGATACCAACTTGTGACACCCCCAAATCCGGGTACTTCGATTCCATGGGATTTGGTGTTCACTGTACAAATATCATCTATCTATCTACCCATAATAAATGCAAACCATGCAATAGATAGAAATAAAATCTTCCCTTTATAGGGTTACAACATCCGAATCATAAACATAATCCCGTGTTGAACTAACCTTAAACATCCGTAAGGAAATATATAAACAATAAGTCTTAAACAACATCATTAACTCAAGTCTAACATAAATACATCATCAAATAAAATAACAAGTCTTCAACACTTGCTAACTTTGCCCTTGCCTTTACTAGTGGAAGGTTAAATCGAGTTCTTTAGTTTCTTAACTACAATGTTATTATAAAGCAAGAGTGAGCACTATTGCCCACAAGTATAACAATGAAATAACAGTATAATAACATGCGAGTGAATCATAGACATCTGAATAAAAGCTCAACTTTTGAATCAAGAATGAATAACAAGAATCAAAAGAATTTTGAGGGTCATAAGACCTTGAACTATAAACCTTTAACAGTCATAAGACTATGGACCTTTCTTCTCGTACTTAGGGGGATCAACCCTTAGTACCATATTGTGCACAATATCTTAACACTAACGCATAAGTAAATTCCTTTACAGGGTTGTTCATCTCAGTTTGACATTCGAGTCCGCACCAAAGGATGTTTGGTTTGGATAATTCAATAAGGGTTCTGAAATTTAGAACGTTCATCAACTAAGGACTAGTTGAATCAATAAAGTTCACTAGTCTAATAAGGTTCAACAATAATGATATTCAATTTGAATAATAATCTCAAGAAGTATACAATAGAACAATTATTGTATAACTGAATCATGCTTAAAAAGATAATAAATCTTTAATATAACAATTGAACTTGAATAATAGTAATGATAATTTACTCGAGGTAACTAATAACTTGAACAATAATGACAATTAGGGTTAGGAAACTTGACTCGTGCGTATGCTAAACGATTACTACTTCCGTTCAACATAAATTCTACACACATACCATATGTATTCACGACATTCATTAGTTACATTTTCACTTAATTATTTAATATAAACTCCACTTTAACAAATCATTACCCTTCTAATTTAATTACTTAATTAAATTAGAATATTTTCATTCTCTTACTATTATTACACTCGAATAATTTATTTCATAATAATTTCCATCGAATATTTATTTTATTCCATAAATATCTCAATTAAAATATTTACTTTATTTTATAAATATTTTAATAATAATTTTCATCGAATATTTATTTTATTCCATAAGTATCTCAATTAAAATATTTAATTTATTTTATAAATATTTTAATAATAATTTTCATCGAATATTTATTTTATTCCATAATATCTCAATTAAAATATTTAATTTATTTTATAAATATTTTAATAATAATTTTCATCAAATATTTATTTTATTCCATAAATATCTTAATTAAAATATTTAATTTATTTTATAAATATTTTAATAATAATTTTCATCGAATATTTATTTTATTCCATAAATATCTCAATTAAAATATTTAATTTATTTTATAAATATTTTAATAATATTTTTTGTCAAATATTTATTATTTATTTATTTTAATTTTTTTATTTTTTTTGTCAAGGGTGGTAATTTAGTTTGGTAACGCGCCACGAAGCGGGTTACCTGTGCTCATTTTCTCCGATTTAGAGTTCATGAACATAACAAGGCCAAATTAGGCCAAAAATCAATCACACGTAAAATTATACATGAATATGGCCATAACTTCCAATTAGTTATTTTTACACGAATTTAGACTTACCCAATCATTGTAATACATATATAATCATTACTTAACCCATCTGGCATTATTTTTAACAAGTTAAAACACATAATTTGCAAAATCAACACATTTACTTTCACTGTTCTTGATGTTCTTGAAGGTTTCGAAAATAAAACATGAAAATTGTCACTACGGATTCGTTATAACACCGAATCCGTTTATTTAAACTTTGGTCTCTTCAGATCAACATGCATAATAATATACGAGTGTAAAATTTAGGATAACATACGATCAATACATAAAATATCACGTATAAGGCCATAAGGCCAAAACCCATACTCTGTAAATTTTTGAAATAGCAATTCATAGTATTATGAAACTGATGACTTGATAATTCACATAATATATATATAATCAAATACGATTTGATACATCTTAACCCATATATAAACTTATAATCAAACCCTTTCTCAATTACGTGAGATTTTACAAAATGTATGAAAGCCATTTTATAAAAACTAATGACGTGAAATTTAGAATTTGGGAAGAGGAGATTACCCTGAGAATAAGTATAGATTAGTAGGGAATAATTTCTTCTCAACTCTTCTTCAATCAAAATTCTTTTTCAACACTTCTCAATCTCTCTATGAAACTCTCTCTGTTTCTACTTTTCTAGACTTAGGAAAATAAAGAAAGAAAAGAAGACATGATATAATAAGAGAACTGACGCACTGAGTGGTCAGTTAACCCAATAATGGGTAACTGTTCCAACTCCCCATAGGGCCTTGTTTGGCTAGCAAAATAGATTTAAAAAAAAACATTTAATTTAATAAAACTTTATCATATAGTTTAATTAATGTCACACTCCTTCATAAAATAAATCAATATCTTATTTAATTTATTTTAAATAAAATATAATAATTTCTCATAATTTCACATAGTCACATTATTAATTCTCTCATTAATAAATAATGTCAAATTATTAATTATCTAATTAATAATTAAATTAATTAAATAACATCATGCTTAATTAAATATTTCATTTAATTCGATAAGCTCACATAATTACATATTTGAATAATAATTATTCTCTACATTAATTTAATAAATGTAACACATAATTAAATTAATCTACCACAATTGCATCAAATAATTATTTAATCCAATAATTAAATCATCGTAAAATACTTATTTAATTCAATAAATATTAAAATTAATTTACAAAAATCTCGTTCGTCACAGGTTTCGCTCTCAAACTCACTCAATTCTCTCTGTAATTCTCTGAACTCTCAAACGCTTCTTTTCTCTAAGCTTTAGCAAATAGAACACGTAAAAGAAAACCAACTAGTATACAAGCGTACGAAATAAAACTGATAACCCTTAATAATAATACTAATTGCTATTTCAATTACTAACGTATATAACATAATTATATTATATTTATTATTTTATTTTAATTTATTTATTTATTTAAATTCAAAAATTAGAAAACCAAAAGTCATAAGGCTTTGTTTGGCTAAACCGTTTAATTTTTAAAGAATTAATATATTAAGCCTTGTTTGGCAAAAAACTAAATTAAACCCTTTTTAGTTTATTTTAATAAACACTTTAGTTCATAATTTATAAGCACATATTATTTATTTGGATTTCCATATCCAACATTAACCCATTAAATTAATCACATACTATATTTTAAATAAATATTTCCCACTTTATCAAATACCACAAAATTATAATTTCATGTTATAATTTTATTTTATAATTTAATATACCATACCATATTAAAATATTAGTCACAATATAACACCTCATGTTATAATAAAAATCTCTAAATTTTAAATTAATTTAGAAATTTATCTAATAAATTTAGATTTACAAATATTTATTAACGACCATCACATCAATAATTATTTATTCAACAATAAACACCCCAAATAAATATTTATATAATTCAATAAATATTTAAAATTATAATTTGAAATTCCGGATCGTTACATCCTTCCCTCCTTACAAAGATTCTGTCCCCAGAATCACAATTCAAACAATCAAATAATCACAATTTCAATGGTATGTGTAGGGTAATTGGCGAACATTATTATACTTGTGTAGCTTACATATGAGGCAAGTTCCCTAACTTCATTCTCTTTATAATGAATGCAAGTTTCATAACTACGTTATCTTTTATGTCAAGCAAGCTTTTTATTCCTAAATTATCATTGTACAAGTTCCTAAATTCTATGTTAAAGTTGAGCAAGCCTATCTTGTGTATGATTGTACAAGCTCTTGTAATCTAATTCGTTACATCGAGCAAGTTTCATTTTCCTATTTCTTGTTATCGCTATTTAAAGCACATATTATTTTAATACATTGATTCAAATGAGATTGTTCTAATTCTTTTGAATGTAGTACTTTTCATGTATACCATGTCTACTCATTTGTATACTGTTGTTATTCGATCTTTGACTTAAATAAAATTATTCACTTCTATATTATCATGTTAAACCTTCAAGTAGCAAGCAAACTCTTATTGATCGAATTGGTCTATAATTGAATAGTGTTCTAAAATTCTATAACCACTAATAAGCTAAATCCAAACTAAACTTTCTTTAGTGCGGAAATTCTAAATTCAAACTGAGACGAACAACCCTAACATAGGGGATTATATACGTGTAACGTTTAGATGTGTGTGCACAATACATGGTACAAAGGGCTGACCCCCCCTAAGTACGTAAAGAAGGGTCTGTATAGTCTAGATGACTTTTAAGGTTGGGGCAATAATACCTAAATACCAGGGACATGGTTCATGGTCTTAAGACCCTCATATATTAAATTCGAGCTTGTTTTCTATTTTTGATTCGTAGAACAAGTTCACCATTATTCAGCATTCGTTGTTCATTCTCATGTTGTTATTATTATTACTCTCTATAGCAGTGAGCAATTGTTTGCTCACTCTTGCATTTAAACACTGCAGCTAAAGTTGAGAAAGTTAATGAGCCATCTTCCATCAAAGGAAAGGGAAAGATGTCCAAGTCTTGAAGATTTAAGAGAATTTATTTGAATGAATTATGTTATAAGACTTAATTTAATTATGTGATGTATTCCACAGACTTATGTAATAAGTTAAGGTTAGATTACCTGGGATTGTTTAAAGTTGATGTAACCCTTTAATGGGAAAAATTATTGTTTAAGTTATCTAAATTATGTCTTTATCCTTTATTATGGGTAGTTAGATGTAATAGTTTTGGATAGTGAGCACCAAATTCTGTGGGAATGGAGTACCCGGACTTGGGGGTGTCACAATTGTATTCTATTAGTTGTTATACTATTGAAGGCTAATGATAATTTATTCTGCATTATCTTAGTCATAATATTCTTTATTGGACTAGTTGAGCTCACCCTTTGCTTTCATTGTTCTCTTCAGGAAATGAGAATATAGCCGGGAGTAGTCGGGGAACGGAGTGACGGTCCAGATGGTGGCTTTAGTAGTCCTCACTATTCTATAGTGTGATTGTAATGAGGATTGAATTTGAGTTTGGATATTGTCTAGAAGACAATATTTGTATTAAAACTCACAGGTTATGTTTTTTCATATTTTGCACGATAGTTGTATAAATTAAGTTTATATTTAAGTTATGTACCATGTATTTGGCGACTCAGAATGGGTGATGTATACCTATTTTTGGGGCATCACAATTGAGACACCGACAATCAACAATTAGGATAATGTGCATTATGAAGGCAATATTACTCCTTTAAACAACACCACCGATCAAACGATGAACGATGGGATGTTTAGAAGCTTTTTGCAATTCATGCAAAACCAGACGAGAGAGACTCCTGTTCAAAATGCAGGTGGAAACAATGATAACTCACGGCTGGTCACTGCTAAGCAATTCAAGGAGTTGGGACCACTGGAGTTTTTGGGAAAGCCGAATCTGATCAAGGCAAAAATGTGGGTTAAGCAAATTACCAAGATATTTGATGTCTTGGGATGTACAGAGGAACAGAAGGTTCCATTCGCCACCTTTATAATTCGTGGTGAGGCAAATTACTGGTGGGAATCTGTGAAGCATACCCAGCCTGCCACACTCAATATGTCTTGGGAAGCATTCTAGAGACTGTTCGATGACAAATACTTTCTTGAATGTATTCGTCATATGAAGGAAGTAGAGTTTATCAGACTGAAACAGAATAACATGACTGTGTCCTAGTATGAGGCTAAGTTAACGGAGTTATCCATGTTTGCACCTCATTTGGTAGAGAATGAGGAATGTGTGACGCGGATGTTTCTGAGAGGTTTGAAACCCAAAATTCGTCAATACCTCATTTCTCATAAATTTTCTCTATATTCAGATGTTGTGAACAAGGCTCAATTATTAGAGCGAGATAATGAGTCTGTTTAACCGGGGGACCACAACCAGGGTCGTATCCGGGGCAGCAGTCAACGGAGCAATGACAACCAATGGGGAGGAAAATATTCGGACATAAGCGGTAACTGTAAGACCCCAACTTTTATGAATAAAGAATAATTTTCTCGAAATATATTTTTGAATATTATGGTGTGGATTTGATATAATGTTATAGTTGTGGGTAATATTTACAAATTTTGCAAAGTAAGCAAGTGGTTATATAATATTCGATTGGTCGGGGAATATTTGTTTTAACAGGGAATATTCGTATGACGGCATAATCATTGGTGGACCCCACAACGGAAGTATTGTCGTAGTTAGAAAACGAAATAATTATCTTTTTATAAAAATAACGGCGGAAGTTTTACCGTTAAATTGTTGAACTACCCGATAGTAAAAGTACAGTAATACACGTGGTTGCATAGTAGCACACGATATTGATTATTGATGCTTACGTGAGAAGTCACTCAGTTATACTCAATTATTGCTACAGTAATTGCTGCATCATATCTCTCATATTATTGATTCGATTATTATCACAGTATCATCTGCATTATATGATATATTATTAAATTAATAATTGAGACAACAAAGTTATTCATATTATTAAATTATAATATTTATAATGTCTAGAAGTTCTGTCAAGGAGAGGTTTGGTC
This sequence comes from Panax ginseng, assembly GCA_020205605.1. Lineage (NCBI taxonomy): Eukaryota > Viridiplantae > Streptophyta > Magnoliopsida > Apiales > Araliaceae > Panax > Panax ginseng. The sequence continues at coordinate 49,932,343 of CM035149.1, read as the reverse complement.
ATCTAATTGCGCGCCAATAAGGAGAAATCCTTATCGGAAAGCCCCCTCTTTCCTGGAAAAGACCTAGTTGTTAAATATTATGAGTTATAATATTAATGATGAATAAGTTCGTGTTGATTAAAGATGAAATTGATAGTTTCATTGTGTTGGAATTATTAGTGTTAGTGGAAATCGACATTTATTTCGATATTAATTGATGTCTGGAAGTTATACTAACCAGTCAGGTAATTAACCGGATAAATGAGCAATTAATTGCTATTAATTCACATGATTATAACTATTTGTTCACATGTGTGTACTATTGATTCACATTCTTATACTATTAGGGGAGTTGGTGCAAGATTGATAATACTTGCATGACTAAGTTAAAAATGGAGGTATAGATGGAGGTACTATACTATAATTCGTATTTTCACATGATTATAACTATTGATTCACGTGATTGAACTATTGATTCACATTATTTACTATTAGGGGAGGTGGTGCAAGTTTGATAATACTTACAGGACTAAATTAAAAATGAAAGAAAAGTTGAAGGTATTGTACTATAATATTTCGAGCCCCAAAACGTGCAATTATCGAAACTATATTTTCCTATAAATAGAAGCTCATTCTTCCTTCATTTCTCACCAATTCACTAAAGCTATAGAGCAATTATTATAGAGAGAAAGAAGAAGAGAAGTCTGCTACCTCTCTACTCTAGTATCCAGTTTCTTTCTAAGGTAAGGGATATTATTTCTTTCGTATTCATGAAGAGAGCTTCTGTTATTCCACTCTTTATTATTATGTTGGAATAACCTGTCTATGCGAAGTACCGCATACATGGTGAAATTCTTCTGTTATTCCATTCTTTATCATTATGTTGGAATAACCTGTCTATGCGAAGTACCGCATACATGGTAAAATTCTTCTGTTATTCCATTCTTTATTATTCTGTTGGAATATCCTGTCTGTGCGGATTACGCTAGACCTGGTTCCATTCTTTATTATTCTGTTGGAATATCCTGTTTGTGCGGTCTATCTCATGCATGGTGAATTCTTTGTTATTCCATTCTTTATTATTCTGTTAGAATATCCTGCATGCAAGCGATTACGCTAGACTGGTTCCATTCTTTATTATTCTGTTGGAATAACCTGTTTGTGCGGTCTATCGCATGCATGGTGAATTCTTCTGTTATTCCATTCTTTATTATTCTGTTGGAATATCCTGTCTTTGCGGATTACGCATGACCTGGTTCCATTCTTTATTATTCTGTTGGAATAACCTGTCCATGTGGATTATCAAATGCATGGTGAATGATCCTTCGTATTCATTCCTTATTAAATTGTGGAAATGATCTGTCTACGTGGATTATCGCATGACGGGTGAATATCCATTTGCAGTTTCATATATTTTATGATACTCATTTGGTTAAAGTTTTGGCTTCTATACTCCATGAAATTAGTAGAATATCCTAAATATTTGCGCTTCATCCGGTATCTTTTCATGGAAATATTCTTCTAAGCATTCTTGAATTTTACTCCACAAAGAAGTATCATGTTGACAATTTGGACGTAATTGATTTCAAGATAAATTAACTTATAAATCTTTAAAATTTATTCCTAAACTCGTTTTATTGAATTATTATGTCATTGTCATCATCCTCATGCTTATATTGTGATGAAAGTCATCTTTGGCTTACGTGCATAGATGGACTTGGTATGATTATGACCAGGGATTATTCGGTATAATCATGACCTGTAATGTTATAAATGATGTCGTAAAAGTCTTAGTAGCCTATAGTGCATTGATGGACAGTTTTTAGTATGATTATGACTAGGGATTATTCGGTATAGTCATGACCATTGATGATTTAATGAATATCCTTGGCCCGTAGTGCAGGGATGACTTAATGATGTGGTTTATTTATTAAGCTGAGTCTCAGCGATAAAAATTGATGAAAACATTTTAAATCATAGAAGATAGTAGATATCATGCTCTACTTGACTCTTCTAATAGATTGCTTATTCATTGATTAAACTTGATGTCTATTGTATTTTATCGGTTTAACATTGTTGAAGACTAATGATAATTTATTACGCATTATCTTAGTCATAATATTTCTTCTTGGGCTAGTTAAGCTCACCCTTTCTTTCACCGTTCTCTTGAGAAATGAGAGCGTGAGTCGGGACTAGTCGGGGAGCGGAGTGGACGGTCCAGATGATAGCATTAGTAGTCCTTACTATTCTGTTAAATAGTTTGACAATAAATGTAATGAGGACTCCATTGAGTGTGGATATTGTCTAGATGACAAATAGGTATACACCCCCAAAATAGGTATACATCACCCATCTTGAGTTGCCAAATACATGGTACAGAATACAAATACAATCTTAAATATACAACACGAGCTGTGAGTTTTAATACAAATATTGTCTTCTAGACAATATCCACTCTCAGAATAAGTCCTCATTACAATTATTATCACACTATTTCATGGAATAGTGTGGACTGCTAATGCTATCATCCGACCATCACTCCGCTCCCCGACTAGTCCTCGCTACGCTTCTCATTTCCGAAGAGAATAAAGGAAAGAAAGGGTGAGCTCAACTAGCCCAAAGAAGAAATATTATGACTAAGATAATGCAGATAATTTATCATTAGCCTTCAACAATGTTAAACCGATAAAATACAATAGACAACAAGTTTAATCATAAAGAGAATAAGCAATCCATTAAAAGAGTCAAGTAGAGAATAAAATCTACTATCTTTTATGATTTAAAAGGTTTTTCATCACTTTTATCACGAGACTCAAATTTTAATAAATAATCCACATCATCCCCGCAATACTGACCAAAGATATTCATTAGTATCACGACCACAAATTATCCATGCACTACGGGCCAAGGATATTCGTGTATTCATCAATGGTCATGATCATGCCAACAACTGTCCATTAATGCACTACGGGCCAATGAGGACTTTTACCACATCATTTGTAACATTACGATCATGATTATACCGAATAATCCCTGGTCATAATCATACCAAGTCCATCTATGCACTACAGGCCATAGATGACTTTCAATAAAATATAAACATGAGGATGATGACAATGATATAAGAATTCAATAAAATAAGTTCAAGAATTAATTTATCCAGGAACTAATAACGTCCAAATTGTCAACATGATACTTCTTTGTAGAGTAAAATTCAAGAATGCTCAGAAGAATATTTCCATGAAAAGAAACTGGATGAAGCGCAAATATCAAGGATATTCCACTAATTTCATGGAGTATAGAAGTCAAAACTTTAACCAACTGAGTATAATAAAGAATGAAATAACAAAAGAAATCACCAGGCATGTGATAGACCGCACTGGCAGGTTATTCCAACAGAATAATAAATAACGGAACTAGGTCCTGCGTAAAACGCACAAATAGGATATTCTAACAGAATAACAAAGATTTTAACCAAGTCCGTAAAAAAACGCATGCATGTGATATATTCCAACGTAATAATAAAAAGACGGAACCAGTCCCACGTAAAATGCATGATGTGATATTCCAACGTAATAATAAAGAATGGAATAACAACGAAATCACCACGTACATGCGGTATTGCGATAAACAAGTTATTCCAATAGAATAATAAATAACGGAACCAGTCACCAAAATTGCATGCAACGGGATGTTCCAACAGAATAATAAAGAATGGAATAACAAAAGAAATCACCATGCATGTGGTACTTCGCATAGAAAGGTTATTCCAACAGAATAATAAATAATGGAATAACAGAAGAATTTCACCAAGTATAGGGTAGACCGTGTATACAGGTTATTCCAACAGAATAATAAATAATGGTATAACAGAAGTTCTCATGAATACAAAAGAAATAATACCCCTTACGAGTACAACAAATAATATCCATTACCTTATAAAGAAGAAACTAGATATAGAAGTAGTGAAGTAGCAGAATGCTCTTCTTCTTTCTCTCTATAATTTCTCTCTCTAGAGTTTCAGTGAATTCGTAAGAAATAATGAAAGAATGAGCTTCTATTTATAGGAGAATGGATTGAATAGTAACTAATTCATGAACGGTCCAGATTGATACGGACAGTCCATATTAAAACTTTAAACCAGCGATCCATATTGATTTACTATTAAAACTTTAAACCAGCGATCCATATTGATCTACTATTATAAATTCAACCAACGGTCTGAAAAATTAGTACATCTCCTCATGGAATAATATTGTACCCAAAAATAATTTGGACTGAAAAGAAATATATTGTTCGGGTGAATAGTAACTCGTGAATAGTAACTCATGAATAGTAACTCGTGAATAGTACTCCGACATAAAAAGTGTCCCGAATACCCGATTGAACAATATAACCTCCAGACATCAATTATCATCGGAATATATGTCGATTTCTACTAACACAAATAATCCCAACACAATGGAACTATCAAATTCATCTTTAATCAACACGAACTTATTCATCATTAATATTATAACTCACAATATTTAACAACCAAGTTGTTCCTGTGAAAGAGGGGCTTTCAATAAGGATTTCTCCTATCATGCGCATGAATTAGGTGACCAAACCTCTCATTGATGTAACTTCTAGACATTGTAAATATTGCAATTTAATAATATGAATAACTTTGTTGTCTCAATTATTGATTTAATAATATAACATATAATGCAAATGATACTGTGACAATAATCGAATCAATAATATGAGAGATATGATGCAGCAATTACTGTAGCAATAATTGAGTATAACTGAGTGATTTCTCACGTAAGCATCAATAATCACTACCGTGTGCTACTATGCAACCACGTGTATTACTGTACTTTTACTACCGAGTAGTTCAATAGTATTAACGGTAAAACTTCCGCCGTTATTTTTATAAAATATTTTGTTGTTTTCTTAATCCGAATAATAATTCCGTCATGGGGTCCACCAATGATTGTCTTTGTTGTACGAATATTCCCTCGCTAAAACGAATATTCCCAGGCAATCGAATATAATACAACAACTTGCATACTTTGCAAAATTTATAAATACTACCCACAATTATAACATTATCTCAAATCCACACCATAATATTCAAAAAAATATTTCGAGAAAATTAAATCTTTATTCGTAAAATTTGGGATTTTACAATCTCCCCTCCTTATGAAATTTCTCCCTCGAAATTTACGTACGTACCTGTTATGCCGAACAGATGAGTACACTTCGTCAGATTCTAACTCTTGAGTTATAACCTTTAAGCATAGAATATATTCCAAGATTTTAACATGTACATCTTCATACGTTAAATTATCTGCTATCTCGTCCGGTTCTAAATCAATAATGTGGTTTGGGTCGTCCACATATTTACGTAACATCGATACGTGACAAACGTTATGAACACGCAACATATTTGGCGGTAAAACGAGTCTATGAGCCATAGTTCCTACTCGATCGAGGATTTTAAATGGGCCTATTAAATTGAGGATTGAGATTTCCTCTATTCATCGATTCTTGCTTCTAGAATAACGCCCTCTTAAACCTTCTTTTTCGTGTTCATCAGCTCCGGGTCTGTAGCTTGAGCGGCTTTAACTTTATCGATTAAAGTCGATTCTACTCGTATATTTGTTATCTTAACATAGGTTCGTATATTCGCACTCATAAACGCATACGATCTTCTACTCAACGCGTCAGCTACCACGTTCACTTTTCCACGATAGTATTGAATGGTACGATCATAATCTTCAATAGCTTGAGCCAACGTCTTTGGCGCATGTTATGTTCATTTTAGTTGAAGAAATATTTAAGGTTTTTAAAATGGGGTTTTGTACTGGGGTCAGTTCAAAATTGGATTTCACGCTCTGGGGTAGGCTAAGAAGTCTTCAAGAATACGTCAGGAAATTTATTAACAATAGAAATATCATTCACAACTGTGACTCTCATCCAAGACTTGGATAACACGTCACATTGATACCTATCAACTTGCCATCATTATTCACAACGTCCCCTACGAAAAGTCTGGCTTCGGTGCATTCCACACAAGGAAGTCAACAATGAAATGATCGGGGCTCTTTACTTATGGCTTGATATGACAATGATTGACCTTAGTGGGTTGGTTACTTGAATTCGCATAACAGGTTTGTTAGGAATATGAAAGCTAATAACCTTACGAAAAGCATGATGAGTAGTTAACCAATCGATTTCAAAAATCACATCAAAGGCAAGTATTTTCAAAGAGATAAGATCGACAGGTAACGTGAAAGTGTCGATTTGAATCAAACAAGATTAATAAACAGTGGAGGTAACAAAGGTTTCTGCTAACGAAGTTTCAACCAATAGGTCAAAGTCAAACTTCTCCTGAGTTAAATTTAAACGTTGAGCGCAATCAAGAGAGATAAAATAATGGATAGAACCGGTATCTAATAAGGCATAGACTTCGCAAGAGTTTGTAATTAACTTACCCGTAATAACTTCGTTCAGGTTTATCGACAAACGCTCTCACTTAAACTACCGGATTTGACTTTGCTATAGAGTACATTCCACCCTTAATTGCTTCGTCACATTCCTGATCCATGATTTGAATCATTACTCTCTGATCCATATCGATTTGGGGTTGACCGCTCTGTACAGGGTAATTCTGAATTCAATGTTGGATTCTCCCAATTGTTGTCCAAAAAGTGAAAATCCATTTCATCTATTTTGACTTTATTGGATCGGACGTCTTTTTCTACACTATCAACGCGTCGTGCGGCTGTTACCCACATATCATCTATTCTTCTTCGTTCAGCTATTTCTGCTTTCATCAGAACTTTGATCATATCGTTCTCAGATTCTAGTTCTAATATCTTATACTCTGCCAAAGAGTGCTTCAGTTTAAGCATCGCACATCGGGTAACACAATTTTGAATTTTTGCATCTCTTTGCTCCACGAGCGCCTGCCGTTCTTCAGCCTGCTCTTCTAACTCATGAATACGATTTTGTAATTCTAAATTTTGATCATAAAATTCTTCTAATAAATTTTCCTCAGGTTCCTCTTCTTCCTTTTCTTCCTCACTCTCAGCTGCTACCTCTGCAACTAGCTCGGGTGCAACTATTAGTTCTTCATTTACCACATAGATATCTCTAATTTCTTCTTCGTCTGACATCATATTAACCTGGTTAGTAATTAAAGGTGTCTCAATGGTCTCATTCACTCCATTCCTAACATTTTCAGCTGCTATTTTCAAACACTGCCACAAAACAAGAGTTAATTAACATATCACATATTATCCCTATACTCTGACCAACCAATTAAATAATAAATAACTTAGGTAGGTCATACTAGCGAAGGAATTCCCCGTCTCTCCCCTCCTAGTTCTTGTCTTACAAATCAGCCAAGGATTATATCCCTAAGCTTTGATACCAACTGTGATGCCCCCAAAATAGGTATTCATCACCCATCTTGAGTTTTAATACATGGTATAGAATACAAATATAATTTAAAATATACAACACGAGCTGTGAGTTTTAATACAAATATTGTCTTCTAGACAATATCCACTATCAGAATAAGTCCTCATTACAATTATTATCACACTATTTCATAGAATAGTGAGGACTCCAAATGCTATCAAGTAGAGAATAAATTCTACTATCTTTTATGATTTAAAAAGGTTTTCATCACTTTTATCGCTGAGACTCGGCTTAATAAATAATCCACATCATCCCTGCAATACAGCCAAAGATATTCATTAGTATCATGACCACAAATTATCCATGCACTACGGGCCAAGGATATTCGTGTATTCATCAATGGTCATGATCATGCCAACAACTCGTCCATTAATGCACTACAGACAATGAGGAGGACTTTTACCACATCATTTGTAACATTACGGTTATGATTATACCGAATAATCCCCCAGTCATAATCATACCAAGTCCATCTATGCACTACAAAAGCTACAAATGACTTTTAATAAAATATAAACATGAGGATAATGACAATGATATAATAATTCAATAAAATAAGTTCAAGAATTAATTTATCCAGAAACTAATAACGCCCAAATTGTCAACATGATACTTCTTTGTAGAGTAAAATTCAAGAATGCTTAGAAGAATATTTTCATGAAAAGATATCGGATGAAGCGCAAATATCAAGGATATTCCACTAATTTCATGGAGTATAGAAGTCAAAATCAGACCAATCGAGTATAATAAAGAATGGAATAACAAAAGAAATCACCGGGCATGTGATAGACCGCATGACAAGCGAGTTATTCCAATGTAATAATAAATAACGGAACTAGGTCCCACAGAAAACGCATGCATGTGATATTCTAACGTAATAATAAAGATTTAAACCAGTCCCATAAAACGCATGCACGAGGATATTCCAACGTAATAATAAAGACGGAACCAGTCCCATGTAAAATGCATGTACATGATATTCCAACGGAATAATAAAGATGTAACCAGTCCGTCCCACGTAAAATGCATGCAGATGGGATATTCCAATGTAATAATAAAGAATGGAATAACAACAGAAATCACCATGCATGCGTTACTTCAAGATGATGTTATTCCAATGAATAATAAATAACGAGAATCGTGTCAAAGTAAATTTATGCCAAGCGAGGATGTTCCAACAGAATAATAAAGAATGGAATAATAATAGAAATCACCATGCATGCGGTACTTCGCATAGACAAGTTATTCCAGCAGAATAATAAATAATGGAATAACAGAAGAATTTCACCAAGTATAGGGTATACCGCGTATACAGGTTATTCCAAAAGAATAATAAATAATGGAATAACAGAAGTTCTCATGAATACGAAAGAAATAATGCCCCTTACGAGTACAACAAATAATATCCCTTGCTTTATAAAGAAGAAACTGGATATAGAAGTAGTGAAGTAGCAGAATACTCTTCTTCTTTCTCTCTATAATTTCTCTCTCTAGAGTTTCATTGAATTCGTAAGAAATAATGAAGGAATGAGCTTCTATTTATAGGAGAATGGATTGAATAGTAACTAATTCATGAATGGTCCAGATTGATTTACTTTTAAACGGACGGTCCATATTAAAACTTAAAGCAATGGTCCATACTGATTCATTATTAAAACTTTAAACTAGCGATCCATATTGATTTACTATTAAAACTTTACAACGATCCATATTGATTTACTATTAAAACTTTAAGTCAGCGATCCATATTAATTTACTATTATAAATTCAACCAACGGTCTGCAAAATTAGCACATCTCCTCATGGAATAATATTGTACCCAAAAATAATTTGGACCAAAAAGAAATATATTGTTCGGGTGAATAGTAACTCATGAATAGTAACTCGTGAATAGTAACTCATGAATAGTAACTCATTAATAGTAACTCGTGAATAGTACTTTAACACAAAAAGTGTCCCAAATACCCGATTGAACAATATAACCTCCAGACATCAATTATCATCGGAATAGATGTCGATTTCTACTAACACAAATAATCCCAACACAATGAAACTATCAAATTCATCTTTAATCAACACGAACTTATTCATCATTAATATTATAATTCATAATATTTAACAACCAGGTTGTTCCCAGGAAAGAGGGGGTTTTCCAATAAGGATTTCTCCCTATTGGCGAGAAATTAGGTGACCAAACCTCTCCTTGACAGAACTTCTAGACATTGTAAATATTGCAATTTTTTAATATGAATAACTATGTCGTCTCAATTATTGATTTAATAATATAACATATAATGCAAATGATACTGTGACACTAATCGAATCAATAATATGAGAGATATGATGCAGCAATTACTGTAGCAATAATTGAGTATAACTGAGTGATTTCTCACGTAAGCATCAATAATCACTACCATATGCTACTATGTAACCATGCGTATTACTGTACTTTTACTATCGAGTAGTTCAACAGTATTAATGGTAAAACTTCCGTCGTTATTTTTATAAAATATTTTTGTCATTTTCTCAATCAAACAATAATTCTGTTGCGGGGTCCACCAATGATTGTGCTATTGTACGAATATTCCCTGCTAAAACGAATATTCCCCGACCAATCGAATATAATACAACAACTTGCATACTTTACAAAATTTATAAATACTACCCACAATTATAACATTATCTCAAATCCACACCATAATATTAAAAAAAATATTTCAAGAAAATTAAATCTTTATTCGTAAAATTTGGGATTTTACAAGAGTGTTTGTCGTGACTAGCCAAAATGCAAGGAACCCAAATGAGGTGATCACAGGTAAGCTAATTGTAAACTCTTGCGAAGTTTATACCTTATTAGATATCGGTTCGACCCATTCTTTTATTGCTCCTAGTTGTGCTTAACGTTTGAACTTGACTTCTGAGAAATTAGACTTTGACTTATCTGTTGAAACTCCATTAGAAGAAACTTTCATTACATCCACTATTTATAAATTTTTCTTGATTCTAGTTGGGACCATCACATTACCTGTTGATCTCATCTCTTTCAAAATACTTGCATTTGATCTGATTTTAGGGATTGATTGGTTAACCACTTATCATGCTAAAATTGATTGTTTTCGTAAGGTTGTTAGTTTTTATATTCCTAAGCAACCTATTATGCGAATTTAAGCAACCAAACCACTAAAGTCAATCACTATCATATCAAGCCATAAAGCCATTCGTTTATTAAAAAATGGATGTCAAGCTTTCTTAGCTCATGTCACGGATTTAAACAAAAATACATCAAATTTAAATAATATTTTTGTTGTTAGTGAATTTCCTTACATATTTCCTGAAGAACTTCCTGGCCTACCCCCAGAGTGTGATATCAAATTTTGTATCGACCTTGAACCCAGTACAAAACCTATATCCAAATCCCCATATCGAATGACTCCTATTGAACTTTAGAAGTTAAAAACCCAACTACAGGATTTGTTGGATATTGGTTTCATTCGTTCTAGTACTTCTCCTTGGGGTGCTCCTATTTTATTCGTAAAGAAGAAAGATAGGAGTATGCGACTTTATGTTGACTATCAGGAGTTGAACCATGTCACCATCAAAAATAGGTACCCACTACCTCGGATTGATGACCTGTTTGACCAGTTGCAAGGTGCTAAATTCTTCTCAAAAATTGATCTTCGTTCCGGATATCGTCAGTTAAAGATTAAAATTGATGACATTCCAAAGACTTCCTTCAGAACTTGTTACGGGCATTACGAATTCCTAGTCATGTCTTTTGGGTTGACTAATGCTCCTGCGACTTTCATGGATATGATGAACTGAGTATTCAAGGAATAATTGGATCATTTTGTGGTTGTCTTTATTGATGACATCCTCATCTATTCCAAAAGTCGTGAAGATCATGAGCAACACTTGAGGCTGATACTCCAAAATCTTCGTGAAAATAAGTTACATGCCAAGTCAAAGAAATACGAGTTTTGGCTTGAAGAAGTAGCATTTCTTGGGCACGTGGTATCAAAGTATGGAATATCAGTTGACCCAACATAGATTGAAGCAATACAAAGTTAGGAGCAACCCAAGTCCGTAACTGAAGTACGTAGCTTTCTGGGCTTAGCTAGTTATTATCGAAGATTTATGGAAGGATTTTCTCGAATTGCTACTCTAATAACTCAGCTAACTAGAAAAGATACAAAATTCAAATGGAGTGAGAAATGTGAGAAGAGTTTCCAGGAACTTAAGAGAAGACTTATTTCGGCACCTGTTTTGACAATACCATCAGGTTCGGAGGGATTTGACATCTACAACGATGCTTTAGGCAAAGGCTTAGGATGTACTCTCATGCAACATGGGAAATTCATAGCCTATGCCTCGCGACAACTCATAGAATATAAGAGGAGTTATCATACTCATGATCTAGAGTTGGCAGCAGTCATTTTCGCGTTAAAAATCTGGAGGCACTACCTATATGGGGAGAAAATAGAGATATATTCGGATCATAAAAGCCTCAAATATTTCTTCACCCAAAAAGAACTCAACATGCAGCAACAATGTTGGCTCGAGCTTTTGAAAGATTATGACCATACCATTCAATACCATATTGGAAAAGCGAACGTGGTAGCTGACGCGTTAAGTAGAAGATCATATGTGGGAACGAGTATGATTCTATCAACACAAAGGCCTATTTTATGTGATTTACAAAAGATGAAGATAGAGTTCAAGACTCCAGGGACCCATGCGATGATGTCAAGTATACGCATAAAATCGACTTTAATCAATAAGTTAAAGTTGCTCAAGCCACAGACCTGAAGTTGATGCGTATGAAGAAGAAAGTACAAGAAGGTGTTATTCCAGAAGCAAGAATTGATGAAGAATGAATACTTTGAGTCAACTTCAGACTTTGTGTTCCTAATGACTCTGATTTGAAGTACAAAATTATGATGGAGGCGTATAACACACCGTTTGCAATCCATCTTGGAAGTACCAAAATGTATCGTGATCTTCGACATACATTTTGGTGGAGCAATATGAAGAGAGAGATCGCGGAGTTTATCTCAAGATGTTTAACTTGTCAACCTGTTAAGGCAGAGCATCAAGTACCAAAAGGTCCATTACAACCACTTGAGATTCTAAGATGGAAGTGGGAGCACATTAACATGGATTTAGTTATGGGTCTTCCCAAGGTTTCTTAAGGTATAGATGCAATTTGGGTTATTATTGATAGGTTAACCAAGTCTGCTTATTTCTTGCCAATACGGAAGACTTATTCCCTTGAACGTCTTGCTCGTATGTATGTGAATGAAATTGTGAGGTTACATGGTATGCCAGTATCCATAGTTTCTGATAGAGACCCAAGATTCACTTCACAATTTTGGGTTAGCTTGCAAAAAGCTATGGGCACAGATTTACGATTCAGTTCGGCATACCATCCTCAAACAGACGGGCAATCAGAAAGGACTATTCAAACTCTTGAAGATCTATTGAGACTTTATGTTCTAGACTTCAAAGGGAGTTGGGATAAGTACTTACCATTGGTGGAATTCTCCTACAATAATAGTTATCAGACAAGTATAGGTGTGGCTCCATTCAAAGCATTGTATGGACGAAAGTGTTGCTCTCTAGTATGTTAGGATGAGGTGGGTGAAGCAACAATGTTGGAACCAGAGTTGGTATGTATGACTACAGAAAAGATCCAAATGATCTGATAACGTATACAAATAGCACAAGATCGGCAAAAGAGTTATTCAGATCTTCATTGAAAGGACGTGGAATTTAATATTGGGGATCATGTATTGTTACGTGTTGCTCCATAGAAGGGAGTTACAAGATTCGGGAAGAGAGAAAAGCTCAATCCACGTTTTGTTGTTCCATTTGATATTCTTGACCGATTAGGAAATGTGGCCTATAGACTCGCATTACCTCCAAGCATGTCTCGTGTTCATAATATTTTTCACATATTTGTGCTTCATAAATATGTGAAAGACCCAAACCACATTATTGAGTTAGAACCAGACGAGATAGCCGAAGATTTAATGTACGAGGAGGTACCTATCAAGATCTTAGATAGGAAGGAGTATGTACTACGCACAAAGGTTATACCACAAGTTAAAGTTTTGTGGAAGAACCATGCTATTGAAGAAATGACCTGGGAGTTGGAATCAAAAATGAAATAGAAGTATCCTCATCTTTTCAAAACACCAGGTAAGTACGTCAATTTTGATGACAAAATTTCATAAGGAATGGAGGTTGTAAGACTCAAACTTTTATGAATAAAATGGAACTTCCTCTATTTATTATTTTGAAATAGTAAGGGGTTGATTCCATTAATGTGGTTAGTTATGGGTAAAATGCACAAATATTTTTAAGCAAGTGGTTATAAAATATTCATTGTTATCGTGGAATATTCTTGTTGTCGGGGAATATTTGTACGATGGCGCAACCATTTATGGGCCCCATAATAGAAAACTGTCAGATGAAGAAAACGACAAGTATGAGTTTTTTTTTATAAATAACAGCGTAGTTGTTACCGTTAAAACTGTTGGAATACCCTGTGGTTAAAATACAGTAATATGCGGTGTTGTATAGTAGCACATGTATTGCACAATAATTCTAATTATTAATTCTTACGTAAGAAGTCACTACTTAATAATTGTTACAGTAATTACTGTTCAATATTTTATTTTATTGATTCAATAATTGCTACATTGATATTTTATATTATTGATTCAATAATTATCACTTTATAGTATTTTCCATTATCAGATTAATAATTCATATTATTTGAATAATATTATTAGATAGCATTATTGGTAATGTCTAAGAAAGTTTTGTCTAGGAAAGGGGTTTGGTCACCTAATTGCGCGCCAGTAAGGAGAAATCCTTATCGGAAAGCCCCCTCTTTCTTGGGAACGACCTAGTTGTCAATATTATGATTCTGTAATATTATTTGTCAATAATTAATTATTGATTTATATGATAAAGAAATATTTATTTTTTGTGGATATAAATGAAGGAATTAATGCTGAGGTGTTCTATCAGTATTTTATCGGAATGGAGGTGTTGAAAATCATTCGTATGTGAATTTCGGTCATTTTCCGTTTGGAATTTGGAAAAACTTTCTTCTACAAAGTTGTAGAGAATTAAATTTCTTATAGAATGGACATAAGATTTGAATTTTTTTGATAAAATGGCTATTTATTATGAATTATTGATGTTCCAGAATAATTGATTTTTGGAGTTATAAATATTTTTTTCAAAAAATGTTTTTAATATGGTGGGAGGACCCACTTGTGGAGTGCTGAGATTGTGATGTGGTGTGCTAAGAAAAATAATAATAAATTTAATAATATTTTATTAAATTTTTTGCTTTGGTGTTCTAAGCATTTTCCTATAAATAGGGTGCCAAGGTTAGAATTGGAAATCACACAAGACTGAAGTTTTCTCTCTCTATAATATCGAGCTTATTTTTGAGTATTTAGATATCTTGAGTGTTGCTGTACAGTGCAAGTTTCTTTGAGCATTATATCCGATATTCTAGCCAGAAGTATTATTCTTTTGAGGTAAGGGATGTTATTTTTTTTGTAAATGATATTATTTCTTTCAATATCATTATATCGAAATATTGGTATGAATTTTATTATGAAATTTTTACCTTTTCATGTCGAGGTTACTCTTCACGTATACAGTACTATTCACGTATATGGTACTATTCACGAGTACTATTCACGAAGTATGATTTTTCCTGTGAAATTTTTGCCTTTTCGTGTTAGGGTTACTATTTATGTATACGTCACTATTCACGTATACGACACTATTCATAGAAAAATTAAATTTTCTTTTCTTTGTCCAAGTTGTCTATTATGGTGACTATCTTTGATTGTATCCATGTTTTGATCTTCATTCTTGGATTTTGCTCAACAATTGATTATTATGGAGTGTTTTTGGAACTTGAATAAACTAAAGTATGAATTCTTTGTCCTTTTATCTCTCTGGATTCGTTTTCTTAAAAATATTTTTATCATCCTCAATCCTAAATGGTGATATAACTGAATATCTTTGTCCTGTAGTGCAAAGATGAATGATTGCCTGATGAATATCTTTGGCCATAGTGCAAAGATGGATATGTGTTGAGATGAACATGACCAACTGGTGATACGAATGAATATCTTTGGCCTGTAGTGCAAAGATGAATATTTGATTCAAGATGTATATTTATTGATGTTACAGGGATAAAATATTGATGATGGACTTTTAAATCATAGAAGATAGTAGACTTCATTCTCTACTTAACTCTTCTAATGAATTGTTATTTCTACTACGGATATTGATCTAAAACTTGTTGTCCATTATATTTTATCTGATTTATTGAATGCTAACGATCATTATCTTAGTCATAATATTCTTTACTGCGCTGGTTGAGCTCACCTTTTTCCTTTTTGTTCCATTTTTCTTCTCAGGAGGTAAGAATATAGCAGGAACTAGTCGGGGTGTGGAGTGATGGGTCAAGACAATTATTTTAGTAGACATCACTATTTTTTAAAATAGTGTATCAATAATTGTAATGAGGACTTATTTGAGTTTGGATATTGTCTAAAAGATAATTTTTGTATTTAAACTTACAGCATATGTGTTGTCGTATTTTGCACGATAATTGTAATAGTGAAGTTGTAGTTGTTTTCTATACCATGTATTTGGCGACTCATAATGGGTTGTGTGGATCTCTTTTGGGGGCGTCACAACTGTCTTTGTTCTTGTTAAAATTCTTTCTTGGTTTCCAAATGCTACTCTTCCTCATGAACTTCCTCAATCTTCTTTTGAGAAAAGCTAGATCTTCATAATCATCATCAAAGATAGCTTCAGTTGGGGCTTTAGATGTTGTTGCTTCAGTTTCCTTGAGAGTATCACCTCTTTCTTTCTTCTTTCCTTCTGAGATTATCTCTGCCTTTTGGTTGAGTTCAAGCTCGTAGGTAAGTAGATTATTGTAAAGCTTTTGTACCGTTATCTCATACAAGTTCTTCGACTCGCGAATAGTAGGTACATGAGAGAACATTTCATACTATTTGTGTCAAGAGACACTGCTTGTTCTCTCTGACTTCTTTAGTACCCTCATACATTAGCAGTAAGTAGGGGTGTTCATCGGTAAATTGTCATACTGAACCGATCCGTACCGAACCGATCCGGTTACCGAATCCACCTAAAACTAAGTACCATTACCGGTACCGATTGAACTGGTATACCGAACCGGTTAAGCGGTTTGATACCGTTTTATACCCACTTTTGTACATGCTATATTTAGAAAGCTTTGCACTTAGTAGTTATTTTATAAGAAAAATTTCCTTAAGACTTTTTTCAATTAACCAATATGGGACTTCTACTTTGGAACTTAGGAAGCTTTGCACTTAGTAGTCATTTATAAGGGAAATTTCCTTAAGACTTTTTCCAATTAACCAATGTGGGACTTCTACTTTGGAACTTAGGAAGCTTTGCACTTGGTAGTCATTTTATAAGAAAAATTAACTTATGACTTTTTTCTATTAACCAATGTGAGACTTGGAGACACCAAGACCTTCACTTGGTAGTCTTTTTATAAGGAAAATTTCCTTAAACTTTTATCATTTGATCAATATAAAATTTATAAGATGTTAGTCTTTCAATGGAAAGAAAAATATATAAAAATTTATTACTTTTTAGTTAAAGTTTTGTCAAATACGTTTGACCAAAACAAATCTTTTTATAATTTCTACAAAAATTTCTATTTCATAAACATAATAATTTAACAAAAATAAATAAAATGGTAATCCAAATTTAAAAATTATGTGTATGGATTTTCTTTATGTCTATAAATCGTTAGATTTACGCAAACAAGGAGGCACTAATATGTTGATTGCTCACTTGTGAGTTATGAAGTTGTTGTATATTACCCAAAAACATGAAAAACAAAATAAGAAAGAAATGAAAATGGTTGTTGTTGAGATATTAATCTACTATAGTCGTGTTCGATTGTGGTTTACTAATTAAATCAACTCCGAGATTGAATGAACAATTTTCCCAATTGCCTAGCTCGTTGATGAACTGGTAAATGGGTTCATTTGATTTGAGGATCTGATCAAATTACACGGCTCCAACGCTGGGCAATTTCTGGCATGAACGATTTTCTTTTGTAAAGTTGACAACTTGGGTTAATTAATGGTACATTTGTTTGATTTCAAAAAATGTTTGTGTATGTGTGTATATATGTGTATATTTGTAGCTATGACATTTCCTTTTTTTCATTTGTTCTCTCTTCTTTCTCTCTTTCAACTTGACAACTGATAAGGATTGATCCACCCTAAGAACATGTTGGGAAATTACCTGATAGACTCCACGGCATGCTTGCGCGAGGTGGTCATCGCCTGGATCGTTTCTAGCACAGTTGTTGGGTGAATTGCTTGCAACACCTTAACCCCTCGTCTATATTGAGAAGGTAATCTTGGTACAATTTCTTGCGTTCGAAAATTTGCGTTGAATGGACACCAACGACACCTTGACCCCTCACTTATATTAAAGCGGTAATCTCGGTACAATCAACGATTGATAAGGTAGAAGACGCCACACACAACTATGAATTGTTATATGATAAGTCAAATTGAATTTCAAAGAATTAACTAATAAATTACTTAAGAATTATTTAAAGAACCAAAAGTATAGAATAATCTCTCGCAAGTAAAATAAATCTGAATAATATTGAATAATAATAATGAATTACATCCATGAGTCTTTAAATAATAAGAATTGAAGCCCAAACAATCCTAAAAGGAATCAATAAGTGTTTTTGGAATCAAAATCTTAATCTAGCATCCTAGTTATAATAGAAAACTGATAAAATATAGTAAATATTGAAGTTTAGGAAACAAATCCACACTCAAAATCCATCAAAACACGTCTGCCTTGAAAAATGCGCCAGCTAAATCTAATGTACCCTGTTGGGGTCGGTATTTTTGGCATGTAAAGCCCGCTGGGGCGGGTGTTAGCAGAGTGGTCTACACCGGGGTGGCCTCCCAGTCTGCTGGGGCGGCTTTTGGCAGAGCGGTTGCCGTAAGGGCGGTTGTTACTTGGCTGAAAATCCCGCCGTAGCGGGCATGCTGGAACTCCGAACCCGAATTCTGTTCTAGCTTTGCCCTGGACCTATCGGTGATTACACAATCTTGAATCATGTTAATAAATTTGGGCATAGTCTCATCCTCTCTAGACAATGTACACATGTCATTCTCCTTCCACATTGCTTGTACTAATCCCATAAGACCTTCTTTGAACCGCTTAGCTCGTCCCCTTTGTGATGACCTGGGTATGGGTGTGATTTTAGAAATTCAGAGGATGGAATTTTTTATAAGGGAGGAAGAATGTGACAACCCGAAAAAAATTGAATTGTCCAAAATTTAAGTTTAAAGAATTAGTTATTAATAAAATAAATTTTTATTAATAATATTATGTGTTATGTGTTTATTAATCGTTATAGAACCTAGGATGATTATAAATCGGGAGGATTCTAACTACGAGCTAGACTGAACGAGTAAGAATTTTCAAGACGAAAAATAAAAAAAATTCGAGAACAAAATATTTATGGGGAAAAAGATGAAATAGGCACTATTCACCTGACAAAACCCTAAGGGTTAGGGTTTGAATAGCCTAAGCATGTCTGAGAGTTTGGTATGTCGAAATGACATTCTGTCGAAAGATTTGATGATAATATATCGTGAAAAGTTAAAGTAAGCCGATTAATGTTTTTTTTCAAAAAACATGCAGAAATCGGACGAAATAAAAATGACAAAAAGTATTGTTATGTACTTTTCATTCGTTTAACTACATTAGGGGAAAACGTGAAGGAAAATGCTTAATGTTGAAAAGTATTTTTTTAGTTTTTCAGAGATCCGAAGAATACATAAAAGTTAATCGGTAAAGGAAAGACGAAATATCCAAAAATATTTGGATTCCGAGAATCGCAGTTTTCGAACTGTCGGACGAATTTCGTAAGACGGAAGCATGAAGCTTCCGGGAGAAGCCTCCTGAATAGTAATGAGGTGTGAATAGCAATTTAGGGGTGAAATAACTATTTTTCCCCTAGCTTTGAAAATCTATAAAAGGAAGCTTAATTTCATTTGTTGGTGATTTTGAAAATCACTAACATTTGAGAAAGAGAGAGAGATAGAGAGTTCGAATGAGGAAGAAAAGGAAAAAGAGGAGGAAAAGATTGCTCGTGTGCAAACTTTGTCCGACGGAAGAAGATTAAAGGAGAAAGGTAATCCGAAACCTTGTCTCATAAAAATTTTCTTTAAGTTTTCTATGTTAGAAACTTAACTTAATGAGAATAGAAGTAAAAGATGTTAGGAATGATTTTCATATGGTTGAAATCATAAGAAAAGAAGAAATAAGAAATTAGAAGTTTATTTTATAAGTATAAGATTCGTAATGAATTTGAGCGATCCGAATGAATCATATGAACGATTCGGTGAAATAAGTAAGGAATGGTGTTTTATAACATCAAATTCTAAGAAAAAGTGAAATCGTAATCAAAATATCGATTAAAAAATGAAGAACACGAAGAACATTATTAATGGACAAATTTAAAACCATTATAGTATAATTGTTGTTGATGGACAAGTTTAAAACCATCGCGTATAAGTTAGATGCCTATTGCGTGGTTAGGAATGGTAGAAACGTTCATGAAGAATGGATTAAAACTTAGCTATAACGAAGTTATGGCAAAAATTTTGTAAAAGACGAACGAGAATTACAAAGTTAGTAAATAAACCCGAATGTATGGTATTTCATAAGAATGTAAGAGAACGTAGAAAATGTGAGTCGTGGACTCAAGAACGAACAAGTTCCGAGTTCGGATGACCAAATTATGGACGAATGAACGAAGAACGTTAATAACGTAAAAATGAACGAAGGATGAAGATTAAGCCAATCGAATGGCATGTTAATGGATTCAGAATGAAGTTCTATCCAAGGGGGATTGAAGTACATAAGATAAGGAAGAGAATGGATTTGGAACGACCTCGTTCTGAGTTATAACGAATAAGTTATAAGATCGGGAAGTAAGCGTCTCAAAACAATTTAACACTTTGAAAATTTTTCAAAGATTAGGGCTTAGCCAAATACCGCAATGCTTTATAAGATGAAATTTGGCGATTGCAGCGCTGCAAGGGGAGTTGATTAATGGAAACTCGCACCGTAGCGCGAGTAATAGAAAGGAGGGTGGCGCCATGATGCCAACCCGTGAAGTTCAAGATTTTATAGTTATACCAGAACGCTTGAGAAAGAGAAGGAATAGGCCAAGCAGATGCGCTTGCAAGCAAGAGCCAAACCTAGAGAAGAGCTTTTATGTAAGACCCCAACTTTTATGAATAAAGAATAATTTTCTCGAAATATATTTTTGAATATTATGGTGTGGATTGGATATAATATTATAGTTGTGGGTAATATTTACAAATTTTACAAAGTAAACAAGTGGTTATATAATATTCGATTGGTCGGGGAATATTCGTTTTAATAGGGAATATTTGTACAATGGCACAATCATTGGTGGACCCCACAATGAAAGTATTGTCGTAGTTAGAAAACGACAAAATTATCTTTTTATAAAAATAACGGCGGAAGTGTTACCGTTAAAACTGTTAAACTACCCAGTAGTAAAAGTACAGTAATACACGTGATTGCATAGTAGCACACGGTATTGGTTATTGATGCTTATGTGAGAAGTCACTCAGTTATAATCAATTATTGTTACAGTAATTGCTGCATCATATCTCTCATATTATTGATTCAATTATTGTCACAGTATCATCTGCATAATATGATATTTTATTAAATCAATAATTGAGACGATAAAGTTATTCATATTATTAAATTGCAATATTGACAATGTCTAGAAGTTCTGTCAAGGAGAGGTTTGGTCACCTAATTGTGCGCTAATAAGGAGAAATCCTTATCGAAAAGCCCCCTCTTTCCTGCGAACGACCTGGTTGTTAAATATTGTGAATTATAATATTAATGATGAATAAGTTCGTGTTGATTAAAGATGAATTGGATAGTTCCATTGTGTTGGAATTATTAGTGTTTGTGAAAATCGACATTTATTTCGATAATAATTGATGTTTGTGGGTTATATTGAAAAATTGGGTAATTAACCGGTTAAATGAGCAATTATTTATTATTAATTCACATGATTATAACTATATGTTCACATGTGTGTACTATTGATTCACATTCTTTTTCTATTAGGGGAGATGGTGCAAGATTGATAATACTTGCATGACTAAGTTAAAAATGGAGGTATAGTTGAAGGTACTATACTGTAATTCGTATTTTCACATGATTATAATTATTGATTCACATGATTGAACTATTGATTCACATTATTTACTATTAGGGGAGGTGGTGCAAGTTTGATAATACTTGCAGGACTAAATTAAAAATGAAGAAAAAGAGGAAGGTATTATACTGTAATATTTTGAGCCCCAAAACGTGCAATATTCAAAACTATATTTTCCTATAAATAGAAGCTCATTCTTCTTTCATTTCTCACCAATTCACTAAAGCTATAGAGCAATTATTATAGAGAGAAATTATAGAGAGAAAGAAGAAGAGAAGTATGCTACCTCACTATTCCAGTATCTAATCTTCTTCTAAGGTAAGGGGTATTATTCTTTCGTATTCATGAAGAGAGTTATTTTCTTTCAATACTCGTAAGGGTTGTTATTCCATTCTTTATTATTATGTTAGAATAATATGTCTATGCGAAGTACCGCATACATGGTGAAATTCTTCTGTTATTCCATTCTTTATTATTCGTTGGAATAACTCCGTCTGCATCGCGGTCTATCGCATGCCCGGTGAATTCTTCATTATTCCATTCTTTATTATTCTCATTAGAATAACTTTTATCTGCTTGATTTATCGCATGCCCGTGAATTCTGTTGTTATTCCTTTCTTTATTATTCCGTTGGAATATCCTATCTGTGCGGGTTACGCATGACCTGGTTCCATTCTTTATTATTCTGCTGGAATAACCTATCTGTGCGAATTGCGCACACTTGGTAAATTCTTCTATTATTTCATTCTTTATTATTCTGTTGGAATAACTTGTCTATGTGGATTACCGCATGCATGGTGAATGATCCTTCGTATTCATTCCTTATTAAATTGTGAAAATGATCTGTCTACGTGGATTACCGCATGGCGGGTAAAAATCCATTTACAGTTTCATATATTCTATTATACTCAGTTGGTTAAAGTGTTGGCTTTTATACTCCATGAAATTAGTGGAATATCCTTGATCTTTGCGCTTCATCCAGTATCTTTTCATGGAAATATTTTTCTGAGCATTCTTGAATTTTACTCCACCAAGAAGTATCATGTTGACAATTTGGACGTTATTGATTTCTGGATAAATTAAAATTATAAATCTTTAAAATTTATCCTTGAACTTGTTTTTATTGAATTATTATGTCATTGTCATCATCCTCATGCTTATATTGTGATGAAAGTCATCTTTGGCTTACGTGCATAGATGGACTTGGTATGATTATGACCAGGGATTATTCGGTATAATCATGATCGTAATGTGATGAATGATGTGGTAAAAGTCCTCATTGGCCTGTAGTTCAGTGATGGACAGTTGTTGGTGTGATTATGACCAGGGATTATTCGGTATAGTCATGACCATTGATGATTACATGAATATCCTTGGCGTAGTGTTGCGGGATGATTTGATTTTATTTATTGTCGAGTCTCAAATGATAAAGTTGATGAAAAACTTTTTAAATCATAGAAGATAGTAGATTTTATGCTCTACTTGACTCTTCTAATGGATTGCTTATTCCATTGCAGTTAAACTTGTTGTCTATTATATTCTATCAGTTTAACATTGTTGAAGGCTAATGATAATTTATTCTGCATTATCTTAGTCATAATATTTCTTATTGGGCTAGTTGAGCTCACCCTTTCTTTCACTATTCTCTTGAGGAAATGAGAACGTAGCCGGGACTAGTCGGGGAACGGAGTGACTGTCCAGATGATATCATTAGTAGTCCTCACTATTCTATTAAATAGTGTGATAATAAATGTAATGAGGACTCCATTGAGTGTGGATATTGTCTAGATGACAATATTCTTATTAAAACTCTTAGATTATGTTTTGTCGTATTTTACACGACTGTTGTATAATTAAGTTGTATTCAAATTTTGTACCATGTATTTGGCGACTCAAGATGGATGATGTATACCTATTTTGGGGCGCCACAGGTTGGTATCAAAGCTTAGGATATGATCCTGGTGAGATGTGAGACAAGAACTAGGAGGGAGAGAGAGAGAATTCCTTATTAGTATGACCTACCTAAGTTTATTTGGTATTTAATTGGTCATCGAGTATAGGGATAATATGTGATATGTTAATTAACCCTTGTTTTGTGGCGATGATTTGAAAAAGGCATCCAAAATGTTGAGATAAGCAATGAAGCACATGAGACCATTGAGTCAACCCAGCCAAGAGAGAGCAGTCGACAAGTCAATAACACCAGCGGTAATAGTCATCGAAGCGGTGATAACAAGTGTGGAGGGAATCAACATGCCAGAAATGGTAATCACTTTGGTGGTAATCATGGCCATGACAATAAGAGTGGACATTTCAAGAAAAGGAGATTGAACAATGATGGAAAGACATCAGCACCAGCACCTGTTGTTAAGGAAGGAGAACGACCGCCGGTCGTAAGTTACAAATGTGGAGGGGAAGGACACATCAGTCCAAACTGTGTGATGCAGTCTAAAGAGTGTTACAATTGTGGAAAAGAAGGTCACCTAGCCCGATTTTGACGTGCACCAAAGTCAAGTCCAGCTGGGATGGAGGCATCAAAGGGTGTCCTAGACAAGACAAAACCGGTAGTTCAAGGGAGAGCGTTTGTTGTAACCTCCCAAAAAGCGAGGAATCAGAATGAGGTGATCACGGGTAAGCTAATCATAAACTCTAGTGAAGTTTATACTTTATTTGATACCGGTTTTACCCATTCTTTCATTTCTCCTACTTGCGCTCAATGTTTAAATTTGACTCTAGAGAAATTAGACTTTGACTTATCTGTTGAAACTCCGTTGGGAGAAACCTTCATTACATCCACTGTTTATAAGTCTTGTTTGATTCAAATCGGTAACCACACGTTACCTGTCGATCTTATTTCCTTGAAAATACTTGCATTTGATGTGATTTTAGGGATTGATTGGTTAACTACTCATCATGCTAAAATCGATTGTTTTCGTCAGGTTCTTAGCTTTCATATTCCTAATCAACCTATTATGCGAATTCAAGCAACCAAACCACTAAAATCAATCACTGTCATATCAAGTCATAAAGCTATTCATTTATTGAAAAACAGATGTCAAGCTTTCTTAGCCCATGTCACGGATTTAAATAAAAATACATCAGATTTGAATGATATTTCTATTGTTAATAAATTTTCTGACGTATTCCATGAAGAACTTCCTGGCCTACCCCCAGAGCGTGAAATTGAATTTTCTATCGACCTTGAATCCGGTACAAAACCCATTTCCAAAGGCCCATATCGAATGGCTCCTATTGAACTTCTGGGGCTTAAATATGAATTAGTACCCTAAACTATAGGCCATATTCCACTTCGGTGATCCACCTTTCAATTTTGTCAATTAGGTGATTAAACTATCAATTTTTTTCAATTACAATAAATTAAACATGCCACGTCAGAAATTGCTGACGTGGCTAATTGTGTGGGGCTTTAAACAACTTATGTGGCAAAAAAACTATTTTTTATTCATAAAATAAACAAATCTAATGTTATATGGGGCAAAATGGTCATACAAAAAATTAACATTAACATAAAATATATCAATATCAGATTAAAAACCCTAGCTAACAACTGAAGATCGATCTGATAGCTAATAACCCTATCAGATCTCTCTCTCTCCCCTGTCTGAAATTTGAAGAAGAAATAAAGAGGAAAAAGAGAGTGAAGAAGTGGGTGAGTGAAGACGAAGAAGAAGAAAAAGAAAATTGGCTCATCAAATTCGTCGATCAAGACCAACAAAATTCTTTACCGGCTTTGGAGAATCAACAGCCTCTTCAGTTGCCGGTGCCGGTGCCAGAGTTGGTTACCGTGGCTAGCTGTACAAGGTTCGACGGTAATTTGGGGATTGACCCGGTTAATGGATCTGTTTTGAATTTATTATATGTTTAATCTATTAATTCATCTTCTTTCTCTGTTTTATCTATTAGTTCATCTTCCATCTGTTAATGGATCTGCTATACTATTGCTCTACTATGGTTGTTCCTTCTGGATTTGTTTCAAGTTTTCTTTTCAGGTTTTGGGTTATACGTTTATGGTGATTTGGTTTCTGGTTCTGGATTTGGTTTTAGGTTTCATGTTTTCTCTGTTTATGTTTCGATTGGGTTGCTGCTTCTCATATTTTTAGCTTTATTTGTTCTGATCTTATTTTGGATATGAGAATCCAGATCTCCATGGCTCGACTCGAGGATGAGTTTCGCAACATATTGATTGCTCACACTAGTCCGATCGAGACCGACTCGCTTCTCGTTCCAAGCTCATCGACTCACTTACCGGACAATGATTACACAGATCTACGATTTATAGAGAGAGAAAGAGGCGACTTTTGGAATCTGTGGGTAGCCGATGAATATTGGATTGCAGATATTGAGATCTTGATTCTTGATCTTCAATATTTGGCTATTGAAGATTTTTGATGATTTTAGATTTTGTTGTTTTATATTTTTTGTTATTTTTGATCTGAAATTGTATAGATTTTAGATAGTTTTGTTGTTTTTATTTAGTTTAAATGATTTATATAAATGATTTAACGAATTTGCCCTTAATGTATAATAAATATATAAATAAATATTAAAATATTTTTTTTTATTTACACATCAGCAGGTGATGGCTCCACTTCGAGGGCCACGTCATCAATTTTTGACGTGGCGACTCAATTTGTTGCAATTGAAAAAAATTGATAGTTCAATCACCTAATTGAAAAAATTGAAAGGTGGATCACCGAAGTAGAATATGGCCTATAGTTTAGGGTACTAATTCATATTTAAGCCAACTTCAGGAGTTAAAAACCCAACTACAGGAATTGTTAGACATCGGTTTCATTCGTCGTAGTACGTCTTCTTGGGGTGCTCCTGTTCTATTCGTGAAGAAGAAAGATGGAAGTATGTGACTTTGTATTTATTATCGGGAGTTGAATCGTGTCACCATCAAAATAGGTACCCGTTGCCTCGCATTGATGACCTATTTGACCAGTTGCAAGGAGCCAAATTCTTTTCAAAGATTGATCTTCATTCCGGATATCACCAGTTGAAGATTAAAACTGATGACATTCCAAAGACTGCTTTCAAAACTCGGTACGGGCATTATGAATTTCCTAGTCATGTCTTTTGGGTTGACTAATGCTCCTGCTACCTTCCTGGACATGATGAACCGAGTATTCAAGGAATATTTGGATAACTTTGTGGTCGTCTTTATTGATGACGTCCTCATATACTCCAAAACCTGTGAAGACCATGAGCAACACTTGAGGCTGATACTCCAAAAGCTTCGTGAAAACAAGCTATATGCCAAGTTGAAGAAATGTGAGTTCTGGCTTGAGGAAGTTGCATTCCTTGGGCACGTGATATCAAATCATGGAATATCTGTTGACCCGGCAAAGATTGAAGCAATTCAAAGCTGGGAGCAACCAAAGTCAGTGACCAAAGTACGTAGCTTTCTCGGCTTAGCTGGTTATTATCGGAGATTCGTGGAAGGATTTTCTCGAATCGCTACTCCATTAACTCAGCTGACTCGAAAAGATACAAAGTTTGGTTGGAGCGAGGAATGTGAGAAGAGTTTTCAAGAACTCAAGAGAAGACTCATTTCAAGACTGCTCGACAATACCATCCGCCTCGTAGGGATTTGTCATCTACATGATGCTTCGTGCAAAGGTTAGGATGTGTTCTCATGCAACATGGGAAAGTTATAGCTTATGCCTCACGACAACTCAAAGAATATGAGAGGAATTATCCTACTCATGATCTAGAGTTAGCATCAGTCATTTTTGCGCTTAAGATTTTGAGGCATTACCTGTATGGAGAGAAGGTGGAGATCTATATGGATCATAAAAGCCTCAAATATTTCTTCACTTAAAAAGAACTCAACATGCAACAACGACGATGGCTTGAGTTGTTGAAAGATTATGATCATACAATCCAATACCATCCTGGAAAAGTGAACGTAGTAGCTGACGTATTGAGTAGAAGATCATATGCGGGTACGAGTGCCAGGTACGTACCCTAATTTCGAGGATGAAATTTTATAAGAAAGGGAGGTTGTAAGACCCCAACTTTTATAAATAAAGAATAATTTTCTCGAAATATATTTTTGAATATTATGGTGTGGTTTTGATATAATGTTATAGTTTTGGGTAATATTTACAAATTTTGCAAAGTAAGCAAGTGGTTATATAATATTCGAGTGGTCGGGGAATATTCGTTTTAACAGGGAATATTCGTACAACGGTACAATCATTGGTGGACCCCACAACAGAAGTATTGTCGTAGTTAGAAAACGACAAAATTATCTTTTTATAAAAATAACGGCGGAAGTGTTACCGTTAAAACTGTTGAACTACCTGGTAGTAAAAGTACAGTAATACGCGTGGTTGCATAGTAGCACACGGTATTGGTTATTGATGCTTACGTGAGAAGTCACTCAGTTATACTCAATTATTGCTACATTAATTGCTGGATCATATCTCTCATATTATTGATTCAATTATTATCACAGTATCATCTGCATAGTATGATATATTATTAAATCAATAATTGAGAGGACAAAGTTATTCATATTATTAAATTACAATATTAACAATGTCTAGAAGTTCTGTTAAGGAGAGGTTTGGTCACCTAATTGTGCGCCAATAAGGAGAAATCCTTATCGGAAAGCCCCCTCTTTCCTGGGGATGACATGGTTGTTAAATATTATGAATTATAATATTAATGATGAATAAGTTCGTGTTGATTAAAGATGAATTAAATAGTTCCATTGTGTTGGAATTATTAGTATTAGTGAAAATCGACATTTATTTCGATAATAATTGATGTCTGGGGGTTATATTGACCAATCGGGTAATTAACCGGATAAATGAGCAATTAATTGCTATTAATTCACATGATTATAACTATTTGTTCACATGTGTGTACTATTGATTCACATTCTTGTACTATTAGGGGAGGTGGTGCAAGATTGATAATACTTGCATGACTAAGTTAAAAATGGAGGTATAGTTGAAGGTACTATACTGTAATTCGTATTTTCACATGATTATAACTATTGATTCACATGATTGAACTATTGATTCACATTATTTACTATTAGGGGAGGTGGTGCAAGTTTGATAATACTTGCAGGACTAAATTAAAAATGAAGAAAAAGAGGAATGTATTATACTGTAATATTTTGAGCCCCAAAACGTGCAATATTCAAAACTATATTTTCCTATAAATAGAAGCTCATTCTTCCTTCATTTCTCACCAATTCACTAAAGCTATAGAGCAATTATTATAGAGAGAAATTATAGAGAGAAAGAAGAAGAGAAGTATGCTATCTCACTATTCCAGTATCTAATCTTCTTCTAATGTAAGGGGTATTATTCTTTCGTATTCATGAAGAGAGTTATTTTCTTTCAATACTCGTAAGGGTTGTTATTCCATTCTTTATTATTATGTTAGAATAATATGTCTATGCGAAGTACCGCATACATGGTGAAATTCTTCTGTTATTCCATTCTTTATTATTCTGTTGGAATAACCTGTCTGTGCGGTTTATCGCATGCCTGGTGAATTCTTCTGTTATTCCATTCTTTATTATTCTGTTGGAATAACCTGTCTATGCGGTCTATCTCATGCCTGGTGAATTCTGTTGTTATTCCATTATTTATTATTCTATTGGAATATCTTATCTGTATGGATTACGCATAACCTGGTTCCATTCTTTATTATTCTGTTGGAATATCCTGTCTGTGTGGGTTACGCATGACCTAGTTCCGTTCTTTATTATTCTGTTGGAATAACCTATCTGTGTGGATTACGAACGCCTGGTGAATTCTTTTGTTATTCCATTCTTTATTATTCTGTTGGAATAACCTATCTATGTGGATTACCGCATGCATGGTGAAGATCATTCGTATTCATTCCTTATTAAATTGTGGAAATGATCTGTCAACGTGGATTACCGCATGGCGGGAAAAAATTCATTTACAGTTTCATATATTCTATTATACTCATTTGGTTAAAGTGTTGGCTTCTATATTCCATGAAATTAGTGGAATATCCTTGATATTTGCACTTCATCCAGTATCTTTTCATGGAAATATTCTTCCAAGCATTCTTGAATTTTACTCCACAAAGAAGTATCATGTTGACAATTTGGACGTTATTGATTTCTGGATAAATTAAAATTATAAATCTTTAAAATTTATCCTTGAACTTGTTTTATTAAATTATTATTTTATTGTCATCATCTCCATGCTTATATTGTGATGAAAGTCATCTTTGGCTTATGTGCATAGATGGACTTGGTATGATTATGACCAGGGATTATTCGGTATAATCATGACCGTAATGTGACGAATGATGTGGTAAAAGTCCTCATTGGGCTGTAGTTCATTGATGGACAGTTGTTGGTGTGATTATGACCAGGGATTTTTTGGTATAGTCATGACCATTGATGATTACATGAATATCCTTGGCCGTTATGTAGGGATGGTTCGATTTTATTTATTAAGCTGAGTCTCAGCGATAAAGTTGATGAAAAACTTTTTAAATCATAGAAGATAGTAGATTTTATGCTCTAATTGTCTCTTCTAATGGATTTCTTGTTCTGATGTAGTTAAACTTATTGTCTATTATA
Source organism: Panax ginseng (assembly GCA_020205605.1). Classification (NCBI taxonomy): domain Eukaryota; kingdom Viridiplantae; phylum Streptophyta; class Magnoliopsida; order Apiales; family Araliaceae; genus Panax; species Panax ginseng. Next base: position 49,901,933 of record CM035149.1, on the reverse strand, counting down.
TTCTATCAGTTTAACATTGTTGAAGGCTAATGATAATTTATTTTGCATTATCTTAGTCATAATATTTCTTACTGGGCTAGTTGAGCTCACCCTTTCTTTCACTGTTCTCTTCAGGAAATGAGAACGTGGCTGTGACTAGTCGTGGAACTGAGTGACTTACCCGATGATAGCATTAGTAGTCCTCACTATTTTGTTAAATAGTGTGACAATAAATGTAATGAGGACTCCATTGAGTGTGGATATTGTCTAGATGACAATATTCTTATTAAAACTCTTAGATTATGTTTTGTCGTATTTTACACGACTGTTGTATAATTAAGTTATATTTGAATTTTGTATCATGTTTTTGGTGACTCAAGATGGTTGATGTATACCTATTTTTGGGGCGTCACATTTTAATTGCTCAACTCTAGGGAAAAGTAAAATAAAAGATAAAGAACGTATAGTTAATCGAATGTAACACTTAAACAAGTGAATTAAACCTTTAGTAAAGGTTGAACGGAAAGATTAAACGAGATTAAAAGATAAAGAATGTAAATGCAGGTTACGAAACCGATATCCGGGGACCGTAGTCGCGATAAACGAACATGGGGGATTGCTATGGTTCTAATTCCTTAGACGTTGAGTGAAGAGGGTAATGAATAACACTTCAATGTTATGTTGTGGTAATGAGAGATAAGTGTAAAGCGTATAGATGCTATGAATGCAATACTGTTATGATGAACAATCGGTCTTAGCATACAGCGAATCGTATGGCTTCGATATTAAGAAAGAGTAATGAATATGGGGTTCATGTAATGGATTTTGAAAGTATTAAGTAAGATATGAATTATCAAGAACGCTGTAATAAACGGTAATAAGATTAATGAATGCCGAATGTGAGCCGGATAAAGAATGAATCCTGAGGTATGACATTTAGTTGTCAGAAAGCCATAAGGAATAAGAAAGTGACTTAACGAACATTATAGTTTAATGGTTTGGATAAGTTAAGATAAGTTTAGGCTGTGGTATAATCGTAACCTTTGATGGTTGACATATGGGAGCTGGGCTAAACATTTCTAACTCATTGTGATGACAGTGTAGATGAGACGAGAACTTGTTTGTTGGTTATTTGTTGGAATCCACTCAGAGTACCATATGGACTACTAGCAGAGACACGATGTGTGCTGAGTCCTAGAAGAGTATAAGAAGAAGATAAGAATGCAAATCATCAAACATGATGAACGTATGAGTAAGACATCTCCGTATGTCATGAAGCCGTAAAGCAGTAAAGGAAGTTATTGCGTAAACTTAGGTTGAAAGAACGCGAACCCTAAGAAGTAAAGTTAAGTAAACCAATGTGTAAGTCAAGTATATGACTAATTGGTGTATGAGTTATTTCCTTATGTGTTTTATAGGGATGGAATGAGCAGTTCAGCGTAAGCTGTAGCTATGCGTAAGGCAAGTTTCCTAACTTCATTCATATTCTAAATGAATGTTAGTTTGTTAAACTTCTCATATGTTGAACTTGAGAAGTTCAGTCTATGTGCGAATGTGCAATATTTGTACAAGGTGGTAGAACGTATGAGGCCTTGTGCCATAATTTGAACACTTCGGTGTTTCTATGAGATGAATTGTTCTGTGATTGAACTGTTCAATATGAGAATGTTCTGTTTATACATGATCCGTTATTATTAAGTTTGTGCTAATGATTCTAGCCAGACAGACTGTATATGAAAGAGGTAGAAGGATGAAAGTATTTCAAAGTGAATGTGACTAATGTTTTAAAATGATAGGAATTAGAGTTTATTCCTATTATTCAAGCTGCTTCATAACCTTTGTTCAGTTATCAAAGTTCTAAAGGAATGTTTGAATTCTTGAAGTTATTTGTTCAACTGATATGACCTACTGGGCAATTGAATGCTCACACTTGCTTTAAATAAAAAACATTTTCAGCGTACGTGTAAAAGAACCTAAGGATCCCGTAAAGATCCAGCTGATCGGTATCCAGAAGAAGTGTCATTCATTAGATGAATGAGTGTGAAGATCAAGCGAAGACTTGTAATGTAGAATGATAAAATTAAACTATAGACTAGTTTAATGAATTGTTATGTATCCTTGATGGTGGATGAAAGTCACTCTTGTAATATAAAAAGAATAATGTAATTATCATTATTTGTAATGAACAAGGTTATAAGGTATTAGAACCTGGGAATTGAGAATGTATGTTGTTATATTTCACTATATAATGATGTATGTTTGGATGAATGATGAACTTGTAACGCCGCGATATCCAGTCTATCTGCTATGACTTGTTGGGCAATTGAATGCTCACACTTGCTTTAAACGAAAAACATTTTCAGCGTACGAGTAGAAGAACCTAAGGATCCCGTAAAGATCAAGTTGATCGGTATCCAGAAGAAGTGCCATTCATTAGATGAATGAGTGTGAAGATCAAGCGAAGACTTGTAATGTAGAATGATAAAATTAAACTATAGACTAGTTTAATGAATTGTTATGTAGCCTTGGTGGCGGATGAAAGTCACTCTTGTAAGATGAAAAGAATAATGTAATTATCATTATTTGTAATGAACAAGGTTATAAGGTATTAGAAATTGGGAATGTAGAATGTATGTTGTTATATTTCACTATATAATGATGTATGTTTAGATGAATGATGTACTCGTGACGCACGGAATCCGGGTGTGAAGATAGACAAGATTTCCGGGCATTACAAGTTAGTATCAGAGCTGATAGGTTATAAACTTTAGGTATGAGTACCTAAGGCTATAATCTTAGAGAAAAGGATTAGAAAATCTTTGAGTTCAACTATAAAGGAAAAAGATCACCACATGATCATAGTGAATCGTAATAACAAATGATCTGTTAAACGATGAATGATTTATAGCTAATGCTATAAATAAATGGTACTACGAAGTAGTACGGGAAGAAGAACTCAGGTTAAGTTGTGAAGGATAACATAAGAATTAAAGAAAATTTGTATTAAGTAAAGAGAAAGTTAGAAGTTGTAAGATTTCAATTGAGAACTCATGTGATAGTGGAGTGGTACGAACCTTTGAATGGGAAAGGGTTTGTGACTCCTTAGCTTATTACAGTGATAATCATTAGAATTAGTCGTGCTATCAGTATGTATATGATGAGAAGGTAAATCTTTTCTCATGTATATGCTTGATAGGCAGAGAATGATAAGTTAGGTGTGAGTTCTTGAAACTCATACTTATGAAAAGTTTGTGACTCATAGTTATATGCTATGTTTCTGAGCCCTAAGCATATGGATAGTCCTTGATTTCTTCTTGTATTACATATTGCGAAGATAAGTTCTTAAACACATATGGTTGTAGAAAGTTCCTAAACACATAAAGTGTGGTGAGTTGATGGACTATACTAAGGTATAGGAATGTTTAGACTGAAAACAAGTTATTTTCAGTATGCTTAGAATTGAAGGTGCTAGAGAAGATTATGTATTGTCACAAGTAAGACAATGAAGAAAGATAGAGGATATTCCAAGTCATCTAGCTATGCTAGATTTCGAAGTTTATTGAAATCGTGTTTATGTGTGCGCATTTTGAAAATGAAAGAATTGGTTCAACTTTTGAAACCAATGGATTTTAAAAGAACTATTCTTGGTATGTCTATGCTAATTATTTCTGCTAGACAGAAATTGATTTGAAATATTAAAATGATTTTTGTATCATCAGTGCATTTGATGCAAAGATAGTAAAAGGATGGAGTTATTAATGCAATTGAACCTAGTGTTGGGTGTGATCTTAGGATCAACAACCCACTATGGTATGATGTATAATGACGAAGTCATAAACCGACGAAGTCCTCAACGTCTTCGTGAAAAGTACTTGTATATCATGGACGCCATAAAACGTTTTGATGTATTGCGAAAGGAATTTAAAGGGTAGTCGATGTCAATTGATTTGACTAGACGAATGCTTCAAGTTGATATCCAATTTATTGGTATGGTCTAAGCTATTTGATTTGGCTAGAAAAATTGTATGTCATGTTTAAAAGAAAATCGAGTTTTCTTTGAAGAAGTTGTGTCAAACCAAATTGTTTTGGTGCAGAATCTAATGATTAAGTCTGAGGTGAACACACCTCGAAAATGGGGTTATACAATGGGTTGATTTCCTACGTATGAAAGAGGTAGTTTACCTTCTGGGTGATTGTAAACTTACCATGAAAGAATGGTTACGGCGTCATGCTGTTAAACCTAGTAAGAGTTCATGGTCAATTTGACCCCTCAACAAAAGTATGAAATATTTTAAAGGAATTCTTATATTCCTCATTGTTCATTCTACCTTCATAATTCTTGATAAGTTATGAAGGTGAGGGAATATTTGAAAGATAAGAACTTTGTGACGCCCCCAAATCCGGGTATCTTGCAACCCGACAGATGGTGCTACACGGTACTCATAACTGTACATTCATTCTATTGAAATGACATCAAAATGTGTGTATCAACGACATTCTTATTACATTAATAATATTACATCTCGTTCCCAGGTTCTATAACCATTACATTCTTCGTTCATCATATTATAATATATATATATAACTTACTAGTTTATTACAGGGTAAAATAATTGTTCAGCTTGGTCTTGCCTCTATCCTTGTCAGATCCCTCGGTTCGTTCGGTCCTAGCTACATTCATATGGTTCAAGCTCAGCAAGTACACCAATTTCTTTTAAACAACATGCTTGAAACATATGAATCGTATATCTTCAATAACTGGATAATAGTTACGAAGTACTATCAATAATTCAAAATAGCACTTCTTTTCCTTCAAAACGTTTTACAATAACAATATTTAGTAAAACATCAATTCTGGCTCAAGACCATGAGCGTTTCATAATTTCTTTGAAAAGGACAACCCGGCAATGAAGTCCAGTAAGTCCGGCATATCTTTACGAGCACACTACGGGTGATCAAATTTATAGTACTCTATGTTGATCAACACTATATCTTGTTAAACGTATGTACGTTTAAGTTTTGGCAACCTCACGTGCCCATTGAATAATCGATGAAAAATACATTTGTTTATTCATACATAGGCTTACCTTGAATCCGTACCAAAAAATTGGCATAAGATAGCGTTATCAATTCTATATTGAAAGACTTGTAAATAAATCAATCAACTCTTTAAGATTAGTTTAGCCGAGGTAAAACTGGCATCGACCCTTTAGTAAAATAGTTCATGTATCTCATAGCATGAATCACAGAAAACCTGGCTAACACGAAGGTTAGACAAGCGTTTAAGAAAAACTTGCCTTCAGCGTCTGCTACAGTAAAATAACTTTTCCTTTCAATCTTTACGGTCTCTACAATACATAACCACATAACATACCACATTAGGTCATGAATGAACATACATGGTTCTAATGAATCTTACCCTTCTTCTCAATCTAATCATGTATTAGATTTATTATTATTGGTTCTGGCTTGCCATTATCTTTTACATCATTCTTACCAACTTCTTTCTCTTCTATGTCTTACGTAGATTTACTTCATTAATAGAGCTCGTTTCGAGTTAATCATCCTTCCTCACGTCTTACTAACATCCTTACATTAATCGAAACTCGATCGTCGTTAGTTAAGTACACTTTATTGCATACCGTTTATGTTCACGTATTACTTAACAACTTTTAGTTGTAACTCTTAAAGTTATAGGCCTTATCATTATTGAATATGGTTCACGTTCTTTATACTTTACATTCGTCGTTTAATTACTCATTAAATAACATTAAATTCCTAAAGTCATTACTATAACAGTGATTTAGGAAAGGTCTTATCATGTTCATTAAGTAATTACATGACCCATACTTGTATTGCAAACCATTGGATTCATAATCAACTTGGTCAACAAATTTCTATAGCCGGCTTAGCACATTACGTTGTTCTCATTACGTTCATCTTCAATTTATTATTAATCTTTAATCATAAATACATTAAGTGTCTAACAATTCTTTAACAATGTTATATTTACACCTTAGTTTATTACTGATGAGTTATCTTTCATTCTATACTTGTAAACATTCTTGTCTTTGAAACTTAGGATCTGGCGTATGGCACACACATAGCTCTCTCTTCTCACGTCATGCCATGAAGTTTTCGATGAGGGCAATGACATCGTGCTCGCAAGGCCACAAATACCATCATTTGGCCTTGGGTTGGCCATGCATGGCCAACTCGCGTCTTAGAAAAATTTTACAGACTTCCAACTTTGCAAAATTCCCGAACGCATAACTTCTTCGTTATAAGTCTGAATTGGCTCGTTCAAAAGCCTACAGTTCACAAATTACATATTCTACGCGTTCATGCAAGAATTTTATCTATTTGACTTCGTTTACTAAAAATTTTCCTATTAGTCCATTTTTAACGAAAACGGTAAACGTTCGTGAACGTTCAACGCTCGTTTCTTCATTCTAAGTCGGAATTCGATCATTCTCGAGTTCGTAACTCTATAATGCCAAATATGACTTGCCTCCATTGAAAACTAATGTTTCCAAGCTCAATATTAAAATTCGACTTCCATTTCGAGAATTTCACGAATTCGACGATTATCGTCCAAACTCGTGAATTTCGCCTTAACTTCAGTTCTTAAGATTTGTTCTTCGCTTCAAATGGATTCAATCCATCATATTAATATCTTTGACATACATACTTCATTAACTTATTGACATTATAAGTTATTACTTGTTCTTCACTAATCTATAACTTGTAAAAGTATGAACTACTTATGAATTCACTTTGCATAACTTATCATAGCTTAAATCTTTTAACCATCATCCTTACTTCTTATTATCATACAACCTTATTATTTCAATCATAAAACACGTTCCTATAAGTTCTTCCTTGTTTCATAACTTATATGATTATGAATAGCTTATTCATGACTTATACGGCTTATTAAGACTTAAGCTCTTTGATTACTCATTCCTATCATTCCTTAGCATACATGTTCTACCACTACCCATCTCCCTACCAATGGAAGAGAAAGAGATTCATGGTTTAAATTCTTACCCTTGAATATCACTTGACTAAGCTTTAATCTTCTTCTTGCTTCTTGAAAATCTCATAATGGAAGTTTGACTTATAAGTGTTTATTCTCTCTAACCAATAAGTTTCTTTATAAGAGAAGTTGTTAGATGAAATTTTAAAAAGCAACAAATGAAATCTTAAGCTTGGTATTTATAGGAGTTGCTAGGTTAGGGTATAATGGTCATAATGCCACTCCACCTCCTTAATCACCTCCTTACTATTCATTACCTAGACATTAAATTAACTTGGCCTCTGTAACGCCCCAGAAAATCGAACCTTTGTAAATACTTTTAATAATGAATAAAATAATATTATTTATTACTATTATGTATTCGTAAGATGATTGTCATTCTATAACCTAGAAACCTCGAAACATCGTAGTATTTTAACTACGTGAGAGAATTAAAGTGTTTGAATTTCTAAGACGAAAATAAAAGCTTTCCGAGAAATTTTTCTGAAAAACACTATTCATCGATTTCTGCTCGGGAATTATTTTTGAACTTCTGAGAAATACGTAACGTTATAATATCAAGGTGATATGGATTATGTAATAATAATCTAAGTATGGAAAACGTAATATTTCGAATGCGGACTTAATTTGAGAACGTTAGGTTTATTAAGCGTTAAGGGAAGAAAGTTGTGATCGTATAATGTGTATTCATTATATGATGGTAATAAATGTAAGTATAATACAATGTATTGTACTATTATGTATGAAGAATGAGATAATGTATATTACGAATTAATATACGAACTAGCATACGAGAATTATACGTGGTGTATATATGTTAAGTTGTTAAATCTAAGGTAATGGACTTGTAGGATTATTAGCCTAATAAGAGAAGTCCAATAGAATGTGATAATCAAGCCCAAGTGTTTGATAAGTCATAAGTCCAAACTATGGTAACACAAGTCCAACAAAGAAAGTAGTTAGATTAATTAACAAAGCCCAATGAGAAGCTATGATCCATGGGGCAAACTGTGATAACCCGGGATTTCGAATAATCAAAATTTTACTTAATAATTTTTTTTTATATATCGACAAAGATGATTATTAATAGCGTCTCGAGAATTGGTGAGACGAAGTCTCTAGAATTAGTCAATTTGTGTATTGACCGAGAAAATAGAGTAAAGTTGAGCTTAATGACTTTTAGAAACCCTAACCCTAAAATTCTTGGATAGGGATTCGATAGAAAATACAATTAAAATAGTTGTATTAATAATTGTGTGTTTGTTCAGTATGACCTTAATGATCAAAAATTAATTGGATAAGGTTTAATTTTATTAAAACCCTAATAAGGGATTAGAAACCCTAATCTCAGCCAGAAAAAAACCCCTAATGTGTTGTAGAAAACCCTAATTTCAAAAATCTAGATTTGTAAATCTTAAATTAGAAACCCTAATTCTAATTGGTAGACCTAATGGATTAATTAAACATAAATATGATTAGAAATCACTAATTATATTTTTGTAATTTAAATTTCTATTTTAGAAACCCTAATTTTATTTTAGAAAATTATTTTTCTAATTAAACCCTAAATTTGAAAATTGTGGGAGCTAGAAATTTTAAAACCTAAAGGGTTCAATTTCTAAACCCTAATCCAAGTTCCAAACCCTAAGGATTTGTACAAATTCCATGTTTGCCATTAGAATAAATTTGCTAATGTCAAAAATGCCCTTTATGGATATTTTATTAGATTACTTGTATATTTTTCCAAATCATGAGTTGGTGAACAACTTTGTTGACCTTGTGAGCACAAATCATCTGTCCCCAGCCAAAAATGCCAGCCATACATGTATCTAAGTGATTATATATGGATTCAAGAGAGAGAAAATCACAAAATTTGGTCATTTATCCAACCTAGCTCTCACCAACTCTTATATCTCTTTCAACCTCCGAAAATTTCTAAGTATTCAAATTCCTAACTCAAATTTCTAGATCAATCATAAATAGATTGGAGAGCCAAGAATCAAAATCAAAGTTCAAAAGAGGTATAAACCCTAATTTTGAAATCCTTCAATTCCTTGTTAAATGTTGTAATTGATTGTTCAAAGATGTGTAATAAGGTGTCAATTGATGTTCGGGTTGTTAAATCCATGACCCATAACATCAAAGTTCACGAATTTAGAGTTTTCAAAATCTGAAATTCAAAAACTGTGTTTTTTCACCAAATGTCAGATCTTATTACTCCGTGTGTGTTAAGTGTTTTTGATGTTTAAAACTTGTAACATGTAGCCTGATGTGTGTTCTTTAAGTTGCAAAAAGAATCAGACCCAGATCTATTATAGATCAAAAGTTATGACAATTGGCTTTGGTTGACCAAATCATCAAGAACACGAACCCGTAAATTTTGAGCCTAACTTCCGTGTTCAAGTTTGACCGGATATATCTAGCTCTGTTTTGATGTTTTAGTGTTATTATGCTTTATAGTTGTAGTACTACATATTGTCTACAAACCGAGTTGATAGATCACGTAAATCATGGCCGTAACATAGATTAATTTAAGTTCGAAAGTGACCACTCGAATCTGCTTTTGGCCCGTAAACCGTCTCGACAAAGAACTTTGGAGGCTTTAATCTTCTTGTTGTGATGTTGTTTAACCAAAGTGTTGGTTGAATGTTGTAGTGTGACATATTTTCTACATGCTCAAAGTTTTAGATAGCATAGAACATGCTCAGATTGAGAGATAAAGCTAGTCAAACTAGACACCTCGCAGCTACCGAAAAATTCTGGGTTTGGCTCAAGAACACCTATAGCGACAGAAAGTGTCACTATAGGCTTTTAGCGACGGATTATTTATTTTATTTTCCTAATATTCCTAAATTAATAAAAATTAGAAATAAATTCTAAAATTACCAAAATGGTTTTAAAAATTATTTTAAATTATGAAAAATAATTTCTAATTAATTGAATATTTTTCTTTAATATTTATAATTATTTAAATATTAAAGGTATTTAATTTATTTAATTAGTGTATTAAATAAATTAGAGAAAAATGATTTAATATTAAAAAAAATCATTTTAAATAAGAAAAATGTATTTAAAAATATTTTGAGTTATAAAATGTAACTTTTGATATTTTTGGAAAATTTTCATTAATAATTTAATATTAATGATATTAGATTTATTTGATTTTAAATTAAATAAATAAGATAAAATGATTTAAATGATTTAAAAATCATTTTAATTGAGAATAAAGTGTTAGAAAATATTTTAAATTATAAAATATAATTTTCAATATTTTTGGAGAATTTTCATTAATAAATTAATATTAATGATATTTGATTTATTTAATTATGATATTAAATAAATAAATTAAAAATGATTTTATTGATTTAAAAATCATTTAAAAATGAGAAAAATGGTTTAAAAATATTTTACGTTATAATTAATGACTTTTAATATTTAGATGATAATTTCATTAATATTTATATATTAATGGTGGTGATTTAAAAATGATTTTAATTACTTTAAAAATCATTTAAGTGGAATATTGTTGATTTAAAAATATTTTAAGTTATTGATAATAACTTTAATATTTTGACAAATATGTTATTAATATTTTAATATTATTAAATATTAATAATGATAAGATTATTTGATAATTAAATCATTTAAAAATGATTCCGATGTTTGAAAAATTATTATAAATTATAATAATTGCTTGATAATTATTAAAAGCTTCCGAAAAATATTATAATTGATAATTGACTTATCTAAATTAATATTGAAGCTTAGAGACCAAGTTTAATGGACAATCAATGTGTTAATTGTTTGATAGGGTGACCGTAACAATTTAGAATGGACCAAGTCCAACTGCATCGATATAGTTAGACTTGTTATGTGTTTATATAGGTTATAAACACTGATGTGGCTATGTGGTAATGTGCCTAGGAGAAGTTTGACTATGAACTACAGTGTTACGTGTTATGAATAATTGTGCTAATTGTAAGACCGATATTATTGGTTATAGGTCTTTCAAAGCGTATAAGTATTTTGTGTAGTCAGTAATCGCCAAGAGGCAAGTTTCCTAACTCAACCTTGAGTTAAATTTATTCAATTATTATAGTGGTTAATTATTGCTAATTACACCACATCCGTGGAATTTATTGTTGATTATTCGCAGTTAGTGCATGCTTAATAATTCAAATTGAATTATTGATTCGTAAATATATATTTGTAGAATAACCGTTGTTGGATATTCATATCTCAGAGAAGTTAGAATTGACAATACGTGATAATTCCTCGCTTATTGTCAAATTATACTTTGAAAATGTCTTAGCTAATTATTCGCTGATTTAATATTAGTTAGAACTTGATAAGTTCGAGAAGAGAATTCAATTATTATTGATAGATCGATGCCAATTATTTCGCTAAGATCGAGAAGTAAATAGAATTTGAAATCACAAAGATTTCGTTGTTAAATCAAAATCTTGATTCTAGATCGAGAAGAACAACCTTTTATAAAAAGGAATATCATTAAATCGTATATTCGATCATTATACGCGACTTAAGTATTATGCATAATATAGGGTATAATAAGTCGATCACTTGTTATACTTGCAGAGGGTATGATTTAATCTTTACTATTATCTCGATACACTGGGTATATCAAAGTATAACTTTGATAGTTACTCGAGAAGAGAAAGTTCAAGATCCAATGGATCGCTTTCAAGATAAATCGGAAAAATATTCCACTTTGATATTTCGTAGAATGGATTTTTGATTATTCATTAGAATATCGTAGAAACTTTGAAAGCGTTGTAATCTTTCATTATTGAATTATTATGTTGTATAGAATACTGAGAAGACTTGTTATTGAATAACGATTTGTTCAAATTACTTCAAAGTTCCCTAACTTTGGTTTCATTCTATCAAAATAGATAGTCTGGTGATTTGAATACTTATACATTTATTGTATGTATTAACTTGCGGGGCAAATTTGTTGCTCACCCTTTCTAAATAAAACATTTCAGCTAGGAACGAAGTTGCAGGAGGTGCTGCAAAGGACAAGGGAAAAGGCGTTGTAATAACCTAGTTATGATTAACATATTTATGATGTTGTATTGTAAACCCTTTTTGTATAACTAAAGGGTATGTTTGTAAAGTTAAGGTTAGAAAACCTGGGTGATGTATTATAAAACTCTAATAAAAACTTATGTAAGATACTATCTATATATATTATGGGTAGTTACATGTTATTTATATTGTGGATCGTGAACACCAAACTCGGGGGTCAGGTAACCCGAATTTAGGGGCGTCACACAAACCAAGGGTGAAATGGGTAGACTTGATGGGCAAACATTTTGTTTGGTGTCCAAGTGTTGTGATGAGAAAGAAAGGGAAGTGGCTAGCAAGTTAACTTAGTTGTAGGGTAATGAATAGTAAGGAGGTGGAATGAGGAGGTGAATTAAAGGAGGTGGGATGTTTAAAAATCCATAATGCCCTATCTTTGGAATGCCTATAAATACAAGTCTCATTTCATAATTATTGGTTATTTCATTTCATCCAACTCCTCTCTAGATAAGCAACTTATTTGGTAGAGAAAATAAGCCACTTAAGCACTTATAAGCCACTTCAACTTTTGCTAGATTTTCCAAAGTGAATTGAAGTCATAGTCTTCAAGGGTAAGACTCATACTTTTTATCTTTATCTCTTCTATGATAGGATTGATAGAGAAGGGGGATTGGTTGTTAAGAACATGTTATAAGTTATTAAGGAATAAACTTAAGCCGAATAAGTTGAATAAGCAACTTGAACTCTAATAAGTTGTTGGAATCTTGAAGAACTTGTCATATGTTTGTCATATGATGTTAGTATGTTGATTATAGCATGAGAACATTGATTAATGAACTTAAGTTCATAGTAAATTATAAGCATGAGAATTAGTAGTTCATAAGTTAAATAAGTAATTGACTTATGAGAATAAGTCAAAACCTACTTTGATTATAAGTTGGTGTAATAAGTAACTTGTGATGATCATATGTTGGTTGAAATTCATTTAGAATCATTAAGAATGTAGCTTTGTCAGAATTCACACGATTGGACAATTATCGTCGAATTCGTGAAATTCTCGGAATGAAAGTCGTATTTTGTGTTTGAAGTCAGAAACGTTGGTTTTCAATGGAGACAAGTCATATTTGGCATTATAGAGTTGCGAACAAGAAAATGACCGAATTCTGACTTAGAACGAAGAAACGAGCGTTGAACGTTCACGGACGTTTATCATTGTCGTTAAAAATGAACTAATAGGTGAAATTTTTGCAAACGAAGTCAAATAGATAAAATTCTTGCATAAACGCATAGAGTATGTAATTTTTGAACCTAGGCTTTTGAACGGACCAATTCGGACTTAGAACGAAGAAGTTATGCGTCCGGGAGTTTCATGAAATTTTCAAAAATTTGCAAACTATCTGAGGTACAAAGTGCGCGCCGCGGCGCGACTCATAGCCTTAAAGCCCGCGCTGCGAGGCTAAAACCGTGCATACTTCTAACTCGCATCGCCACAAGTGAGATCAGAGAGTTAAGTGGCGCCATGTGCCCTCGATCCCTAGAGTTTTGATGGACAAGAATATTTACAAGTATAGAATGAAAGAGGACTCATTGGTAATGAACTAAGGTGTTAATATAACATTGTTAAGGCATTATTAGACATGTAATGTATGATGATTAAAAGTTAATAATCAATCAAAGATGAATGGAATGTGAATGACGTAATGAAAGCCGAAAACCCATAATAGTAGATCTAAGTCAGGATTTATATTGAGATGAAGGGTAAGATATAATAGCATACATACTTAATTATATATGACCTAATGTAGTATGTTATATGATCATGTATTGTAGAAATGTAGAGACTTAAAGTGTACGTGTGTTAATCAATAAGCAGACGCTGAAGGCAAGTATTCTAACCCTTGTTCCAGTTCAGTCTGGACAAGTTTTGTAATTCATGTATTCTTTCACATGAAGTCTTGAATGTTGAAGTCTAAAGCCAACTCTTTCAGCTAGACTTATATTATGATTCTATCAAGCATGAGTTATGTTTACCGAGTTATATTGGTATGGTTTTCAATCCAAGACCAAGTATGCTAAAATGTTTTTGTCGTTTAACGACAAGCACGTGAGGTTGCCACAACTTAAACGTATACACGTTTAATGAATGTAGTGTTGATCAACATAGAGTACTATGGGCTGATCACCCAGAAGTGCTCGTAAGCTATGCCGGACTTACGGACTTAGTTCCGAGTTATCCTTTTCAAAAGAAATTATGAACTGCTCATAGTCTTGAGCCTTAGATGATATTCTGCTGAATATTGTTGTTGGAAAACATTTTGAATGAAAAGAAGTGCTATTTTGAATTATCAATAGTACTTCATAACTATTGTTCAGTTATTGAAGATATATATGAGTTCTATGTTTCAAGCATGTTGTTTATTAGAATTGTAGTACTTGTTGAGCTAGTCATGCTCACTCTTGCTTGAACCATATGAACACAGCCAAGATCGAGCGGACCGAAGGCTCGGGCAAGGACAAGGGCAAGGCGAAGACGAACCCTTAGATTACTTATGTAATAGTATAGGTGAACGATTGTAATATATTTGATATTATGACAAGAACAAACGAATGGGTTACAAAGAACCTGGGAAATGTAATATTATTTTGGATATATAGAAGTTATATTAGTCCTTTTGAGACTATTCAATTGAATGAATGAATGAATGGTAGTACCGTGCACCATCTATCGAGTTGGAAGAGACCCGGATTTGGGGGCGTCACAGGTTGGTATCAAAGCATTAGGTTATAAAACTTAAGGGGGGATTAAAAACCTTAAGTCATAACCTTAAGAGAGTTCAAAGAAGTACAAGAAGAAAATAACCTTATAAAAATGCATTATGATTATGTTATGTTTTTTTATTATTCTATTGACATGTACTAATCAACTTAATTATTTTGTGTAGATGTCAGGAGTAAACGGAATGTTTGTAGATGGTCAAGTCATTAGTGAAGAATCGGTGAACCAAGTAGAGGTTATACCGAACCCCATAGCAGCAAATCCGGAAGTGGTAGTTATTGAGTCTGGAGACTCAGATGATGCTGACTACATGTCAGTATTCGATGGGATGATAGAGGAGGAAGTAGAGATAGTGTCCTTTAATTCAGTGGCTATAGCAACGGAGATAGCTCCTGGGGGGTCGATGATGTCTCTCTTCATGTCAGTGTTGGATAGAAATATCCATTACTGTCAGGAGGTCAAGGAGCTGAAAGTAGAGCTCCAAATGGTTATAGAGGACAAGACTGATGTCGAGTCCATGTGGGAGCAAGAACATGATGAGAGGATTTTAGCTAAGGACCAAGTCCACAATTTAAAGCACAAGGTCTTTGAGCTTAAGGAGGAGCTAAAGACTAATGTGCAGAAGATAGGGAGGATGTCCTATATCTATAGGAGTTCTCATATAGATTTCCAGCAGCAGGTAGCTGGATATCCTGTAGAGGTGGGGCAAACACGGCATACTATTAGCCATGATATCATTGCCGGTCTTGCCAAGGCAAATTTTGAGAATTCCTTGAGGCAGATGTAGACTAGTAGTAGTTAGAGTAGTATATAAATATTTTGTAAGTAGTAGTGACGTAAAGCCCTTTTTGTATAGTAAAGGGTAGTCTTTTGTAAATCCCAATTTTTGGAAAGCGATAGCTGGAAAGTAATGTAATCAGCTTAGGCTGTGTATATAACCGATGTAATATTATACTATGAAGAATGAATATAAGTACTTTTTATGGAAAGCAATGAGTTATGGATGTTGGAGTTACTGTTAATATTAATGATAACTAATAAAAAAAGGAATAATAACGCAATGTGTTTATTGTATCAACAAAATGTCGCCGAGAAGAGTGCAACGTAATCAAGGTGCGAGCATAAATCAACCAGAGGGAGGTCCGGTTAATTCGATGCAGGAGTTTGTTAATTTAATAACAGCTGCCTTTAATAGAACTGGGGCTAATATCCCCGTAAATCCAGAAGTAGCACGAGCTACTACCTTTAAGGATTTCAAGAGCGTGGGTCCGCCGGAGTTCAAAGAAACTACGGACCCTATTGAAGCCCAAACGTGGGTTAAGGAGATAGAGAAGGTATTTGTGATAGCAAATGTCGATGAGGCCCAACAGGTTGCCTTTGCGACCTATATGATGAAGGGAGAGGCCAACTTTTGGTGGGAAGCCAATCAGGCTAGGGTTGGGATAGCGAATCTGACGTGGGATAGGTTCAAGGAGATATTCTTCGAGAACTACCTTCCCACGAGCATGCAAGGGAGGATGAAGATGCGGTTTCTGGAGTTGAAACAAGGGGACATGACGGTTCCCCAATACTCTGCCAAGTTTAATGAACTGACAAGGTTCGCTCCACATCAAGTGGATACTGAGGTTAGGAAGGCGCGATGGTTCGAGCAGGGCTTGAAACCTTGGCTCTATAATCGCATATCGGTGTTCCAAAGTAGTTCTTTTGGGACCGTTTTAGAGAAGGCGATAATCGCCGAAGGTGGTAGCGAGGCGTTGAGCCAGTACCACAAAGATAAGAAGAGTAAGGGGAAAGTAGACGGGAGAATAAAGATTGAGGGAGCCAGTGGTAGTGGCGAGGGTCAGAAAAGGAAGGTATTTAGCTTTGGGAATACAGGAGTGAAGAAAGGAGACCCGAAGAGAAGGATGGAGGCCTGCAAGACCTGTGGGAAGACTCACTTAGGAGTCTGTCTCAAGGGGAAGGCCATCTGTTACAATTGTGGACAGGAGGGGCATATTGTGCCTAATTGTCCAAGTCCGAAGAAAAACCATGGATACTTTGTGTGTGGATCAACTGACCACATGGCAAAGAACTGCCCGAAGAAGGGGACGGATGGGAATCGGGGCGCTAATAACAATAAGTTAGCTATTAGTGGACTAGCACAGCCGGGTAGGCCGATGGGTCATACCTTTAACATGACAGTCCAAGATGCAGTTGCATCAGGGGACATCGTCGCAGGTATTATTCCGATCAATGATATCAATGCTTACGTGCTGTTTGATTCGGGTGCTACTTGTTCATTTATAGCGTACGATTTTGCTAGACGATTAGGATTACTTCCCGAAAAGTTGCCTATACCTTTAAATATTAAGGTAGCAAATGAAGAGTAATTCCTGTTAAAGATATTCATAAGAGTTGGTGTGTAGACATACGGGGTTATAAATTATCGGTAGATTTGTTACCAATAAAGTTAGGAGAGTTCGACGTAATTCTCGGGATGGATTGGTTAGTAAACCATGGGGCAATTATAGATTGTCAAAAGAAATGTGTGAACATTAAGATGTTAGAACAACCTCAGGTAGTATTTTACGGGAATAGATTGCCGGGACGTTCGTGTTGTCTAACCATGACACAAACTAGGAAATTACTGAGGAAGGGATGTGTAGGTTACCTGTTCCATGTTGTTGATACCCAGAGAGTGGTAGAAATCATGGAACAAATACCTGTAGTGAGAGAATTTGTCGATGTATTCCCGAGTGAATTGCTGGGTCTTCCATCGGATAGGGAGACAGAGTTTGTGATAGACATTATGCTAGGAGCGGTACCAGTTTCCAGGGCACCGTATCATATGGCGCTAGTGGAGATGAAGGAGTTGATGGTGCAGTTGCAAGAACTGTTAGACAAGAAGTACATTTAACCGAGTGTTTACGTGCGTGAGGACACGCAGATCTTTTGTCAAGAAGAAGGACGGATCGTTAAGACTGTGTATCGACTATCGAGAGTTGAACAAGTTAACGATAAAGAATAAATACCCATTGCCCAGGATCGATGATCTCTTTGTTCAGTTGAAAGGGGCTAAGTATTTTTCTAAAATAGATTTAAGGACGGGGTATCATCAGTTGAAGGTTAGGAAGGAGGATGTGCCAAAGATAGCATTCAGGACTCGTTATGGTAATTATGAGTTTCTGGTGATGTCGTTTGGGTTGACAAATGCACCAGCTGCATTTATGGATATGGTGAACAGAGTGTTCAAATAATATTTGGACAAGTTCATCGTGGTGTTTATAGATGATATTCTATTCTATTCTAAGACGCCAGAAGATCATGCTGAACACCTTAGATTAGTGTTGGAGACACTAAGAAAGGAGAAGTTGTATGCGAAATTCACTAAGTGTGAATTTTGGTTGGAGAATGTATAGTTTTTAGGTCATGTCATTGACCATGAGGGAATTTCATTAGTTCTAGGGAAGGTGGAAGCCTTGATGAATTGGGAACAACAGAAAATGCCGACTGAGGTGCGGAGTTTCCTAGGGTTAGCGGGTTACTATCGAAGATTTATCCAGGATTTTTCGAAGATAGCTACTCCGTTGACTAACTTAACAAAGAAGACGGTGAAATACGCTTGGACTGACAAGTGCGAGGACATTTTTCAAGAAATAAAGAAGAGATTGAGTTAAGCGCCTATTTTGTCATTGCCCGATGACATGGGAAATTTTGTAGTTTATAGCGATGCTTCGCATAGAGGACTTGGTTGCATGCTCATGCATCATGGCAAGGTCATTGCGTATACATCTAGGCAGTTAAATGATTATGAGAAAGTTTACCCTACTCATGATCTGGAACTGGCCGCAGTAGTTTTTGCTCTAAAGATATGGAGACATTATCTTTATGGAAAAAAATGAGAGATATACATGGACCATAAGAGTCTAAAATATATCCTCACAGAGAAGGAGTTGAATATGAGGCAGAGGAGATGGCTGGAGTTGATAAAGGATTACGACTGTGAAATCCTGTACCACCCGGGAAAAGCCAATGTAGTTGCCGACGCCTTAAGTAGAAAGGGTCGAGAAAAGTTTTCTTTGTTAACGGCTCAAACTGAGTTAATAACAGAGATGGCTAGGATGGAGTTGGAAGTGAAGGAGAACAAATGCTGTTTGTGACGAAGATGCAATCTACCATCGTAGAGAGAGTTAAAGAGGTACAACTCAAAACGGATGAGTGCGACGGGATAAAGGAGCGGCTAGCCAATGAAAAAGATACTAAGTACAGTCTTGATAATGAGGGATTATTGAGATTTGAAGTAAGAATTTGGGTTCCGAATGAGATGGAATTAAAGGAGCAGGTGTTGCAAGAGGCTCATAGTTCGAGGTTTTCGATTCATCCTGGTAGCACTAAGATGTATCAAGATCTTTGACAGAGTTTTTGGTGGCCGAACATGAAGAGAGAAATAGCAGAGTACGTGAGTAGGTGCTTGACTTGTCAGAGAGTTAAGGCCGAACATCAACGACCTAGTGGCTTGCTACAGTCATTAGAAATCCCGGAGTGGAAGTGGGAGAATATCACGATGGATTTTGTGGTAGGACTTTCGACTACAACAACGGGGTATGATGCGATCTGGGTAATAGTAGACCGATTGACGAAGTCGGCTCACTTTTTACCAATTAGGGTTAAGTATAACTTAGATCAGTTATCTAGACTCTATATTAAGGAAATAATCTCTAGACATGGGGTGCCAGTATCGATTGTGTTAGATCGTGATCCACGATTCACATCGAACTTTTGGAGGAGTCTACAAGAGCAGTTAGGAACGCAGTTGAATTTGAGTACATCGTATCATCCACAAACGGATGGATAGAGCGAGAGGACAATTCAGACGTTAAAAGATATGCTGAGATCTTGCGTCATTGATTTCAAGGGTAGTTGGGATGATCATCTACCATTAGTGGAGTTTGCGTATAACAATAGTTATCATGCAAGCATATGTATGCCGCCTTACGAAGCTTTGTATGGGAGGAAATGCAGAACGCCACTGTATTGGGATGAGGTTGGAGAACGCCGAATGTTGGGAGAGTTGGTACAACAGACAACAGACATTGTCAAGAAGATACAAATGCATCTTCTAGCAGCTCAAGACAGACAGAAGAAGTTTACAGATCTGCATAGAGAGAATAGAGAGTTTGAAGTAGGTTCGTACATATTTCTAAAAGTATCTCCTTGGAAAGGAAATATATGTTTTGGAAAAAAGGGAAAGTTAAGTCTGAGGTTTATAGGACCTTTTGAGGTATTAAAACGGGTAGGTGAGGTAGCTTATATGATAGCATTACCTCCAGACCTAGAACGAATACATAATGTATTTCACGTATCTGTGTTACGTCCTTATAAGACAGATTATAAGCACGTGATAGAATATGAGCCTATTCATATCAAGAAGGATTTAACGTATGAGGAAACGCCGATTCAAATTGTTGATAGAAAAGAACAAGTTCTACGGAATAAAGTCATATATTCGGTAAAGGTGATATGGAAGAACCACGATGCAGAAGAAGCAACGTGGGAGTTAGAAGAAATGATGAAAAAGAATTACCCTCAATTATTTGTGTAATTTTTTTTATTATAGCGAGATTCTGGGGACAGAATCCTTATAAGGAGGAGAGAATGTAACGACCCAGAAAATCGAACCTTTGTAAATACTTTTATTAATGAATAAAATGATATTATTTATTATTATTATGTATTCGTAAGATGATTGTCGTTCTATAACCTAGAAACCCCGAAACATCGTAGTATTTTAACTACGTGAGAGAATTAAAGTGTTTGAATTTCTAAGACGAAAATAAAAGCTTTCTGAGTAATTTTTCTGAAAAACACTATTCATCAATTTTTGCTCGGGAATTATTTTTGAACTTTCAAGAAATACGTAACGTTATAATATCAAGGTGATATGGATTATGTAATAATAATCTAAGTATGGAAAACGTAATATTTCGCATGCGGACTTAATTTGAGAACGTTAGGTTTATTAAGCGTTAAGAGAAGAAAGTTATGATCATATAATGTGTATTCATTATATGATGGTAATGAATGTAAGTATAATACGACGTATTGTACTATTATGTATGAAGAATGAGATAACGTATATTACAAATTAATATACGAACTATCATACGAGAATTATACGTGGTGTATATATGTTAAGTTGTTATATCTAAGGTAATGGACTTGTAAGAGTATTAGCCTAATAAGAGAATTCCAATAGAATGTGATAATCAAGCCCAAGTGTTTGATAAGTCATAAGTCCAAACTATGGTAGCACAAATCCAACAAGAAAGTAGTTAGATTAATTAACAAAGCCCAGTGAGAAGCCATGATCCATGGGGCAAACCAAAGTTGAAATGGGTAGACTTGATGGGCAAACATTTTGTTTGGTGCCCAAGTGTTGTGATGAGCAAGAAAGGGAAGTGGCTAGCAAGTTAACTTAGTTGTAGGGTAATGAATAGTAAGGAGGTGGAATGAGGAGGTGAATTAAAGGAGGTGGGATGTTTAAAAGTCCCTAATGCCCTAGCTTTGGAATGCCTATAAATACAAGCCTCATTTCATAATTGTTGGTTGTTTCATTTCATCTAACTCCTCTCTAGATAAGCAACTTATTTGGTGGAGAGAATAAGCCACTTAAGCACTTATAAGCCACTTCAACTTTTGCTAGATTTTCCAAAGTGAATTGAAGTCATAGTCTTCAAGGGTAAGACTCATACTTTTTATCTTTATCCCTTCTATGATAGGATTGATAGAGAAGGGGGATTGGTTGTTAAGAACATGTTATAAGTTATTAAGGAATAAACTTAAGCTGAATAAGTTGAATAAGCAACTTGAACTCTAATAAGTTGTTGGAATCTTGAAGAACTTGTCATATGTTTGTCATATGATGTTAGTATGTTGATTATAGCATGAAAACATTGATTAATGGACTTAAGTTCATAGTAAGTTATAAGCATGAGAATTAGTAGTTCGTAAGTTAAATAAGTAATTGACTTATGAGAATAAGTCAAAACCTACTTTGATTATAAGTTGGTGTAATAAGTAACTTGTGATGATCATATGTTGGTTGAAATTCATTTAGAATCATTAAGAATGTAGCTTTGCAGGAATTCACATGATTGGACGATTATCGTCGAATTCGTTAAATTCTCGGAATGGAAGTCGTATTTTGTGTTTGAAGTCGGAAACGTTGGTTTTCGATGGAGACAAGTCATATTTGGCATTATAGAGTTGCGGACTCGAAAATGACTAACTTCTGACTTAGAACAAAGAAACGAGCGTTGAACATTCATGGACATTTATCATTTTCGTTAAAAATGAAGTAATAGGTGAAATTTTAGCAAACGAAGTCAAATAGTAATTTGTGAACCGTAGGCTTTTGAACGGACCAATTCGGACTTATAACGAAGAAGTTATGCGTCCAGGAGTTTCGTGAAATTTTCAAATTTTGCAAATTATCTGAGGCATAGAGTGCGCCTTCGCTGCGCAACTCATAGTATAAAAGCTCATATTGCAAAATGCGAGGTCGAATCGCAGATCATCGCTAACTCGCGTCAAATACGAGATGCACGAGAGTTAAGTATAAGCGTCATGGCCAAATCCTAGAGTTTTGATGGACAAGAATGGTTACAAGTATAGAATGAAAGAGGACTCATTGGTAATGAATTAAGGTGTTAATATAACATTGTTAAGGCATTATTAGACATGTAATGTATGATGATTAAAAGTTAATAATCAATCAAAGATGAATGGAATGTGAATGACGTAATGAAAGCCGAAAACCCATAATAGTAGATCTAAGTCAGGATTTATATTGAGATGAAGGGTAAGATATAATAGCATACATACTTAATTATATATGACCTAATGTAGTATGTTATATGATCATGTATTGTAGAAACGTAGAGACTTAAAGTGTACGTGTGTTAATCAATAAGCAGACGCTGAAGGCAAGTATTCTAACCCTTGTTCCAGTTCAGTCTGGACAAGTTTTGTAATTCATGTATTCTTTCACATGAAGTCTTGAATGTTGAAGTCTAAAGCCAACTCTTTCGGCTAGACTTATATTATGATTCTATCAAGCATGAGTTATGTTTACCGAGTTATATTGGTATGGTTTTCAATCCAAGACCAAGTATGCTAAAATGTTTTTGTCGTTTAACGACAGGCACGTGAGGTTGCCACAACTTAAACGTATACACGTTTAATGAATGTAGTGTTGATCAACATAGAATACTATGGGTTGATCACCCAGAAGTGCTCGTAAGCTATGCCGGACTTATGGACTTAGTGTCGGGTTGTCCTTTTCAAAAGAAATTATGAACTGCTCATAGTCTTGAGCCTTAGTTGATATTCTATTGAATATTGTTGTTGGAAAACGTTTTGAATGAAAAGAAGTGCTATTTTGAATTATCAATAGTACTTCGTAACTATTGTTTAGTTAGTGAAGATATATATGAGTTCTATGTTTCAAGAATGTTGTTTATTAGAATTGTAGTACTTGCTGAGCTAGTCATGCTCACTCTTGCTTGAACCATATAAACACAGCCAAGATCGAGCGGACCGAAGGCTCGGGCAAGGACAAGGGAAAGGTGAAGACGAACCCTTAGATTACTTATGCAATAGTATAGGTGAACGATTGTAATATATTTGATATTATGACAAGAACAAACGAATGGGTTACAAAGAACCTGGGAAATGTAATATTATTTTGGATATATAGAAGTTCTATTAGTCCTTTTGAGACTATTCAATTGAATGAATGAATGTTAATACCGTGTAGCACCATCTGTCGGGTTGGAAGAGACTCGGATTTGGGGGCGTCATAGCCTCCACACTTACTTAGCGCTTAAGTATACTTGCTTAGCACATAGCTTATCCTTTACTTGCTCATCAAATTAATTACTTGGTCATCACAAGACTTAGCCATTAAGTTAACTTGTTAATCACATAAAAGCACTTTACTTGCTCACCACACATAAGCACTTTACTTAACTTTTAAGTTTGCTTAGCTTATCCTTTGCTTAACCCTTAAGTCTACTTGTTCATCACACTTAATTCTTGGCCACTAATTCACCCATATGATCATGGGTTGCCCCATGGATCCTCCTAATCCATTGGATTCTTACTTTGGGCTTAAAGATTAATTAATCCTAATTTATACATTAGGCTTGCATTAACAATTCTTTGGGCTTTATCATTATCTTATTGGACTTTACAATTTCTTACTCAATCTTACAAGTCCATTACATTTGGCTTAAAGCCTTATAACATATAATCTACGTATTCTAACTCGTATACTTATTTAATACGACATTTCATCATTCATACTTGCTCGTATAATACCTCGTATTATACTTATATTCATTACTTCGTACAATACTTACGTATTATACAATCATTGCTTTAATTCATTATACGCATTTAACTTCCTTCTCAGAATTCATTTTCCCTAATCGTTAGGTTTTAAGCCCGCAGGCAAAAAACTGCGTTTTCCATAACTGAAATATTATTGGATATTCCATCTCGTCTTAGAATTCTATCATTACGTATTTCTCGGAAGTTCAAAAATAATTCCCGAGCATAAATGCGTGAATAATGTTTTTTAGAAAATTTCTTAGAAAGCTTTTATTTTCGTCTAGAAAATTCACACACTTTAATTCTATCACATAGCCAAAATACTACGACATTCCGATATGTCTATGTAACGACCCCAAAATTTATACAATATAATTCTCAACTTCGGTCGTTAATAACACATCTACCTTTTGATTTTACATCATTATTCAATGTTAAACTATATAAAATGCGGAATAATTTAAACTTTTATGTCTTCTTACTTTAATTCCCTGAATCAAAACCTTTATCATCTACATGTCTTTGAATCAATCTTATTTTATGATTCACTTTATCACTGTTATTATATAAAATTTTACATTTCAATCTGATAACCTTTAAATATCAGATAACTCTAACTTTAGCTTTACAACTCAACATAAAAACTATACATCATAAAACATTTAGTACATCTCATGAATCTTAATCATGGTATAAAGAAATAAAAACTTTAACTAATATATTAATCTCCGTGTATTATTTCTGATCCACGTCATTCAAGTAGCACATAGTGTTACCTTCAATCCTTAACCTGCAAAAATGGTTATTTGCAAGGTTGAGCTTGACAGCCCAGCAAAATCTAGCAGTTTTCATGCATCATGTAGCACATAATAACAT
This sequence comes from Panax ginseng, assembly GCA_020205605.1. NCBI lineage: Eukaryota > Viridiplantae > Streptophyta > Magnoliopsida > Apiales > Araliaceae > Panax > Panax ginseng. The sequence continues at coordinate 49,876,845 of CM035149.1, read as the reverse complement.
GTTCAACATAACATACATGTTACAGTTCATATAACAAGTATAAAGATGTATAAAGATTGAGTTCCTTACTCAATCAGCATGCTTTACTCAATTAACATAGTCATAAGTTGACTTTAACATTTCATACATTCAACATATATATAACACATCATGCTCTTTGCAATAAATATTTAAAACAATCAAATTCACATAGCAATTAGGAACTGAAAGACTTGCCTTGATCGTGGTTTACCAATAATAGTTTAACATCTTACAGCTATCTGTACTTCATGTTCCCTACACAATTATATAATCATGCACATCAACTATTAGTCACATAGTAACGTATAGTAGCTGTAATGTAAACTTTACTCTACATCTCATAACCCTTCCTATTACATATACCCAATGTTCAATTTTATTGTGTTAACTTTCAACGTATATCTCACTGTATTTCATATTCGAAGTTCATTCAAGTGTTTAAGTCTTGCTAGGACTACTTATTGGTTTTATATTAACACTATTCAATATCTTATTATATTCATTTCATTTGATTTAAAACACCTTTTATGTTCATTATCACTTATCACGGCGTTTCGACGTTTATTCGTCACACGCCCAATTTGTCTCTCTTGTGTGTGCTTAGTATGCGTATTCAACTTATCTAATATATTATTTATTAATCTTAAGCATCATTATACTTCATAATATTCATGTTCTATAACTTAGAACAACATCTTTTATCGTCAAGAGTATTACACTCGCATACGTGCATGCCTGACGCCCTCTGATTGCCTCCGAAAATACAATAGTCCTAAAAATGACCATTTTTACCCGTGTTCCCGACCTCAAATTGAAAACCTTAAAGAATAAAAGTTGTAGGTCTATTCGTCCTCATTCCGGATCATCTTGAATCACCTCAATCGGAGTTCGTATGAAAATGTTATGCCTATTTTACTAAAATAGGTCAAAGTAGTCACACCTGACATACTTTGGGTGCAGCTGCGCCCAATTAAGCCTTGGGCACAGTGTAGTTGCGCCCTATAGTGCAGCTGCGCCCCAAATAACTTAGGGCACAAAGTTGACTACGCTGTTAAGCGAAACAGGGGCCGAAAGCTACCGTTCTTTCATGATTTTGACCCTTTTCTCCTACTAATATTTATAACTTGAGTTATACACATCCAAATTAGTCCGTTTTCAATTCTATGAATTCGTAATTCATAGAACTACAACATACTAGAATTATAACAATTTATAGAAACACTAGCTAGCCTAAATCTTAACCCAAAACTCATGTTCATACTAAACTTTCATGTTTTAACATGTTTAGCGAATTCATTCACTACTTAATTAGCTTTCTTAACCAAATTGATTCATTCAACTTGCGTTCTTTTCGTTTATTATCGTATTAACACAATCCATCACCAATTTTATAATTATAACATAAACTCCTAACCAATTTTAGTCTTAAAACAAACCTAAAATATATATTTTAAGCCAAAACCAAACTCTTCTTATTTATCATCAATAATATGAATTTGTTTACCGAAAACTCAACAATAAACAATATAGAACATATTATACATACTCAAGAACATATATAACAAATTCCTTAATAAATTAACCATAGAAATTCATTTTTAGAGAAGTATACTTTAGAAAATAAACAAAAACTTTAGAACTTGCCTTTGATTCTTCTAAGCTCAATTAGATGATATTAATCTCTTTCTTCTTCCTCCTTAGATTCTCAAAACTCTCTCAACTTTACAGAGAATCTATCTCCTCTCTCAATTCATCTTTTATTCTCTTCTCTCAAACCTATGAAAATAATAAGCGTAACACCAAATAACTGAAGAGTAGTCTTTACGTAGCTTTATCCCAGCTATTACAAAAGGCATAGGGTCACAAGGCCCTGTTTGGCTAGACCTATAAACCCTTTTTAATTTATTTTTATAATTCCCTTTAACATATGATTCATTCATGTCACAACCATTAACAAATTCTAACATTTTAACTTAAATTAAACCTTATTATTATAATTATAATTTCTATTATTATAATTATAGTTTCTATTTATCCAACCATAATTATAATTTTATTCAACAAATCAACCCTTTAATTTAATTATTAGATTAAATTGGAATATTTCCATCAAATATTTACTTTTCTCAATAAATATTTCAATTAAAATATTTATTCTATTTAATAAATATTTTAACTATTTACAAAAATCACAATCATATTACATTATCATACCATATTTATATATATACTCTCTCATTTTATTAAAACAAATATATTCACATTAATTCTTTATTTTAATTAAGTGAATTACTCATATTATTTATGAAATTTAATTCATAACAATTTCATCGTCAATCAAGGCATACCAATTAAATTATATTATTCCACAATATAATTTACATATTAATTAACTAATATTATTCAGTTAATTTCTTTTGCCACTATTTTCCTATTTCATAACTAATTTGCTTCACTTTCTTAATAGTTTAATCAACTATTAAATCTCATAAAAAAATTAATTTCTTCACACCAAAACACATAATTCAAAATATATATATCTCATAATAAGAATTTTAATTACTAAATTCTTATTTTAATAATTTATAAAAATTTGGGTTGTCACATCCTTCCCCCCCCCCCCCCTTATAAGGATTCCGTCCTCGGAATCACCGATTCCTTACCTTCCTCAGGTTTTTTTATCAAATCTCTTCGTTGAATAACTTCAACACATTACCTTAATATAGGTTTTATATTTCCTACTCCCACCATTCTTGATAATAAATTCTTGTAAGTTTTATTTCATAACTTTTCCTTGAACTCAATTATATTTTGAGTATTATATATTCCTTAACCCATTCATTTTCTTTTCTAAGGATCGTTATCACAAACACTCGAGATATTACATTCACCCATTCTTCTATGAATTTTGTCCTCGAAATTTATTTATTAATCTTTATTCATTCAGTCTATCAAAATAGATTTTACGTTAATACTTTATTCATTCATTGGGTTCTACAACCAAATTCTTTCTCTAAGGATCTTTCTAAGATCATCATATTCCTCACCTCTTCCTCTTCTGAAAGTTTCACATTTCTCTTCTTTCTGGAGTTTCAATTATTTCTTGAAATTATTATGTTTTGCTTAATTTTCTCATCCTTCCCACTTTCACCTTTTAGAATAATAAGAATCTTCCACAATTGCTCAATAATTGGAAAGCGATATGAATAACAGGAATTTCAAAGATTCCAAATCATGCTGAGGGGTCACAAGACCATGAACTCTATTCTCGGTTTACTAGTGCTTCAACTCAATCCTTCACATTGCAAACTAGAGTGTTTATCAATCACAAAGACTGAAAACACCCTCCACACGTACACTAGGTGGCCAACCTGTTGTACCACTACATTGGCCCGCAACATAGCATTTTGTAACGACTATATGCGTTACGCTCGGAGCCATTGTCCCCGAAAACATGTCCCCTTATAGGGTTGTTCACCTCAGCTTTTCAACATCTGAATCCGCACCAAAACAATTTGGTTTGGCATAACTTTTCAATAAACGCTTGAATTTCATGAACATCTTTCAATATTCATCTAGGTGAATCAAATAGCATAGACTTCTACAATAATTCGGACATTAATCGAAATATACATATACATATATATATTCTCATATCTTAAAGAAATCTCAAATATCTTTTTATGACGTTATGATACCGTACTGTATTTACAGTCCGTTTGAGGATTCCGTCATTTGGTGATTTTATCATACTACATCATACCATAGTGGGCTGACGATCCTTAGATCACATCCAATACTAAGTAATACTGTATTGATGACTCCATCATTTTTATCATATCTGCACCAGGTTACATGATACATTGATGATATATAAAAAATATATTTTGATATATTTCAAATCATTTTTGTCTAGCCAAAGCAATTAGCATAGACATACGAATAATAACACTGTTTTTAAAAATTCTTTGGTTCACTAGTGTGACCCAACATTTTTTTCCAAAAATCAAAAGTATAACCATCGGCACGAAGTCAATAAATTTTGAAAATCTAGCAAAGCTAGAATATTTGGAATACCTAATTTTCTCCATCAATTTCAATCTTTATACTAAATATTCTTGTATTTCAACTTACAATCTTCCTATACCCCCAGTATAGTTCATCAAACTTACCTCACATTGGAAGTTCAGGAACTTGCCACAATAATATGAGTTTAAGAACTTATCCTAGTCGGGACCATAAAGTCCCATTCACGAGAGGGTTCAAAACATACCATATTATTATGAGTTATGAACTTACCATATGCATTAGTTTTAAGAACCGCACCTAATTCTAATAATATCTGACTAATCTTAATAGTTTCTAACTATCAAATATACACATGAGAAAAGAATCATCTTTTCGCCACATATACATTGATAGCGCGACACCAACATTCCAATGATTATCAATGTGATAAACTGAGTACAAGCACAAAACCCTTTTGCATACAAAGATTTGTACAACTCAACCATCACATGAGTCCTTAATTGAAATCCCACCTAACTCTATTTTACTCTTAACTTGCTCTTTGCTCGATACGAATTCCTCATATCACATCATCTATAACTCCTCGTGAGTTATCTCGTACTACTTCATAGTACATCATCTTCATAGCATCAAGCTATAATTATTCAAACATTACAGACCATCCTTCTTTTATAACTTAAACAGATCACGTCGTGATCTTATTCTAGAATCATCTCCCTTAAAAGTCTTTTCTTAACTCGTGATCATTTTGTTTTACGATCCCCTTTCTTTCCTTTTTCATCATTTACTACATTATTTGTTATCTTGGCTATTGGAGTTAGGGTAACCCCCATTTCTTATCTTTATATCTCTTCAAGATTCTTCTTTGAATCTTCTTGTTTACATAACACTTCATCCTTTAAGAATCTCTAACTTTATTTACATTGCTTAACATTTCATTCGAGTTCCACATTTTCATCATACGTATCCACTTTCTATACTTGGTACACATCGAGTCTCTAACAGTTTCAATATAGTGCGCTGAGTGGTTTCCCACAAACAACCAACAAACTAGGTTCCGAGTTGCTAGTTCGTATATACCTCCACTCTATGAAGGAATCGTTTAGCCCAGATACCACACATCAACTATTAAAGAGTACAATTGTACTATATTTAAATATAACTTTTTATTCTTAACTTCTTTATCACTATCTTCTTATAGACATTGTCTATTTATTATCACCTTAAATTCTTATTATTGGAGTTGGGTAACCCCACATTCATATTCCTTATAATTCTGTGAGATTCTTCTTTGAATCCTCTCACGCATGTTTTAATCCCTTCTTTATAAATTTCTTAAATTACTTTTTATTATTCAAACTCTACTTGAGCTTATTCTTTCTTTATCTTCACCTTTCTTCTCTAAGGTTATAGCCTACGGTACTCCTACCTAAGGTTTATAACCTACAGCTTTGATACCAACTGTAACGACCCCAAAATTTATACAATATAATTCTCAACTTCGGTTGTTAATAACACATCTATCTTCTGATTTTACATCATTATTCGATGTTAAACTATATAAAATGCGGGATAATTTAAACTTTTATGTCTTCTTACTTTAATTCCCTGAATTAAAACCTTTATCATCTACATGTCTTTGAATCAATCTTATTTTATGATTCACTTTATCACTGTTATTATATAAAATTTTACATTTCAATCCGATAACCTTTAAATATCAGATAACTCTAACTTTAGCTTTACAACTCAACATAAAACTATACATCATAAAACATTTAGTACATCTCATGAATCTTAATCATGGTATAAAGAAATAACAACTTTAACTAATATATTAATCTTCGTGTATTATTTCTGATCCACGTCATTCAAGTAGCACATAGTGTTACCTTCAATCCTTAACCTGCAAAAATGGTTATTTGCAAGGTTGAGCTCGACAGCCCAGCAAAATCTAACAGTTTTTATGAATCACGTAGCACATAATAGCATGCTCAACATATATCTCATAAACATTGGACTAACATAACATGTGACGCCCCCAAAATAGGTATACATCACCCATCTTGGGTCGCCAGATACATAGTACAGAATATACAAATACAACTTAATAATATAATTATCGTGTAAAATACGACAAAACATACGCTGTGAGTTTTAATACAAATATTATCATCTAGACAATATCCACACTCAATTGAGTCCTCATTACAATTATTATCACACTATTTAACAGAATAGTGAGGACTACTAATGCTATCATCTGGATCATCAATCCGCTTCCCAGGCTCGTCCCCAATATATTCTCATTTCCTGAAGAGAACAGTGAAGGAAAGGGTGAGCTCAACTAGCCCAGTAAGAAATATTATGACTAAGATAATGCAGAATAAATTATCATTAGTCTTCAACAATGTTAAACTAATAAAATACAATAGACATCAAGTTTAACTGCAGCGGAACAAGCAATCCATTAAAAGAGTCAAGTAGAGAATAAAATCTAGTATCTTTTATGACTTAAAAAGGTTTTTCATTACTTTTATCGCTGAGACTCAGCTTAATAAATAATCCACATCATCAAATCATCCATGCACTACAGGCCAAGGATATTATTTAGTATCACGACCACGAATTATCCATGCACTACGAGCCAAAGATAATTGTGTTTTCATCAACGGTCCTGATCATGCCATAAAACAATTCATCTTTGCTCCCTTGGTCGAAGAGAATCCATAGCCATAATAATACCAAAAACTGTCCATCAATGCACTACGGGGCAATGAGGACTTTTTTCACATCATTTGTAACATTACGGTCATGATTATACCGAATAATCCCTGGTCATAATCATACCAAGTCCATCTACAGGCCACAGATGACTTTCAAAAAAATATAAACATGAGGATGATGACAATGATATAAGAATTCAATAAAACAAGTTCAAGAATTAAATTATCCAGGAACTAATAACGTCAAAATTGTCAACGTGATACTTCTTTGTAGAGTAAAATTCAAGAATAATATTCATGCACCAAAAATAATTTGGATGTAAAAGACTCAATTTTTTCGTTGTGAATAGTACCCGTGAATAGTACTTCGAATAGTATCTCGTGAATAGTAACTTGCGACAAAGAAAAGTACTCCAAATACCCGAGTGAATAATATTCGGGTGAATAGAAATTTTAGTGAATAGTAACCCGTGAATAGTAACTCGTGAATAGTATTCTGGCATGAAAAGTGCCCCAAATACCCGACTGAATAATACTAGAGTGAATAGTAATCGGTGAATAGTAACTTAGTGAATAGTAACTTGTAATAGAAAATACCAAATAAAATGATATTTCATGACGATTATTGAAGTCAAAACTTTAACCAACCGAGTATAATAAAGAATGGAATAACAAAAGAAATCACCATGCATGCGGTACTTAGCATGTATGTGTTATTCCAACGAATAATAAATAACGGAATCGGTCCCAGTAAAAGCATGCAGACGAGGATATTCCAATGAATAATAAAGAAAGCGGAACCAGTCCTGCGTAAAAAACGTCTGACGGGATATTCCAATGAGAATAATAAAGATGGAACCAGTCCGTGCCAAAAACGCATTGCAATAATAAATAATGGAATAACAATAGCAATCACCAAGTATAGGGTAGATCATGGCGTATCTGAGTTATTCCAACGTAATAATAAAGAATAGAATAATGTAAGTTCTCTTCATGAATATGAAAAAATAATACCCCTTACGAGTACAACAAATAATATCCCTTACCTTTGAAAGAAGAGTACTCCGACTGGTAGAGCGAGGATATACTCGAAGAAAACTTGCACTACGCTCAAAGCTTTCTTAAACTCCAAAGAAATACGCTCAAGATTATAGAAGAAGAATTCTCTCTCTAGTTTCTCTCTCTAGAGTTGCGATGAATTAAGTAAGAAATAATGAAGGAATGAGCTTCTATTTATAGAAGAATGGACTGCATAGTAACTAATTCATAAACGGTCCAGATTCATTTACTTTTAATCGGACGGTCCAGATTTAAAGCAAAATCTTTTAAATAAAATATAATATATTCTATTTATAATCTAATAAAACGAATAACTTTATAAAAGTATTCTGTTTTATATAAAAAGATTTTACTATGCAAAACACTATACAGACACTATGCAACACTATGCATAATAAAATATAATATATTCTATTTATAGAATAACTTTATAAAAGTATTCTGTTTTATATAAAAAGATTTTACTATGCAAAACACTATGCATAATAGAATATAATATATTCTATTTATAGAATAACTTTATAAAAGTATTTTGTTTTATATAAAAACCTTTTCTGTTTTATTACATTAATAATATCAATAAAACAAAATTGAGTGACTTATCACGTAAGCATCAATAATCAATATCGTGTGCTACTATGCAACCACGCCATTCTTTATACTTTTACTATCGAGTAGTTCAACAAGATATTAGCGGTAAACTTCCACCGTTATTTTCATAAAAAAATATTTTTGTCGTTTTCTCAATCAATAAATAATTCCGTTAATGGGGTCCACTAATGATTGTCTTGCCGTCATTTAATATTCCCCGACACAAAGAATATTCCCCGACCAATCGAATATAATATAACAACTTGCATACTTTGCAAAATTTATAAATATTAACCACAACTATAACATTATATTAAATCCACACCATAATATTCAAAAAATAAATTCGAGAAATTTAAATCTTTATTCGTAAAATTTGGGATTTTACAATCTCCCCTCCTTATGAAAATTCGCCCTCGAAATTTACTTACGTACCTGGTATGCCGAACAGATGAGGACACTTTGTCCGATTCTAACTCTTGAGGTATAACCTTTGAGTGTTGAATACATTCCATGATTTTAACAGGTACATCTTCATACGTTAAATTATCTGCTATCTCATCCGGTTCTAAACCAATAATGTGGTTTGGGTCGTCCACATATTTACGTAACATCGATACGTGAAAAATGTTATGAACACGCGACATACTTGGTGGTAAAACGAGTCTATAGGCCACAGTTCCTACTCGATCGAGGATTTCAAATGGGCCAAATAAATCAAGGGTTGAGATTTCCTCTCTTCGTCGATTCTTTCTTCTAGAATAACGCTCTCTTGAACCTTCTTCTTCACATTCATCAGCTCTGAGTATGTATCTTGAGCGGCTTTAACTTTATCGATTAAAGTTGATTCTACTCGTATATTCGTTATCTTCACGTGGGTTCGTATATTCGCACTCGTAACGCATACGATCTTCTACTCAACGTGTCAGCTACCACGTTCGCTTTTCCACGATGGTATTAAATGGTACGATCGTAATCTTCAACAGCTCGAGCCAACATCTTTGGCGCATGTTACGTTCGTTTTAGTTGAAGAAATATTTAAGGGTTTTAGAAATGGGGCTTTTGTACTGGGGTCAGTACAAAATTCGATTTCACGCTCTAGGGGTAGGCTAAGAAGTCTTCAAGAATACGTCACGAAATTTGTTAACAATAGAAATATCATTCACAACTGTGACTCTCACCCAAGACTTGGATAACACGTCACATTGATACCTATCAACTTGTCATCGTTATTCACAACGTCCCCTACAAAAAGTCTGGCTTCGGTGCATTTCACACAAGGAAGTCAACAACGAAAGGACCGGGGCTCTTTACTTATGGCTTGATATGACAATGATTGACTTTATTGGTTTGGTTGCTTGAATTTGCATAACAGGTTGGTTAGAAATATGAAAGCTAACAACCTTACAAAAAGCATGATGATTAGTTAACCAATCGATTCCTAAAATCACATCAAAGGCAAGTATTTTCAAAGAGATAAGATCGACAGGTAACGTGAAAGTGTCGATTTGAATCAACAAGATTTATAAACAGTGGAGGTAATGAAGGTTTCTCCTAACATAATTTCAACAGATAAGTCAAAGTCTAATTTCTTCGGAGTCAAATTTAAACGTTGAGCGCAAGCAAAAGAGATAAAAGAATGGGTAGAACCGGTATCTAATAAGGTATAGACTTCGCAAGAATTTATAATTAACTAACCCGTGCTAACTTTGTTTGGGTTACTCGCTTTTTGAGAAGTCACAAAAAAATGCTCTTCCTGAAATCACCGACTTTATCTTGTCTATATCTGCCTTTGGTGCCACCGTCCCATCTGGACTTGACTTTGGTGCACGACAAAATTGAGCTAAATGACCTTCTCTTCTTGAAATTTCCATTTCTATTATCTTGGCCATGATTACCACCGAAGTGGTTACCATTCTTAGCATGATAATTTCCCCCACAATTGTTATCATTGTTCCGATGGCTGTTGCCACTGGTATGATTATTTATCGTGTTGTTGGTCATTGCCTTTTGGTTGTGCTGACTCATTATTGCGCTCCAATAACTGAGCCCTATTCACAACATCTGAATCTAAACAAAGTTTGTGAGAAATGAGGTATTGACGTATATCGGGGTTCAAACCTCTTAGAAATATTCGCGTCATTCGCTCCTCATTATCAACCAAATGGGATGCAAACCGAGATAACTCCGTAAACTTAGCCTCGTCTCATGATGATATTTATCATATTATTTTGCTCCATTGCTTATCTCAACATTTTCGGATGCCATTTTCAAACACTGTCACAAAACAAAGGTTAATTAACATATCACATATTATCCCTATACTCTGACCGACCAATTAAATACCAAATAAACTTACGTAGGTCATACTAGCCAAGGAATTTCCCGTCTCTCCCCTCCTAGTTCTTGTCTCACATCTCATCCAGGGATCATATCCCTAAGCTTTGATACCAACTGTGACACCCCCAAAATAGGTATACATCACCCATCTTGGGTCGCCAGATACATGGTACTGAATATACAAATACAACTTAATAATACAACTGTCGTGTAAAATACGATAAAACATACGCTGTGAGTTTTAATATAAATATTGTCATCTAGACAATATCCACACTCAATTGAGTCCTCATTATAATTATTATCACACTATTTAACAGAATAGTGAGGACTACTAATGCTATCATCTGGACTGTCAATCCGTTCCCCTACTCGTCCCAGCTATATTCTCATTTCCTGAAGAGAATAGTGAAGGAAAGGGTGAGCTCAACTAGCCCAGTAATAAATATTATGACTAAGATAATGCAGAATAAATTATCATTAGTCTTCAACAATGTTAAACTAATAAAATACAATAGACATCAAGTTTAACTGCAGCGGAACAAGCAATCCATTAAAAGAGTCAAGTAGAGAATAAAATCTAGTATCTTTTATGACTTAAAAAGGTTTTTCATTACTTTTATCGCTGAGACTCAGCTTAATAAATAATCCACATCATCAAATCATCCATGCACTTACTGAAGCCAAGGATATTATTTAGTATCACGACCACGAATTATCCATGCACTCTACGAGCCAAAGATAATTGTGTTTTCATCAACTGATCCCCGATCATGCCATAAAACAATTCATCTTTGCTCCCTTGGTCGAAGAGAATCCATAGCCATAATAATACCAAAAACTGTCCATCAATGCACTACGGGGCAATGAGGACTTTTTTCACATCATTTGTAACATTACGGTCATGATTATACCGAATAATCCCTGGTCATAATCATACCAAGTCCATCTACAGGCCACAGATGACTTTCAAAAAAATATAAACATGAGGATGATGACAATGATATAAGAATTCAATAAAACAAGTTCAAGAATTAAATTATCCAGGAACTAATAACGTCAAAATTGTCAACGTGATACTTCTTTGTAGAGTAAAATTCAAGAATAATATTCATGCACCAAAAATAATTTGGACAGAAAAGACTCAATTTTTCGTTGTGAATAGTACCCCGTGAATAGTACTTCGGGAATAGTATCTCGTGAATAGTAACCCGACAGTAAAAGTACTCCAAATACCCGAGTGAATAATATTCGGGTGAATAGAAATTTTAGTGAATAGTAACCCGTGAATAGTAACTCGTGAATAGTATTCTGGCATGAAAAGTGCCCCAAATACCCGACTGAATAATACTAGAGTGAATAGTAACTGGGTGAATAGTAACCCGTGAATAGTAACTTGTAATAGAAAATACCAAATAAAATGATATTTCATGACGATTATTGAAGTCAAAACTTTAACCAACTGAGTATAATAAAGAATGGAATAACAAAAGAAATCACCATGCATGCGGTACTTCGCATAGACAGGTTATTCCAACAGAATAATAAATAACGGAATCGGTCCCGTAAAAGCGCATTGCAGACGGGATATTCAACGTAATAATAAAGACGGAACCAGGTCCGGCGTAAAACGTACAGACAGGATATTCCAACAGAATAATAAAGATGGAACCAGGTCCGGTAAAACGCACAGAATAATAAATAATGGAATAACAATAGCAATCACCAAGTATAGGGTAGACCGCGTATACAGGTTATTCCAACAGAATAATAAAGAATAGAATAACAGAAGTTCTCTTCATAAATATGAAAAAAAATAATACCCCTTACGAGTACAACAAATAATATCCCTTACCTTTGAAAGAAGAGTACTCCGACTAGTAGGGCGAGGATATACTCGAAGAAAACTTGCACTACGCTCAAAGCTTTCTTAAACTCCAAAGAAATACGCTCAAGATTATAGAAGAAGAATTCTCTCTGTAGTTTCTCTCTCTAGAGTTGCAGTGAATTCGTAAGAAATAATGAAGGAATGAGCTTCTATTTATAGAAGAATGGACTGCATAGTAACTAATTCATAAACGGTCCAGATTCATTTACTTTTAATCGGACGGTCCAGATTTAAAGCAAAATCTTTTAAATAAAATATAATATATTCTATTTATAATCTAATAAAACGAATAACTTTATAAAAGTATTACATTTTTATAAAAAGATTTTACTATGCAAAACACTATCTGATACACTATACAACACTATGCATAATAAAATATAATATATTCTATTTATAGAATAACTTTATAAAAGTATTACATTTTATATAAAAAGATTTTACTATGCAAAACACTATGCATAATAGAATATAATATATTCTATTTATAGAATAACTTTATAAAAGTATTTTGTTTTATATAAAAACCTTTTACTGCTTTTATTACATTAATAATATCAATAAAACAAAATTGGTGACTTATCACGTAAGCATCAATAATCAATATCGTGTCTTCTTATGCAACCACGCGTATTCATCGTACTTTTTACTATCGAGTAGTTCAACAAAGATTAACGGTAAACTTCCACCGTTATTTTCATAAAAAATATTTTTGTCGTTTTCTCAATCCGAATAATAATTCCGTTATGGGGTCCACTAATGATTGTCTTGGTCGTCATTTAATATTCCCCACACAAAGAATATTCCCAGACCAATCGAATATAATATAACAACTTGCATACTTTGCAAAATTTATAAATATTAACCACAACTATAACATTATATTAAATCCACACCATAATATTCAAAAAATAAATTCGAAATTTAAATCTTTATTAAGTAAAATTTGGGATTTTACAATCTCCCTCCTTATGAAAATTACCTCGAAATTTACTTACGTACACAGTATGCCGAGCATGTGATGAGGACACTTTGTCCGATTCTAACTCTTAGGTATAACCTTTGAGTGTTGAATACATTCCATGATTTTAACAGTACATCTTCATACGTTAAATTATCTCGCTATCTCATCCGGTTCTAAACCAATAATGTGGTTTGGGTCGTCCACATATTTACGTAACATCGATCGTGAAAAATGTTATGAACACGCCGACATACTTGGTGGTAAAAAGCGAGTCTATAGGCCACGCCCTACTCGATCGAGGATTTCAAATGGGCCAAATAAATCAAGGGTTGAGATTTCCTCTCTTCGTCGATTCTTTCTTCTAGAATAACGCTCTCTTGAACCTTCTTCTTCACATTCATCAGCTCTGAGTATGTATCTTGAGCGGCTTTAACTTTATCGATTAAAGTTGATTCTACTCGTATATTCGTTATCTTCACGTGGGTTCGTATATTACTTTTCGTATGCGCATCGATCTTCTACTCAACGTGTCGCCTACCACGTTCGCTTTTCCACGATGGTATTAAATGGTACGATCGTAATCTTCAACAGCTCGAGCCAACATCTTTGGCGCATGTTACGTTCGTTTTAGTTGAAGAAATATTTAAGGGTTTTAGAAATGGGGCTTTTGTACTGGGGTCAGTACAAAATTCGATTTCACGCTCTAGGGGTAGGCTAAGAAGTCTTCAAGAATACGTCACGAAATTTGTTAACAATAGAAATATCATTCACAACTGTGACTCTCACCCAAGACTTGGATAACACGTCACATTGATACCTATCAACTTGTCATCGTTATTCTCAACGTCCCCTACAAAAGTCCGGCTTCGCATTTTCACACAAGGAAGTCAACAACGAAAGGACCGGGGCTCTTTACTTATGGCTTGATATGACAATGATTGACTTTATTGGTTTGGTTGCTTGAATTTGCATAACAGGTTGGTTAGAAATATGAAAGCTAACAACCTTACAAAAAGCATGATGATTAGTTAACCAATCGATTCCTAAAATCACATCAAAGGCAAGTATTTTCAAAGAGATAAGATCGACAGGTAACGTGAAAGTGTCGATTTGAATCAACAAGATTTATAAACAGTGGAGGTAATAAAGGTTTCTCCTAACATAATTTCAACAGATAAGTCAAAGTCTAATTTCTTCGGAGTCAAATTTAAACGTTGAGCGCAAGCAAAAGAGATAAAAGAATGGGTAGAACCGGTATCTAATAAGGTATAGACTTCGCAAGAATTTATAATTAACTAACCCGTGCTAACTTTGTTTGGGTTACTCGCTTTTTGAGAAGTCACAAAAAAATGCTCTTCCTGAAATCACCGACTTTATCTTGTCTATATCTGCCTTTGGTGCCACCGTCCCATCTGGACTTGACTTTGGTGCCTGACAAAATTGAGCTAAATGACCTTCTCTTCTTGAAATTTCCATTTCTATTATCTTGGCCATGATTACCACCGAAGTGGTTACCATTCTTAGCATGATAATTTCCCCCACAATTGTTATCATTGTTCCGATGGCTGTTGCCACTGGTATGATTATTTATCGTGTTGTTGGTCATTGCCTTTTGGTTGTGCTGACTCATTATTGCGCTCCAATAACTGAGCCCTATTCACAACATCTGAATCTAAACAAAGTTTGTGAGAAATGAGGTATTGACGTATATCGGGGTTCAAACCTCTTAGAAATATTCGCGTCATTCGCTCCTCATTATCAACCAAATGGGATGCAAACCGAGATAACTCCGTAAACTTAGCCTCGTACTGCGATACGATCATATTATTTTGCTCCATTGCTTATCTCAACATTTTCGGATGCCATTTTCAAACACTGTCACAAAACAAAGGTTAATTAACATATCACATATTATCCCTATACTCTGACCGACCAATTAAATACCAAATAAACTTACGTAGGTCATACTAGCCAAGGAATTTCCCGTCTCTCCCCTCCTAGTTCTTGTCTCACATCTCATCCAGGGATCATATCCCTAAGCTTTGATACCAACTGTGACACCCCCAAAATAGGTATACATCACCCATCTTGGGTCGCCAGATACATGGTACTGAATATACAAATACAACTTAATAATACAACTGTCGTGTAAAATACGATAAAACATACGCTGTGAGTTTTAATATAAATATTGTCATCTAGACAATATCCACACTCAATTGAGTCCTCATTATAATTATTATCACACTATTTAACAGAATAGTGAGGACTACTAATGCTATCATCCGGATTTGTCAATCTGCTTCCCTACTTTCGTCCCAGCTATATTCTCATTTCCTGAAGAGAATAGTGAAGGAAAGGGTGAGCTCAACTAGCCCAGTAATAAATATTATGACTAAGATAATGCAGAATAAATTATCATTAGTCTTCAACAATGTTAAACTAATAAAATACAATAGACATCAAGTTTAATCTGCGGATGAACAAGCAATCCATTAAAAGAGTCAAGTAGAGAATAAAATCTAGTATCTTTTATGACTTAAAAGGTTTTTCATTACTTTTATCACGAGACTCAAACAATAAATAATCCACATCATCAAATCATCCATGCACTACAAAAGCCAAGGATATTATTTAGTATCACGACCACGAATTATCCATGCACTTTCTGAGCCAAAGATAATTGTGTTTTCATCAATGATCTGATCATGCCATAAAACAATTCATCTTTGCTCCCTTGGTCAAGAGAATCCATAGCCATAATAATACCAAAAGCTGTCCATCAATGCACTACTGAGGCAATGAGGACTTTTTTCACATCATTTGTAACATTACGGTCATGATTATATCTGAATAATCCTCGGTCATAATCATACCAAGTCCATCTACAGCCACAGATGACTTTCAAAAAATATAAACATGAGGATGATGACAATGATATAAGAATTCAATAAAACAAGTTCAAGAATTAAATTATCCAGGAACTAATAACGTCAAAATTGTCAACGTGATACTTCTTTGTAGAGTAAAATTCAAGAATAATATTCATGCACCAAAAATAATTTGGACAGAAAAGAATCAATTTTTCGTCGTGAATAGTACCTCATGAATAGTACTTCGGGAATAGTATCTCGTGAATAGTAACCTGACATAAAAAGTACTCCAAATACCCGAGTGAATAATATTTGGATGAATAGTAATTTTAATGAATAGTAACTCGTGAATAGTATTCTGGCTTGAAAAGTGCCCCAAATACCCGACTGAATAATACTAGAGTGAATATTAACTAGGTGAATAGTAACCCATGAATAGTAACTCGTAATAGAAAATACCAAATAAAATGATATTTCATGACAAGTATAGAAGTCAAAACTTTATCCAACTGAGTATAATAAAGAATGGAATAACAAAAGAAATCACCATGCATGCGGTACTTGCGCATAGGCGAGTTATTCAACGAGAATAATAAATAACGGAATCGTGTCCCGCCAAAAATGCCTGATGCATGGATATTCCAACGAGAATAATAAAGATTTTAACCAGTCCGACGTAAAGCGCATGAGAGGATATTCCAATGTAATAATAAAGAGCGGAACCGAAGCAACGTAAACGCGCATATACGGGATGTTCCAATGAATAATAAAGAATGGAATAACAACGAAATCACCAAGTATAGGGTAGACCGCGTATACAGGTTATTCCAACAGAATAATAAAGAATGGAATAACAGAAGTTCTCTTCATAAATATGAAAAAACAATACCCCTTACGAGTACAACAAATAATATCATTTACCTTTGAAAGAAGAGTACTTCGACTGGTAGGGCGAGGATATACTCGAAGAAAACTTGCACTACGCTCAAAGCTTTCTTAAACTCCAAAGAAATACGCTCAAGATTATAGAAGAATAATTCTCTCTATAGTTTCTCTCTCTAGAGTTTCAGTGAATTCGTAAGAAATAATGAAGGAATGAGCTTCTATTTATAGAAGAATGGACTGCATAGTAACTAATTCATGAACGGTCCAGATTCATTTACTTTTAATCGGACGGTCCAGATTTAAAGCAAAATCTTTTAAATAAAATATAATATATTCTATTTATAATCTAATAAAATGAATAACTTTATAAAAGTATTCTATTTTATATAAAAAGATTTTACTATACAAAACACTATATCTGAGCACTATACAACACTATGCATAATAAAATATAATATATTCTATTTATAGAAGAACTTTATAAAAGTATTATGTCTTATGTAAAAAGATTTTACTATGCAAAATACTATGCATAATAGAATATAATATATTCTATTTATAGAATAACTTATAAAAGTATTCTATTTTATATAAAAAGCTTTTCTATTTTATTACATTAATAATATCAATAAAACAAAATTGAGTGATTTATCACGTAAGCATCAATAATCAATACTACGTGCTACTATGCAACCACGCGTATTACTGTACTTTTACTACCGAGTAGTTCAACAGTATTAACGGTAAACTTCCGCCGTTATTTTCATAAAAATATTTTTATCATTTTCTCAATCCGATAATAATTCCGTTGTGGGGTCCACCAATGATTGTGCTGTTGTACGAATATTCTCCGACACAAAGAATATTCCCCGACCAATCGAATATAATATAACAACTTGCATACTTTGCAAAATTTATAAATATTACCCACAACTATAACATTATATTAAATCCATACCATAATATTCAAAAAGAAATTTCGAGAAATTTAAATCTTTATTCGTAAAATTTGGGATTTTACATAACATACATGTTACAGTTCATATAACAAGTATAAAGATGTATAAAGATTGAGTTCCTTACTCAATCAGCGTGCTTTACTCAATTAACGTAGTCATAAGTTGAATTTAACATTTCATACATTCAACATATATATAACACATCATGCTCTTTGCAATAAAGATTTAAAACAATCAAATTCACATAGCAATTAGGAACTGAAAGACTTGGCTTGATCGTGGTTTACCAATAATAGTTTAACAGATTACAGCTATCTGCACTGCACGTGCCCTACACAATTATATAATCATGCACATCAACTATTAGTCACATAGTAACGCATAGTAGCTGTAATGTAAACTTTACTCTACATCTCATAACCCTTCCTATTACATATACACAATGTTCAATTTTATTGTGTTAACTTTCAACTTATATCTCACTGTATTTCATATTCGAAGTTCATTAAAGTGTTTAAGTCTTGCTAGGACTACTTATTGGTTTTATATTAAAACTATTCAACATCGTATTATATTCATTTCATTTGATTTAAAACACTTTTTATGTTCATTATCACTTATCATGGCGTTTTGACATTTATTCGTCACACGCCCAATTTGTCTCTCTTGTGTGTGCTTAGTATGCATATTCAACTTATCTAATATATCATTTATTCATGTTAAGCATCAATATACTTCATAATATTCATGTCCTATAACTTAGAACAACATCTTTTATCGTTAAGAGCATTACACTCGTATACGTGCATGCTTAACGCCCTCCGATTGCCTCCGAAAACACAATTGTGACAACCCGAGAATTTAGACCATTTATTAAAATCTTAAATGATTGATTTAAGGTCAAATATTAGACCTAGATAGAAAATAAGTGTATGCGTTTGATGTTATTGGGATTGAATTTTGAGAATTTCAAAAATTCGGTTGAAGGATATAGGTGAATTATTCAGATTAAGTGTTTATGTGATTAAGTTACGTGTATATGGTTAATGATGTGTTCGAGAATGTGGTTATGGTCAAGGTTGACCGGATAAATTATATCATGTCAAACCCTAAGAATATATTAAGAACAACAACGTTCAGTTAGAAAACACTAACGTTTGATAAGAAACCCTAGAAATCGGTTACGAAACCTAGTTTCAGCTAAAGAATCAAAACCTAATTCGATTGCATGAAACCCTAAATCGGGAACTTAATGGCATAAGTGTAAATAACTATAAGATTAATTAGGGTTAATCTTAGCAAATCGATTACAAAACCCTAATTCCAAATCAAAACCCTAATATTTGATCTCGAAAACCCTAGTTTGATTACGATAAATTGAAGTCCTAATTTGGGAAATTAATGGAGAATTATAATGCTCTACTGCTATTATTATAATATTAATTAGGGTAACGCGTAATTAATTAGCAAACCCTAATTTCAAATTATCGAACTTAAACTTTTTCGTCAGGAACCCTAATGACGGATTTTGAAACCCTAATTTCTAATTAGGGAAAATGAAAGTGTTAATTGAATATTTTAATGTTAATTAGGATATATTAATTCTAATTTTCAAGATTTAGTAATTAGAAAACTGTAATCTAATTACGAATATTTAATTTCTATATTAGAAAATTATTTTCTATTAGAAACCCTAATTTGTGGGTTGAAAACCCTAATGACCATTTTGAACCCTAATTGTACAGTGGTGGATTTAATTGCTATAATTGCAATGTTAATTAGGAAATATAAATCCTAATTGTCAAGTTATTAGAAACCCTAATCTAATTGGGAAATCTAATTTCAAAAATTTAAATATTTTTTTTTTATATTTAAAACCCTAATTTTTGGGTTATAAATTATAATGTACAAATTTGACCCTAAGTGCTTAATTAGCAATTTTAATTAGGATAAAATAGTCCTAATTAGCAAATAATGATTCATGATTAGGAAATTATGATATAATTAGGAAGCCCTAATTATAATTAGAAATCAAAATTTTCTATTTTAAAATTTTAATTAGAAAATTTTTGAAATCCAAGTTGCTAAATATTTAAGGGTTAAACCCTAAACTCTAAATGCTCCAAACCCTAAACCCTAGATTGCTCAAACCCTAAACCCTAAGGGTTTTATCATTTGGCAAATTCTAGAAAATTAAGGAAATGTCATTTATGCCCTTTTTAGATTTTTTTAGACAACTTGCAAATCTTGCTAAGTCAAGGTGAACAACCCTAGCCTAATCTAGCCATAGCATGTGACTTATATGACCAGCAATCTCAGCAGCCAAATCAGCCATATACATTGCATTGTATCTAATACATATATTAGATTAAAGAGAGAGAAAATGCTACATGATTTCCCAAAACAACCAAGACCATTCTCTCTCTTAAATTTCGTGGATGGGAGTAAAAGAGGTTAGATAATAAGCTTAGATCATCCACAATAACAAATATCGCTGACGAGGATCGATTGTAGATCAAAAGCTCAAAATGGTAAAGAACCCTAAATTTCATAATCTCTTGATCTTATGTTATATGTTAAAATTGAACGGTCAAAGTTGTGTATTAAGGTGTCTATTAGTGATCTGGGTTGTAAAATCCCATATCCATAACATCAAAGTGCTCAAATCTAGCACTTTTGCAAATCTGGAAATTTTTCAAAAAAGTGGTCTGACAGTCGAATGTCAGGGCCTTTAAATCCGTGTCTGTTAAGGGTTAGTGTTGTTTTATGTTTTTGATGTGTTCTATGTCATGAGCCCTATGATCTAAAACTGGAATCATAGTCGGATCAAGTGTAGATCGAGAGATATAAGCAGTCAAACCGCGTTGACCAGTCATAAAAATGGGTTTCTGGGCAACCCAGAAACCCAGATCTCGCCTGACAATATTTTCTGTACCTTAGATCTTGCAGTATGTTAGTGTTTTGGCTATGTTGTTGATTGAAGGTTGTAGAAGGGTATGTGAACTACAAAGTAATGCTATTAGATCACCCAGATATGTACCAGGATCGTAGAAATGCATGGTCAAACGATAGTTGATCAGTATGACTTTGATGAAGATTCTGGGAAAACCAGATCTTCAAGAACCGCCATCGACCCCTTTGTTGACCAAGCTTTAATCTCTCACATATGATGTTTATTAGATGATATGAGGTTATGTAGTTGTACCGACATGATTTCTACAAAATAGAACCTTTAGTTTACACGAACAAGCAATGTCTGAAATGCAAGGTATAAGGATCGAAAGGTAGTCACTTGGTCTGTTCTTCATTTCTGGGTAACCTAGAAAATGAAGAACATGTCTGACACGATTTATCAGGGCTTAGATCTCTCTGTTGTTATGTTGTTTAGCTATGAACTCGAGTTAGAATTGTAGTATTACAGTTATACTACATAACCAGAAACATTAGTAGACCAGAAATCGACCGGAACCCAGAATCATTTGTGGTCAAACCATGTCCCTCAGTGACTGACATGAAGATCTGGAAATTGGCCAAGAACACCAAGAACACAATTAGCGACACTTTTGTCGCCTAAGGACCCTTTAGCGACAGTTTATTTTTATTTTCCGAAAAATGATTAAAAAATTAGAAAAAAATGATTTTAAATTATTAAAAATACTAAATAAATTAAAAATAGTTTTAACTATTTTGAGTATATTTTGAAAATATTTAATATTTTTGGAATATAAAAGGTATTTATTTATTTAATTATAATATTAAATAAATTATGAAAATAGTTTTTAATTCATGAAAAATCATGAAAAATTATTTTATGGTGTTAGAAAATATTTTAAGTTATTTTTGATGACTTTTAATATTTTGTGATAAATTTCATAAATAATTTATTATTAATGGTAATTAGTTTATTTAATTAATATATTAAATAAATTAAGGAAAAATAAAATTAATGTTTTAAAAATCATTTAAAAATGATTTAAGTGTTATAAAAATATTTTAAGTTATAAAATATAACTTTTGATATTTTGGCATGGAAATATTAATATTTTAATATTAATATCAATTATCTGGATAATGGATTTAAATGTTTAAAAATCAAATAATTATGATTTTAAGGTGTTAAAATATTTTGAAATATTATAATGACATTATAATATTATGTAAGGATTTTCATTAATATTTTATATTAAATGAATATTAATGATTAAGGAATTATGTGGTATTTAATTTAGTTAAATACGGTTTTAAGGATTGAAAAAAAAATTATGATAAATGGTAATAATTATCCGAAAATTATTACGAGTCTTTAAAAAATGTTTTGACTGATAAGAAAATTATCTGTGATAATTGTTAAGTGTTTAGGAAGAGTTTAATTGAACTTAAACTCGATATTCGTCCGACTAGATCGTCGGGATGATAGAATAATGTCGATTTTAAGTCGATTTGAAATAGTTTGACACGATATTAAGTCTTATGTCTTTGTATAGACTAATAGGGTTATGTGTTATGTGTTTAGGTTATTCTGTGTATATAAATATAACGAGATTATACCGTGATGATATTATTCTAATATTGAGATCTATATTATTAATATTAGGTCTTGGTAAAGCGATATAAATTGCGTTACAGAAATCAACCAGTTCGAGCAAGTTTGTTCTTACTTAACTCTAATAAGAGTGTTCTATTCAAGCTTATGGTTCATCATTCTTTGATTGCCATGAAAATTGTACTCTGTACATCTTGCATGTATAAGTCAGGTATGAAAGGCTGATCACCTTCATTACCAGTTGGTTCAGAAATGTTTGTTCATGTTTAAAACTTGTTCAGTCAAAAGTTTGTTCCTGCTAGTTCTCAATTATATTGATGAATTATAGCAAGCCATTATTCATACTCTTCAATCATGATATATCGTTATATTGTTGTATTTAAACTTGCTGGGCAACTTTCATGCTCACCCTTGCTATATCATGATAAAACATTGCAGATAAGACGAAAAGCGTTGAGGATCACGAGAAACGATTAAAGCCAAGTTCACTTGGGTTATAAAGTCTTGATTAGTTTGTAATAGCGTATTGTGATAAATATTGTTATGTAATAAATAGTTTATGAAATGTGTATAAGTTAAGGTTACTCGACCTTGGGGAATAGTGTGTAATGTAATGTATAAACAATTTATGTTTATATCTTCCGCAAACAGTTATAGAATGTTTAGTGTACCGAATCCGCGGCGATTTGGGGCCCGGATTCGGGGGACGCTACAACAATAGTCCTAAAAATGACCATTTTACCCCTGTTCTCGACCTCAAATTGAAAACCTTAAAGAATAAAAGTTGTAGGTCTATTCGTCCTCGTTCCGGATCATCTTGAATCACCTTAATCGGAGTTCGTATGAAAAGGTTATGCCTATTTTACTAAGATAGGTCAAAGTAGTCACACCTGACATACTTTGGGCGCAGCTGAGTTCGTCTTATCATGTTTATTAAGTAATTAAATGACCCATACTTGTATTTCAAACCATTGGATTCATAATCAACTTGGTCAACAAATTTTTATAGCCGGCTTAATACATTACGTTGTTCTCATTACGTTCATCTTCAATTGATTATTAACCTTTAATCATCATACATTAAGTGTCTAACAATGCTTTAACAATGTTATATTTACACCTTAGTTTATTACTAATGAGTTATCTTTCATTCTATACTTGTAAACATTCTTGTCTGTCGAAACTTAAGATCTGGCGCATGCATGGCACATATAGCTTTCCTTTCGCAAGTAAGCGCCTTGGTAGTGTGCGATAATGACATCGTGCCTTGCCTGACGCCCATCATTTGGCCTTGGGTTGGCGCCGCGGCGCCAACTCTGTGCCTTAGAAAAATTTTACAGACTTCCAACTTTGCAAAATTCTCGGACGCATAACTTCTTCGTTATAAGTCCGAATTAGCTCATTTAAAAGCCTACGGTTCACAAATTACATATTCTACGTGTTCATGCAAGAATTTTATCTATTTGACTTTATTTGCTAAAAATTCATCTATTAGTCCATTTTTAACGAAAACGGTAAACGTTTGTGAACGTTCAACGCCCGTTTCTTCGTTCTAAGTCGAAATTCGGTCATTCTTAAGTCCGTAACTCTATAATGCCAAATATGACTTGCCTCTATTGAAAACTAATGTTTCCAAGCTCAATATCAAAATTCGACTTCCATTCCGAGAATTTCACGAATTCGACGATTATCGTCCAAACTCGTGAATTCCGCCTTAACTTCATTTCTTAAGATTTGTTCTTCGCTTCAAATGGATTCAATCCATCATATTAATTTCTTTGACATACATACTTCATTAACTTATTGACATGATAAGTTATTACTTGTTCTTCATTAATCTCTAACTTGTAAAAGTATGAACTACTTATGAATTCACTTTGCATGACTTATCATAGCTTAAATCTTTTAACCATCATCCTTACTTCTTATTATCATACAACCTTATTATTTCAATCATAAAACAAGTTCCTACAAGTTCTTCCTTGTTTCATAACTTATATGATTACGAATAGCTTATTCATAACTTATACAGCTTATTAAGACTTAAGCTCTTTGATTACTCATTCCTATCATTCCTTAGCATACATGTTCTACCACTACCCATCTCCCTACCAATGGAAGAGAAAGAGATTCATGGTTTAAGTTCTTACCCTTGAATATCACTTGACTAAGCTTTAATTTTCTTCTTGCTTCTTGAAAATCTCACAATGGAAGTTTGACTTATAAGTGCTTATTCTCTCTAACCAATAAGTTGCTTTATAAGAGAAGTTATTGGATGAAATTTTAACAAGCAACAAATGAAATCATAAGCTTGGTATTTATAGGAGTTGCTAGGTTAAGGTATAATGGTCATAAAGCCACTCCACCTCCTTAATCACCTCCTTACTATTCATTACCTAGACATTAAGTTAACTTGGCCTCCACACTTACTTAGCTCTTAAGTATACTTGCTTAGCACATAGCTTATCCTTTACTTGCTCATCAAATTAATTACTTTGTCATCACAACACTTAGCCATAAAGTTAACTTGTTAATCACATAAAAACACTTTACTTGCTCAACACACATAAGCACTTTACTTAACTTTTAAGTTTGCTTAGCTTATCCTTTGCTTAACCCTTAAGTCTACTTGCTCATCACACTTAATTCTTGGCCACTAATTCACCGATATGATCATGGGTTGCCCCATGGATCCTCCTAATCCATTGGATTCTTACTTTGGGCATAAGGTTTAATTAATCCTAATTTATACATTGGGCTTGTATTAACAATTCTTTGGGCTTTATCATTATCCTATTGGACTTTACAATTTCTTACTCAATCCTACAAGTCCATTACATTTGGCTTAAAGCCTTATAACGTATAATCTACGTATTAATCTCGTATTCTAACTCGTATACTTATTTAATATACGACATTTCATCATTCATACTTGCTCGTATAATACCTCGTATTATACTTACATTCATTACTTCGTACAATACTTACGTATTATACCATCATTGCTTTAATTCATTATACGCATTTAACTTCCTTCTCGGACTTCATTTTCCCTAATCGTTAGGTTTTAAGTCCGCGGGCGAAAAACTGTGTTTTCCATAACTAAAATATTATTGGATATTCCATCTCGTCTTAGAATTCTATCATTACGTATTTCTCGGAAGTTCAAAAATAATTCTCGAGCAAAAATGCGTGAATAGTGTGTTTCAGAAAATTTCTCGGAAAGCTTTTATTTTCGTCTTAGAAATTCAAACACTTTAATTCTATCATGTAGCCAAAATACTACGACATTCCGATATGTCTAGGTCATAGAATGACCTTCGAATAACTTACTCCCATAATTAATTAATTAAATTCATTTAATCCACATAATCAAATAAAAATTTAATTCTAAAAAATTCGATTTTTCTGGGGCGTTACAAATTTTTTTGAAGGGAAGTTGAGTAGAAGGGTAGGTTAAAATTTCAAGGATGAAATTCTGTGAAGAAGGGGTGAATGTGATGACCCGGGTATGGGTGTGGTTTTAGAAATTCTGAGGACAGAATTTTTTATAAGGGAGGAAGAATGTGACAACCCGAAAAAAAATCGGATTGTCCAGAATTTAAGTTTAAAGAATTAGTTATTAATAAAATGAATTTTTATTAATAATATTATGTGCTATGTGTTTATTAATCATTCTAGAACCTAGGATGCTTATAAATTGGAAGGTTTCTGGCTACGAGCTAGACTGAACGAGTAAGAATTTTCAAGACAAAAATAAAAATTTTCCGAGAACAAAATATTTCTGGAGAAAAAGATGAAATAGACACTATTCACCCGATGAAACCCTAAGGGTTAAGGTTTGCATAACCTAACCCTTTTCGAGAGTTCGGTAAGCCGATAATATATCGTGAAAAGTTAAGTAAGCCGATAAAAGTTTTTCTCGAAAAACGTGCAGAAATCGGACGAAATAAAAACGATGAAAAGTATTGTTATGTTCTTTTCATTCTTTTAACTACGTTAAGGGAAAATGTGAAGGAAAACGCTTAATGTCAAAAAGTGTTTTTCAATTTTTCAGAGATCCGAAGAATACGTAAAAGTTAATTGGTAAAGGAAAGACAAAATATCCTAAAATATTTGGATTTCGAGAATCGTAGTTTTCGAACTGTCGGACGAATTCCGCAAGATGGAAGCACGATGCTTTCGGGAGAAGCCTCGTGAATAGTAAGGAGGTGGAATAGTAAGGAGGTGTGAATAGTAATTTAGGGGTGAAATAACTATTTTGCCCCTAGCTTTAAAAATCTATAAAAGGAAGCTTAATTTCATTTGTTAGTGATTTTGAAAATCACCAACATTTGAGAGACAGAGAGAGTTAGGATAAGGAAGAAGAGGAAAAGGAGGAGGAAAAGCTTGCTCGTGTGCAAACTTTGTCCGACAGAAGAAGATTAAAGGAGAAAGGTAATCTAAAACCTTGTCTCATATAAATTTTATTTAAGTTTTCTATGTTAGAAACATAACTTAATGAGAATAGAAGTAAAAGATGTTAGGAATGATTTTTATATGGTTGAAATCATGAGAAAAGAAGAAATAAGAAATTAGAAGTTTATTTTATAAATTTCTTAAAGAAGTATAAGATTCGTAATGAATTTTACCGATCCAAATGAATCATGTGAACGATTCGGTGAAATAAGTAAGGAATGCTGTTTTATAACATCAAATTCTAAGAAAAAGTGAAATAGTAATCAAAATATCGATTAAAAATGAAGAACACGAAGAATATTATTGATGGAAAAATTTAAAACCATCATAATATAATTGTTGTTGATGGACAAGTTTAAAACCATCGCGTATAAGTTAGATACCTATTGCTTGGTTAGGAATAGTAGAAATATTCATGAAGAACGGATTAAAACTTAGCTATAACAAAGTTATGGCAAAAATTTTATAATAGACGAGCGAGAATTAGAAAGTTAGTAAATAAACCCGAATGTATGGGGTTTCATAAGAATGTAAGAGAATGTAGAAAACGTGAGTCGGGAACTCAAGAACGAACGAGTTTTGAGTTCAGATGACCCAATTATGGACGAATGAACGAAGAACGTTAATAACATAAAAATAAACGAAGGATGAAGATTAAGCCAATCAAATGGCATGTTAATGGATTCAGAAACAAATTCTGTCCGAGGGGGATTGAAGTACGTAAGATAAGGAAGAGAATGGCCCTGAAATTCGGTCTATCTTTATACCTAGATTCTGTACGTCACGTTCCCATTTATTTCCAAACATACATCATTATATACTGAAATATAGCAACATACATTCTCAATTCCCAGGTTCTAATACCTTATAATCTCGTTCATTACAAATAATGATAATTACATTATTCTTTTCATCTTACACGAGTGACTTTCATCCGCCACCAAGGATACATAACTGTTCATTAAACTAGTCTATAGTTTAATTCTATCATTCTATATTACAAGTCTTCGCTTGATCTTCACACTCATTCATCTAAGGAATGACACTTTTTCTGGATACCGATCAGCTTGATCTTTACAGAATCTTTAGGTTCTTCTACTCGTACGCTAAAAATGTTTTTCATTTAAAGTAAGTATGAGCATTCAATTGCACAGTAAGTCATAGCAATTGAACAAACAACTTCAAGAATTTAAACATTCTTTTAAGACTTCAATAACCGAAAAAGGTTATGAAGCAACTTGAATAATAGGAATAATCTCGATTCCTGTCATTTTAAAACATTAGTCATATTCACTTTGAAATACTTTCATTCTTCTACCTTTTTCCATACACATCATGTCTGGCTAGAATCAATAGTATAGACTTAAAAATAATGGTTCATGTATAAATAGAACATTCTCTTATTGAATAGTTCAATCACAGAACAGTTCATCTCATAAAAACACCGAAGTGTTCATATTGTGGCACAAGGCCTCATACGTTCTACCACCTTGTACAAATATCACACATTTGCACATATACAGAACTTCTCAAGTTTAACATCTTAGAAGTTTTAGAAACTAGAATTCATTTCGAATATGACTGAAGTTAGGAAATTTGCCTTACGCACAGCTACAGCTTACGCTGAATTGCTCATTCCAATCCCTATAAAACGCATAAGGAAATAACACGTACACCAATTAGTCATATACTTGACTTATGCATTGGTTTATTTAACTTTACTTATTAGTGTTCGCGTTCTTGCAAACTAAGTTTATGCGATAACATTCATTACCGGTTTAGGACTTCCTGACATACGAAGATGTATTACTCATACGATCATCATCTTTGATGATTTGCATTTTTATCTTCTTCTTATAACTTCTCTAGGACCTAGTACACATCACTTCTCTGCTAGTAGTCCATATGGTACTCTGAGTGGTTTCCCACAAACAACCAACAAACAAGTTCCCGTTTCATCTACACTGCCATCATAGTGAGTTAGATCAGTTGCCAGTTCCGTATATACCTTCGTTCTCTAAAGGAATTATTTAGCCCAGCTCCCATATGTCAACCAACAAAGGTTACGATTGTACAACAACCTAACTTATCTTAACTTATCCGAACTGTGACGCCACCAAAATAGGTATACATCACCTATTTTGAGTCGCCAAATACATGGTACAGAATAAAAATATAATCTTTAATATACAACAAGAAAGCTGTGAGTTTTAATACAAATATTGTCTTCTAGACAATATCCACTCTCAGAATAAGTCCTCATTACATTTATTGTCACACTATTTAACAGAATAGTGAGGACTACTAATGTTATCATCCGACCACAAAACCGCTCCCCCAACTCGTCCCCAAATATATTCTCATTTCTTGAAGAATAAAGTGAAGGAAAGGGTGAGCTCAACTAGCCCAATGAAGAAATATTATGACTAAGATAATGCAGAATAAATTATCATTAGTCTTCAACAATGTTAAACTGATAAAATACAATAGACATCAAGTTTAACTGCAGCGGAACAAGCAATCCATTAAAAGAGTCAAGTAGAGAATAAAATCTACTATCTTTTATGATTTAAAAGTTTTTCATCACTTTTATCGCTGAGAATCAGCATAATAAATAATCCACATCATCCCTGCACTACGGCCAAGGATATTCATTAGTATCACGACCACAAATTATCCATGCACTATGGGCCAAGGATATTCATGTATTCATCAATGGTCCTGATCATGCCATAAAACAATTCATCTTTGTTCCCTTGGTCGAAGAGAATCCATAGCCATAATCATACCAAAAACTATCCATCACTGCACTACGGGCCAATGAGGACTTTTTCCACATCATTTGTAATTTTACGGTCATGATTATACCGAATAATCCCTGGTCATAATCATACCAAGTCCATCTATGCACTACAGGCCACAGATGACTTTCAACATAATATAAACATGAGGATGATGACAATGATATAAGAATTCAATAAAACAAGTTCAAGAATTAATTTATCCAGGAACTAATAACGTCCAAATTGTCAACATAATACTTCTTTGTAGAGTAAAATTCAAGAATGCTCAGAAGAATATTTCCATGAGAAGATAGTGGATGAAGAGCAAATATCAAGGATATTCCACTAATTTCATGGAGTATAGAAGTCAAAACTTTAACCAACTAGGTATAATAAAGAATAGTATAACAAAAGAAATCACCATGCATGCGGTACTTCACATAGACAGGTTATTCCAACAGAATAATAAATAACGAAACTGTGTCAAAGGCCATAATGCACCGACGAGGATATTCCAATGTAACAATAAAGAATGGAATAAGAACAAAATCACCATGCATGCGGTACTTGCATGTATAAAGTTATCTCCAATGAGAATAATAAATAACGGAATCAGGTCCGGCGTAAAACGCACCGACAGGATATTCCAACAAAATAATAAAGAATGGAATAACAACAAAAATCACCATGCATGCGGTATTTCGCATAGGCGAGTTATTCCAATGTAATAAGAATCGGTCCAACGAAAACGCACAAAAGTGATATATATTCAGCGAGAATAATAAAGATTTTAACCAAGTCCCATAGAAACGCATGCATACGTATGATATTCCAACAGAATAATAAAGATTTAACCAGTCCCAGTAGTAAAACGTCTGAGCGAGGATGTTCCAAATGAATAATAAAGAATGGAATAACAACGAAATCACCAAGTATAGGGTAGACAGGTGCATACAGGTTATTCCAACAGAATAATAAAGAATGGAATAACAGAAGTTCTCTTCATGAATATGAAAAAAAATAATACCCCTTACCTTATAAAGAAGAGTACTTCGACGGTAGGACGGGGATATACTTGAAGAAACTTGCACTACGCTCAAAGCTTTCTTAAACTCTAAAGAAATACGCTTGAGATTACAGAAGAAGAACTCTCTCTATAGTTTCTCTCTCTAGAGTTTCAGTGAATTCGTAAGAAATAATGAAGGAATGAGCTTCTATTTATAGAAGAATGAACTGAATAGTAACTAATCCATGAACGGTCTAGATTGATTTACTTTTAATCAGACGGTCCAGATTTAAAGCAAAATCTTTTAAATATTATATAATATATTATATTTATAATCTAATAAAACGAATAACTTTATAAAATTATTCTGTTTTATATAAATATATTTTACTATGCAAACACTATGCAGGCACTATGCAAACACTATGCATAATAAAATATAATATATTCTAATTATTGTCTAATAAAACAAATAACTTTATAAAAGTATTCTGTTTTATATAAAAAGCTTTTCTGTTTTATTACATTAATTATACTAATAAAACAAAACTGATATATATATTGTGGGTAGTATTTATAAATTTTTCAAAGTATGCAAGTTGTTGAATTATATTCGATTGGTCGGGGAATATTCATTTTAACAGGGAATATTCGTACGATGGCACAATTATTGGTGGACCCCACAACAGAATTATTGTCGGATTGAGAAAACGACAAAAATAGTTTTATGAAAATAATGGCAGAAGTTTTACCGTTAATACTATTGAACTACTCGGTAGTAAAAGTACAGTAATACGTGTGGTTGCATAGTAGCACACGGTATTGATTATTGATGCTTACGTGAGAAGTCACACAGTTTTGTTCAATTATTGCTACAGTAGTTGCTGCATAGTATCTCACGTTCTCTACCCCTTTCAACTGATCAAATAGATCATCAATCCTGAGCAATGGGTATTTACTCTCAACCGCTAACTTACTCCGCTCACGATAGTCGATACGCAAATGTAACAACTCATCATCTTCCTTAACAGCCTCCCAGCTTGCGTCATGGTTTAGACAACAAGAATGTCCTGGTGATTTATTACCGTAAAATACTGCCTTAGGTTTTCCTAAAAAATCGAAGATTCATACTTTTATTCTGATAATTTATTTAAAGTTCTATGGTTAACTAACCCATTCATACTGAGAATTTCTTCAAATTCTCTCAACCTTATCAGTACTTATCTACCGATACTTTATTACCTTTATTATCCATTAAACAATTCCCATGAATATATTGGACGAGAGTTATGTCCTCATTCTCTACCATAACGTTTAAAGGTATTTATAATCTTCCCAGGAATGAACTTAATCACTTAGCACATTCACATGCTATAAAAGAACAATTTGCACTCCAATCAAACAGCTCATAAGCATTCATTGTATTGACTGGAATGATATCTGTTACTACATCCGCTGATGCAACCGCATCTTGGACCGTCATATTAAAAGTATGGGACATAGGTCTACCCGACGATGGTGGTCTAGTAATGGCTAACTTACCACTACTAACACCTTTACTTTTCTCCGACCCCTTTTTTTGGCAATTTCTTTCCATGTGGTCTAATGACCCACATACAAAATAGCCATAGTTTTTCTTAGGATTAAGACAATTGGGTGATATATGACCCTTCTGTCCACAGTTATAACAAACCAATTTCCCCTTCAGACAGACTTCTAGATGAGTCTTTCCACATGTCTTACATGCTTCGATCCTATGCTTAGGATCCCCTTGTCCCACTCTAGTATTCCCGGAGTTAAAATTCTTTCTTTTTGGTATACTACCACTACCACTGGCACTCTCTGCCTTGGTTCCTCCCTCTCCCTTGCTCTTATTCTTTCTCTTTTTGTGGTATTGGGTCAATGCCTCACTACCACCTTCTGTTATAATCGCCTTCTCCAGAATGGTCCCATAGGAAGCACTCTGGAACATAAAAATTCTACTATAGAGCCAGGGTTTCAGGCCCTGCTCAAACCTACGAGCCTTCCTCTCCTCAATGTCCACTTGGTGTGGAGCAAACCTTGCCAATTCATTGAATTTGGCCGCGTACTGGGGAACCATCATGTCCCCTTGCTTAAGTTCTAAGAACTTAATCTCCATTCTCCCTTGCATGCTTGTAGGGAAATAGTTCTTGAAGAAAACCTTCTTGAACTGTTCCCACATTACCACAACAGTTCTAGCCCCACATTACAATCTCCCCTCCTTATGAAATTTCGCCCTCGAAATTTACGTATGTACCTGGTATGCCAAACAGATGAGGACAATTCGTCAAATTCTAACTCTTGGGGTATAACCTTTAAGCGTAGAATATATTCCAGGATTTTAACAAGTATATCTTCATATGTTAAATTATTTGCTATCTCATCCGGTTCTAAATCAATAATGTCATTCGGGTTGTCCACATATTTACGTAACATCGATACGTGAAAAATGTTATGAACACGCGACATACTTGGCGATAAAACGAGTCTATAGGCCACAATTCCTACTCGATCAAGGATTTCAAATGAGTCAATAAAATCGAGGGTTGACATTTCCTCTCTTCATCAATTCTTGCTTCTAGAATAACGCCCTCTTGAACCTTCTTTTTTCACATTCATCAGCTTCGGGTGTGTAGTTTGAGCGGCTTTAACTTTATCGATTAAAGTCGATTCTACTCGTATATTCGTTATCTTCACATAGGTTCGTATATTCACACTCATAAACGCATACTGTCTTCTACTCAACGCGTCAGCTACCACGATCGCTTTTCAACGATGGTATTGAATGGTTCTATCGTAATCTTCAACAGCTCGAGCCAACGTCTTTAGCGCATGTTACATTCATTTTGGGTGAAGAAAATATTTGAGGGTTTAAGAAATGGGTTTTGTACTGGGGTCAATACAAAATTCGATTTCACGCTCTAGGGGTAGGCTAAGAAGTCTTCAAGAATACGTCAGAAAATTTATTAACAATAGAAATATCATTCACAACTGTGACTCTCATCCAAGACTTGGATAACACGTTACATTGATACCTATCAACTTGCCATCGTTATTCACAACGTCCCCTATGGAAAGTCTGGCTTCGGCGCATTCCACATAAGGAAATCAGCAACGAAAGGACCGGGGCTCTTTACTTATGGCTTGATATGACAATGATTGACTTTAGTGGTTTGGTTGCTTGAATTCGCATAACAGGTTGGTTAGGAATATGAAAGCTAACAACCTTACTAAAAGTATGATGAGTAGTTAACCAATCGATTCCTAAAATCACATCAAAGGCAAGTATTTTCAAAGAGATAAGAATAACAGGTAACGTGAAAGTGTTGATTTGAATCAAACAAGATTTATTAATAGTGGAGGTAATGAAGGTTTCTCCCAACTGAGTTTCAACAGATAAATCAAAGTCTAACTTCTCTGGAGTTAAATTCAAACATTGAACACAACTAGGTGAAATAAAAGAGTGAGTAGAACCGGTATATAACACGGTATAGACTTCGCAAGAGTTTATGATTAACTTACCCGTGATAATTTTATTCAAGTTCCTCGTCACGAAAAAAAATGCTCTCTCTTAAACTACCAGCTTTGGCTTGTCTGGGACATCCTTTGGCATCACCATCCCAGCTGGACTTAACTTCACCATACGAAAAAATTGAGCTAGGTGACCTTCTCTTTTGCAATTAAAACACGCTTTGGATTGTTGCGTTCAGTTTGGACGGATGTGTCCCTCATGTCCACACTTGAAACATACGACCGGTGGTCGTTCTTTGAAACGGGTGTTGGTGCTACTGTCTTTCCATCATTATTGAACCTTCTCTTCTTGAAATTTCAACTTCTATTATCTTGGCCATGATTACCACCGAAGTGGTTACCATTCTTGGCATGATAATTTCCCCCACGATGGTTATCATTGTTTCGATGGTCGTTGCCACCGGTACGATTATTATCATGTTGTTGGTCGTTGCCTTTTGATTGTGCTGACTCATTATTACGCTCCAATAACTGAGCCCTATTCACAACATCTGAATATAAACAAAGTTTATGAGAAATGAGGTATTGACGTATTTCAGGTTTCAAACCTCGCAGAAACATTCGCGTCATTCGCTCCTCATTATCAACCAAATGGGATGCAAACCGGGACAACTCTACAAATTTAGCCTCATACTGCGACATAGTCATATTATTTTGCTCTAGCTTGATAATTTCACCTCCTTCATGTGACGAATACTTTCGGGAAAGTACTTGTCGTTGAACAGCTCTTGGAACTTCTCCCAAGACATCTTGAGTGCGTCAGGATGGGTACGTTTTACATATTCCCACCAATGATCTACTTCTTCACGCAACATAAAGGTGGCGAATGGAACTTTTTGCTCCTCTGAGCATTCCAAGACATCAAATATCTTGGTGATCTACTTAATCCACGTCTCTGCCTTAAGTGGGTCTGGCTTTTCCAAAAACTCCAGTGGTCCCAGCTCCTTGAACTACTTAGCGGTGACCAACCGTGGGTTGCCATTGTTTTCACCTGCATTATGAACATGAGTCTCTCTCGTTTGGTGTTGCATGAATACTAAAAAGCTCCTAAACGTACCATCGTTCATCATTTGATCAATGTTGTTCTTTACAAGAGGATTATCACCTTCCTGTTGCACATTATTCTGATTATTGATCTGTGGAGACTCAATGATCTCCTGTGCTCCATTGCTATTCTCAACATTTTCGGATGCCATTTTCAAATACTGCCACAAAACAAGGGTTAATTAACATATCACATATTATCCCTATACTCTGACCGACAAATTAAATACAAAATAAACTTAGGTAGGTCGTACTAGCGAAGGAATTCCCCGTCTCTCCCCTCCTAGTTCTTGTCTCACATCTCAGCCAGGGATCATATCCCTAAGCTTTGATACCAACTGTAACACCCCCAAAACATGCATACATCACATATTCTGAGTCGCCAAATACATGGTACAGAATACAAATACAATCTTTAATATACAACAAGAAAGTTGTGAGTTTTAATACAAATATTGTCTTCTAGACAATATCCACACTCAAAGGAGTCCTCATTACATTTATTATCACACTATTTAATAGAATAGTGAGGACTACTAATACTATCATCTGGACCGTCACTCCGTTCCCCGACTCGTCCCAGTTATATTCTCATTTCCGGAAGAGAACAGTGAAGGAAAGGGTGAGCTCAACTAGCCCAGTAAGAAATATTATGACTAAGATAATGCAGAATAAATTATCATTAGTCTTCAACAATGTTAAACTGATAAAATACAATAGACATCAAGTTTAACTGCAGCAGAACAAGCAATCCATTAAAAGAGTCAAGTAGAGAATAAAATCTACTATCTTTTATGATTTAAAAGGTTTTTCATCACTTTTATCACCGAGAATCGAAGATAATAAATAATCCACATCATCCCTGCACTACGGCCAAGGATATTCATTAGTATCACGACCACAAATTATCCATGCACTATGGGCCAAGGATATTCATGTATTCATCAATGGTCCTGATCATGCCATAAAACAATTCATCTTTGTTCCCTTGGTCGAAGAGAATCCATAGCCATAATCATACCAAAAACTATCCATCACTGCACTACGGGCCAATGAGGACTTTTTCCACATCATTTGTAATTTTACGGTCATGATTATACCGAATAATCCCTGGTCATAATCATACCAAGTCCATCTATGCACTACAGGCCACAGATGACTTTCAACATAATATAAACATGAGGATGATGACAATGATATAAGAATTCAATAAAACAAGTTCAAGAATTAATTTATCCAGGAACTAATAACGTCCAAATTGTCAACATGATACTTCTTTGTAGAGTAAAATTCAAGAATGCTCAGAAGAATATTTCCATGAGAAGATAGTGGATGAAGAGCAAATATCAAGGATATTCCACTAATTTCATGGAGTATAGAAGTCAAAACTTTAACCAACTAGGTATAATAAAGAATAGTATAACAAAAGAAATCACCATGCATGCATGCGGTACTTCACATGTATGCAGTTATTCCAATGAATAATAAATAATGGAACCAGAATCGAGTAGTAATCGCATGCGGAGCGGGATACTCCAACGTAATAATAAAGAATGGAATAACAAAAAAAATCACCATGCATGCGGTATTTGATGTAGACGAAGTTATTCCAACGTAATAATAAATAATCTGAATCGGTCCTCAGAAAAAAAGCGCACAAGCGGGATATTCCAACAAAATAATAAAGAATGGAATAACAATGAAATCACCATGAATGCGGTACTTGATATGACAAAGTTATTCCAACGAAATAATAAATAACGGAATCAGTCCTGTAAAACACAGACATGTGATATTCCAACATAATAATAAAGACGTAACCAGTCCGACGTAAAATGCATGCATGTGATATTCCAATAGAATAATAAAGACGAAACCAGGTCCGGCGTAAAATGCACAAACAAGATGTTCCAACAGAATAATAAAGAATGGAATAACAACAGAAATCACCAAGTATAGGGTAGATCACAGTATACAAAGTTATTCCAATGTAATAATAAAGAATGGAATAACAGAAGTTCTCTTCATGAATATGAAAAAAAATAATACCCCTTACCTTATAAAGAAGAGTACTCCGACGGTAGGGTGGGATATACTTGAAGAAACATGCACTACGCTCAAAGCTTTCTTAAACTCTAAAGAAATACACTCGAGATTACAGAAGAAGAACTCTCTCTATAGTTTCTCTCTCTAGAGTTTTAATGAATTCGTAAGAAATAATGAAGGAATGAGCTTCTATTTATAGAAGAATGAACTGAATAGTAACTAATCCATGAACGGTCCAGATTGATTTACTTTTAATCGGACGGTCCAGGTTTAATGCAAAATCTTTTAAATATTATATAATATATTCTATTTATAATCTAATAAAACGAATAACTTTATAAAAGTATTCTGTTTTATATAAAAAAAAATTACTATGCAAACACTATGCATAATAAAATATAATATATTCTAATTATTGTCTAATAAAACAAATAACTTTATAAAAGTATTCTGTTTTATATAAAAATCTTTTCTGTTTTATTACATTAATAATACTAATAAAACAAAACTCATATAATATATATATATATATATAACAATCAACAATAATTGAATCAAATAACGTGAGATACTATGCAAAGAACTCATCAGAAATAATTGAACAAAACTGTGTGACTTCTCACGTAAGAATCAATAATCAATACCGTGTACTACTATGCAACCACACGTATTCTTTGTTTCTTTTACTACTGAGTAGTTCAACAAAGATAATCAGTGAAAACTTCGCCGCTATTTTCATAAAACTATTTTTGTCGTTTTCTCAATCCGACAATAATTCCGTTGTAGGGTCCACCAATGATTGTGTCGTCGTACGAATATTCTCTGTTAAAACGAATATTTCTCGACCAATCGAATATAATACAACAACTTGCATACTTTGAAAAATTTATAAATACTACCCACAATTATAACATTATTTCAAATCCATACCATAATATTAAAAAAAATATTTCGAGAAAATTAAATCTTTATTCGTAAAATATGGGATTTTACACGAACCATTAAACTATAATGTTCTTTAAGTTAATTTCTTATTCCTTATGACTTTCTGGAAACTAAATCTCATACCTCAGGATTCATTCTTTATCGTCCAAGTCATACAATCTTTTGTATACTCAGAACGATCATTCAAGTTAATCATTAACTCGGCTTCTTTACATTAAACTTACTTGTCTTTAATTTAATTCTTCACCATTCACAGATTTAATCATTGGTCTTCATTATCTTACGGTCAAACCATACACAGGGTGTAGGTTCTGCCCGTTTAATATTTGCGTACACTCAACCTGCACCTCGGTTAAAGTGTTCAACGCTTATATTTCATTCTAGCATTCTCCATCCAAATCACGATCGGCTTCCATTAACCTTCTTACCGTTCGCTACAGCTTTCTTAATACCATTCGTTATTCTTCCTTAGTGTCGAAACCATACGGTTCGTTGTATGCTAAGACCGATCATTCATCGCAATTGCGTTATGTTCACAGCGTCTATACGCTTTAAACTTATCTCTCATTACCACAACATGACATCAAAATGTTATTCATTACCCACGTCACTCAATGTCTAAGCAATTACAATAATAGCAATCCCCCACGTTCGTTTATCGCGACTATGGTTCCCAGATATCGGTTCCATAACCAGCGTTCACATTCTTTGTCTTCCAATTGTTGGTCAAAAAACTGATCACTAAACACGCGCAATTATACGAGGTCTAACAAGTAATACAGTGATAAGGAAAGTGTCGAACCCACAAGGAACTATCACTAATATTTACCAACTACCGACTTTGTATCGCTAAAGTCTTATTCGAACAACAATAAATGGAAGTGTGATTAATCTAAGCATAACTAATTATCAAAGCAAATAAATGGATAACGAATGGTAATCGAAGGAATTACAAGCTAAGGCTACAACTTCACCCCACACAGGCATCCTGTCGAACACCTGGCGTACTATGCTTCATCAAACTTCCTACCCTTCTCTCTTTGGTCTAAATGGTCATGACAATTTGTCGACTGAGAACACACATGTGCTCATACACCTCTGTCGAGGTATGCACAAACATATCCTTTCCAGATCTACCCGATAGGGAATAGAATAGAAAAGAACGTACAGGCTAGATACAATCCTACATATGTCTATGCGAATTGATCATAACAAGGATTTAGGAATAAATTCTCAAATAGGTCGCACGTGGCGCACAGATATATGTCTATTCTACGCACAACTCATGCTGTTGAAACCCACAATCACATGCCAATATATTTAGGTGTAAATCTATAATCCTTCTGTCGATAATATGTAAATTACCAAAATCATCACTAATGTCTTAGCGAGAATCATTAAGCATAAATATATTAAACCAAATCATATGGTGTCAACCAAAGAGATAAGAGAGTCAATTTAAATAACAAATGGTTCTATTATAACGTTAGAGCAAATACTCAGTTCATAGCTATTGAACAAAATATAAGTAGCAATAAAGACAACAATAATGGATTACAAAATCAGAGGAAATAAATAGATAACAGGAAACTCTATCAAAACCCCTCAATCACCAAGCATTTCGCTCATATCAAGCTTTCCAATTCGTGTTCCTTACTGCTCTTGTTGCCCTAAGAAAATCCCTGACTTCTCCCTAATCTACCTAATCTATATTTACAGACATTTATCTAAGAATTAAAGGGAAAGAAATAAAAATAGGAAAAACTATCTTGTTCTCTAATATGAGAAATTAGAGATGTGGTATGCAGAGGCTCTATTTCCTTATATATCCGTCTCTGTCCTTTGCTAGGTCAAACCAAGGCCTTCTTTGCCTGGGCACTGGAGGTGGCGCCGCAGAGCGGACAAATAACCTGTGGTTGGCGTTGCAGTGCCACATTAGTATGAAAGACATGAAGCTCGCGCTGCAGTGTGAGCCAAAGAGGTATTAGTGGCTCTGTAGCGCTGGTGTATTTGAAATGTCCAATTTGTCCCCCAAAAGCTTGGAAAAGACCTATGCCCTGCATTGCATCATTTAAGCGCAATAACACTATAATCATATAAAACTATATAAAATCTACGAATTCAGGCAATTACTTAAGTCATAAAGTATCTGATTCGTGGGTATAAATTCCACTCATCAAATACCCCCAAACTTAAGTCTTTGCTTGTCCTCGAGCAAACTGTATAACACAAAAATAACTGTAGTAAATGAACATGCGAAAGGAATATAAAACAATATACTAGCATCGTGAATACAAATCTCAATCATAGCTACTCTAGAGAATTAGGAAAACACGGACATGAGTAAGGGTTCATTCTATTTCAAGCATAAGACTGTATTCGATCCATTCTATGTGTGTGTGTGGAGACCAACCATCCTAACTAATCATAGCTCAAATGAGTTCGCACAGTCGATTGTTAATACAAATATGCATACTCCGTAACTTAAACATTCAGCAAGCATTAAGAATAAGACATAAGTCCATAAAAAATCAAAAAACTCGAGCATAAAGACAGTAGAATCTGACTCAGACAATCCTTAATTACCTTAGGCTAATCAGAACTACCCATTAATGAGCTTTTGATCAGTGACTCCTAAGCCAGACGACTTTGGGGCACTAGGTGTAGAACACCCCTAAGAATCTAGTAACTCGAGCAGCAAAGGCCACGTTGTAACGATCGAGAAATTTGTAATTTAATTTAAATATTTATTGAATTAAATAAATATTTTAAATAATTTATTTATTGAGGAAAATAAATAATTGATGAATTGTGGAGCATCAATTTAGTAACTAAATTGATTAATGTTAATTAAATTAAGTAATGGTAATTTTTATTTGAAGGATTTAATTTAATAAAATAATTAAATTAAATGAATGGTTTAATATTAAAGAAAATAAATAAATTAAATAAAGTTATGTTTAAATCTAATTTATTAATTAAATTAGATATATGTAATTATTTATTAATTATAAGTATAATTATAATAAAAATTATTATGAATACTACTGTAAGTTATTTAAAATTAACTAAACTAAAGTTACTTAAATTAACTAAATTAAGGTGTGACACATGAAACTATATAATATAATATTATTAAAATAATCTAGTTTGGGGGAATTGGTGTGTGGCCAAACGAGGCCTTGTGGCCTTTGGTCTAATTTAACTGACGCAAACGTATTATTTCTTTAACTGATGAACGCGGGAGAAAGCCATATCATTTGTTTTGTTCGTATAACCTAAAGCCATGAGAGAAAACAGAGTGTGAGAAGAGGAAAACACAGAGATTTTGAGAAGAAAGAATCACAGTGGTTTTGAGAGAGGGTCACCATCTCTTGCTAACATTCAACTAGGGTTTTAAAGGTATATTTTACTTATAATGTGATGTTTTGAGTTTCCATGATCATACTCTGTAAATAGCTAATTCATGTTGGATTGAAATATATATGTATATATGGTGTTACAATCTGTCAATTATCTTATGTGAGTGCTATTTGATGACTAGAATACAAGAAATTTGTTTGTAGGAAGAAAAAAAATAAATAACAGTGTTTTTACATGAAAATTGGCTTTAGAAAGTATGAAATTTCATGGTCAATACATGTTATAATCTGCGAATTGATGTTGGATTATATTAGTATGTTAAGAAACGAAAACGGCATAGTTTAAATCATGTCAATTGGTTAAAAAACGAGTTCGTGGCGATCGAATTGGCTAAAAGTGTCAAAATTGAAGAAATTTGGAAAATGGTGGTTTTGATTCCTCAAATTTGTGTATATGTAATGTTTTTGTATATAGAATGATGAATAGCATGTGTAACTATGTTATTACGACCTTCTAGTTGCTAGGTTTATGAATTTCTGTGGTTATTGGAATGATTTGGGTGACTGGTGCAATAACAGAGCTGCTGCGGTTTACATGCAGGCGTGGCGTGGCTATGCTAGCAAATAACAACAGTGTAAATGTAGCAATGAAGCTTTTATGATTTTCTGGGACGAAAGCACCAAATAGCAATTTCTGGGTGCCGAGGCATGGGATAAGCGTAGCTACTGGCGTGCTCGAGAGCTCAGAAAGGACTTCTGCATATTCGTAGGTCATGATTAATGGACTTAAATTAGTTAAGCATGCATGTTAATGATGTTAAGACTTAATGTAGACTACAACAACTGTTTGCAATGCATTGTAATGCAAAGTGTGAAAATTTTAAGTAATTATTTAAATAAGTTATGAAATGAAACCAAATGTGATGTTTTCAAAAGTTAAAGATAAATGATAAGGTTTATGTTGATTATTGTGTGATTTCAGATTCGTTAGGGTGTTAACCAAAATGGTTAGATGTTAGGTTAGGGTTATGACCTAAATGACGGTTTAAACCCCTAAAGCTAATATTCATACAACTAATTGTTGTTGCGATTTAATGATATATGTAGGGTAATTGGAGAATAATTTATACTTGTGTAGCTTACATACAAGGCAAGTTTCTAAACCTTACCTCTTTACAATTGAGCAAGTTTCTTATCCTAAACTTTTATTGAGTAAGCTTTCTAACTTCATTCTTTTATGAATGAATGCAAGTTCCTAAACTTTTATTGAGCAAGACTATTGATTCTATCCTCATGTACGATTGAATAAACTCTTGTAACCTAATTCGTTACATTGAATGAGTTTCACATTCTTATTTCTTGTTATTATTATTCAAAATGTATATTGTTTTAATACATTGATTCAAAGGAGATTGTTCTAATTCTTTGAATATAGTACTTTGCATGTATATCATGTTTATTCAATTATATATTGTTGATATTCGATCTTTGACTTTGATAGCCTTGTTCAGTTACACATTCTTGTATTAGACCTTCAAGTAGTAAGCAAACTCTTATTGATTAAATTAATCTATAATTAAATAGTGTTCTAAAATTCTAGAAACACTGATAAGCTAGTTCCAAACTAAACTTTCTTTAGAGCGGAAATTCTAAATTCAAGCTGAGATGAACAACCCTAACATAGGGGATTTTTTATGTGTAACGTTTAGATGTTTGTGCACAATATATGGTACCAAGGGCTGATCCCCCTAAGTACGTTAAGAAGGGTCTGTATAGTCTAAATGACTGTTAAGGTTGAGGTAATAATACCTAAATACCAAAGACATAGTCCGTGGTCTTAAGACCCTCATATATTAAATTCAAACTTGTTTTCTATCCTTGATTCGTAGAACAAGTTCATTATTGTTCAGCATTCGTTGTTCATTCTCATGTTGTTATCATTACTACTCTCTATATCAGTGAGCAATTGTTTTCTTACTCTTGCATTTAACACTGCAGCTAAAGCTGAGAAAGTCGATGAGCCATCTATTAGCAAAGGAAATGGAAAAATGTCCAAGTGTT
Organism: Panax ginseng; assembly: GCA_020205605.1. NCBI lineage: Eukaryota > Viridiplantae > Streptophyta > Magnoliopsida > Apiales > Araliaceae > Panax > Panax ginseng. Next base: position 49,832,710 of record CM035149.1, on the reverse strand, counting down.
GAAGACTTATTAGAAATTTATTTAAATGAATTATGTTATAAGACTTGTTTTTTTTAAGATGTATTCTGCAAACTTATGTAATAATTTTAAGGTTAGATTACCTGGGATTATTTTTGAGATGCTGATATAACCCTTTAATGGGAAAGATTATTGTTTAAGTTATTTAAATTATGTCTTTATCCTTTATGATGGGTAGTTAGATGTAATGGTTTTGGATAGTAAACACCAAATTCTGTGGGAATGGAGTACCCGGATTTGGGGGTGTCACACACGTAATCAACATAAGATAAATTAGACTTTACGAAACCAAAGATTATTATGCAAGTGAATTTTATGCTCCATCTCAATATCGTTCCTGCGTTTATGGGCGAGTGCGTTTTACGCTCCATCTCGACCCACCGCAACACTTTTGATATTAAATCTTCTTATCTTTTTATTATTTTAAATATTTTTTTATTTTTTTTATATGTCAACATGCCAGAATCCAAGATCCAAAACTGTATAAACGTCTAAGTCTTTTATTACCTTGTAAAAATGAAAGTTTATAAGAGTGCACAGCTCTTAAAATAATAAACATGAGAACTAAATTCGAAAAATACTAGTTAACACAGTTGGTCGGTGCTTACTAGAAGGACGGATCAATAACAGTCTCAACTTATCAACTAACAAACCCCTAGTTCATGCATGCTTGACACAATTCTAAGAGAGACAAAATCATTTGGCGCTTGCAATAGCCACAATCAAAAATCAATAATGTATAACACCCTTGCTTAATAGTAGCTCAAAATAGGGTAAAAAGGTCATTAACATGGCATAAGCATAAAAATCTATATAAGCCCCAAAAAGTTGGCAATAAACCACAAACATGCTAATTATAATCAAGCGTTAATAAATAATAACCAAAATCAGTTCATGACATCCATAATAATAAAAACATAATTCCATAGTTCAAAAACGACTACATCACAATATTGAAAATAAACCAAACTAAGTACTAAATATTCAACTTAACATGACATTAGAAAGAAATAAACAGATAATAACCCTAACACACCCAAACTTAAGGTGAGCAATTCCCTCATTACTAAACATATAACAATCGGTACAAGAGGGCTTCCCTGCAGATCGCTCACTCGGCGTCAGCATCGTCCTCATCAGCTTCGGCGGGCGGTGATGGTGGAGGGTATGGTAGGAAGACAGGTGGCTCTGGGAACTGGTATGGCCTGAACTCATCATTCTCGCCACATTAGTCAGTGTAAATACCCTGCATGGTGTTCACCAAAGACCGCTTTGGTCATCTATGATAGCAATATCCCGCCTCTCTACGCCCATCACAGTTATGTGCCCCCGCCTCCGAACCTCGGCGTCGTTCTTTTGATGCAGCAAGGTGAGCGATGCCATGATATCGGCCAGTAGTCCCTATGCAGCTGGGCCGACTTCTGGACCGGCGATTGGAGGCTACGATAGCTCAGCCTATACTGTGGGAGGTGGCACAGTAGGTGGCCCGTATCCTTCGCCTCTGACATGCGACTCAACCCCGTCCCACATAATGTAGCGGACGATGGTCGGATGGTCAATGACTGCCATAAGTGGCAAGGCACTGAATACATGCTTGCTTGCACAAGCGGGTGATCAGTGATGGATATGGAAGTCCTGCAACGATGTTGCTCTTGATTGCCTTTAGAATGGAGTCGTGAATAAGCACTCCAATATCCATGTCACAATGGCAAAAATCAGAATCACCCTATCCTTAGTCACGTCGCTCAGATGATGGGTCGGGATCATATTGGCACATATGAAGTTGATCCACGCCTTCCCGTTGCGACTGAGTGTTGAAGCTGGGAAACTGGTCTTTTCACCCGTGTAGTCATTTTTATTCCACATAGTCCCAGGCTTATAGAGTCGCCTAATGATATCCTAGAGATCATAGCTGTGGAGTCCTGGCTCTAGATTGTCCTTGCCCTCATAGTTGGGTGTTGCGAATAAGGCATTGATGGCCTGACTATTAAACGCCACTAACTTCCAGTGAACTTGGATAACAGCAGGGCCTTCAGGATTGGCGTTGGCATAAAACTCCCGAACCACTGATATGATAGCTGACTCAAGTGGTTTGGTGAAGTGGATCCAATTGCGCTCAAGTATCATGGTGTTCAGCTCCCCGTCCTTCTTGTCCGGCCTAAACCTCCGCTCAGGAATCAAATTTCGTGCACCAAATGAACTTTTGTACCTTTTCCAGACTTCCTCATTGATGAACTTGGTGTTGTCCCAAACCGTAGGTGGTGCCGCGGACGACGATCCTCCCATACTAAGGCTTTGCCTCTTTTGTGCCATGTCGGAGTTTCTATTGGTTTGATGCAAAAGTAGCCCCTAAGTAGTGCTAAAATTTCCCCAAACATAGGCCAAGTAGACCCCAATAATTGCCAATGTCAAAACAGCCCAATTCAGTCAAATTTTTGGTTCAGACAATTTCTCAAACACCTTGCGTGCATCCTTAAGACCGAACTAGACAGACCTTGCTTAAAATAGCTCTATCCAGATTTCTGGCAGTGGAAATCATACCAATACACAACAGACGTAATGCGTAAAACTCAACAATTAAACCACAAGAAGTTTCTAAATTAAATGACAACCACAATACCTTGAATGGATGAGCCCTAGTTTGATTTGGATCCCCTTTTAGTATTTGGCAACTGGCTTGGTATTGGGCGACTAACTTGGGTCCTTGTGGGAAATGATGGGGAGTGTGGAGCAGAACACAGCTAAAATGTTGTGCAGTTGTGCTGGTAGATGAGGGGCTACTTTGGGTGCTTGTGCTGCCGAGAGACGTCGAGAGGATTAGGATGAGAAGAGGGCTAGGTGCTTGCCAATACCAGTTTTTAAAAACAAATACTTGCTTGTGGCACCGCAATGCGACCTACTTTTCTTTCCTTGGCGTCGCAGCGTGAGTTAACAGTAGCTATGATTCGTTGGTGGCTCCACGGCACGGACTACCCTTTATTGGATGGTGTTATGGCGCGGATTAGCAGTATGCCCTAACATTAGTGGCGCCGCGGCATGAATTGACCCTTTTTCCATGGCGCTGCAGCGCGAGACTAAAATATGGGAGAGTGAACACGGCGCTACGGGGCGAAGTCTAGTATATTTGATGGCGTATGGCTGACTTGTATCCGAGAATTCACCTTACGAAGCCATGTATTAGCCAATAGATACTAAACATCATACTAAACACATTCTAATCAACATAATAAAGAACATTCTAAACAACATGCTGCCTACATCCTCTAATCGTAAAAACAGGCACAGCAAATACGACTTGGCAGTACAATAACTGGCAACAATGTTGACGAGCTAAAGCAAAAAGACTAAATGTAAACTAGACATAAGCGAAGAAAATTTAGAACATTGATACTGAGATGGGGGTGCCTCCCCACCAAGCGCTTGTTTTAAAGTCGTCGGCTTGACTGTACTGATGTCGTTCAATGTGGCTTGTAAATAAAAATGACCATTTCATGTCGCCTATTCGTCAATTCCTCTAAGCCGTTGGTGAACTTCGTGTTGTCCCAAGCCGTTGGTGGTGTCGAGGATGACGATCCTCCCATACTAAGGCGTTGCCTCTTTTGTACCATGTCGGAGTTTCTATTGGTTTGATGCAAAAGCAGTCCCTAAGTAGTGCTAAAATTTCCCCAAACTTAGGCTAAGTAGACCGCAACAATTGCCAATGTCAAAACAGCCCAATTCAGTCAAATTTTTGGTTCAGATAATTTCTCAAACACCTTGCGTGCGTCCTTAAAACCGAACTAGACAGACCTTGCTTGAAACAGCTCTATCCAGATTTTCAGCAGTGGAAATCATACCAATACACAGCAGACATAATGCGCAAAACTTAACAATTAAACCACAAGAATTTTCTAATTTAAACGACAACCACAATACCTTGAGTGGATGAGCCCTAGTTTGATTTGAATCCCCTTTTACAATTTTGCGACTGGCTTGGTATTGGGTAACAAACTTGGGTCCTTGTGGGAAAATATGGGGATGTGGAGCAGAACACGGCTGAAATGTTGTGCAGTTGTGCTGGTAGATGAGGGGCTACATTGGGGGCTTGTGCTGCCGAGAGACGTCGAGAGGATTGGGAGGAGAAGAGGGCTAGGTGCTTGCCAACACCAATTTTTAAAAACAAATTCTCGCTTGTGGCTCCGCAGTACGGCCTGCTTTCTTTCCTTAGCACCGCAAATACGAGTTAACGATAGCTATGATTCATTTGGTGGCACCGCACAAGCAGACTACACTTTGTTGGATGAAATTGCAAGTACGGATTAGCAGTATGCCCTAACATTGGTGGCGCCGCGACGTGAATTGACCCTTTTTCCATTGCGCTGCAGCGCGAGACTAAAATATGGGAGAGTGGGCACGGCGCTGCTGCGTGAAGTCTAGTATATTTGATGGCGCCGCGGCGTGACTTTATATCTGAGAATTCCTGCACAGAAGCCATGTATTAGCCAATAGATACTAAACACCATACTAAACACATTCTAATCAACAATAAAGAACATTCTTAACAACATGCTGCTTGCATCCTCTAATCGCAAAAATAGGCACAACAAATACGACTTGGCAGTACATTGACGAGCTAAAGCAAAAAGACTAAATGTAAACTAGACATAAGCGAAGAAAATTTAGAACATTGATACTGAGATGGGGGTGCCTCCCCACCAAGCGCTTGTTTTAAAGTCGTCGGCTTGACTGTACCGATGCCGCTAAATCTAGCTCGTAAGTAAAAATGACCATTTCATGCCGCCTATTCGTCAATTCCTCTAAATTTTTGGCCGACATAGATGATTGGCTATTCTCCTTTCCTTCATCCATCCAATCATCCATCGGAACAAAGAATCTTTTGCCACTGGAATTATCCACTAATTCGCCTATTTCATTAAATTAAAAGCGTTCTTCATGCTCTAGTGGACCTTCCAAGATTTCCACAGACGTGAGCGTGGTTTCTGGTTGTTGATTAGTCTTGACTATACAACCACTATTTATCCTTTTGTCTCCAACTTCATACTCCATCGGTTGGATATTTTGCACCATGTCGTCTCCCTCAAAAACTGTGCGAGACTCATCGCCTTCTCCTTGTGTATCAACCGTGCAATGCTCTATTGCTTCATCGTCGAGATCAATTATGAACGGTAGATTGCATTGCGGTGGATTTGTGATGGCATTGACGAGTTGCCCAAATTGATTCTCAAGGCTTTGTAATGCGGCTTCTTGGCTTGCCATCTGAATCTCATTTCTCTCAATAAAGTTGGTGAGAAGGTCTCCAAGCATGTTCTATTCTTCTCGTGCTGAGGACTCAGATAAGTTCTCATTAGGTCGAGACGTTACCTCATATTGCGGCGGAAACTGGTTGTCAAACTGATTTGGATAGGAGTAATTCGGATCTTGATATTGCTCTTGACTGTAGTCCCAAAAGTTTGGATAACCCTGACAGTTTGGATGATAGGAGATCGGTTCAATGTCAGCTTGTTCCTGACAGTAGGCATTTTGAGTGGACTGACACTCAAGATTGTCAGAAAACCTCAAGACATTTGTAATTTGAAATTGTAATTACTTGAGTCCTTCTTCTAAGCTTGGTTGTGTCGTCCTCTCATAAGGCCATTGATAACAATGATCATCCATAACTTGTAAACTTAAAAACAAAAAGGAAGATCAAACAAATAAAAGAAATATATATATATATATATACGTTCAAATTAAGACTAAATTAATTTAACTCAATATTGGACAATATTAGAATAATAGTTCCCCGACAACGGCACCAAAAACTTGTTGGTCGGAAAATCGATCACTAAACACGCGCAAGTATACGCGGTCTAACAAGTAATACAGTGATAAGGAAAGTTTCGAACCCACGAGGAACTATCACTAATATTTACCAAGTACCGACTTTGTATCGCTAAAGTCTTATTCGAACAACAATAAATGGAAGTGTGATTAATCTAAGCATAACTAATTATCAAAGCAAATAAATGGATAACGAATGGTAATCGAAGGAATTACAAGCTAAGGCTACAACTTCACCCCACACAGGCATCCTGTCGAACACCTGGCGTACTATGCTTCATCAAACTTCCTACCCTTCTCTCTTTGGTCTAAATGGTCATGACAATTTGTCGACTGAGAACACACATGTGCTCATACACCTCAATAGGTATGCATGCACAAACATATCCTTTCCAGATCTACCCGATAGGGAATAGAATAGAAAAGAACGTACAGGCTAGATACAATCCTACATATGTCTATGCGAATTGATCATAACAAGGATTTAGGAATAAATTCCCAAATAGGTCACACGTGGCGCACAGATATGTGTTTATTCTTCGCACAACTTATGCAGTCGAAACCCATAATCACATGCCAATATATTTAGGTGTAAATCTACAATCCTTCTGTCGATAACATGTAAATTACCAAAATCATCACTAATATCTTAGCGAGAATCATTAAGCATAAATATATTAAACCAAATCATATGGTGCCAACCAAAGAGATAAGACTGTCAATTTAAATAACAAATGGTTCCATTATAACCTTAAAGCAAATACTCAGTTCATAGCTATTGAGCAAAATATAAGTAGCAATAAAGATAACATTAATGGATTTCAAAATTAGAGGAAATAAATGGATAAGAGGAAACTTTGTCAAAGCCCCTCAATCACCAAGCATTTCGCTCAAATAAAGCTTTCCAATCCGTGTAGCTTACTGCTCTTGTTGCCCCAAGGAAATCCCAGACTTCTCCCTAATCTACCTAATCTATATTTACAGACATTTATCTAAGAATTAAAGGGAAAGAAATAAAAATAGGAAAAACTATTTTCTTCTCTGATATGAGAAATCAGAGATATGGTATGCAGAGGCTCTCTTTCCTTATATATCTGTCTTTGTCCTTTGATAGGTCAAACCAAGGCCTTCTCTTCCTGGGCATCGGAGGTGGCGCCGCGGCACGGACAAATAACTTGTGGTTGGCGCTGCAGTGCCACATTAGTATGAAAGACACGGAGCTCGCGCTGCAACGTGAGCCAAAGAGGTATTAGTGGCGTTGCGGCGCCAGTGTATTTGAAGTGTCCGATTTGTTCCCCAAAATCTTGGAAAAGACCTAATAAGCCCTATAATTCATCAGTTAAGCGCAATAACACTATAATCATATAAAACTATATAAAATCTACGAATTCAGTCAATTACTTAAGTCATAAAGTATCCGATTCACGGGTATAAATTCCACTCATCACCAATCTCATTTAATCTTTTTGTTTAACCTTTATTAAGGGTTGAAATCACTTATTTAAGTGTTACATTATGTGAACTACATGTTTATTATCTTCCCTTACACTTCCCCGCAGTAATTGAGCAATAAAAAGCTCATTATTGTGCCTTACCTTACTAAGCAACCAACTGTACCTTGCTCCCAAGGCTTGGGCTCAAGGCTACACGCCAGCTAAACATCTCCAAATTATTTTCTAAGTCTGGAAATTATTTAAGACACTTACTTTGAAATCTCATATCTTCTTCGTTATAGCTCGGCACGAGGTCATTCCAAAGCTATTATCTTCCTTATCTTACGTACTTTAATCCCCCTCGGACAGAAGTTTGTTCTGAATCTGTTAATATGCCATTCAATTGGCTTAATCTTCACCTTACATTTGTTTTACATTTTTAACGCTCTTCGTTTGATCGTCCGTAATTCGGTCATTCAAATTCGAATTTTTTTTGTTCTTGAGTCAACAACTCACGTTTTCTACGTCCTCTTACATTATTATGAAACCCTACATCTTCGGGTTCATTTACACACTTTCAAATTCTCATTCGTCTTTTACGAATTTTCGCCATAACTTTGTTATAGCTACATTTTAATACATTCTTCATGAACGTTTCTACCATTCCTAACCAAGAAATAAGCATCTAACTTATACGCGATTGTTTTAAACTTGTCCATCAACAACAATTACACTACGATGCTTTTAAATTTGTCCATCAACAACGTTCCTCATGTTCTTTGCGTTCTTCGCTTTTAATCGATATTTTGGTTATGATTTCACTTTTTCTTGGAATTCGATGTTATAAAACACCATTTCTTAGTTATTTCACCGAATCGTTCATATGATTCATTCGGATTGCTCAAATTTATTACGAATTTTATACTTCCTTAAGAAAATTATAAAATAAAGTTCTACTTCTTATTTCTTCTTTTCTCAATGATTCCAACCATATGAAATCATTCCTACCATCATTTACTTCTAATTCTCATTAAGTTATGTTTTCAACATATAAAACTTATAGAAAATCTAACTTAGAAGTTAGGTTTTAATACCTTTCCTCTTTATTCTTCTTTCTTTAGACAAAGTCGGTGATTCGCTAGCTTTTCTATTTCACAAACCCTTCGATCCGATCATTCATGCGCATTCTCCTCCTTCTTCTTCTCCAAGCTCTCTAGCTCTCTATCTCTCTCTTCCAAAGTGTTGGTTGATTTTTGAAAAAATCAACTAACACTTTCATTATATAGATTTTCAAAGCTAAGGGCAAAATAGTCATTTCTCCCCTAGATTCACTATTTAAACCTCCTCAATAACCTCCTTACTATTCACAAAACTTCCCTTAGACCTTTTGTGGTTCCGTTTTTTAGGTTTTGTCCGACAGTTTTAAAAACTGCGATTCTAAGAATACAAATATTTTTGGATATTTCGTCTTTCCTTTACCGATTAACTTTTACGTATTCTTCAGATCTCTGAAAAACTGAAAAACACTTTTCCACGATAAGCGTTTTGTCACATTTTCCCCTAACGTAGATAAATGAATGAAAAGTACATAACAGTACTTTTCGTCATTTTATTTTTTTCGATTTCTACATGTTTTTTCGAGAAAAATTTTTATCGGCTTACTTAACTTTTCACGATATATTATCGTCAAATCTTTCGACGGAATATCATTTCGACAAACCGAACTCTCGAAAAGGCTTAGGTTATTCAAACCCTAACCCTTAGGGTTTTGTCAGGTGAATAGTGCTTATTTCGTCTTTTTCCCCGGAAATATTTTATTCCAAGAAAAATTTTATTTTCGTCTTGAAAATTCTTACTCGTTTAGTCTATCTCATAGCTAGAATTCTTCGGATAAATAATCATCCTAGGTTCTAGAATTATTAATAAACACATAGCACAAAATATTAATAAAAATTCATTTTATTAATAACTAATTCTTTAAATCTTAAATTCTGGACAATCCGATTTTCTAGGTTGTCACATTCTTCCACCCTTATAAAAATTCCATCCTCGGAATTCTAAAATCACACCCATTCCCGGGTCATCACATTCACCCCTTCTTCATAGAATTTCGTCCTCGAAATTTTAACATACCCTTCTTCTCAACTTCTCTTCAAAGAAGTTTTTATCTTTCAAACATTCTCTCACCTTCATAACTTATCAAGAATTATGAAGTAGAATGAATAATGAGGAATAAAAATTCCTTTAAAACATTTCATACTTTTATTGAGGGGTCAAATTGACCATGAACTCTTACTAGGTTTAACACATGGCCTTAGTAAACCTTCTTCCACTACGCTCGGTTTACAATCACACGTAGTAAACTACATCTTTTATACGTAGGCGATCAACCCTTGTATAACCCCATTTCGGGGTGTGATCACCTCAGACTTAATCATTAAATTATGTGCCAAAGAAATTTGGTTTGGCAGAACTTCTTCAAAGAAAGCTCGATTATCTTTTAATCATGACATATCATTCGTCTTAGCCAAATCAAGTAGCTTAGACCATACCAATAAATTGGATATCGACTTGAAACATTCATCTAGTCAAATCAATTGACATCGACTACTTCTTTAAATTCTTTCGCAATACATCAAAACGTTTTATGACGTCATGATACCGTACTTTTCACAGTACGTTGAGGACTTCGTCAGTTTATGACTTCGTCATTATACATCATACCATAGTGGGTTTTTGATCCTAAGATCACATCCAACACCAGGTTCAATTGCATTAATAACTCCATCCTTTTATCATCCTTTCATCAAATGCACTGATGATATAAAATTCATTTTGATATTTCAAATCAATTTATGTCTAGTCAAAACAATTTGCATAGACATACAAAGAATATTTCTTTTAAAATCCATTGGTTCTAAAAGTTGAACCAATTCTTTTATTTTCAAAACGTGCACACATAAGCACGATTTTAATAAACTTTTAAATCTAGCATAGCTAGATGACTTGGAATATCCTATTCTCCATCTTCCTTCATTGTCTTACTTGCGACAATTGTGAGACCCCAAATTTTATAAATAAAGATTTAAATTTCTCGAAATATTTTTTAATATTATGGTGTGGATTTGATATAATATTATAGTTGTGGGTAGTATTTATAAATTTTGCAAAGTATGCAAGTTGTTATATTATATTCGATTGGTCGGGGAATATTCATTTTAACAGGGAATATTAAATGCGACATACACAATCATTAGTGGACCCTATTAACGAAATTATTGTCGGATTGAGAAAACGACAAAAATATTTTTATGAAAATAACGGCGGAAGTTTTACCGTTAAAACTGTTGAACTATTCGGTAGTAAAAGTACAGTAATGCGTGGTTGCATAGTAGAACACGGTATTGATTATTGATGCTTACGTGAGAAGTCACTCAGTTTTGTTCAATTATTGCTACAGTAATTGTTGCATAGTATCTCACGTTATTTGATTCAATTATTGTCGATATTTTATATATTATTAAATCAATAATTGAGATGCAGAGTTATTAATATTATTATTTGCAATATTAACGATGTCTAGAAGTTCCACCAAGAGAGAGTTTGGTCACCTAATTGCTTGCGCAACAGAGAGAAATCCTTATTGGAAAGCCCCTCTTTCACGGGAACGACACAGTCGATTAATATTGTGAATTATAATAATGATGATAAATGTTGTTAAATATATTAAGGTGTCTTTTATGAAGTCACGGAAGTATATATATATATATATATATATATATATATATATATATATATATATATATATATATATATATATATATATGTTTTATTAGTATTATTAATGTAATAAAATGCGAAAAGCTTTTTATATAAAATGAATACTTTTATAAAGTTATTTGTTTTATTAGACTATAAATAGAATATATTATATTCTATTATGCATAGTGTTTTGCATAGTAAAATCTTTTTATATAAAACATAATACTTTTATAAAGTTATTTGTTTTATTAGACAATAATTAGAATATATTATATTTTATTATGCATAGTATTTGCATAGTGCACGCATAGTATTTGCATAGTAAAATCTTTTATATATAAAAATGTAATACGTTTATAAAGTTATTTGTTTTATTAGACTATAAATAGAATATATTATATTTTATTTAAAAGATTTTGTTTTATTAGAATATTTTATTAATAATTTGCATAGTAAAACAATATGGATAGTCTGCTTTAAAAGTAAATCAATCTGGACCGTTCATGAATTAGTTACTATTCAGTCAATTCTCCTATAAATAGAAGCTCATTCCTTCATTATTTCTTACGAATTCACTGAAACTCTAGAGAGAGAAACTATAGAGACAAAGAAGAAAAGTATTCCGCTACTTCATTACTCCTATATCTAGTTTCTTCTAAGGTAAGGGGTATTATTTCTTTCGTATTCATGAAGAGAACTTTTGTTATTCCATTCTTTATTATTCTGTTGGAATAACTTTGTATCTGCTGCTACCCTATACTTGGTGAAATTCTTCTATTATTCCATTACAGTATTATTATGTTGGAATAACTTTGTCATCATGCGCAATCTTGCATACATGGTGAAATTCTTTCATTATTCCATTCTTTATTATGTTGAATAACTTTGTATATCTAAGTACTGCATACATGGTGAAATTCTTCCATTATTCCATTCTTTATTATTACATTGGAATATCACAGCCGGTGCGTATTCTTCGCTTTGACACAGTTTCATTAATTATTATTACATTGGAATAACTTTTCTGCATGCGATCTATCGCATGCATGGTGATTTCTGTTGTTATTCCATTCTTTATTATTACATTTGGAAAATCCTCGCTTGCGCGAAATTTTTCGTGACTGCTTTCGCTTCTTTATTATTACGGAATAATATCACATGCGTGCGTTTCTTTGCCACAGTTCCATTCTTTATTATTACATTGGAATAACATGTATGTGCGCTCTATCGCATACATGGTGAATTCTTCATTATTCCATTCTTTATTATTACATTGGAATAACTTGTCTATGTGGATTACCACATGCATGGTGAATGACCCTTCAGTATTCATTTCTTATTAAATTGTGGAAATGATGCATCTCACGTGGATTATCGCATAGCGGCGAAAATCCATTTGCGATTCATATATTCTGTTAAACTTCGATTAGTTAAAGCTTTGACTTCTATACTCCATGAAATTAGTGGAATATCCTTGATATTTGCGCTTCATCCAAAGATATCTTTTCATGGAAATATTCTTACGAGCATTCTTGAATTTTACTCTACAAAGCGATTATCATGTTGACAATTTGGACGTTATTGGTTCCTGGATAAATTAATTCTTGAACTTGTTTTATTGAATTCTTATATCATTGTCATCATTCTCATGTTTATATTATGTTGAAAGTCATATGTGGCTTGTAGTGCATAGATGGACTTGGTATGATTATGACCAAGGATTATTCGGTATAATCATAACCGTAATGTTACAAATGATGTGATAAAAGTCCTCATTGGCCCGTAGTGCATTGATGGACAGTTGTTGGCATACTCATGACCATTGATGAATACACGAATATCCTTGGCCCGTAGTGCATGGATAATTTTTTGTTGTGATACTAATGAATATCATTGGCTGTAGTGCAGGGATGATGTGGATTATTTATTAAGCTGAGTCTCAGCGATAAAAGTGATGAAAAACCTTTTAAATCATAAAAGATAGTAGATTTTATTCTCTACTTAACTCTTTTAATGGATTGCTTGTTCCGCTGCAGTTAAACTTGATGTTTGTTATATTTTATCAGTTTAACATTGTTTAAGACTAATAATAATTTATTCTACATTATCTTAGTCATAATATTTCTTACTGGCTAGTTGAGCTCACCCTTTTCTTTCACTATTCTCTTCAGAAAATGAGAACGTAGCCGGGATTTGTCGGGAAACGGAGTGACGATCCAGATGATAGTATTAGTAGTCCTCACTATTCTGTTAAATAGTGTGACAATAAATGTAATGAGGACTCCTTTGAGTGTGGATATTGTCTAGATGACAATATTCTTATTAAAATTTTCAATTTATGTTTTGTCGTATTTTACACGACAGCTGTATTATTAAGTTGTATTTGTATTATGTACCATGTATATGGCGACTTAGAATAGGTGATGTATACTTATTTTGGGGGTGTCACAGTTGGTATCAAAGCTTAGGGATATGATCCCTGGCTGAGATGTGAGATAAGAACTAGGAGGGGAGAGACGGGGAATTCTTTTGCTAGTATGACCTACCTAAGTTTATTTGGTATTTAATTGGTCGGTCAAAGTATAGGGATAATATGTGATATGTTAATTAACCCTTGTTTTGTGGCAGTATTTAAAAATGACATCCGAGAATGTTGAGAACATCAATAGAGCACAGGAGACCATTGAGTCTCCATAGATCAATAATCAGGATAATGTGCATCAGGAAGGCGACAATCCTCATGCAAACAACAACACTGACCAGATGGTGAATGATGGAATGTTCAGAGGCTTTATGCAATTCATGCAACACCAGGAAAGATCGGCTCCTGTACAAAATGTAGGTGGAAACACTGTCAACTCTCGGACGGTCACCACTAAGCAGTTCAAGGAACTGGGACCACCAGAGTTTTTTGGAGAGCCAAAACCACTTAAGGCGGAGACGTGGCTAAAGCAGATCTACAAGATATTTGATGTCTTGGGATGCTCCAAGGAGCAAAAGGTTCCCTTTGCCACCTTCATGTTGTGTGCAGAGGCATATTATTGGTGGGAATCAATAAAACGTACTCAACCTGCCGCACTAAAGATGACTTGGGAGAAGTTCCAAGAATTGTTCAACAACAAGTACTTTCCCGAAAGTATTCATCACATGAAAGAGGTAGAGTTTATCAAGCTGGAGCAAAACAACATGATCGTGTCGCAGTACGAAGCCAAGTTTGCCAAGTTATCCCGATTTGCGTCCCATTTGGTTGATAATGAGGAGAGAATTACGCGAATGTTTCTAAGAGGTTTGAAACCTAAGATACATCAATATCTTATCTCTCATAAACTGTGTTTGTATTCAGATGTTGCTAATAGGGCTCAGTTATTAGAGCGCGATAATGAGTCAACCCAACCAAAAGAGCGCAAAGCAAAAAAATGATAATACCGATGATAGCGATCGTTGAGCGGTGACAATAAATGTGGAGGGAATCAACATGCCAGAAATGGTAACCACTTCGGTGAGAATCATGGCCAAAACAATAAAAATGGACATTTCAAGAAGAGGAGATTCAACAATGATGGAAAGACGTCAGCATCAGCACCCGTTGTTAAGGAAGGAGAACAACCGCCTATCCTATGCTTCAAATGTGGAGTGGAGGGACACATCAGTCCAAACTGCGCGATGCCATCCAAAGCATGCTACAATTGTGGAAGAGAAGGTCACCTAGCCCGATTTTGTCATGCACCAAAGTCAAGTCCAGCTGGGATGGAGGCATCTAAGGCCGTCCCAGATAAGACAAAGCCGGTAGTTTAAGTGAGAGCGTTTATTGAGGAACCCAAACAAGGTTATTATGGGTAAGTTAATCATAAATTCTTGTGAAGTCTATACCTTATTAGATACCAGTTCTACCCATTCTTTTATCTCTCTTGCTTGCGCTCAATGTTTAAATTTAACTCCTGAGAAATTAGACTTTAACTTATCTGTTGAAACTCCGTTAGGAGAAAACTTCGTTACCTCCACTGTTTATAAATCTTGTTTGATTTATATCGATACCCTCATGTTACCTGTCGATCTTATCTCTTTGAAAATACTTACCCTTGATGTGATTTGAGGAATCGATTGGTTAACTACTCATCATGCTAAAATTGATTATTTTCGTAAGGTTGTTAGCTTTTATATTCCTAACCAACCTATTGTACGAATTCAAGCAACCAAACCACTAAAGTCAATCATTGTCATATCAAGCCATAAGTAAAGAGCCCCGAACCTTTCATTAGTGACTTCCTTGTGTGGAATGCACCGAAGCCATACTTTCTGTAGGGGACGTCGTGAATAACGGTGGCAAGTTAATAGGTATCAATGTGACGTGATATCCAAGTCTTGGATGAGGGTCACAGTTTTGAATGATATTTCTATCGTTAATAAATTTCTTGACGTATTCTTGAAGACTTCTTGGCCTAACTCAGAGCGTGAAATAGAATTTTATATTGACCCCAATACAAAACCTATTTCTTCAACCCTTAAATATTTCTTCAACCAAAACGAACGTATAATGCGCCAAAGACGTTGGCTCGAGCTGTTGAAGATTACGATCATACCATTCAATATCATTGTGGAATAGAAAACGTGGTAGATGACGCGTTGAGTAGAAGATCGTATGCGTTTACGAGTGCGATGTTGTTAACACAAAAACTCATTTCGTATAACTTACAAATGATGAAGATAGAGTTAAAGAGTCTAGGGACCCACGTGAAGATAACAAATATACGATTAGAATTGACTTTAATCGATAAAGTTAAAGCCGCTCAAGCTACATACTCAGAGCTGATGAATGTGAAGAAGAAGGTTCAAGAGGGCGTTATTCTAGAAACAAGAATCGATGAAGAGAGGAAATCTCAACCCTCGATTTTATTGGCCCATTTAAAATCCTTGATTGAGTAGGAACTGTGGCCTATAGACTCGTTTTACAGCCAAGTATATCGCGTGTTCATAACGTTTTTCACGTATCGATGTTACGTAAATATGTGGATGACCCGAACAACATTATTGGATTAGAACTAGACGAGTTAGCAGAAGATTTAACGTATGAGGAGATACGTGTTAAAATCTTAGATAAGAAGGATCGTATTCAACACTCAAGGGCTATACCTCAAGAGTTAGAATCTGAAATGAAGTCAAGGTATCCTCACCTCTTCGGCATACCAGGTACGTATGTAAATTTTGAGGGCGAAATTTCATAAGGAGGGGAGATTGTGAGACCCCAAATTTTATAAATAAAGATTTAAATTTCTCAAAATATTTTTTAATATTATGGTGTGGATTTGATATAATGTTATAGTTGTGGGTAGTATTTATAAATTTTTCAAAGTATGCAAGTTGTTATATTATATTCGATTAGTCGGGGAATATTCGTTTTAACAGGGAATATTCGTACGACGGCATAATCATTGGTGGACTCCACAACGGAATTATTGTCGAATTGAGAAAATGACAAAAATATTTTTATGAAAATAACGGCGGAAGTTTTACCGTTAAAACTGTTGAACTACTCGGTAGTAAAAGTACAGTATTACGCGTGGTTGCTTATTAGAACACGGTATTGATTATTGATGCTTCACTCAGTTTTGTTCAATTGTTGCTACAGTAATTATTGCATAGTATCTCACGTTATTTGATTCAATTATTGTTGATATTTTATATATTATTAAATCAATAATTGAGATGACAGAGTTATTAATATTATTATTTGCAATATTAACGATGTCTAGAAGTTCCGCCAAGGAGAGGCTTGGTCACCTAATTGCACGCCAATAGGGAGAAATCCTTATTGGAAAGCCCCCTCTTTCCTGGGAACGACCTGGTCAATTAATATTGTTAATTATAATAATGATGATAAATATTGTTAAATATATTGAGGTGTCTTTTGTTGAAGTCACGAAGTTTATATATATATATATATATATATATATATATATATATATATATCGTGTGTGTGTGTATATATAAATTATGTTTTATTAGTATTATTAATGTAATAAAATGCGAAAAAGCTTTTATATAAAATAGAATACTTTTATAAAGTTATTTATTTTATTAGACTATAAATAGAATATATTATATTCTATTATGTATAGTGTTTTGTATAGTAAAATCTTTTTATATAAAACATAATACTTTTATAAAGTTATTTGTTTTATTAGACAATAATTAGAATACATTATATTTTATTATGCATAGTATTTGCATAGTATCTGCATAGTGTTTGCATAGTAAAATCTTTTGTGAGTGCTATTCGATGATCGAATTCGTGAGAATTGGGTTGTAGTATAAGATTTTAAATAACAACGTTTTGTTATATATTAATTGGTTATATATTGTGTAAGTATATCAAGAAACGAAAACAACGAAAGTTAAACGAACCAATTTGGTTGAGAAACGAATTCGTAGTGAATGAATTCACTAAATTTGTCAAACATGAACAATTAGTATGAACATGAGTTCTAAATCCATATTTGGGTTAGTTAATGTTTATGTTAGTTGATGGGTAATTGGTATGTTATAGCTTTATGAGTTACGAACCCATAGAATCGAAAATGGACTGATTTGGATGAGTATAACTCATGTTATGATCATTGGAAGGAGTTTTGGTCTGTGTAATCGCGAAGAGCAGAGCCTGAGGGCCTGTTCTGCGACTTGGGGTGCAGCTGTGCTTCCCCCAAGGCCATTTAGAACCTTGTTCTTGCCGGACATCGATTAATCCGGTGCACTACTCGACTTCTTTGTAGTAAATTAAGCATAAAGTTTTCATACGAACTCCGATTGAGATGATTCAAGATGATCCGGAACGAGTACGAATAGACCTACAACTTTTATGCTTTGAATGTTTCAATTTGAGTCCGAGAGCAGGGGTTAAAATGGTCATTGTTGGGACTATTGTGTTTTCGTGGACAATCGGAGGGCGTCGGGCATGCGCGTATGCAAGTGTAGTGCCCTTGACTATAAAAGATGTTGTTCTAAGTTATAGAACATGAATATTATGAAGTATAATGATGATTAACATTAACAAATGATATATTAGATAAGTTGTATACGCATACTAAGCACACACAAGAGAGCCAAATTGGGCGTGTGTTGAATAAACGTCGAAACGCCGTGATAAGTGATAATGAACGTAAAAAGTGTTTTAAGTATGATGAAATGAATATTATAAGATATGAAATGGGTTTAATATAAAACCAATAATGATTCCTAGCAAAACTTAAACACTTGAATGAACTTCGAATATGAAATATAGTGAGATATAAGTCGAAAATTAACACAATCAACTTGAACATTGTGTATCTATGATAGTAAGGGTTATGAGGAGTAAATTAAAGTTTACATTACAACTACTATGTGTTTCTATGTGACTAATAGTTGATGTGCATGATTATATAATTGTGTAGGGCACGTGAAGTGCAGATAACTGTAAGCTGTTAAACTGTTATTGGTAAATAACGATCAAGGCAAGTCTTTCAGTTCCTATTTGTTATGTGAATTTGATTGTTTTAAATCTTTATTACAAAGAGCATGATGTGTTATATATATGTTGAAAGTATGAAATGTTAAAGTCAACTTATGACTACGTTGATTGAGTAAAGCATGATGGTTGACTAATGAACTCAATCTTTATACTTGTTATATGAACTATAGCATGTATGTTATGTTAGTCCAATGTTTATGAGATATATGTTGAACATGTTATTATGTGCTACGTGATGCATGAAAACTGTTAGATTTTGCTAGGCTATCGAGCTCAACCTTGCAAGTAACCATTTTTGCGAGTTAAGGATTGAATGTACATTATGTTCTACTTGAATGACGTGGATCAAAAATAATTCATGAAGATTAATATTTTAGCTAAAGTTGTTATTTCTTAATAATAGCATGATTAAGATTCATGAGATGTACTAAATATTTTATGATGTATAGTTTTATGTTGAGTTGTAAAGCTAATGTTAGAGTTATCTGATATGTAAAGGTTATCGGATTGAAATGTAAAGTTTTATATAATAATAGTGGTAAAGTGAATCATAAAAATAAGATTAATTCAAAGACATGTAGATGATAAAGGTTTTGATTCAGGGAATTAAAGTAATAAGACATAAAAGTTTAAATTATTCCGCATTTTATAAAGTTTAACATCGATGTAAAATCAGAAGGTAGATGTTTTATTAACGACCAAAGTTGGGAATTAAATTGTATGGATTTTAGGGTCGTTACAGTTGGTATCAGAGCCGATAGGTTAGAAACCTTAGGTAAGAGTACCTTAGGCTATAACCTTAGAGAAGATATGTGAAGATAATGAAAGAATAATCTCAAGTAGAGTTTGAATAATAAGTAATTTATGAAATTTATAAAGAAAGGATTAAAACATGTGTGAGAGGATGCAAAGAAGAATCTCGTTGAGTTATAAGGGGTATGAATGTGGGGTTACCCAACTCTAATAATAAGGATATAAGGTGATAATAATTAGACAATTTCTATAAGAAGAGAGTGATAAAGAAGTTAAGAATAAAAATTTACAGTTAAGTATGGTACAGTTGTACTCTTTAATGGTTGATGTATGGTATTTGGGCTGAACGATTCCTTCATAGAGCGGAGGTATATAAGAACTAGCAACTCAGAACCTAGTCTATTGGTTGTTTGTGGGAAACCACTCAGTGTACCATATTGAAACTGTTAGAGACTCGATGTGTACCAAGTATACAAAGTGGATACGTATGATGAAAATGTGAAACTCGAATAAAATGTTAAGCAATATAAATGAAATTAGAAATTCTTAAAGGAAGAATTGTTATATAAACAAGAAAATTCAAGGAAGAATCTTGAAGAGATATAAATATAAGAAATAGGAGTTGCCTAACTCCAATAGCCAATATAACGAATAATATCGTAAATGATTAAAAAGGAAAAGAAAGAGGATCGTAAAACAAAACGACCACGAGTTAAGAAAAGAATTTTAAGGGAGATGATTATAGAATAAGATCACGACGTGATCTGTTTAAATTATAAAGGAAAGATGGTCTGTAATGTTTGAATAATTATAGCTTGATGCTATAAAGATGATGTACTATGAAATAGTAGGAGATAACTCACGAGGGGTTATAGATGATGTGATACGAGGAATTCGTTTTGAGCAAAGAGCAAGTTATAAGCAAGATAAAGTTAGGTGGGATTTCAATTGAGGACTCATGTGATGGTTGATTTGTACAAATCTTTGTATGGGTGAGGGTTTTGTGCTGGCACTCAGTTTATCACATTGATAATCATTGGAATGTTGGTGTCGCGCTATCAATCTATATGTGGCGAAAAGGTGATGCTTTTCTCATGTGTATATTTGATAGTTAGAAACAATTAAGATTAGTCAGATATTATTAGGATTAGGTGTGGTTCTTAAAACTAATGCATATGGTAAGTTCGTGACTCACAATAATATGGTATGTTTTGAACCCCTCGGTGAATGGGCCTTTATAGTCCGATAGGACAAGTTCTTAAACTCATATTATTGTGGCAAGTTCCTGAACTTCCAATGTGCGGTAAGTTTGATGAACTATACTGGGTATATAGGAGGATTATAAGTTAAAATACAAGAATATTTAGTGTAAAGATTGAAATTGATGGAGAAAATTAGGTATTCCAAATCTTCTAGCGTTGCTAGATTTTTGAAATTTATAGACTTCGTGCTGATGTTTGCACTTCTATTTTCTTGAAAAACATTAGATCAAATGATGAAACCAATGAGTTTTAAAAAAAATACTTTTATTCGTATGTCTATGCTAATTGCTTCGGCTAGACAAAAATGATTTGAAATATATCAAAATGTAATTTTTTTTATCATCAATGCATCATGTAACCTAGTGCATAGATGATAAAAATGATGGAGTCATCAATGCAGTATTACTTAGTGTTGGATGTGATCTAAGGATCATCAACCCACTATGGTATGATGTAGTATGATAAAATCACCAAATGAAGGAATCCTCAACGGACTGTAAATATAGTGCGGTATCATGATGTCATAAAAATAATTTTTGAGATTTCTTTAAGAGATGTGAATATATATATATATGTATGTATAAGTATATTTCGATTGATGACCGAATTGTTGTAGAAGTCTATGCTATTTGATTCAGCTAGACGAATATTGAAAGATGTTCATGAAATTCAAGCGTTTCTTGCAAAGTTATGCCAAACCAAATTATTTTGGTGCGGATTCAGATGTTGAAAAGCTGAGGTGAACAACCCTGTAAAAGGGGACATGTTATCGGAGACAATGGTTTCGAAAGTAATGCTTATAGTCATTACGATGTTAAGATGTAATACGTTGTGCCTGACGTAAAGAGTAATGCGATAGGTGATCACCTAGAGTACTTGCGGAGAGTGTTTTCGATCTATGTGATTGCTAAACATTACATTAAAAGATGGTTTACGATGGTGATACAACTGTTAAACACGGAGAAAGAGTTCAAGGTCCGTATAGTCTTATGACTATTAAAGGTTCAAGTCGAGATACTCGATAACCTAGGGACGTAGTTCAAGGTATTATGACCCCTCAGCATGATTTGGAATCTTTTAAATTCCTCTTATTCATATCGCTTCCCAATTATTAAGCAATTATGGAAGATTCTTATTATTCTGAAAGGTGAAAGTGGAAAGGATGAGAAAATTAAGCAAAATATAATAATTTCAAGAAAGAAATGAAATTCCAGAAAGAAGAGAAATGTAAAACTCTTAAAAGAGGATGAGGTGAGGAATATGATGATCTTAGAAAGATTCTTAGAGAAAGAATTTGGTTGCAGAACCTAATGAATAAATAGATATTAACATAAAATCTATTTTGATAAATGGAATGAATGAATACTAGTAAATAAGATTTCAAGGATGAAATTCGTAGAAGAAGGGGTGAATGTAATATCCCGAGTGTTTATGAGTTGAGTATATTATAACGATCCTTAAAAAGGAAATGAATGGGTTAACGAATATGTAATACTCAAAATATAATTGAGTTTAAGGGAAAGTTATGAAATAAAACTTACAAGATTAATTTATTATCAAGAATGGTGGGAGTAGGAAATATAAAACCTATATTAAGGTAATGTGTTGAAGTTATTCAACGAAGAGATTTGGTGAAAATCGAGTAAGGGAGGTTTCATTGATTCCGAGGACGGAATCCTTATAAGGGGGGAAAGATGTGACAACCCGAATTTTTATAAGTTATTAAAATAGGAATTTAATAATTAAAATTCTTATTATGAGATGTTTTGAGTTTGAGCATGTATATATACATGCTATATATATAATGTTATATATATATATATTTTTTTTGAAATATGTGATCTAGTGTGAATATATATATATATATATATATATATATATATATATATATATATATATATATATATATTCATGTATTGGAAAAGTGAGGTTTAATAGTTAAGTTAACTATTGAAGAAATTAATTGAATTTGGTAATTATTTTAAATACTTATTGAATTAAATAATTTGTTTATTGAGGAAAATAAATAATTGATGAGTTGTGGTGAATTAATTTAGTAACTAAATTGATTAATGTTAATTAAATTGAGTATTGATAATTTTATCTAATGGGTTTAATTTAAGGAATTGTTTAATTTAAAGGAAATAAATAAATTAAACAAAGTGATATGTCTAATTTATTAATTAAACTAGATATATAATTATTTGTTAATTATAAGGTATAATGATAATAAGAATTTTATTATTATTGTAAGTTATTTAAATTAGCTAAAGCTAAAGTTATTTAATTAACTAAATTAATGGTGTGACATGAAAACTATATAATATAATAATATAAAAATAAATTAGTATGGGAATTATGTGGTTAGCCAAACAAGGCCTTGTGGCCTTTGGCTTGTTTCTAACTGAAGCATTTTTGTTTTTTTAACTGAAGTACGTGGGAGGTGAGGCCATATCAGTTTATGTTTTCACGCATCTTATTTTTCTAAGGTTTAAGAGCAGAGTATAGAGAGAGTGTTGGAGAAAGCAAGAGAAAAACACAGTGAAAGAGAGAATTCTCTGATATTATCTAGAGGTAGGAGAGGAATTTCTAAGCCTTCACATCATCTCTTGCTAGCAAACAATCAAAGGAATAAGGTATAACCCTAATTTTAACTTTATTTTTTTTGGAATTTCTATTGATAATTAGGTTGGATTGATATAAATACTTGTATATAGGGTTTATAATATGTTAATCATCGTTTGTGAGTGCTATTCGATGATCAAATTTGTGAGAAATGGGTTATAGTAAAAGATTTTAAATAACAGTGTTTTGTTTATGAAAATGGCTTAGTAAGTCCAAAATTTGATGTTTAATCCTTGCTAGAATCTATTAATTGGTTATATATTGTGTTAGTATATCAAGAAATAAAAACAACGTAAGTTAAACGAACCAATTTGGTTGAGAAACGAATTCGTTGTGAATGAATTCGTTAAATTTGTCAAACATGAACAATTAGTATGAACATGAGTTCTAAATCCATATTTGGGGTAGTTAATGTTTATGTTAGTTGATGGGTAATTGGTATATTGTAGCTTTATGAGTTACGAACCCATAGAATCGAAAATGGACTGATTTGGATGAGTATAACTCATGTTATGATCATTGGAAGGAGTTTTGGTCTGTGTAATCGCGAAGAGAAGAGCCTGAGGGCCTGTTCTGCGACTTGGGGCGCAGCTGCGCTTCCCCCAAGGCCATTTAGGGCGCTGTTCTGGCACGGACATCGCGATGTCAGTGCCTTTGCTTTTCGACTTCTTGTAGTAAATTAAGCATAACGTTTTCATACGAACTCCGATTGAGATGATTCAAGATGATCCGGAACGAGGACGAATAGACCTACAACTTTTATGCGTTGAATGTTTCAATTTGAGGCCGAGAGCAGGGGTTAAAATGGTCATTGTTGGGACTGTTGTGTTTTCGTGGACAATCGGAGGGCGTCGTCATGCGCGTATGCAAGTGTAGTGCTCTTGACTATAAAAGATGTTGTTCTAAGTTATAGAACATGAATATTATGAAGTATAATGATGATTAACATTAACAAATGATATATTAGATAAGTTGTATACGCATACTAAGCACACACAAGAGAGCCAAATTGGGCGTGTGTTGAATAAACGTCGAAACGCCGTGATAAGTGATAATGAACGTAAAAAGTGTTTTAAGTATGATGAAATGAATATTATAAGATATGAAATGGGTTTAATATAAAACCAATAATGATTCCTAGAAAAACTTAAACACTTGAATGAACTTCGAATATGAAATATAGTGAGATATAAGTCGAAAATTAACACAATCAACTTGAACATTGTGTATCTATGATAGTAAGGGTTATGAGGAGTAAATTAAAGTTTACATTACAACTACTATGTGTTTCTATGTGACTAATAGTTGATGTGCATGATTATATAATTGTGTAGGGCACGTGAAGTGCGAGATAAGCAGTAGTATATTAAAATTTATTATTGGTAAATAACGATCAAGGCAAGTCTTTCAGTTCCTATTTGTTATGTGAATTTGATTGTTTTAAATCTTTATTACAAAGAGCATGATGTGTTATATATATGTTGAAAGTATGAAATGTTAAAGTCAACTTATGACTACGTTGATTGAGTAAAGCATGATGGTTGACTAATGAACTCAATCTTTATACTTGTTATATGAACTATAGCATGTATGTTATGTTAGTCCAATGTTTATGAGATATATGTTGAACATGTTATTATGTGCTACGTGATGCATGAAAACTGTTAGATTTTGCTAGGCTATCGAGCTCAACCTTGCAAGTAACCATTTTTGCAGGTTAAGGATTGAATGTACATTATGTTCTACTTGAATGACGTGGATCAAAAATAATTCATGAAGATTAATATTTTAGCTAAAGTTGTTATTTCTTAATAGCATGATTAAGATTCATGAGATGTACTAAATGTTTTATGATGTATAGTTTTATGTTGAGTTGTAAAGCTAATGTTAGAGTTATCTGATATGTAAAGGTTATCGGATTGAAATGTAAAGTTTTATATAATAATAGTGGTAAAGTGAATCATAAAAATAAGATTAATTCAAAGACATGTAGATGATAAAGGTTTTGATTCAGGGAATTAAAGTAATAAGACATAAAAGTTTAAATTATTCCGCATTTTATAAAGTTTAACCTCGATGTAAAATCAGAAGGTAGATGTTTTATTAACGACCAAAGTTGGGAATTAAATTGTATGAATTTTGGGGTCGTTACAATATCCTGTCTGTGCGTTTACGCATGACCTGGTTCTATTCTTTATTATTCTGTTGGAATACTGTCTATGCGGTCTATCACATGCATGGTGAATTCTTCTATTATTCTATTCTTTATTATTCTATTGGAATAACCTGTCTATGTGGATTACCATATGCATGGTGAATGACCCTTCATATTCATTTGTTATTAAATTGTGGAAATGATTTATCTACGTGGA
The DNA here is from genome assembly GCA_020205605.1 of Panax ginseng. Lineage (NCBI taxonomy): Eukaryota > Viridiplantae > Streptophyta > Magnoliopsida > Apiales > Araliaceae > Panax > Panax ginseng. The sequence goes on along the minus strand of CM035149.1, from coordinate 49,807,161 downwards.
TTATCGCATTGCGGGCGAAAATCAATTTGCAGTTTCATATATTCTATTATACTCAGTTGGTTAAAGCTGTGACTTCTAATCTCCATAAAATTAGTGGAATATCCTTGATATTTGCGCTTCATCCAGTATCTTTTCATGGAAATATTGTTCTGAGCATTCTTGAATTTTACTCTACAAAGCAGTATCATGTTGACAATTTGGACGTTATTGGTTCCTAGATAAATTAATTCTTGAACTTGTTTTATTTAATTCTTATATCATTGTCATCATTCTCATGTTTATATTATATTGAAAGCCATATGTGGCCTGTAGTGCATAGATGGACTTGGTATGATTATGACTAGGGATTATTTGGTATAATCATGATCGTAATGTTATAAATAATGTGGTAAAAGTCCTCATTGGCCCATAGTGCATTGCTGGACAGTTGTTGGCATAGTCATGACCATTGATGAATACACGAATATCCTTGGCCCGTAGTGTATGGATAATTTGTGGTTATGATACTAATAAATATCCTTGGTTGTAGTGCAGGGATGATGTGGATTATTTATTAAGCTGAGTCTCAGCGATAAAAGTGATGAAAAACCTTTTAAATCATAAAAGATAGTAGATTTTATTCTCTACTTAACTCTTTTAATGGATTGCTTGTTCCGCTGCAGTTAAACTTAATGTTTGTTATATTTTATCAGTTTAGCATTGTTGAAGACTAATGATAATTTATTCTACATTATCTTAGTCATAATATTTCTTCTTGGGCTAGTTGAGCTCACCCTTTCTTTTCCTTTTTCTCTTGAAGAAATGAGAAGCGTGGCGGGACTAGTCGGGGAGCGGGTGTGATGGTCCGGATGATAGTATTAGTAGTCCTCACTATTACATTAAATAGTGTGATAATAAATGTAATAAGGACTCCTTTGAGTGTGGATATTGTCTAGATGACAATATTCTTATTAAAACTCTCAATTTATGTTTTGTCGTATTTTACCACGGCAATTTGTATTATTAAGTTGTATTTGTATTCTGTACCATGTATATGGCGACTCAGAATAGGTGATGTATACTTATTTTGGGGGCGTCACAACAATACTTAATCTTCCCTAGCACCTTCAACGCTAATTCTAATAAAAATAACTTTCAGTCTAAACATCCCTATACCTTAGTACAGTCCATCAACTTACCACACATTATGAGTACAGGAACTTTCCACAACAATATGAGTTTAAGAACTATCCAGTCAGACCATAGGCGTTCATTCCCTAATAAGTTCAAAAACATACCATATGATTATGAGTCGTGAACTTACCATAAGTATGAGTTTCAAGAACTCGCACATACCTTATCGTTCTCTACCTATCAAGTATATACATGAGAAAAGATTCACCTTCTCGTCATATACATATTGATAGCGCGACAAATTCCAATGATTATCACTGTAATAAACTGAGTGGTTGTTACACCAAAGCACAAACCTCTGCCCATAACTGTAACGCCCCCAAAATAGGTTTACATCACCTATTCTGAGTCGCCATATACATGGTATAGAATACAAATACAACTTAATAATACAGTTGTCGTGTAAAATATGACAAAACATAAATTGAGAGTTTTAATAAGAATATTGTCATCTAGACAATATCCACACTCAAAGGAGTCCTCATTACATTTATTGTCACACTATTTAATAGAATAGTGAGGACTACTAATACTATCATCTGGACCGTCACTCCGTTCCCTGACTAGTCCTGGCTACGTTCTCATTTCCTAAAGAGAATAGTGAAAAAAAGGGGTGAGCGGAACTAGCCCAGTAAGAAATATTATAACTAAGATAATGTAGAATAAATTATCATTAGTCTTCAATAATGTTAAACTGATAAAAAATAACAAACATCAAGTTTAACTACAGCGGAACAAGCAATCCATTAAAATAGTCAAGTAAAGAATAAAATCTACTATCTTTAATGATTTAAAAAGGTTTTTCATCACTTTTATCGCTGAGACTCAGCTTAATAAATAAACCACATCATCCATGCACTACGGCCAAGGATATTCATTAGTATCACAACCATAAATTATCCATGCACTACGGGCCAAGGATATTCGTGTATTCATCAATGGTCATGATTATGCCAACAACTGTCAATCAATGCACTACGGGCCAATGAGGACTTTTACCACATCATTTATAACATTACGGTCATGATTATACCGATTAATCCCAGGTCATAATCATACCAAGTCCATCTATGCACTACAGGCCACAGATGACTTTCAACATAATATAAACATGAGGATGATGACAATGATATAAGAATTCAATAAAACAAGTTCAAGAATTAATTTATCCAGGAACTAATAACGTCCAAATTGTCAACATGATACTTCTTTGTAGAGTAAAATTCAAGAATGCTCAGAAGAATATTTTCATGAAAAGATACTGGATGAAGCGCAAATATCAAGGATATTCCACTAATTTCATAGAGTATAGAAGTCAAAACTTTTAACAAACTGAGTATAATAGAATATATGAAACTGCAAATGGATTTTCGCCCGCCATGCGGTAATCCACATATACAGATCATTTCCACAATTTAATAAGGAATGAATACAAAGGATCATTCACCATGCATGTGGTAATCCACAAAGACACGTTATTCTAACAGAATAATAAAGAATGGAATAACCGAAGGAGTCACCATGCGTGCGATAGATCGCATGCATGACGAGTTATTCCCAAATGTAATAATAAAGAATGAAACCGAGTCACGCGTAAACGCATGCGCACGGGGATATTCTGAAATAATAAAGAAATGAAACGAGATCGGAGAAATTTTGCACAAGCGAGATATTCCAATAGAATAATAAAGAATGGAATAACAACAGAAATCACCATGCATGCGATAGACCGCACAGACAGGTTATTCCAATAGAATAATAATTAATGGTACATGAATAATTTCAAATAATTTTTTTAGAATTATTGATCATTATAAATTATATTGTTATAATTAATTTTGTAGTAAAAATATTTTTATTATTTATGTTCCATGAAAATATGATTACATATTATTTAAATAATATATGAAATGATTATTAGAATTATTATAATAACTATTTTATTATATGAATTTATTTCAGATTAATTAAGTTAATTATTTTAACTTAATAATGGTGTATATGAATGTTAAGTCGGATACGGATTCAAAACCCTAATTCTGGATTTTGAATAAGGAATGAGAATAATAATATAATATTAATTATATTATATTGCTATAGATATGTACTGTATATGCGTATACTGATAATGGTTGGCCAATTATGGCATGATAGTAGAAAACCCTAGCATTGCTTTGATAAACCCTAATATGAAAGTCAAATACGACTTTAAAATTTTGGTAAGTCACTGTGTTATGAGATATATGGTTTGTATTGTAGGTTTTAACGCTAATTAGGGAAAAATCTAATTTTTAAAAACCCTAATTACTAAAGTAGAACCCTAATTGCTAAATTATAAAGCTTAATGTTAATTAGGAAAACCCTAATTATTACTTAGAAAACCCTAATTACTAATTGAAGATCCTAATTCACTACAAAAAAATGGGGCTTCAGCAACAACCGATTTTCGTTGCTAAAGGTGTCAAATTTCGTTGCTAAAGGTTTTGGCAACGACTTTTTCTGTCGTTAAGCTCTTTTGTTGCAAGAATGAAGCGTTGCTAATTATTCCAAGAATGAACGTATTTTTTTCGCTTGCAAAAGTAATACATTTTGCAATGAAATTTGGCTTTCGTACAGAGACATCGATCCTTTAGCAAAAAAATGTATTGTTGCAGAATAATTAAAATTTTGTTGCTAAAAACCCCATTTCGTTGCAAAAGCCTGCTAATTGGAAACGAAATGAACTCCTTTTTTTTTTTGCAACGACCATGCATTTTTGTTACAATTGACACCATTTTGCAACGAAATTTTTCGTTGCGGTAAATTTTGAAAATTGTTGCCTAAGCTTGCTTTCATTGCGGAATGTAAACTTTTTAGCAATGATTTACATTCTTGATTATATTATTTGGCAACGACATTATCTTTGAATCAAAGAACGAAAATATTTGTTGCTGGTTATTTTTCAATAGCAACGAAAGTCGTCGATTAGCAACGACATTATATGTTGTCGTTTCTTTATATGTGCAACAAAAATTGATATGATTTACAACAATAAAAAATGTTGCCTTTTATGTTAGTATTAGTAACAATATGCTCTCCGTTGTTATTAGGTTAATTTTTTGTTGTCAAATATTATATTTTTAATGCCATTATCAACGAAAATTTTTTGCTAAATGTATAAAAAGTTATTGCTATATTAAAACTTTTTCAATGCTTTGGTAACGAATTATATTGTTGCCAAATCAAAATTTGACATTCTTTTTGTGTACTTGACTGGCCCAATGTCCCCATAGCAAATAATGGCAAACACAAAAAACTAAAATATTATTAACTTAATAAAATCATCCATTACATAATCATTCATTATCTTTACAATTAATCATCTAAAGCTACCATAGTTCATCAATCAAAGTATATATCTACATATATAGAGAGAGTACACTTCATAATTTTGTCCCTTGCCTTCCGTAAACGTAGCACAGAAATTTGATACCCAGTATTGTAAGGCAAGTCGTAGAAGCAGTCTTCCTGCACATATTTAAAAATAATAGCAAGTCAGAAAAATGAAGCAAATAGGTTACCAGATGCACTTAGTGCCAAAATCAATACACAAAGACAATAGAGTTGCTACGTGGTACTAATGTACACCATATTGCTCATAAGCAGAAAAAGACAAATAGGCAATCACAATATCATTTGCTACAAATCCAAATCAAAAAAGAACCTTCAGTGCGACTATATGATTGCTCTGTTACAAGAAAAAAATTAGAATATTAATCGGCCATTTCATGAACCTTCAGTGCGACTATAAATATTGACATATACATATACTTTTGCAACATAACAAGCTAGACAATTGTGTATGAGTTTGCAACAACTGCCCTAATATATATCAAGAAGCAATCAATTTTTGGTTGATAATTTTATTTATATACGGATTTAGTGAAGACAAACCAGCTTAACCTCAGACTCCACATCGAAATCTTTGCCACACTTTAACTGTTACAAATTGAACTTTTCAAATAAAGTTTGGGAACTTTTTTAGTAATTTTATTTAATATAATATATAGATGTAGCACAAACACACATGTCAAGTACTGACTTACTCTACCATATGTAGTAGATTAAACAAAGATGAATTTATGCTAAGAAACAAACAAACTTCTGGAAATTTATTGTAGTCTGCAAGAAATTTAAAACTATTGTAAATAAATAAAGCTACCTTGTATTGTCATGATTAGGGTAGTTATCTACATATGAAAGATCCCCGATAAACAACACATCTTTTCCTTTCGTTGGATTTAGTTCATAATGGTTAAGTGTCTGATTCGAATCATAACTCTGACCAAGATCCCCTGTAATAAAATTATTAATAAAGTGAATAAAAGGTATATAGACAACAAAGAATGTCATATAGATTCATGATGTTACATCGCAACTGTGTTTTCCCTTTTTAGATTCATCTAAACATGCAAAAAACTCTAACAATTAGTCTAATTAAAATTTCTTCTTATTTGGTACTTCTTTATTAAGTCCAGCTGTCCAAGGTAGTACACTACATTCACATTTATTCAATTTAACTCTTTGAAAGGCATAAAGTAAAAAAGCTTAGAATTCGCCAATAGGACAGAAGATTATTGAACAAATGTCAAAACTTTATTCATTAGCCCTTCTTTGGAATGCTAATATAGGAAGAGCAGTTTACCAATGAGGCCAAAAGTATATGGGACATCAGGTCCAACTACAGGAGTGATGAACCAGAAAGTAAGTAGAAAGGTTTGTATAACTTATGTATGCAGCTTCATTTTCAGGTTGTATCTAGTCGTTTGTTTCCTTTTTCTGATGTGTGCTCTTGTAACCTTCAATTGGATCTCCCTAAAAATCAAATTTAAAATCAAATTAGAATAATTAATAACGAGAGCATTATTGTATAATTTTTTGTACAAGGAACATGAATTAAGGCTTAAGTATCTTGGTTTTCTAGTTTCAAGTATAGCTTGTCAATTTGTGTTTCCAGTGTTGTGTTCACCATTTTGTAGATGTTTATTTAAAGTCCATTGTCACTTTCATTTTTTATTTTTTTCCCATTTCCTTACCTTATATTTTCGGAGTTCAAAACAAATTTCAAGAGTTCGACATAGACATAATTATTTGCCCTTGCTAATCCACACAGAGAAAATAAAAGAACTCTAGCGCACAAAAGAAATTGTCCAAATGTATACCCTTTTTGAATTTTGACTACACAAAAATAAACCAATTGTCAAGATAAACAAACCCAACTCTATGGACTACAAACTAGAAGGGACATGATTTAGTGGCAGTTGAGGCTCTGATTTCTTTCTGGGTAATTAGCAAATTGAGACACGGCTACATACGAAGTTAATCAAGATTTCAGTTTATTTATTCAAAAATGGCTATATAGTCCTTCAGGTTCATTTACTGATAAGAAACTCACATGTCCAAGTTCGGTCAACTACAGCAGGTTCACTAGATTTTCTTATGAAGTGTTGCAACCTTTGACTGGACCATTTTTTTTTCCTTTTTGGATAACTAAACCTTCAACATTACCTGATTCTTTGCCTGCCTCATGTCTTCCATGTTTACAGACCTCAGAGTAATTACTCTTTCACTTTCTTCCTTTTTCTCCGAAGCAGCTTCTGAATTCTTCCCCTTTGCGATTAGACGCTTCCTTTCCTGTAATTACAAGTTATTTTGGACAGAGAAATGATTATGGAGCAACTACATAAATTTAAGTTAAAACAAAGAGAGAACAAATGTAGGTGCTCGGGATGGAATAAATTACCAAATCCTTCTCTCTCTCTTGTTGTATCAGCTCTCTCACAGGTCGATAAGCTGCTGTTACACACAAAACCTGTAGTCGATTGTTATTGCCAACTCTCATCCCTAGTTGACATAAATCCAACTTATTAATTGACATTTCAAGTAACACAAACCTTAAGATCGCTTCCAGTATATCCTTCTGTCATAGTTGCAAGCTCCTTAAAATCTAGTTCGTCCACCCTTTCTTTTGCCAAAAGTGTTCGCAAGATCTTTTCTCTGCTCTCCACAGTTGGTAGACCAACCATGATTCTGTTCATCAGAGGAATTGGAGGTTAGAAACATCTATACTCATCTCTAGCATAGTCCTTTGGTTCCTTTCTGTGTATTTGTCTGTATGAGAGAGGTGACAATTAAATACGGCCCTAACAATCCAGATATTCATTTGGTGTTTCAGGGTGGACTTCTCTGCTTTACTTTTATTGGAATTAAGTACAATATATTGATGAATGATCACCAAATAACATGAACCATTTCGCCTTTCACCAATTTACCATCTCGTTCATAACATGAAGCAGGGGAATATTACATGATGAAAAGGATGAAAGACAAACTAAATATATATATTATTGTTATTGTTGTTATTATTATTATTATTATTATTATTATTATTATTATTATTATTATTTATTATTATTATTATTATTATTATTATTATTATTATCATCATCATCTTCTTAATTTAAGGCAACATGTTAATAGTCGTTGCAAAAAGTTGTATAAAATATGCAACGAAAATAAAAATTATTGCCAATGAATGTGGTCTTTATTAGGCAACGAAATATAGCAACAAAAAAACTTTCGTTGCCCACGATGAGGAGAAATCAAGTGGTTAGAAATTTTGCAACGAATTTCTAACGAATTTTGTTTCCAAATTTTGGAACTACTTATGAATTTCGTTGCAAAAAGTGAAAGTCTGACACAATCTGCAACGAATGACAAGTTTCGTTGCTAAACATATACATTTAGCAACGACTTATAAAGTCGTTGCCTGAAAAATCGTTGCTAAAGCCCCATTTTTAGCAACAAAAAAACTTTCGTTGCCCACGATGACGGGAAATCAAGTGGTCGAAAATTTTGCAACGAATTTCTAACGAAATTTTTTCCCGCTAATGAATTAGCAACGAAATGTTGCAACGACTTATGAATTTCGTTGCAAAAAGTGAAAGCCTGACAAAATCTGCAACGAATGACAAATTTCGTTGCTAAACATATACTTTTAGCAAAAATCGTTGCTAAAGGCCCATATTTTGTAGTGATTGTTAAATTAGGAACCCTAATCGCTAACTATAAGCCCTAATGCTAATTAGTGAATTATTAAACCTAATTTTCATGTTCTATATATTTAGAAAACCTAACTAAATTAAGTAACCCTAATTTGTAATTTTTAGAAACTAAATTTTCATATTTTTTTGGCCTAATTAGAAATCCTATAAAACTAAATTTGTGAGACCTTAGGGTTAAACACTAAGGGTCAAACCCTAAGGGTTTGTCAAGATTACATTTGTGCCATTAAATTTGAAAGTCAAATGACCATTTTGCCCTTAATGCATTATTGTATGTAACTTGTAGATCTAGCCAAAATTGGAGTTGTTGGCCATCCCTTGACCAACCATGTGACTAAAATAATGCATATCGGCCATTACATCTCAGCCAATTCATTACATCCATCTTATATATTGATCAAGAGAGAGAAAAATCACCAAATTAATCTCATTTGCACACAAGCTCTCATCTAAAGCCCTCTCTCTCTAAACTCACAAAATAGTTAAGTAGACCAGTCCCAAATCAAATCCATATCACCACCATAACAGATCAAGAAGCCAGATTCAAGTTAGTTCTAAAAAGGTAAACCCTAAGCCAAGAAATTTTGATCCTTAATGCTAGGTTAAAAGTAGTGTTTTAATGTTTAAATGGGTAGTATATAGTGTGAATCAGAGATCTGGGTTGGTAGATGAGAGGTCCATAACATCTAAGTGCACGAATTTGAAGTTTTTCAAAATTTGGAAAATTGGAAAAATATTGTCTGACAGTCAAATGTCAGGACCAATAGATCTTTACCTTTTAATTGTTATGTGTGTTAGATGTTAAGTACTTGTTCTTTGCAATGAGGAGAGTAGACTGGAAGTGGAATCACCTCCATACCATGTCTAGAACTCCAAATATGAGTTGTCAAAGTGCGTTGACCGAGCACGAAAACTGGAAATCTGGGTAAACCCAGAAACCCAGATTTCGTCTGACAACGTTTTCTGAGCCTCAGATCTTGCTGTATGTTAGTGTTTAGGCCATGTTGTTGTTTGATCTTTATGGCCTGTCATGTGAACTTCTCATCCAAGCCCTTAGAACAACCAGATCCATAACAGGATCAAAGATATTATAGGTCAAACAAGCATTGACCACCAACCTTATGAAGAAATCTGGAAAACCCAGTTTCTTAAGAATAGGCGTTCTGACATACTTTGACCAGCCTTGATCTTTCTTGTGTGATGATGATATGATGATCTGTTGCTATAGAATTCTTCCCTGACATCCATAATACAAGGCTGAACTCTTAAATCTCACAAACCGAACCCAAAAAGCTAAGATTCAAAGCTTCAAAATAGGTACCTCGATTGTTCTTCAATTTTGACAACGATTTTGAGAGCTTAGATCTCTGAGATATGATATGTGATGGCCATGAAACTTGATTAAAGTTGTAGTATTACATGAATATTACAATCTTGCAACTTTAGCTGCCCAGAAAACTTTATAACCAAGAATTTAGAACCGGTCAAACCTCCTATCTTGACAACTGCTATGAACTTCTGGGTTTGGCCAAGAACACTGAAGAACACCTATAACGACGATTTTGTCGCTATAGGCACCTTTTAGCGACACTTAATTTCCGAAAATTATTATTTTATTAGATAATTAGAAAAAATTAGTTTTAATTATTAAAATATAAAATAAATTACTAAAAATTATTTTAAAGCCTAAAAATGGGTTTTTAATAATTTTGAATATATTTCATAAATATTTAGTATTTTTGGAATAATAAAGGTATTTAATTTATTTAATTATAATGTTGAACAAATTACTTAAAAATGATTTTAATGCATGAAAAAACCATTTAAAAATATATTATGGTGTTAGAAAATATTTTTAAGTTATTTTTAATAACTTTTAATATTATGTGATGAATTTCATTAATTAATTAATAATAATGGTAATTAATTTATTTAATAAAAGTATTACGTAAATTATGGAAAAATAGAATTTATGATTTAAAAATCATATAAAAATTATTTAAGTGTTATAAAATATTTTAAGTTGTAAAATAAAACTTTTGATATTTTGGCATGAAAAACATTAATATTTAATATTAATGATATTTGATTTATTTAATAATTATATTAAATAAATATTTTAAAATTGATTTTATTGATTTAATAAGCATTTAAAAGGATATAAGTAATTTAAAAATATTTTAAGTAATAATAAATGACTTTTATATTTTGATAAATAATGAATTAATATTTAAATATTAATGGTAATTATTTAAAAATAATTTTAATTGTTTTAAAAATTATTTGAGGGAAATATTAATACTTTATGTATTTTAAGTTATTATGAATAACTTTAATATTTTGGCAATGGTTTCATTAATATTATAATATTAATTAAATATTAATGATAATAGAATTATTTAATATTTAGATCATTTAATAATGATTCCGGTATTTGAAAAATTAGGATAAATTATAGTAATTGTTTAAAAATTAGTATAAGTCATTTAAAAATAATATGACTGATATTTAAATAATCTAAGTGAATATTGAACTACAGAATAGAGTTTTAAACTCGATAATTACCCGATAAAGCCGTCGGTACACCGAAATGCTACCGAAATTGATCTGAATCTATATAGGTTGACCTGATAAGTGTTTGTTTGTGATTCAATAACTGTTTAATATATGTGACAATGTGATTAGGCTATGTGTTGACTGCAAATAGAAGTACTGTGTGTTATGATATGTTATTCTAATCGATAAAATGATCTTATTAATGATAGGTCTTGGTATAAAAGATAAAACTAAGTCGTTGTAAGACCCCAACTTTTTTTTTTAATAAAGAATAATTTTTCTCGAAATATATTTTTGAATATTATGGTGTGGATATGATATAATGTTATAGTTATGGGTAATATTTGAAAACTTTTGCAAAGTAAGCAAGTTGATATTCGTTGTGTCAGTGAATATTCGATTGGTCGAGGAATATTTGTTTTAACATGGAATATTCATACGACGACACAATTATTGGCGGATCCCACAACGGAAGTATTGTTGTAGTTAGAAAACGACAAAAATATCTTTTATAAAAAATAATCGGTAAATTTTTACCGTTAAACTGTTGAACTACCCATGGTAAAAATACGATGTCTACGAAAGTTCGCACAAGAAAGACACCACGGTATTGACTATTGATACTTACGAGAGAAGTCACTCAGTTATACTCAATTATTGCTACAGCAATTGTTGCATAGTATCTCACGTTATTTGATTCAATTATTGTCACATTATCATTTGCATAATATTTTATATTATTAAATCAATAATTGAGACAACAAAGTTATTCATATTATTATTTGCAATATTGACAATGTCTAGAAAGTTCTGTCGAGGAGAGGTTTGGTCACCTAATTGCGCACCAATAGGAAGAAATCCTTATTGGAAAGCCCTCTCTTTCTTGGGAACGATCTGGTTGTTAAATATTGTGAGTTATAATATTAATGATGAATAATTGTTGAAGTGTTAAGAATTTGTTTATTGAAGATAAGTGAATTACAAAAGTTAGAGGGAAATAATGCAAACTTGGAAAACTTTAGGGGTACTAAAGTGTAATAAGTTAAATTAATCTGGACCATTGGTGGTGGTTTTAATAGTAAATCAATCTGGACCATTGATGGTGGTTTTAATAGTAAATCAATCTGGACCATTTATGGTGGTTTTAATAGTAAATCAATCTGGACCGTCAAGGGTGGTTTTAAAAGTAAATCAATCTAAACCGTCGGTGGTGGTTTTAAAAGTAAATCAATTTGGACCGTCGGTTGTGGTTTTAATAGTAATCAATATGGACCGTCCATTCTAATAGTGAATCAATCTGCACCGTTCGTGAATTAGTTACTATTTAGTCCATTCTCCTATAAATAAAAGCTTAATTCTTCTTTCATTCTCACCAATTCGCTGAGATTCACAAGAGACACTATAGAGAGAGAATCTATAGAGAGCAAGAAGAAGAATATTCTGCTACTTCACTTTTGCAGTATCCAGCTTTCTACTAAAGTAAGAGGTATTATTTCTTTCGTATTCATAAGGAATACTATTTTTCCGTATTCATCCTTTAGTATGTCAGAATAACCTGTCTACGCGGATTACGTACCGTATGACAGGTAAAAATCCATTTGCAGTTTTTTTATGTTAATTCTTTTCATATTCTTAAATCTAAACATACTATGGTAAGTATTGCTTCTATAATCCTTGAAATTAGTGGAATATCCTTGAGTTTTGTGCTTCATCCAGTATCATTTTATTGGAATATTGATATAAACTTTCTTATTAAATATCAATATTTTCACCTGAAGTACTATTCATAGGGTACTCACGAGTTACTATTCACCCGATTACTATTCACTATAATATTATTCAGTCGGATATTCGGGGCACTTTTCATGTCGGGGTACTATTCACGGGTTACTATTCATCCAATTACTATTCACTCAAATATTGTTCACTCGGGTATTTAGGGCACTTTTCATGTCAGGTTACTATTCACGGGGTACTATTCTCAAAGTACTATTCACAGGATACTATTCACGGGGTACTATTCACCGAAAAATTTATTTCTTTTCTGTCCAAATTATTTTTGATACATGGATATTATTCTTGAATTTTACTCCACAAAGCAATCATTATTTGAAAATTTGGACATTATTGAATTCGTGGATAAATTAAATTATAAATCTTTAAAAATTTATCCTTTGCTTTCTTTTAATTGAATTCTTATATCATTGTCATCATCCTCATGCTTATAGATGGACTGTTGATTGGTATGATTATGACCAGGGATAATTCGGTATAGTCATGACCATTGATGATTACACGAATATTCTTGGCCCGTAGTGTAAAAATAATTTGTGGACGTGATACTAATGAATATCCTTGGCCCGTAGTTCACTTATTATACTTGCAGAGGGGTATAACTTAATCTTTATGGTTTACTAATACTCCTGAGTATATCAAAATAAATCTTTGATAGTTACTTGAGGAAAGAAGTTCAAGATCCTTAGGGATCACTCAGTATAAACTCTGGAAAATATTCCACTTTGTTATTGAGTAGAATTAAGTCTTGTTATTCAATTGAATATCGAAAATCGAAAACAAAGTTCATAGACTGTTGACTGTTCTCCATTTATAGTCAGTACGTAGTTTCAAAATTTTGAAATAGAATTGATACATTGTTTAGTATTATTTCAGTCTACTTCACAATTGTTGATTCGTTGTAGAAGTGCCTTTCAAAGAAAACATATACTTCTTTCAGCTAACGTTTAATGTCTGCTATTACTTGATGTGTACCCAAATGCTCATTCTTTCTTTAAATTTAAATGTTTTCAGCTAAATGTGATCAACCTGAAGGTTTAGACAAGAACAAAGGAAAGGGAAAGCTAGCATAATAAACAAGATCAATCTAAAGGAAAATTTTTCCCAAACTGGGAAGGCCCGTTTATTGTCAAGGAGGTATTAACAGGAGGAGCCCTCAGATTACAAGAAATGGGTGGCGAAGAATTTCCCCAACTCATCAACTCAGACACCGTCAAACAGTATTATGTTTGAAGTTACCTGCAAACCAACATCTTGGTTCTGGATCATCAGATCCATCAGTCAATTAAGGTTTTCAAAACCTCTCATTACATACAACTTTCATCACATCAATTTGTCCCACCAAGGATGAACTATGCAAACCTGATCTCCCTAATACACGGGAGTACGTAGACAACCATTTTATGGTCTGGTCTAACCTTCACAAAAACCAAAAACAAAAAACCCTCTAACCACATCAATTGGTCCCATCAGGGAAGAACTACGCAGACCTGATCTCCCCAATACACGGGAGTACGTAGGAAGCCATTTTATGGTCCGGTCTAACCTTCACAAAAACTAAAAACAAAAAACCCTCTCACCACATCAGTTTATCCCACCAGGGAAGAACTGTGCAGACGTGATCTCCCCAATACACGGGAGTACGTAGGCTACCATTCTATGGTCCGGTCTAACCTTTATAAAAAAAATCTCCACACCCTTCAGCTTTGTCAACTTTCAAACTTTTTACGCTAGGTTGGAACTACGCAGATCTGATCTCCCCTCATCAATGGAAGTACGTAGGCAGCCATTAACGGTGCGTTCTCACCCCTATAAAAATACAAAACCCTGTCAATGGTACTGGGATCATCCGTTAAACTTTCAAACCAAACCATAAGAGATGGAACTACCTTGTAAGACCCCAACTTTTATGAATAAAATGGAATTTCCTCTATTTATTATTTTGAAATAGTAAGGGGTTGATTTGATTAATGTGGTTAGTTATGGGTAAAATTCACAAATATTTTAAATAAGCAAGTGCTTATAAAATATTTATTATTGTCGGGGAATATTCGTTTGGTCGTGGAATATTCTTGCAGTCGGGGAATATTCGTACGACGGCGCAGCCATTTGTGGTTCCCATAATGGAAAATGGTCGGATTAAGAAAATGACAAGTATGCGTTTTTTATAAATAATAGCGTAGTTGTTATCGTTAACACTGTTGGAATACCCGGTGGTTAAAATACAGTAATACGCGGTGTTTCACAGTAGCACACGGTATTGCACAAATTATTGATTCTTAAGTAAGAAGGCACTACTCAATAATTGTTATAGTAATTATTGTTCAATGTTTTATTGATTCAATAATTGCTACGTTGATATTTTATATTATTGGTGTTTCAATAATTTTCAGTGCACAGTATTTCTCATTATCAGATCAATAATTCATATTATTTGAATAATATTATTAGATAACATTATTAGCAATGCCTAAGGAAGTTATGTCTAGGAAAGGGGTTTGGTCACCTAATTGCGCGCCAATAAGGAGAAATCCTTATCAGAAAGCCCCCTATTTACTGGAAATGACATAGTTATCATTATTGTGATTTTGTAATATTATTTGTGAATAATTAATTATTGATTTATATGATAAGAAAATATTTATTTTATGTGGATATAAATAAAGGAATTAATGCTGAGGTGTTTTATCAGTATTTTGTCGGAATGAAGGTGTTGAAAATCGTCCGTATGTGTATTTCGGTCATTTTTTGTTTGGAATTTGGAAAAACTTTATTCTACAAAGTTGTAGAGAATTAAATTTCCCATGGATTAGACATAAGATTCAAATTTTTCTGATAAAAAGGCTATTTATTATGAATTATTGAAGTTCTGGAATAATTGATTTTTGGAGTTATAAATGTTTTTTTAAAGAAAAACGTTTTTATTATGATTGGTGGGCCCCACTGGTGGCTGAAATCAGATTGTCAAGAGGTGGGCATGCAATTTTTTTATAAATATAATATTTTATTAAATTTTCTGCTTTGGCGTTGTAACCATTTTCCTATAAATAGGGTGCTTGGGTTAGAATTGAAAAACACACCAGAATCTGAAGTTTTCTCTCTCTATAATATCGAGCGTATTTTTATGAGTATTTAGATACTTTGAGTGTTGTTATTCGGTGCAAGTTTCCTTCAGCATTATATTCGATATTCTAGTCAAAAGTACTGTTCTTTTGAGGTAAGGGATGTTATTATTTTTCATAAATGATATTATCTCTTTCAATATCATTATACCAAAATATTGGTATGAATTTTATTATGAAATTTTTACCTTATCATGTCGATGTTACTATTCACGTATATGTCATTATTCACGTATACGACATTATTCACGAATACGGTACTATTCACGAGTACTATTCACGAAGTATGATATTTCTTGTGAAATTTTTGCATTTTTATGTCGGGGTTACTATTCACGTATACGGCACTATTCATGTATACGACATTATTCACAGAAAAATTAAATTTTCTTCTCTTTGTCCAACTTGTCTATTATGGTTACTATCTTTGATTGTATCCATGTTTTGATCTTCATTCTTGAATTTTGCTCCACAATTGATTATTATGGAGTACTTTTGAACGTGGATAAACTAAAGTACAAATCCCTAATTTTTGTCCTTCTATATCACTGGATTCGTTTTCTTTATTTTCATCATCCTCAGTCCTAAATGGTGATAAAACTGAATATCTTTGGCCTGTTGTGCAAAGATAAAAGATTATTTGATGAATATCTTTGGCCCGTAGTGCAAAGATGAACAGATGTTAAGATGAACAAGACCAACTGGGGATACGAATGAATATCTTTGGCCCGTAGTGCAAAGATGAATATTTGATCCATGATGCATATTGATTAATGTTACAGGGATAAAATATCGATGATGGACTTTTAAATCGTAGAAGATAGTAGACTTCATTCTCTACTTAACTCTTCTAATGAATTATTATTTTCACTGCGAATACTTATTTAAAACTTGTTGTTCATTATATTTTATCTAATTTATTGAAGGCTAACGATAATTTATTTTTCATTATCTTAGTCATAATATTCTTTACTAGGCTAGTTGAGCTCACCCTTTTCCTTTTTGTTCCATTTTTCTTCTCAGGAGGCGAGAATATAGCGGGAACTAGTCGGGGTATGTAATGATGGTTCTTGATAGTATTTTTAGCAGTCCTCACTATTTTGTAAAATAGTGTATCAATAATTGTAATGAGGACTTATTTGAGTATGGATATTGTCTAGAAGATAATATTTGTTTTTAAACTCATAGTATATGTGTTGTCGTATTTTGCATGACAATTGTAATAATGAAGTTGTGGTTATTTCTGTACCATGTATTTGGCGACTCAGAATAGGTTATGTGGACCTATTTTGGGGGCATCACATACCTGATCTCCCTAATACACTGGAATACATCGGCGACCATTTGTGGGGTGGTTAAGTCACATCTCATCAGGCTTAGACCACAGGGATGGAACTACCTAGTCTCCCCACACAAATAGGAGAAAAACTGGTGACCATTGAAGCTGCGGTTGAATCCTCATAGAGAAACACCAATCCATAAGAGATGGAACTACCTGGTCTCCTCCATACAAGGGAGTACCGGCAACAATCTGTGGGGCGGTCAACCTCAAAGAGGAAAGCCAAAATCCTCTCCATAACCACATTCAAAAACCTGTCCTAAGACACCGAAGGGTAGGGGAATACAAAGATCAACGATCCATTCTAAAAAATCCTGAGATATCTCAATGTCCATCCATCTAGGAGGAGTTCAGAATACATCGAGATCACAAGCCCTGGAGAACAGGAAACTATTAAGTAAGTAACAAGGCATATCTAAAAGGGAAGTGAATCAAAACATATTTCCTTGCCATATGACAAAAATGGCTAACCTAGTCTATGCAGGAAAATCAAAGCTAATCTACAAACCAGTGGATAAGCGAGCCATCATGTCTAACACGACATCCTTCTCAGTAGATAGAGGTAAATCAATGAGCTCCTGCCTTAGGGTATCCACACGAGCCAAAAGATCTATGGCCATCTACATGGTACTACCGTGGTCATTAATAAATTTACTCATCTCTGCCACAATGTCAGCAGTATAAGATCTCAATGCAGTACTATCTCTAGTGGAAGTAAATTGGGTAGCTAGAGCCTCATCCCGCTCAACAACACTTGCATCCCTAGATGATCGAGCTTCATCCCGCTCAACAACAGCGGTATCCCTATGAGCTAGAGCATCATCTCTCTCAACTAGAGCAACATCTCTATCAGAAAGAGTTGTCAACATCAAGGCCATAGCCTGATCCCTCTCAAACGTCATCAGATGTAGACTCTGCTCTAAATACTCTGTAGAATATGGAGTCACAACGGCAGGAATATTGGGGGAATCAACCTGAGCTACTGACAAACAAGTCAACAACTCATCCTCGATGGGTGAATCAGGATACTCCATAAGCTCCCCATCATCAGAATCAATACTCGGCTCTGAGGATACAACCTTAGCCGATGCAATCTCTGCCTCCAACCATACAGAATACTCTGGAGAACGACCCGGATGACTATTCGAAAAGTCTTTCCTCTCACGTCAGGTCCAAGAGGCATAAATCCTGGACAAATCCTCTGCTAACAGAAGCCGAGATGACAAACGCTGACCCACTGCCCCGTCAAAGGGATGAACATCCTGAAACTAGTCAAACAGTGCCATAATAGCCAACGGATGATATGTGGTCACACCCCTCAAACCAACTAGGGGAAGATAATCCATGCCAGCTGAATGAGTGATAAAGTTATAGGGAGAGCTGAGCCCTGAACATAGCAAAATATCAAACGAATCCTCAATCCCTGATAAGAAAGATGACCAAGAAGCTGCGTCTGTACACTCAGCCGGCTGAAAGGAATATGACATGGCTATCTCATGGGAAAAATAATACCAATGGCGTCTGAAAGTGCTAATCAGACTCAAGTGTGTCATAAACCACACGCAAAACAAGACTGGACTGTCTATAAACATCCCCACAGAATGGGTATAGCAATACGTGGTCGACCTCAAGGTCTCCGCCAGAATCATCAGTAAGATGGTATGTCCCTCCCGGAGAGCCCAAACTACCATGATCACGACGATATCCAGGTGGTCAATGTACAACGACATGTACAGATAAGCCACTATACGCATCAAGAGTATGTCTACGCGGGCGACATGCCAATCACCCTCAGAAATGGTGAAGTCCCCGGAGTATCGCAAATAGCTGTCCAATGACCCAAATCTGTATATCAAGAAACTCATGGACACTACATGTTGTAACGCCCCAGAAAATCGAACCTTTGTAAATACTTTTAATAATGAATAAAATAATATTATTTATTTTTATTGCGTGTTGATAAGATGAATGTCGTTCTATAACCTAGAAACGTCGGAACGTCATAGTATTTTAACTACGTGGATGAATTAAAGTGTTTGAATTTCTAAGACGAAAATAAAAGCTTTTCGAGCCAAAAAAGACTACTCATCGATTTCTGCTCAGGAATTTTTTTTGAACTTCCAAGAAATACGTAATGTTATAATATCAAGGTGAGATTGATTATGTAATAATAATCTAAGTATGAAAAACATAATATTTCGCATGCGGTCCTAATTTGGGAACGTTAGGTTTATTAAGCGTTAAGGAAAGAAAGTTGTAATCGTATGATGCGTATGCATTGTACGAGGTAATGAACGTAAGTATAATACGACGTATTATACTATTAAGAATGGAGAATGAAATAATGTATATTACGAATAAATATACGAGCTAGCATACGAGAATTATATGTGGTGTATATATGTTAAGTTGTTAATTAAAGGTAATGGACTTGTAGGATTATTAGCTTAATGATAGAAGTCCAATAGAATGTGATACTCAAGCCCAAGTGTTTGATATGTCATGAGTCCAAACTATTGTAGTATAAGCCCAACAAGGAATTATCTAGATTAATTAGCAAGCCCAATGAATAAACTATGATCCATGGGGCAAACCAAGTGAGAAATGGGTATACTTGATGGGCAAACATTTTGTGTGGTGATCAAGTGTTGTGATGAGCAAGAAAAGTGAGTGCTAGACAAGTTGACTTAGTTGATAAGCAATGAATAGTAAGGAGGTGTATTAAGGAGGTGATTAAAGGAGGTGGAAGATCCAAATGACTAAAGTACCCTCACTTTGCCAAGCCTATAAATAGAGAGCTCTCAATTCATTTGATTGCTTGATTAAAATTCCTCTCAACTCCTCTCAAGATAAGCAACTTAATTGTTAGAGAGAATAAGCTACATAAGCACTTATAAGTCATTTCAACATTTGCTAGATTTTCCAAAGTGAAGTGAAGTAATAGTCTTCAAGGGTAAGACTCATGTTTATTATCTTTATCTCTTCTATGATAGGATTGATAGAGAAGTGGGATTGTTTGATAATAACATGTAATAAGTCATTGATGAATGAACTTAAGCCGAATAAGTTGAATAAGCAACTTGAACCAAAATAAGTTGATAAACTTGTGAAGAACTTGTCATAAGTTGGTCATATGATGTTAGTATGCTCAATATAGTATGAGAACATTAATTGATGGACTTAAGTCCATAGTAAGTCATAAGCATGATAACTTGTAGTTCATAAGTTAAATAAGTCATTGACTTATGAGAATAAGTCAAAACCTACTTTGATAATAAGTTGGTGTAATAAGTAACTTGAAATGTTCATGTGTTGGTTAAAATCCATTTAGAATGATTAGTAATGAGGTATTGCCGGAATTCACACGATTGGATGATAATCGTCGAATTCGTGAAATTCTCGGAATGGAAGTCGTATTTTGTGTTTGAAGTCAAAAATGTTGGTTTTCGATGGAGACACATCATATTTGGCATTATAGAGTTGCAGACTCGAAAATGACTAAATTCTGACTTAGAACGAAGAAACGAGCGTTGAACGTTCACGAACGTTTATCGTTTTCGTTAAAAATGAACTAATAGGTGAATTTTTAGCAAACGAAGTCAAATAGATAAAATTCTTGCATGAACCTTATAGAGTATGTAATTTGTGAACCGTAGGCTTTTGAATGAGCCAATTCGGACTTATAACGAAGAAGTTATGCGTCCGGGAGTTTCGTAAAATTTAAAAATCTGCAAAACAATTCTAAAGGCATGAGTTGGCCATGGCTACAATCCAAACCAAATGGGTGGCCTTGCAACATATATAATGTCGTCGAGATCATCTTTTAACTTCAAGCGTCATGGCCATGAGATGAAGAAACTAAGTGTGGCGCGCCGACGCTAGTCCCGTAGTTTTGATGATAAGAATGTTTACAAGTATAGAAGGAAAGATAACTCATTAGTAATGAACTAAGGTGTTATTATAACATTGTTAAGGCATTGTTAGACACTTAATGTATGATGATTAAAGGTTGATAACCAATTGAGTGTGAACGTAATGTGAATGACGTAATGAAAAGTCGGAAACCATAATAACAGATCTAAGTCAGGATTTAGATTGAGATGAAGGGTAAGATATAATAATATACCTACTTGATTATATAAGACCTAATGTGGTATGTTATATGATCATATATTGTAAAGACTTAGAGACTTAAAGTGTACGTGTGATAATCAGTAAGCAAACGCTGAAGGCAAGTATTCTAACCCTTGTTCCAGTTCAGTCTGGACAAGCTTTGTAATTCATGTATCCTTTCACACGAAGTTTTGTATGAGGAATTCAAAGCCAATTCTTTCGGCTAGACTTAAATTATGATTCTGTCAAGAATGATTAATGTTTACCGAGCTATATTGGTGTGGTTTTTAATCGAAGACCGAGTATGCTAAAAATGTTTTTGTCGTTTAACGACAGGCACGTGAGGTTGCCACAACTTAAATGTATACACGTTTAATGAATGTAGTGTTGATCAACATAGAGTACTATGGGTTGATCACCCAGAAGTGCTCATAAGTAATGTCGGACTTACGAACTTAGTGTCGGGTTGTCCTTTTCAAAAGAACTTATGAAATGCTCAAGGTCTTGGACCGGAACTGATGTTTTACTGAATATTGTTGTTGTAAAACGTTTTGAATGAAAAGAAGTGCTATTTTGAATTATCGATAGTACTTCGTAACTATTGTTCAGTTATTGAAGATATGCGAGTTCTATGTTTCAAGCATGTTGTTTATTAGAATTGTAGTACTTGTTGAGCTAGTCATGCTCACTCTTGCTTGAACCATATGACCACAGCTAAGATCGAACGGACCGAAGGCTCCAGCAAGGATAAAGGCAAGGCAAAGACGAACCCTTAGAGTTCTTATGTAATAGTATAGGTGAACGATTGTAATATATTTGATATTATGACAAGAACAAATGTATGGGTTATAAAGAACCTGGGGGAATGTAATATTATTTCTAATATATAGAAGACATATTCGTTCTTTTAAGACTTTTCAATTGAATGTATGTGTGAATGGTAGTACCGTGTAGCACCATCTGTTGGGTGGATTTGGGGGCATCACACATGCCCCGAGGAAATCTCGTCCAAGGCAACTCTGCCCCTCAAGCCTATCGAGGTCATAAACTGCTGGCTCATGTCACCAACAGCCATCCTAGCGTAAGGCCTAATCAATGAAAAGTCTGTAAGACACTCAAACTCCTCTAAAGTAGGAGTCAACTCCTGGGTATCAAACCAGAATACCTGCCTATCTGGTACCCAATGCTCCAACATGCCCTCTACAAAGCTCGATGGAACCTGAAATGTTAGGAGGGTCATAGAGTAACACAACTGATCAACTATCACCTGATCTAGGGCGGAAAAACTATTGTACCATAATATCAAGGAAGATGCCACCAACACTAGTGGGGTATGCTCAATCCGGCTAATAGTGGATGAAGACATCTGTGGAGCCGTGTCATAAGACCGTCTAGTGGTCAATTCTAAACTCATCTCTGGAAATGCATATTTATGACATAATACATGCATAATAAACAATATATGACAATATGATGTAAGGAATGGAAAATAGTATACATAAATTCCTAAGTACATCATCATCTAAATACAGCATCTCTGTATACAACTAAAAAATACAATGAAATGGGGCACAGCAGCCCAATAACTAACAGAGGCCTATCAAAAGATATAATGAGAACTGGGGCACAGCCGCCCATTATCTAATAGAGGCCTATCAAAAGATATAGCGAGAAATGCATAAAAAGAAGTCAATAGTGTTGATGTCCACATCATCCAACCTATCCATCTGATGTAAGTCCTCCCGAGTCACTGAATCTCTACCAGTAGGGATATCAGGCCAATACAATGGAGGATCTGCGTCGACAAAACCATATGAATATGGGCCACCTAAAGGGCCATCCCCAGAGCTGGAAGGATCAAAAGTATCCTCCTCGGAAAGGATCTCTGCCCAAATACCGGATAAAGAAATGTGCCCGGTCCAACTGCTGGGTCAAACAATCAATCTGCGTTAGATGAGTAGGCTCTCGGACGCAGGCTATGACACCCCCAAATCTGGGTACTCCATATCCATAGGATTTGGTGCTCACTATCCAAAATAATTACATATGAATACCCATAATAAAGGATAAAGACATAACTTAAATAAACAATAGTCTTCCCCGTTAAAGGGTTACATCAACTTAAAATAATCCCAGATAATCTAACCTTAAACTATTATGTAAGCCTGCGGAATACATCATAAAATAACATAAGTCTTATAACATAAATTCATTTAAGTAAAATTCAAATAAGTTTTCATCACTTGGACATCTTGCCCTTTCCTTTGCTAGAAGACGGCTCATCGACCTTCTCAACTTTAGCTGCAGTGTTATTTGCAAGAGTGAGCAAACAATTGCTCACTAATATAAAGAACAATAATAACAACAACATGAGATTAAACAATAAATATTGAACAATAGAGAACTCGTTCTACGAATCAAGAATAGAAAATAAGTTCAAGATTTATATCTGAGGGTCTTAAGACCATGAACTATATCCCCGGTACTTAGGTATTTCTACCTCAACCTTAACAGTCGATTAGACTATACAGACCCTTCCTTATGTACTTAGGGGGATCAGCCCTTTGTACCATGTATTGTGCACAATCATCTAAACGCTAACGCGTATATAACCCATATATTAGGGTTGTTCATCTTAGTTTGACTTTAGGATTTCCGCACTAAAGAAAGTTTAGTTTGGAATAGCTTAACAGTAATTCTAGAATTTTAGAACACTTATCAATAATGGATTAGTTTAACCAATAAAGTTTATTTGTTATTCAAAGGTTTAACTCAATGACATAAGTTTGAACAACAATAACTAAGTTGAAGATAGAATATCAACAATTTACGATTGAATAGACATGGTATATACAAAGTGTTACATCCGAAGGAATTAGAAAATGTCATTTAAAACAATGAATTTGAATATTTTATGCCTTGAAGAGCAAGAAATAAAAGTTAGGGACCTGTTCAATGTAAAAGAATTAGAATACAATAGCTTGCATAATCGTAAACATGGTAGAACCAAGAAATTTGTTCAACATAATATTAGGGTTTAGGAAACTTGCCTCGTGTGTAAGCTACACAATTACTACAAACGTTCGCTAAATACCCTACACATACAATTAAGATCACAATACCAATTAGTTATATTAACACTAACTTTATTGGTTTACTTTTCATTTTTAGTCAAATCTATAATCTTTAACTTAAGACTTGATTATCCTAATCATTCACGCACCACGAATGTGAACTCTCAATAATATTTTTAGTACACGACATGGTGATTGCAAAGCAACTTCAATTCCCATGACATCTCATCACAGACCTTCACAACTTATTAATTCATAATTCATAGTTTCAACGTTGTGATTACAACATGTTATTACGTCTTATAACATGTTTTAGGTTCCTCTACAATCATTAAAGTAGGTTAAGTTAACATTTCTCAACTATACTGTTAACAGCTCATTACTGGGCTTGACTGACCACTGGCGCGGCCGCGCCATGGCTACCTTTAAATTCGGCTTGCCGAGTGGCGTAAGACGCTCACGCCAGGTAGGCAAGTGCTTGCGCGCTTGACACGAAATCGAGCTTTTCCGAAAACACAAATATAGTCTCTGTTCTAATCCAAAAATCCCAATTTTTTTACCCAACACCCAATTAACCAAACCCAAATATTTATAAGCTTTATAAACTCATAACCAAATATTTATAAAGTAATTCTAACATCACAAACCACATTCTAGAGGATTAAGAAAATCATGTTTTTGCCATTTTCTTCAATTTCAACACATTTAGTAATTTCAATCACCAAACCTTCAATTCTTAACCAAAATAAGCCATTTCAATTGCGTTGTTTTCGTTTCTTAACATACTAACACAATTCACAACCAGATTATAATCAGAATTGAACATCTATTTTGGCCTCAAATAAGCCACTTAGCATAAAACACTGTTCACTAAATTTTATTCTACAGACTATTTTTCCATGAATTTGATTACTCAATACGGCTTCTATATAACAATTAATAGATTACACATGTATATAATCAACACTTCAAACCCTATTCCAACAAAAATTCTAATTTACATAAAATAGATATTTAAAAATAAAAATTCGAATTAGGATAGATTATACCTTAATCCCTTGTTCTAAATTAGCAAAGATGGTGACAAGGTTTCCAACAATCCTTCTTCTTTCTCTTGACAAACTACAAAGAATTCTCTCTGCTCTCTATTTTTCTCCCTCTCTCTGTGTATTTTTCTCCTCTAAGTCATGAAGCACAGTACGCATATAAAATACAGTATGCGTAAAACTGATAAACGTGGTTTATCAGTTTATCACAGCAAAGGTCTCAGCTGTTACATTAACAAAAAGCCACAAGGCTTTGTTTGCCTTGCACACTAAAAACCCCACTCAAATTATTTTTATATTTTCTTATCATATAGTTTCCTTGTCACACTTTTATTTGGTTAATTTAATTAATTTTTAAATTAACATTTGCCTTATCATTGGAATTTCCATAATGATTTATAATTTTATTTAACAAACTAATTTTATTTAACAAACTAATAAACATCTAATTTAATTATTAAATCAAATTAGAACTACACCATAATTATTTAATAATTCATTTAATTTAATTATCTCCTTAAATATTAAACAATTCATTTAATTTAATTATTTTATTAAATTAAATCTTCAAATAATAAAATTACCATTCACTAATTTAGTTAACATACACGTTTAACTTAATTATATATACCACAATTTCATTAAAAAATTTGAATAAATAAATCAACTAAAATATTTATTTAATTCAATAAATATTTAAAATTAATTACAAATTTTTTGTTCGTTACATCCTTTCCTCCTTAAAAGAATTTTGTCCCCAGAATCACGACTCAATAAATTCATTCATTACATTCTTCCCTCCTTAACAAGATTATGTCCCAGAATCGCTATACAAAATTAAGCAAATAACTAAGGATAATTTTTCATCATAACATCTTCAAGTTCTCACGTAGCTTCTTCAACATTGTGGTTTCTCCAGATTTCCTTAACAGAATGTATCACTTTATTCCTTAGTACTTGCTCTTTCCTATCAATAATTTGAACAGGGACTTCTTCATATGACAAGTCTTTTTCAAACTGTAATGGTTCATATTCTAAAACATGTTTATAATCTGACTTATATTGCCTTAATACCGAAACATAGAAAATATTATGAATATGTTCTAATTCCGGAGGTAGAGCTACCTCATACGCCACTTCACCAACTCGTCGCAGCACTTGAAAAGGTCCTATAAACCTAAGGCTTAGTTTTCCCTTTTTACCAAACCTAATTTTTCCTTTTCAGGGAGACACTTTCAAGAAAATAACTACCGACATCAAATACCCGATTTTGTCGATGTTGATCGGCATACTTCTTCTGCCTATCCTGTGCAGCTATCAATCTTGTTCGAATCACCTTGATGATCTCGACAGTTTGTTGTACCAATTCTGGACCTAGTAGTTGATGTTCACCAACTTCGTCCCAGTATAACAGAGTTCTGCATTTTCCTACCATACAACACTTCGTAAGGAGGCATGCCAATACTTGCGTGATAACTATTATTATAGGCAAGCTCAACCAATGGTAGATGGTCATCCCAATTCCCTTTAAAATCCATAACACATGCTCTGAGCATATCCTCCAATGTTTGGATGGTCCTCTCACTTTGTCCGTCGGTTTGAGGATGATACGTTGTGCTCATTTTAAACTGTGTTCCCAAGCATTCTTGTAGTCGTTTCCAAAAATTTTATGTGAAACGTGGATCTCTATCTGACACAATTGACACCGGGACACCGTGTCTTGATACAATTTCTTTCACATACAGTTTTGCCAACCGATCTAGGCTAAATCTAATCTTGATTGGCAAAAAGTGTGCCAATTTCGTTAATCGATCAACAATCACCTAGATCGTATCATAACCTTGCTAAGTCGTTAGAAGACCTACCACAAAATTGATTATGATATGCTTCCATTTCTATTCCGGTATTTCTAACGATTGCAACAATCCGCTTGGCCTTTGATGTTCAACCTTAACTTTCTGACACGTTAAGCATTTCACCACACATTCAGCAACATCCTTTTTCATATTCGACCACTAGAAATGATGTATGAGATCCTGGTACATTTTTCGTACTTCCAGGGTGAATCAAATATCTTGAGTTATGAGCCTCGCTTAAAATTTCTTCTTTAATTTCTGGTACTGGCGAAACCCAAATTCTCCCTTCGAATCAATGTAACCTTTCCGAATCAACTTTAAACTTGTCTTCCTCACCTTTAGACACTTTTCTTCTTATCTTTTCACAGTTTTCATCTTGAAGTTTGGCATTCCTCACCTTATCCACCAATATTGAACTGCTTCCCATCTGGAAAAAAATTTCATCTGATTCGGTCGGATAATTAATTTCCAACTCCATCTTGGCCATTTTTGCTACTAGCTTCTCTTGAGCAGTTAACATCATTAATTTCTCTCGACCCTTTCTACTTAAGGCATCAGCAACAACATTCGCCTTCCCAGGATGATAGAGAATCTCACGATCATAGTCTTTAAAAAACTCTAGCCATCTCCTCTGTCGCATATTCAAATCTTTCTGTGTAAATATATACTTCAAACTTCTATGGTCTGTATATATCTCACACCTTTCTCCATAAAGATAATGTCTCCAAATTTTCAGGGCAAACACCACTGCAGCCAACTCCAAATCATGAGTCAGATACCCTTTCTCGTAATCTTTTAATTGACGTGATGTATACGCAATGACCCTGCCATTCTGCATAAGTACATAGCCTAGTCCTTTATGTGATGCGTCATTATATACCACAAAATTCCCTGTATCATCAAGTAATGACAACATAGGTGCTGAACTCAATCTCTTCTTTAATTCTTGAAAACTCTCCTCACACTTCTCCATCCAAACAAACTTAACTGCCTTCCTAGTTAAATTCGTCAACGGAGTTGCAATTTTGGAAGATTCTTGAATAAAACACCTATATTAACCTGCCAATCCCAAGAAACTTCTTACTTCTGACAGTGTCTTCGGCTGATCCCAGTTTATTACAGCTTCAACCTTTGATGGATCTACCGAGATTCCGTCCTTGTCAATAACGTGCCCAAGAAATTGCACACGTTTTAACCAAAACTCATACTTCGAGAATTTAGCGTATAACTTCTCTCTCTTTAATGTCTCAAACGTAACTCTCAAGTGTTCAACATGTTCCTCCTTGGTTTTAGAATACACCAATATATCATCAATAAACACCACTACAAATTTGTCTAAGAATGGTTTAAACACCCTATTCATCAAATCCATGAATGTTGCAGGTGCATTGGTTAAACCAAATGATATAACCAGAAACTCGTAATGACCATACCGAGTTCTAAATGACATTTTCGGTACATCCTCCTTTCTTACTTTCAACTGATGATACCCACTTCTTAGGTCTATCTTTGAGAAATATATCGCTCCCTTTAGTTGATTGAACAAGTCATCGATTCTCGGTAATGGATACTTATTTTTAATTGTGACCTTATTCAGTTCTCGGTAATCAATGTAGAGCCGCATTAATCCATCTTTCTTCTTAACAAACAACACCGGTGCACCCCGTGGACACTCAGCTGGATATACTTCTTGTCTAGTAATTCTTGCAACTGTACCATCAACTCTTTAATCTCTACTGGGGCCATTCTATATTGGGCTTTAGATATCAGGGTCGTTCCTGGTGCTAAATCAATCACGAACTCAATTTCTTGATCTGGCAGAAGTTCAGGCAAATCTTCTAGAAATACGTCTGCAAAATCTCTAATGACTGGTATCTCTTCTAACTTCGCACTCTTCTTCTGCGTATCAACTATGTAGGCTAAGTATCCTACACATCCTTATCTTAGTAACTTCTTGGCTTGCATCACCGTCAGACAACTTGCTTGTGGAGGTGACTTGCTACCATAAAACACCACCTTTGACGGAGTCATAAGGTTAACACATTTCTTTTGGCAATGAATTACTACCTCGTAATTGAATAACTAATCCATTCCTAGTATATCATCAAACTCCCCAAGTTTAATTGGTATCAAATCTACCATCATCTTGTGACCCTTTATAACCACTCTACGATTCTTGTATATAAATCTAACAAGAATCACTTCCCTATTTGCAATCTCTATGCTTAAAGGGAAATCTAATTCTTTTTGACGAAAATTTAAGTTCTGAGCAAATTCATTGAATATAAATGAACAAGTAGCACCCGAGTCAAATAGCACATAAGCATTAATACCATTAATCAGAATGATACCTGACACCACATCCTTTGACTGAACAGAATCTTGCACTTTCATATTGATAGTTCTGGTAGTAGGTCGGCTTGATTGCACTGGTCCAGTGATAGTCAAATTACCACCACTGTTGTTTCCTTTTCCTCCACTTACACTTCCCGCTTCCTTTTTAGGGCAATCACAAGCCATATGATCCTTCGACCTGCAAGTGAAATAGGCTTCTCCTTTCTTTGGACTAAAACAATTTGTTTCAATGTGACCCTCCTGGCCACAGTTGAAACACACCCGCTTACCCTTCAGACACACCCCCGTGTAGTTCTTTTCGCAGGTAGCACAAGCTTTAAACTTCTTCTTTTGTTGACTTCCTTGTTGTCCTCCCGTATTTGAGTTTTCATTCCATTTCCTTTTCTGGTTGTTACTTCCACTATTGCTTCCTCCAGCCTTGCTTTCATTTTCATTCTTTCTCTTCCTCTATTCTTGATTATATTTGGTTAAGGCATCGCTTCCACCTTCTGCAATAATTGCCTTTTTCAATACTGCCACAAATGTATTTAGCTAAAACATCGAAACCTTGATATATAGCCAGGGCTTCAATCCTTGTTCGAACCTTCTCGCCTTATGCTCATCGGTATTGACTTGGTATGGAGCAAACCTTGCCAACTCATTAAACTTTACAGCATACTCCAGCACAATCTTGGTTCATTTCTTCAATTCTAAGAATTGAACTTCCATCTGGTTCTGAGAACTCGTCGGGAAATACATCTTGAAAAAAATTTCTTTAAACCTATCCCACACTATTACTCCCTGTCCCCCACGAACCTTATTCGCCTGCCACCAATATCTAGCTTTAGACTTCAACATAAACATCATAAAAGTGGTTTTCTGATCATCATTCACTCTAGTAACATCGAAAACCTTCTCCATTTCCATGATCCAGGTTTGGGCTTTAACTGGATTCATAGAACCTTGAAACTCCGGCGGTCCAACCGCTTTGAAGTCCTTGAAGGTCATAGCTTGAGCTTGCGGCTGATTCACAAGTGCTCCCATTAACAAAGTCAACAACTGCTGAACCGGGTTAGTGTTGGCCTCATTATTATTGTTAGTAGACCCCTCACGAGGTGGTTGTTGGTGTGGTTGTCTTCTTCTAGGAGGCATTTTCTGTTAAAATATACGCTTATTAGATCATTATTCAATTCCTTGAATATCTTAAAGTTTAACTTTAAACATACTAAGATTAAAGCTTAGTACATAACATTTCAATAAACTTTGATATTTTATTCATTCAAAACTTTTCATAACATAGTAAGGATACCAATCTCTGCTATCAACATCATCTTTCCTGAACTGGAAAGTTTCAGGATAATATACTCATCTTACCCCTTTATTTATCTCAAAATAATGGATTTACAATTTATTTATTCACATACTTAGTCACATATTATTATTATTATTCATATTTTGGCATATTAAGACATCGAGAGGCTTCTCTACACTCTTTCTCCATAATATGATATGCCATCCTACAATCGATCATGTACCACAACAAGTCTTCAAATTGAGGTGGGTAATAAAAGACTCGATCCTGGGCCCTATCAATCGCAGAATGAAAGGCACTATCCATTTCATTCATCTTAGCCTTCTTCATTTGAACCTTGGCTTTAGCACGATCTGCACGCTGATTAGCCTTCATCCAAGCGTCCTCTACTCTTGCATGCTTAGCTAACTCCTCCTTCAAATCATCTTTTAGTTTTCCCACTTCAGTCTTTATCTTCTCATTCTCAGCCAATAGCTCCTCTTGATGTCCTTCTGTGTGAACCAGGTTCCATTCCGTGTTCCCAAGTCGTGAGTCGAGTTCCTGAATCTCCACATCCTTCTGCTCTATAGTAGCTTGATGCATCTCAGCTAACTCCTTCATCTCCTTAATCTTATCCTATAATTCTATATTACGGTCATAAAGCGCATCATACATCTCAGCTGATATAGAGCTTGGTGGAAAATCCATAGGATACTCTTCCTCATCCTCCACCTCTATATCCTCAGAGTCCTCCCCCTCATGATCAGACACAGGCTCATTCTCCTATCCTTCCTCAGTAACCAATAGAGAAGGCTCCCTCTGGATCAACTGCTCCCGAACAACATGGACATCCCGGAGCTCCTCATTTCTAGGTACCTGAGGTATCTCTTCCCTAGCTTGACTGGATCCTTCAATGTTAGACATCCTGACAACAAAATACTTTTAAGTTTTATTTATTACATGACACTCTTCGATACTCACGAGTACATAAGTTATTAACACATAGCACATAAAGTCTTTTATTGTATATCTTTAATGGACGCCTTAATCCATTCCTTAAAACTCGATAAGAGTTTGACACCACTATTTTTTCTGTCTCTTTAAAGGTTACTTCCTAAGGTTTTCCCACCTAAGGTTCATAACCTAATGCTTTGATACCAACCTGTGACACCCCCAAATCCAAGTACTCCATTCCCACAGGATTTGGAACTCACTATCCAAAACAATTACATATGACTACCCATAATAAAGGATAAAGACATAAATTAAATAACTTAAATAATAGTCTTCCCTGTTAAATGGTTACATCAACTTAAAACAATCCCAGGTAATCTAACCTTAAACTATTACACAAGTCTGCGGAATTCATCACAAAATAAAATAAGTCTTATAACATAAATTCATTTAAGTAAAATTCATATAAGTCTTCGTCACTTGGACATCTTGCCTTTTCCTTTGCTAGAAGACGGCTCATCGACCTTCTCAACTTTAGTTGTAGTGTTATTTACAAGATTGAGCAAACAATTGCTCACTAATATAAAGAATAATAATATCAACAACATGAGATTAAACAATGAATATTGAACAACAGAGAACTCGTTCTACGAATCAATAATAAAAAACAAGTTCAAGATTTATATCTGAGGGTCTTAAGACCATGAACTATGTCACCGGTACTTAGGTATTTCTACCTTAACCTTAACAGTCGATCAGCCCTTTGTACAATGTATTGTGCACAATCATCTAAACACTAACGCGTACATAATTCCCTATATTAGGGTTTTTCATCTCAGTTTGACTTTAGAATTTCTGTACTAAAGAAAGTTTAGTCTGGAATAACTTAATAGTGATTCTAGAATTTTAGAACACTTATCAATTATGGATTAGTTCAACCAATAAAGGAATATTTGCTATTTGAAGGTTTAACTCAATAACATAAGTTTAAACAACAATAACTAAGTCGAAGATTGAATATCAACAATTTATAATTAAATAGACATGGTAAATACAAAGTGTTACATCCAAATGGATTAGAAAATGTCCTTTGAAACAATGAACTTGAACTGTTTATGCCTTGAAGAGCAAGAAATAAAAGTTAGGGACTTGCTCAATGTAAAAGAATTAGAATATAACAACTTGCATAATCGTAAACATGGTAGAACCAAGAAATTTGCTCAACATAAGATTAGGGTTTAGGAAACTTGCCTCGTGTGTAAGCTACACAATTACTACAAACGTTCGCCAAATACCCTACACATACCATTAAGACCACAATACCAATTAGTTATATTAACACTAACTTCATTGGTTTACTTTTTATTTTTAGTCAAATCTATAATCTTTAACTTAAGACTTGATTATCTTAATCATTCATGTACCACGAATTTGAACTCTCAATTATATTTTTAGTACACGACATGGTGATTGCAAAGCAACTTCAATTCCCATGACATCTCATCACGGACCATCACAACTAATTAATTCATAATCTATAGTTCCAACGTTGTGATTACAACATGTTATTACGTCTTATAACATGTTTTAGGTTCCTCTACAATAATTAAAGTAGGTTAAGTTAACATTTCCCAACTATACTGTTAACGGCTCATTACTAAGCTTCGACCACCACTTTGGCCAAGCCATGCCGCCATGCTACCTCTTGTAGTCCCGCTACCGTCAGGCAAAGCGTGTGACGCCAACGCCGACACCGAAATCGGGTTTTCCTAAAACACGAATATAGTCTCTGTTCTAAGCCAAAAATCCCAATTTCTTCACCCAACACCCAATTAACCAAACCCAAATATTTATAAGCTTTATAAACTCAAAACCAAATATTTATAAAGCAATTCTAACATCACAAACCACATTTAGAGGATTAAGAAAATCATGTTTTTGCCA
Source organism: Panax ginseng (assembly GCA_020205605.1). Classification (NCBI taxonomy): domain Eukaryota; kingdom Viridiplantae; phylum Streptophyta; class Magnoliopsida; order Apiales; family Araliaceae; genus Panax; species Panax ginseng. The sequence goes on along the minus strand of CM035149.1, from coordinate 49,773,462 downwards.
TTTTCTTAAATTCCAACACATTTAGTAATTTCCATCACCAAACCATCAATTCTTAACCAAATTAATCCATTTCAATTGTGTTGTTTTTGTTTCTTGACATACTAACACAATTCACAACCAATTTGTAGATTATAATCAGAATTAAACATCTATTTTGGCCTCAAATAAGCCACTTAGCATAAAACACTGTTAACTAATTTTTCTTCTACAAACCATTTTTCCATGAATTTGATTACTTAACACGGCTTCTATATAACAATTAACAGATTACACATGTATATAATGAACACCTCAAACCCTATTCCAACAAAAATTCTAATTCACAAAAAATAGATATTGAAAAATAAAAATTGGAATTAAGATAGATTATACCTTAATCCCTTGCTGTAAATTAGCAAAGATGGTGACAAGGTTTCCAACAATCCTTCTTCTTTCTCTTCACAAGCTTTAGAGAATTCTCTCTTCTCTATTTTTTCTCCCTCTCTCTGTATTTTTCTCCTCTAAGTCATGAAGCACAGTACGCATATAAAACACAATATGCATAAAACTGATAAACGTGGTTTATCAGTTTCTCACAACAAAGGTCTCGGCTGTTACATTAACCAAAAGCCACAAGGCTTTGTTTGTCTTGCACACTAAAACCCCCACTTAAATTATTTTTATATTTTCTTATCATATAGTTTCCTTGTCACACGTTTATTTAGTTAATTTAATTAATTTTTAAATTAACATTTGCCTTATAATTGGAATTTCCATAATGATTTATAATTTTATTTAACAAACTAATAAGCATCAATCTTATTATTAAATCAAATTAGAACTACAAATAATAATTTAATAATTCATTTAATTTAATTATCTCCTTAAATATTAAATAATTTATTTAACTTAATTATTTCATTAAATTAAATTTTAAATAATAAAATTACCATTCACTAATTTAGTTAACATACACACTTAACTAAATTATATACACCACAATTTCATCAAATTTTTTTTATTTCAATAAATAAATCAACTAAAATACTTATTTAATTCAATAAATATTTAAAATTAATTAAAAAATTCTCGTTCATTACACAGGCAATCCAATCCGTCATCCTGATATAGCTAGGAACCATATCCCCCATAAAATTGTGTGGCGCGAGTCTTATCTCCAATGGGGCGAGGGAACCACCAGTAGTAATAAGCCTCTTGAGTGAAAGGTCCATCTGACAAAGTAAAGCCATCCACACCCATTAATGGGACTTTAGTGATCGGCTGCAACAAAGGCCAATGACGTCTGGTAGGAGGAAAGATCGGAATACGAATCTCTCATGTGGTTCTCCTAATAGCACGCTCTCCTAAATAGAGCTCTCAACCTCCATCTGTAAAGAGAGGAATCCAACGGGTGGACAATATATAGTTGACAGCAGTCGGGAAACGACCCTCGAAGCCAAATGTTAAGTGGTCCTCAGAGTAAGGAACCCATGTAATGACATCAGCTCTCAACAACTCCAATTGTAAGCGTGAATGGATGAAACCTTCATCTACAGGAACCTCCATCAAAGTGGAGTGATGTCATCGCCGTCCCTGTGGATAGGTGTCTAAACCTAACAGGTTAACGAAACAAGGACATGAGAGCCTCTCGTAGGCCCAAAACTGTCAATAAAAGATCAAATATCTGTGGTCAGTCAAATTATCAACCTGAACAAGGGAAATCAAAAGAGAAAATACTCACTAGAAGGAACGGATAGAACCCTAACTAAGCCATCATCACACCCTCGGCGCGTAGGCGCATCCGCTTGAGGAAGTAGGCAAAGGTGTAGGAACCCCCATCAAACTCTCCAATATGGTCCACCTCCCGTATGGCGTTGACTAAAGCGAATGACACCTTCAAAGAGTTATCATCTAGGAAATAACCCCTGAGGATGATCAGGAACAATTGTAGAAGGATGCGATCCCTAACCCTTTGATCATCGGGCAATGGCTCAGTTAGAGCCCCACTCACGGCATCTACACTCAAGGGACCAGTACGGATTGTAATGCCCTTGAGGGCCATAGTCGGGACTCCCAAGAAGGATCTGATGGCCGTCAGGGAAATATCAGCCACAAAGGCATTGGCGCCCCAAAAAACTCCATCCTAGTGATGAATCGCTAATCCATCGGTGTCATCATCACCTCATAATCTAATAAATAGAGAGACTAACTAGAGAAACTAGCGCTCAGACAAAGCCCTAAGATAACCCACAGACAACAATGGGGGATGATGGAAAAGAAAGCCTCAAAGCCCCAAGCATGCACCATCTCTCGGTACTCTGGATGAAGATTTTGGTATAAAGAATGTATGTCAAAAACCAGTTCCCTCTAAGCTGAGTAAAGCCAAGAACCTGCATCACAATGAAAATCAACATCAAAATCCTTGACCCCAAAAATAGGAAAAGGAAGACCAACATGACTGTTACTTCGTTCGCATGAGGATAGATAGAGGGGTGACGACTCAAATCAATTAAAAACTCTAGAATCGTCAAATTTATAGCTAGAAGTTCCCTGTGGGGAATAGAAGATGAAGGAGCAGGATCTGTAATGGGTACGTCCTCCTCTTCATCCTCAACATTCAGTCTCTCAACCTGGATAAGATAAATCACTGACTCCATAAACGTACGAGGCTGTCAGGCTGGGTGAGGGCGAGGCACATCTAACGGTCTCCTCCTCACACCTGAATCTGGACAAAAGTCTCCAAATCACCTCAGAAAAGGTGTGGTAAATTCTAACATGGAGCTCATTAAATGCATTTTTATATCTATATACATGCATGCATTACCCTAATATACATCTACAGTAGATTTAAAAATGCATGTTCATTAAATGTCTAGACTCGTGAAAAAAATTTCGCCATAGTCTCCTCTGTAAAAAGGACTATCCACATGCGCGTGGACATGACCAGGTGGCCATTCAGTAGCACACCAACTCAAAGTCATAAACATCCTATATGCATGAAAATATCAAATTCATAATCCATAAGGGTAACCTAATTACCAGGATTACTTTGCTTCAAAACCTTTGCTCATTTGTCCTCAAATATGATGAAAAATATTAGAAAAAGGTGCCAAATTGACTGTTTAAAAAGTCATTTTTTTTTAACATCAATACGTTCAGCATGGTAATATACTAACATTTATTGCGTTGAATAATTTTTATCAAGTCATATGAACATGCATAATCACTACTATGTGTTTTGAAGTATTTCATATGATATCTCACTTTCCAACGGTTAAAATTGGAAAGGAAAACATGTAAACATTATCAGGATAGTGTAGAACGATTGTAAGGTGATGGATTTTGAAGAAAACAGCTAGAACTTAGTAGATTTGAAGATGAAATCTCAGATTTTCTAAGCGGTTTCAAGTTAAAAATGATTTGTGAAAGGGAAAGGCAAGTGAGATATAGCCCGCGGGTGGTCCCGGGTGTACTCACAGTAGCCGCGGGTTTACTTGTGGCAACCCTGGGTGGTCCCCACCCCCTCTAACTCGATTAAATTTGAGTTACAAAAGATGTCCCACAAGCTAAAAAGTCAAATCAGAAAAAAAGATGCTACGCGATTAAGCGAAAAAGCCTAAAATCCTGATTTTCGAAGACCAAATTGTGGGTCTACATATCAGTCATTGGTATTCGCCCAGATACAGGGTTCACCAAGCCGCTGATCAACGCTATTGAAACCTGCCCTTAGAAATACTTCGTGAAGGCCCGATGCCATAAACCTGAGGTAGTAATTGAATTAATAGCATATATATCAATAGAAATCCATTCCTAGTGGAGATTTCATACATCCTTAGCCATTGAAAGCTATTTCAACGAGGGTCAGGCAGCCCTGACATTACCAGTCATTGGCGATGACTCCAATGAAGCATTGGAGGTGGTCCGATAATTCCAGCCGTTGAAAGCTATTTCAACGAGGGTCAGGCAGCCCTGACATCACTAGTCGTTGGAAATAAATCCAACGAAGCATTGGAGGTGGTCCGATGATTCCAGCCGTTGAGAACAATTTCAACGAGGGCCAGGCAGCCCTGACATTACAAACCATTGCCAGTAACTCCAACGAAGCGTCAGAGAAACCTGACGATGCACACCGTGGAAAACCATCCTCATTAAGGAAAACCGATGATGGAATATGTTATACAGATCCTCATCAATCAAAATGCAATTCCCCAAAAAGTTACTCGCACATGAGAAGAACATCTTCGGTGGAAAGCCAGTACAAAGGATTAAAGACTTTGGTGATAGCCCCAATGTTAACTTCCTATGGTCTTAATCATGGAGAAACCTCAACTCCAAAGATTTGGAAGACATCTTTGTAACTTGTTGGCAAATCAGGCTCAAATAGCACTGATGGATGGTTCAAACTGCTGGCAATAACCCCAGCACGGCATCAGGAGATTCGTGTGATAAGAACTTTGGAAACTACTGGTCAAGTAGACATCTAGGCAATTTGACAGCGTCATCATTGACAACTTCATTCCCCAACAGAAGCGGTGGGAGCATGGTAGTTATCACATCCCATTGGAAAACGGTCCAACAAATAACAAATAGCATTGCATCATGCTGCATTATATTTGTATCATGATTATATTGTCACATTTCAAGTGTCTACTGATCTTTATCCTATTCATGCCATTACATTGCATTAATATGATAAAGAGGGGCATCTTTAGATAGATTCAGTCTTTGAATCTAGATTCGGTTCCCATGATAGACATTTCTCAACTGCAGGCAACTTGTAAATTATCTACAGTGTCTGAATTTCCTTAGATGGCTCTCATTCCCACAAGGAGTTCGGCACTACTATGTATCTTATTTTCTCGAAGATGCCTTGTATCTCGAAAATAAAAGTAATCAAGCCGGACATAATAAAATAGAAGTATCGAAGGCCTTAATTACTATTGAGCCCAAGGGTTTGAAAAATCTGTTTTACAAAACTTCATTACTATATATTGTTAAAATTGAACTTTTATACAAAAGTCAAACCCATTGTATATAGGTGCAAACGAGGCATAACACTACTTCCAGACAACTACACATAGGCCCTACACACACACATATGCAGATAAAAGTTTAAATGAAAAGTGGTGGTAACCGTGTTATCACGAAAGTCGGGGGTGCCTAACACATTCCCTCCACTTAATTAAGCCCTCTAACCCTAACAAATTTTGGTTTCTCAGACTAGTTAAACAGTGTCAAACCATTGGGTCTTTGTGCAAACCTTTTCTCGGTTGAGTTGGTGTAACCATTTAAAAATATCAACTGGCGACTCTAATAATCAAATTGTTGACATATAAATGTTGGACCTTTTCAAACAAATCTCACCTAAAATGAGAACACCAAAAGACAAGAACAGAAAGGGACAAATAAAAATCCCTACGTCAATAATTCATTCGGAAAGTTCAAATTCATCAAGCAAATCATAGTTCCTATGAAAGCTTTTAAGAGATTTTTATAAACTAACTTCAATTTCTTATGATTTCAACCGTATGAATATCATTCTTAACATCTCTTACTTTTATTTTTATTAAACTATATGATTCCATATAAAAACTTAAAAAAAATTTAGATTAGAGTTAGGTTTTGGATTACCTCTATTCTTTAATATTCTTTCGTTGGACAAAGCTTGTTCTCGGGCTACATTTTCCTCTTCCTTTTCTTCCTCTTCCCCATCCAACTTCTCTCTCTCTCTCTATCTCTCTCTCAAGTGTTGGTTGAAATTTTCTAACCAAACAAATGAGCTTAAGGCTTGTTTATATAGAAAACTAAGGCTAAGGCATTTTGGACATTTGGCCAAACCGCCTTACTATTCACTCCTCCTTACTATTCATGAAGCTTCTCCTGGAAGCTTCGTTGTCTAGTCTTTCGAGATTCGTTTAACAGTTCAAAAAACTAATATTCTCGGAATCTAAATATTTTTGGATATTCTGTCTTTCCTCTACCGATTAACTTTTATGCATTCTTCAGAAATTCCAAAAACTGAAAAAAAAACTTTTTGATGAATAGAGTTTTCCTTCACGTTTTTCCAAAACATAACTAAACGAATGAAAAGTACATAACAATACTTTCGTCGTTTTTATTTCATCCGATTTCTGCATATTTTTCGAGAAAAACTTTTATAGGCTAACTAAACTTTTCATGACTTATTGTTGTCAAATCTTTCGACGGAATATGATTTTGACATACCAATCTATCAGAAAGACTTAGTTTATTCAAACTCTAACCCTTAAGGTTTGTCAGGTGAATAGTGCCTATTTCGTGTTTTTCTCGAAAATATTTTTATTCCCGAAAAACTTTTATTTTTGTCTTGAAAATTATTACTCGTTCAGTCTATCTCGTAGCCAGAATCCTCCGATTTTATAATAATCCTAGGTCCTAGAACGATTAATAAACACACAACACATAATATTGTTAATAAAAATTCATTTTATTAATAACTAATTCTTTAAACTTAATTTCTGAACAGTCAGATCTTGCCACAATTATCATAAATCATTGCTTTGTCCAGGGTATGCTTCTTTCATAATACTCTACCTTTAGTAAAAATTTCACAATATTTGGAGTTTCACACAAAAATTTTAAAGCATAGAAAAAGTATAACATCCTCAAATCTAGGAACTTTTTACCTCAGATCTGGTACATTACTATACATCATTTCTATAACTATTGCAGAAGATATAAAATTAAATTGTTTATACAATAAATCTTTACAACATAATCCCCAAGGTCTGTAACTTTAACTTAATACATACCTTCAATATCTTAAAAAATTTACAATGCCATTTGCATTAAATACTTTTACAATTTTAACTGCATAATAGTCCAATTCTGTAATTTTCCTTTACCTCTTCCTTTATTTAAGCCTTCGCCTTAATCAGAAAATGTTATCATGATATAGCAAGGGTGAGCAACAACTTTTCCAAGCAAGTTTTGAATACAATGAAGATATATCATGATTGAAAAGAAAGAATAAGCTTTCAAGTTCTCAACAATGTAACAATTGTGAAATAACATGAATCAAATTTCAATAATTGAATGATTGAATTAATAATGTTTGAAGGTCAATAATGACCATGAACAATTTAACTGAACTTTATGCTAATAAAGGTGATCAGCCTTTCATACCTGATGAACATATGCAATATGCACTAAGTGAGAATCAATAATCAATATTTATGTGAATAATCAATCAATAATTATTCACTAACATGCGTTGAAAATACAACTCAAGTTTGAGTTAGGGAAACTTGTTTGTACCATCGATTACTGTTACACAATCTAATTTAGCTTCATTTGAAATACCTATTATTGTTAAGATTAATCTTTCAATTAGTATAATATACATTATCCCATAATACAACTGTTTAATCAATAAATTAGCTAACACTTAACCACATAATCAAATACTAGATTACACCTTAAAATATTATTATTATTATCATCCTTTGATAAAAAAAATTACTCACTATATCATATACTTTATGATTTAACACTTTAGTATTTTATATTACAAGTTTTTCTTTATAATCCAGTAAGCAAATTACTAACAACTATAATCTAGATTATTCAAACATACCAATCCAGCAACTTGGATTGACTAATCCAACAATCTGGATCAATCTAGCAAACTGGATTCAAACTAATCTCCAATTTAATAAACTGTTTTCCAATCCAGCAAACTAGATTCAACTAACTTCTAATCCAACAAACCTGGATTCAACTGACTTCCAATCCAGCAAGCCTGGATTCATTAATCCTTCGATCCAGCAACCTGGATTCAAACTGAATTTTAATTCAGTAAACTATTTTCCAATCTAGTAAACTGGATTCAACTGACTTTAAATACAGCAAGCTGGATTCATTAATTCTTTTCACAAAAATATCAAATTATCTTATCATTTTTCTATCCTTTGGCTAAACATATATACACATATTCCATACACGAAAAGAATTTTTCTGTAATTTTTCAACTACCTTTAGTATTTTTCAAAAATCATTTTTAGCTCGTAGCTTAAGAAATTTGCCCTATCATGCTCAACTCTAGAAATTCCCAACTTTTGGCATAATTTTACATGTATTAACATGAATCTCCAGTTTAAATTTCGTGGCCATTGGAGTTATAGAACTCTGGTTATAGCGGTTTTCGTCGAAAAATCCCAAAAATTGAAATGACCATAACTTGGTCAATTTAAGTCGGAATGAGCTCATTTTTGGACAGGAGCTACTTTATATCATATATTTTCATATCCCTAAAGGCCGGAATTTTTTTCAAAAATTAAATTTCCAAAACTTCCTTTGGAAAGTTTTAGGGCAATTTATTTTTCGAAATTAAAACTTTTTCCTACTTTGCCAAAAATAGACCATACAAAAATCTACAACTCCTTTTTCAGTGATTCAACTTGATTTTGAAAGATAACTCATCATATTTTTATCCCAAATTTTTCTAGAATTTTTGAAGGTAAAAAACATGACCAAATTGCCGCTGACAGTAACTAGCCCAAAATAGTTTTATTTCCATTCTAAAAATGAAACTATTTTGGCTAAAACAGCCACTATGGCTTATTTACTCAACATTTTTGAGTGCTACCTCTTGGACTTAGTAGTTAACTTACATATCTAGCACCTCTCTTTGACGGATTGCAAAAAGAAGGTTTAGATAAAAAACGGTAGTTGACTAGAGGAAAAGAACCTAAGGTTTTCTAACTTTAAAAAAAACTTGTTTCTTTCCTATCGTTTTGATTCACTTTCTAACACTCAAATATGTTGTAACGCCCCCATATTTATACGCCTATGGTATCCGATATGGTGCTTACGACTAAATGAGTGACTATACAATTTATATCCAGGTACAATTCTCATAGATCTAAGATTCATAGTATCTCATAACAGATAACAATTCTAAAGAGAACTATTGTTGTGTTTGGATACCCTCACTTGGATATATGAACTGTATCTTTGAATAGTATCTATCTATCCAAAATTCAGAGTATCAGTAATAACATGAACATTCCATATTACCAATACCCTCACTCAGATGTATAATCTATGTCACGCAAATTACACTATCGTATCGATAGTACCTATCTATCCGAAATCAAGAGTATCATCAACAACATGAACAGTCCATGTTGTCAATACCCTCACTCAGATAAATAGTTCCTAAGGATCTCAAACTAAATTGGAAATTCTAATTACATCTATATATGTAAAGAAAACATGGTTGCGTATAAAAGATGTTTTATATATATATATATATATATATATATATATATATATATATATATATATATATATCATGTATTAGAAGGTTTGATTACATGATTCTTCATAAAGAATTTCTTATTACAAAGTATTACATTCAACTAGACAATAATATAAACTAATCAAAACAGGGACGCTTCCCTTTATTAACTCCAGAGGTGTCAGGGTTACCATCTAATACCGCAAAACGGAATAATTTACAAGGGTGAGCTATGACATGCTCAGCAAGTTTTATATTTATAACAATATATGATTTGAAGAAGTATAACAATACAAAATTTAACTGATAGTTGCTACCATTTCTGGAATTTCTTTTTCAACCATTTCTTGACTATTTATTTCTGTCAGTCACATAGACTTAGAAACTTTGTTTAGATATGAGATAGGGGATCAGCCTACTCAATATCCTAGGAGTATACATCTCATCCTAATAGTGCTCACATGCACCTAACGTCAATATATTATTGGACAAACATCGATCCCTTTTCGAGATACACAACTTCAGTATAGGATGTCTTACCAAAGCAATTTGATTTGACACAACAGTTTATGCTCAATAAACAATATTATATGAATAAACAATTCATTTTTGAGTTATGCTGAAACGATAGCAATAACTTTTCAACAATTGGCAATTCAAGATTAGGTTTGGTATAACATATCAATAGCAATTCAAGATAGAATCTTGTTCAACAAATAAATAGGGTTTGAGAAATTTGCGTAAGTAATTAATAATTTGGGTTTAGTCAAGCAATGCTACTCGATTCGTTAATAAACACCTAAGATGTTCATTTATATAAATCTAACACATTAGTATTGATAACAATACTCAAATACACAAACTACATACGTTCGGGTAAAGTTTGTTATGGTTTCGGTGTCCAAAGACTTTATCGAGTATTTAATAAATTGATAAATCGACTAAATTTTATTTATAAGCTTTATTATATTTTTAGATAATTTAAATATCCTTTATAATATATTTTCGAAGCTTATAATAATTTTTAAGTATTTATTTATCCCTTAAATGATTTTTAAATCATTTATTTCTATTTCTAAATAATTTAATATTTACATAGAATATTATAAAAACTTTTTTACTATTTTAAAATAATTTATAATCATTTATTATGATTTTTATATCATTATTATTATTTTTCAATAATTATTTATTATTTATATGTAATTATTCTAATTACTTTATTATGAACTTAATTATTAATAATATCTAAATAAATTAAAATATTCATTGAATTTATGTACAAATATTTAAAGTTAAATATTATAACTTAAAATAATTTTTAAAACTATTTTTATAATTATTTATATTTATTTATTAATTATTTCTAATTTTAATTAATTAATTTATTAGAAAATATTCTATGCCTGTCACTAAAGCCCTATAGTGACAGGAAGTGTCGCTATAGGTGTTCTTGAGTTTCTGGGTTTCAGTCGGTCATGGCCTAGGGACCATTTTGACCTTGATCCAATTTGTTATTGTTAATGATTCTGGGTTTGGTCAAGTATGGATGTTGTAGTACTCATATAGTAGTACAACATCAGACCAAATTCATGCTTTAACCTACATATAACAAGAAGTTATAGAGGCTCAAAAGTCACTGTCAGAGCTGTTCTTGAGTTTCTGGGTAACCCAGAACAGTGGTCATGGTCGGTCAATGGTTTTGTAGCTTCTATATCTTTCCATCCGTGTGATAGATTTGTATTTTGTTTGTTGTAATAGCTAGTCTATATGTCAAGGTACATGTATGTAACACTGATTTGGATAAAGTATGATTCTAAGGTCTCGATCTATATTGGTCAAAGTACAGCCAAAGTTTGTTCTTCATGTTCATCAGTTTTCTGGGTTAGGGTAACCCAGAAAACTTGGTCATGCTCGGTCAACGACTTTTGACTATTAATTCCAGTAATCCTATGAATTTTTTAAGCAATTGGGTGTCATAGATATGTATTATGTATGCCAAGGTTATAATTCATTACAAAAAGTCATTATAACAACAAACAGAAAGCCGGTTCAACCTGTTTTTGAGTTTTCTGGGTAACCCAGAAAATAGAACTTTGTGATCGGTCAACCACTTTTGACCACCTATATCTTGCAATATATAGTTCTAATGAACCAGATTCCTTTTCCAGATTAAAGACCTCATGTCATACTACAAATAACATACAATTAACAGACCTAACTATTAACATACACGTATCTACAGGCTCTGACATTCGACTGTCAAACCTGTTTTTCAAAAAATTCCATATTGCTTAAAACAATAATTTGTTGCATCTAGATGTTATCAAAACATGTTCTATCAACTTAGCATACTATCTAACATGTTATTACATATATCTAAACATCTAAACAACAAATTAAACAAAGCATCAAAGATCTAGCTATAAATTAGGGTTTGCACCTTTCTTGCTTGATTTTGATTTTTGGCTACTGAATCTGATGTTGCTATCACCCAGGCTTAATTTGGTATGTTTATAAGAGTGTCTAGGTTAGAGAATTCATAGGTTTGGCCAGAGGATGTGTTGTTATTTATAGACTTAAGCAACTTAGGGTTTTTGGTCATTTTTCCACCTACTTGCCTCCTAAAAGATCTGATCTGTGACTCTCCTGGTGCTTGGGAGTTTGGAAGCATGTCATGTGATGTTTTGGAACTTGTGTGGATGATTCTCAACCTACTTGTGAGCTAGTTGACCAAATTAGTAGCTTAATTTTGCCTTAATCATCACTAATCTTGATTACGGTTTTGGTTTTTATGATTAAGGTTACTTAATGATGTTTATTAGTACCTGATTAAAGTTTAGTAATCATGATTAGGTGTTAGGATAACGTAATTAGGATTTAGCCTAGCTAATTAGGGTTAGGGTTTACTAATTAGGGTTTTTAGCTTAGGTTTTCCACAAATCCTAATATGCACGACAGAGTAATTTGTCAGTGTAAGCACGACAAAGCAGCTTATTAAAACAAATATACCGAAAAGCCCGTGTTTGGTAGAAAATTTTTAAGCACGAGGTGTCAAGCAAGTCATTTTTTGGACGAAAATTTATTTGACCTAATTTGTTAATTAGAGTATACATTAACACATAACACTTTTAGAATGGAGAGATTTTATTAAAATAACTGAATTTACATATCCGAGTCTTATTAGGGTTTTTGGGTTTTCACATTCACTCCCACTAATAAGAATTTCATCCTCAAAATTACAGTATAGGTTAAGTAAATAGTTGGGGATAGTTCTCTAGCATTTTATCCTCGAGCTCCCATGTAGTCTCTTCAACATTCTGATTCCTCCAGATCACTTTGACTAATGCTATCACTTTATTCCTCAGGACTTGCTCTTTACGATTGACGATCTGAACAGATTCTTCTACATAAGAAAGATCTTCTTCAATTTGGATTGGCTCATACTTTATAACGTGTTTATAATCAGGTTCGTATGCTCATAATACGGACACATAAAACAAATTATGAATATGGTTTAACTCAGGAGGTAGTGCTATTTCATAAGCAACTTCACCAATCCTCCTCAAAATTTCAAAAGGTCCAATGAATCTCGGACTCAGTTTTCCTTTCTTGCCAAAATGTATCTTGCCCTTCCAAGGAGATACTTTCAAGAATACGTGGCTTTTTACGCTAAAATTTCGTTGTTGATGATGTGGATCAACGTATTTCCTTTGTTGATATTGTGATGCTTGTAATCATTCACGTATAATTCTGATGGTTTCAATAGTTCATTGGATTATCTCAGGTCCTAACATTTATCTTACCCCGACTTCATCCCAACACAAAGGTATTCTACATTTTCTCCCATATAAGGCTTCATAGGATGGCATACCTATGCTAGCATAATAACTATTGTTGTAGGCAAATTCTACCAAAGGTAATTGATCTTCCCAACTTCCTTTGAAATCAATAATACATGTTCTTAACATATCCTCTAATGTTTGAATGGTTCTCTCACTTTTCCCATCAGTTTGAGGGTGATAAGCTATACTCAATCTTAATTGTGTTCCTAAACTATATAGGCCAAATATCCTAAACAACCTTTTCTAAGTAACCTTTCTGCATGAGTTATGGTCAGACATTAAGATTGCTTAAGTGAACAACCTCTGTTAAACACTACCTTGGACTTTGACGTTGTCAAAAGGTTTATACGTTTTTGATGACAATCGATCATCGCGTTATGGTTAACTAACTAATCCATTCCTAAGATTACATCAAATTCTCCCAACTAAATTGGAATAAGATCTACCAGAAAATTATGTCCCTTTATCTCCACACTACAGTCTCTATATATTATCTTAAACGGAATCTTTTCATTGTTTTCAATTTCTACACAGAACGGTTTGTCTAAATTCTCACATGGTATATTCAGGTTTTTAGAAAAACTATTAGACACAAAGGAACAAGTAGCACCAGAATCGAATAACACATATGCATTTAAAGTGTTGATAGGGATGATACCTGTCACCACATCCTATGAAGCAACAACATCCCTCACCGACATATTAAATGTTCTCACGGTTAGTCGATTCTGAGCTCCAACTGCAGCTACGGTTGATTGATTATTGTTATTCTTTGGTACTTTATTTACCTTTCCTCCCTGATTCTTGGGTTTGGGACAGTTCCTTGCGAAATGTTTCTATGAACCACAGTTGAAACATTTATTTTTATTAGGGAGAAGACACTGTGGAGAAAGGTGTCCCATTTGTCCATAATTGTAACATTTATTAATACTTTTAAAATATACTCCTTTATGTTTTCCTCCACAGGTAGGACAAGGTTTAATGTTATTATTACTAAAGTTATTATTACCTACCTTTTTTCGCGAGTTGTTAAAAAAAGTAGTATCCCATTTCCTTTTATTATTAAACCCACCTGAACTAGGTTCGGTCTTAGGTTTCCCTTCATCATTTTGACTCTTCTTTTGTGATGAAATTTAATGAGAATCTCATTTTCATTCTCAGCTATGGAAGCTTTCTCGAGTATTTCGGATTAAGTCTTTAGTTGGAATATAGATAACTTACTTCATATCTGAGGTTTCAAACCTTCCTGATACCTCTGAGTCTTTCTAAGTTCAGTATTGACTTGATGAGGAGCAAAACCTAGACAGTTCATTAAAGTTGACTATATATTGAGATACAGTCAGGTCTCCTTGTTTTAATTCTAGGAATCTTACTTCCATACGATCTTTCAAAGATTGGGAAAAATAATTTTCAAAGAAAAATTCTTTGAATCTATCCCAAGGTACAATTTTAGTTTCTACCCGACCCTTAGTTGATTCCCACCAGTAATTAGCCTCACCTTTCAAGAAAAAGGTTGCAAAAGTTATCTTTTGATTGTTATTAACATTGGTTACTAAGAAATTTTTTTCTATTTTAGTAATCCAGATTTGTGCATTGACAGGTTCAGATGTACCTTTGAACTCGAGTGGACCAACTAATTAAAAATCTTTAAAGGAACTATTTTAGGTTATGGGTCTATTTATAACACCTAACATAAGGTCTACTAACTGTTCGGTAGGATTAACATCATTATCTATCTCTCTTTGGGGTCTTCTGGTTGGTAGCATGATTCTATGTAAAACAAGAAGAAATTCAAATAAGAATTTTGAATAACACAAACATATCATTTATTCATATGTCACAAGATACATACAAAACACTAGTAGTTTAACACCTACTACCAGCTATATTACAAACTTCAAATGCTCTTTTATTTATACTATTATATATCATTTTGACTTCTATACTACCCTCTAGAACTCGTTGACATCATGGAATGAATCCTGGATCATGTTGTATACCACATAACGATCTATCAGATAGGCAATTTTCTTCTCCTCCACCGGATATCGAACTACTCGGCGCTATAAATCATTGAAGACATCTCGAATACCCAGAGAAGATTTGAGTAGCCTCGACTGTATTTCCTTCTTGCCCCTTTGTGCATAGTGCAGTTGTACATTCAGTCGACTATTGGTTCCTCTTTCATGCTCTAACATCCCCTCTTCTAAGTGTGCCCTAAACTGCATTTTATTATTCTCATATTCAGAAGTCTTCATTAGTGATGCCATAGCTTCATCGTGTTCATCAATTCTCATTAATTGTCATGCTACTGGATCTTCCTCTTCCTCAGCATCTAGCACTTATTGATCATGAAACAATTCTTCATCCTCTGCATCGCTAGCAATAAATAACTCATTTTGTGGTGGATTGTTTACTATTACCATTTCTTCTGCACTGGAGTTGGCCATCCTATAAAATAAAACTCCTTTAACACTGGTATAAAAATTTACACAAATATAATATTTTTAATATTATTTTTATGTATAATATTTTTACGGACTCGAAGACTATATACTAAAATTTCTCTTCCTAATATATATAGCCTTAACAAGCTCTGATACCATTAAATTATAACGCCCCCATATTTATACTCCCATGGTATCCGATATGGTGCTTACGACTAAATGAGTGACTATACAATTTATATCCAGATACAATTCCCATAGATCTAAGATCACAATATCCCATAACAGATAACAATTCTCAAGAGAACTATTTCTGTGTTAGGATACCCTCACTTGGATATATGAACTATATCTGTGAATAGTATCTATCTATCCAAAATTCAGAGTATCAGTAATAACATGAATAGCCCATATTACTAATACCCTAACTCAGATGTATAGTCTATGTCATGCGAATTACACTATCGTATCGATAGTACCTATCTATCCGAAATCCAGAGTATCAACAACAATATGAACAGTCCATGTTGTCAATACCCTCACTCGGATAAATAGTTCCCAAGGATCTAAAACTAAATTAGAAATTCTAATTACATCTATATATGTAAAGAAAATACGGTTGTGGAAGTAAAAGATGTTGTGTGTGTGTGTGTGTGTGTATATATATATATATATATATATATATATATATATATATATATATATATATATATATATATATATCATTAAGGTTCGATTACATGATTCTTCATAAAGAATTTCTTATTAAAAAAAGTATTACATTCAACCACTACAAGAAATCACACAAAAAATGACGCTAAAATTTGTCACATAAAATTCATTTTTCGTCACTAAAACATTTAGTGACGATTGTTAATCATCACAGAGACCGTCACCGTATGAGTGTGGTATTAGGTTTATTTGACAATATTTGATGTCGTCACTAAATGTTTTAACTTATGGTGACGATCTACATCATTGTCACTATAATTAATTACTTTTAGTGACGTTAATAACGTCACTATTTGAATGAAACTTTCGTCACTCTATATTATATTTCGTCATCAAAACTTGGTGCATTAAATGACAAAAATCGCTTTTCGTCATTAAATGATATTATTTTAGTGACAAAAATATGTTATTCTATTTAAATCATCTAATTTTAATGACGACAATATTGTCATATTTATGATTATTCTTTTTCGTCATGTTATTGTGTTTATCGTCACCAAAAATAAGAAAATAAATAACGACAGAATAATTCGTCACCTAATAATATATTTAACATGACAATTATGTCGTTGTCATTTCATATTTTAAATAATATTACAAAATAATTTGTCACCAAAGAGTTATTTTTTGGGACACATTTTTCAATGTCATTAATTGAATACTTATGGTGACGATACATCTCGTCACAAAAAGAGTTACAAATAGTGACAAAATTAGTTGTTGTGACTAAATGAATATATAACAATGACAATATAGTTTGTCACCAGAGAGTTAATTTCTATGACACATTTTTCTGTCATTAATTGAAGACTTATGGTGACGATAAAACTCGTCACATAAAGAGCTATTAATAGCTAGAAAATTAAAAGTCATCACTAAATGATATATAATAGTGACGGCATAACTTGTCACCAAATAGTTAATATTAGTGACAAGATCAATTGTCATATGATGTGGTGGTCATATTAAGTTGTTTGACATTCAAAATGTATTGTCACATTAACAATTTTCAATAAAAAAAATAGCTTTTTAAATCAACTTTACACATGTATATAATATAAGAGACAAAAGGCAATAAACATTTAAAATAAAAGTAATTTTCTTATAAAAAATAGTATATTCACTGATTCAACAAAATATGTACCCAACTAGCTAGGCAATAAATAGTTGCTTAAATAATCTAAGTACCACAAAACCAAATTATATAATCCAAAAAGCTAAAATTCTGAAATCCATATCCTAAGAAAATGCTTAATTAAAACCTTCAACCTTGTGGTTATTAACCTTCCAGAAAAAACTCTATCTGCAAATCAAAAAAATATATAGACATAAATCAGTCAAATAATAAAATTAAAAAAGAAATGTATATAAAGAAAGAAATGTTTAAATAATAAATTATGAATTTTTCAGAACTATAGCTATAACATTACTAAAAAACTATTTCAAGGTATAACATTACTATTTCAAGGTATAATGTTTATACTCAAATATAGGTTTCCATTTCATATAATAGGTAGTCCTGATCTAATTAGTCAAAATTTGTTTCTTACTTCTGTGAGATCATTTTGCTATGAAATAAAAGAAAACTATGACATTAACTAACTTATATCATTCTGTGATATTGTACAATAGAAAGCTCACACACACACACCCATATAAGTGTGGGGTGGTTGTACGATTTTGCATGCGTTTGTGTATGTATAACTTATGCCTAATAGTTTTACTAATAGAAAAGTCAAAAATGCTACAACCGCATAACCAGCCATAACCCAAACCCAGCCAATACATCAACTTTATACCCAAACCATAGCATACCCGTAGCAGTAGAAAAGTAGGATAACATTAACACAAAATTTACCAAACAAATCCCAAACAGATCTAAATTGGGGCAACAAAAACCCTTCCAGCAAAACAAGATCCAAAAAACTCCCGTAAGATCCCACTTCCATATCCCAAAACAAGATATATTCAATTAAAGGTTATTAGAATGAAAGTAGTACAAAAATACAAGTTTAGAAGACTTACAATCTCGTGTCGACGAATAGTAAATGGCTTTCTGCCTGAAATATGTGGCGCTCTCACATTTCTTCTATTCCCATCATTCACAAAACTTGTACGCTATAAAAACAAGAACAATGACATTCTAAACAATGTTACAAACCTATAACTATAACCTAAACACTGAACCTTAACATTTAAACATGTTAAGTTTTTGTATTATTACCTTGAATTTAGGTGTTGCAAAATAGTCGCACAATGCTTCCCAATTTTTTTTACAAGGACAAAAAGAAGGCTTGTTACAAAAATATTCAATCCTAGGCTATGCACAGATAATGGGGGACGCCTCAATTTAATTTCGTAAGAACATTCAATAACCCAATTAAATTACAAAATGACACGAAACTTTGTTTTTAAAGGCATAAAAAAAGATAATCATCAAACTCATTTAAACTAAAATACTTGAAGAAGTACAATTTACCAAAGAAAACTCCTAAGACACGAAAGAAATTGCAAATGACCGCACACATCTAACTAAAATGATGTACTTATTTTACAAATGATATGTTTAACAAAGTATGTAAACCCGCAATAAATATCGATCATTTTACAATTAACTCCAAAGTCAAACATAGTGGTCTTTTGAAAAGAAGGTGAAAAAAGAAAAATCTTTGATTTGGAGTTGACTAGTCTGAAAATGGAATTTACAAGCATACAGAACATATATGTGTTGAAGATGTATTTTCCATTTAGAGGTTGAAACCACTAAAACTATCAGTCCTAGTTAACTAGACAGTAATATAAACTAATATAAGCAAGGACGCTTCCCTTTATTAACTCCAGAAGTGCAAGGGTTACCATCTAATACTGCAAAGGGAATAATTTGCAAAGGTGAGATATGACATGCTCAGCAAGTTTTATATTTATAACAATATATGATTTGAAGAAGTATAACAATTCAAAATTTAACTGATAGTTGCTACCATTTCTGGAATTTCTTTTTCAACCATTTCTTGACTTTTTATTTTTGTCAGTCACACAGACTTAGAAACTTTGCTTAGATATGAGATAGGGGATCATCCTACCCAATATCCTAGGAGTATGCATCTTATCCTAATAGTTCTCACATGCACCCAACGACAATATATTATTAACCAAACATCGATCTCTTTTCGGGATACACAACTTCAGTATAGGATGTCTTACCAAAGTAATTTGGTTTGACACAATAGTTTATGCTCAATAAACAATATTATATGAATAAACAATTCATTTCAGAGTTATGCTGAAACAATAGCAATAACTTTTCAACAATTGGCAATTCAAGATTAGGTTTGGTCTAACATATCAATAGCAATTCAAGATAGAATCTTGTTCAACTAATAAATAGGGTTTGAGAAATTACCTGAGCGAAGATCAGTCAATTAATGCTACTCGATTCGTTAATAAACACCTAAGATGTTCATTCATATAAATCTAACACATTAGTATTGATAACAATACTCAAATACATAAACTACACATGTTCGGGTTAAGCTTGATATGGTTTCGGTGTCTAAAGACTTTACCGAGTATTTAATAAATTGATAAATCGACTAAATTTTATTTATAAACTTTATTATATCTTTAGATAATTTAAATATCATTTATAATAATTTCTGGAAGCTTATAATAATTTTTAAGTATTTATTTATCTCTTAAATGATTTTTAAACCATTTATTTCTATTTTTAAATAATTTAATATTTACATAGAATATTATAAAAACTTTGTTTACTATTTTTCAATAATTTATAATCATTTATTATGATTTTATATCATTAATATTATTTTTCAATAATTATTTATTATTTATAAGTAATTATTCTTATTACTTTATTATTAACTTAATTATTAATAATATCCAAATAAATTAAAATATTCTTTGAATTTATGTAAATATATTAAAAGTTAAATATTATAACTTAAAATAATTTTTAAAATTTTTTTTGTAATTATTTATATTTATTTATTAATTATTTCTAATTTTTATTAATTAATTTATTATAAAATATTTTATGTCTATCGCTAAAGCCCTATAGTGACAAGAAGTGTCGCTATAGGTGTTCATGAGTTTCTGGGTTTCAGTCGGTCATGGCCTAGGGACCATTTTGACCTTGATCCAATTTGTTACTGTTGATGATTATGGGTTTGGTCAAGTATGGATGTTGTAGTACTCATACAGTAGTACAACATCAGACCAAATTCATACTTTAACCTACATATAACAAGAAGGTATAGAGGCTCAAAGTCACTGTCAAAGTTGTTCTTTAGTTTCTGGGTAACCCAGAACAATGGTCATGGTCGGTCAACGGTTTTGTAGCTTCTATATCTTTCAATCCGTGTGATTGATTTTTGTCTTGTTTGTCGTAATAGTGTCGACATCGGAATTTTTATTTGTCCCTTTGCGTTACTTGTTCTTTGGTGTTCTCGTGTTATGTGAAATATGTTTGAAAAAATAAGTGAAAAAGGTCCGACATGTGTAATGTCGGGGGGTGCCTAACACCTTCCATCCGCATAATCAAGTCCCCGGACCCTAACGAATCTCGGTTTCACAGACTTGTTAAACAGTGTCACATTACTGGGTCAATGTGCAAACCTTTTCTCGGTTGAGTTGGTGCAACCATTTAAAAATACCACCTGGCGACTCTTACAGTCCAATCATCGACATATACATGTCGGAACTTTAAACAACTTGTTTTTCAAACAAATCTCACCTAACATGAGAACACCAAAAGACAAGAACAGAGAAGGGACAGTAAAAAATCCCAACGTTGACAGGTGGCGACTCTGCTGGGGATTCTTGTAAGAAAATTTAAGCCGCTACTACAAACTTTTCAAACATTTATATGTTTGTGTGTGGATGTTGCATTTTCATTTACATAGATGTGTATGAATGAATTTACTTACTGCACTTAGTGCTTCGCACTATATCTGCTTGTGATATTAAAATTTCTTCGCACATGTCATCATTTCCATAGAGGTGAGACACGTTGTATGTGAATTTATGTTGTGTGGTCCCTCCTTTAGGAGGCTATCCTGTCGGTGTTTGATTACTGGACTCGTAGGGAGACTAATTCCAACGAAGCTCAGGAAAGGCACCACCCAGATTTGCTCCAGTTGATCTGGGAACCTTCATGCAAAAAAATCGCGAGAGTAACCTAAGATAGGTCAGCCTCTGATAAACCAAACGCGGAGGGAAGTCTCTTCATACTTTCCCATTTTAAATTACTCGTAAATTCAATTACTTGTAATGTTATTCCATATAAATCTCATTGTAATGGGAAATATGAAGAAATATGTGTACATGCATAAACATAACATGATATCCTATATTACAAATAGCTAATGTCTGTTTTGCAGGATAATACTCCTAAAACGGATACATCCCATAGTATGTTACATTTATACATTCCCTAAAACTAAACTACATTAGTTTTTTGTAGGGAAACAATTGGGCTTGTTACCCGCTCAAAATCTAAAAAGGCAACAAGCCTATAACCAATTATGTCTTCATTTGACCAAACTAATCCTGCTCATGTATCTCGTGACGAGTTTGACAGATTAAGTAAACAAATTATAGATTTGGTTGTTCTGCTTAAAGAACTACATCAGTCTACTCAGGGTCTACGAATACCCGTACATACAGAATCCTTTGTACAGGGAAGAACTCAAGGTTTTGATCAAGCAAATCCAATACCTAAGCTTCAGTTGGAGAAATCTAACAAAATACCTAAAATTACCAATCTCAAAGAAGATCCAGACACCGATGATATCAGGAAGAAAGTCCTTCAAATGGAAGAGACCATTCGGTCTATAAAAAGGATTAGAGGACACGAGAGTGTCTCATATGCCGACCTTTGTATATTCCCTGGTGTCCATTATCCAGAAAAGTTCAAAACTCCTGACTTTGAAAAGTATGATGGGTTGGGAGATACTTACACACATTTGAAGGTATTCATTAGAGAACTTGGATCTTATGCCGAGGATGAGAAGCTCAGAATGCAACTGTTCCAAAAAAGTCTGACTAGAGAAGCCCGATCGTGGTATACCAGATTAAACAATTCTAAGATTCATAGTTGGGAAAAGCTGGCTCATGCCTTCCTCAGCCAGTACAGTTTTCAGTCTCAGATGGCTCCTGACCGGTACCAAATTACCAAGGTCAAGAAATAATCTAATGAGTCTTTCAGAGAATATGCCCAAAGGTGGAGGCGCTTTGCTGCTCAAGTTATTCCCTCTATGACTGAGTCAGAAATGGTGATGACCTTCATAGACATACAGGAAGCTCCCTTCTATGAGAGAGTCTTAGTTGGCATTGGCAAGCCATTTTTTGAAATGATTAAACACGGAGAGATGGCTGAGATGGGATTGAAGTCAGGAAAGATTCAAGACCTAGCCGCTTTAAAAGCTGTTGCTGAGCACATCCAGTCTGGAAATTATGGAAACAACCCCAGGAGGGTCCATAAAAAGAAAGAAGTGGATGTTTCCTTGATACTACAAGGTTAGAAAGGCAATCAAAACATGCTTATCCAAAGGAGAAACTACTCCCCTTTTCAAGCACAGTCTTCCAACCCCACATTTCCAAAGGGTGGAGAAGTCCAACGCAATCGAGTGTTCACACCCCTAGGGGACTCACTCGAGAATATTCTCAATCTTCTGACTACTTAGAAGAAAATTACTCATCTTCTTCCACCAGCCAACCTGAATGGGAAGGGTTTTAATGCTACACGGAAGTGTGCCTATCATGCTGGAGCGCCAGGACATGATACCCAGGATTGTTGGGCCTTGAAACATAAGATCCCAAATTTAATTGATAGTGGTGAGATCGTGGTGACTAAACCCGACCAACCGCATGTTCATGACAACCCTCTTCCTCAACACAAAGAGGAAGAGGTTAATATGATTAATTGGAGCAATGGACAGAGTTCCAATTATGGTGGAAAATCCTCCCAAACCAGCAAGGATGGTGCTGATAGATGGGATATGCATAGTTCCAGTTTATGATGGAATGAAAAATGAAGGCTCTATGTGAGCAAGTTAACCAATTGGCAGAACTGGTGATCCATCAGCATCAAGTCACATGCCAATTAGTCAGCCAGGAGCATGCTAGTCTCCTTCCTATGGTTACAAATACTCCATCATTGACTCCAGAAAGTGAAACACTGGAGGATAAAATTGCAAAAAGTGCAAGTGTCAAGGCTCGATGGGATTTTGCCAATAATAGGGAATTTACATACCTTGGCCAACCAATGGAGGAGATATTTTAGATACTGATCAATGAAGGAAGAATCACAGCTCTTTTACCTCTAATTAATCCCCGTTCCAGACGGTTCAATTCTAATGGAGTATGTTAGTATCATTCCCACTCTCGCGGGCATAACGCAAAAGAATGTTGGACACTCCGCCACCTTATTCAGAACTTAATTGGCAGCCGTGTCCTGCAGTTGGCAGACGATGACACTGTGCTCTTTGAGAGTGGGAACATAATTCCTATAAGATGGAAGGAGGTCGTAGTAATTATATCCGTTGAGGATGATTTGGCTGCCAGACCACTTACAAAAAAAGTAATTCAAATTAAAGGTGTTGACAATCCTTTGAAAGTGGCTGCACCCAAGCCAATTACATTGCCATCTTGGCTACAGTATCCTGTTGTCAGCCTGAAAAAAGTTCCATGAAATTATGAAGAGGCTGAAGGATGCACATCACATATAGCTGCTGCAATGTTGAAGGAGAATCCACTGTATCTTCCCCACCGGGTGATGAATCAAACCATTAAATCAAAGGGGAAAGTTTCCATGGAGAAAATTGAAGAATTCCTCTGTACTATGGGCCATAACAAAGCCAATGTGGTTTTAAGCTTGAAAAAAGCTCCACAACAAATTTCTATACTAGACTCGGTTTTCTCTTCCGAAGATCACAGGAAAGTCTTGCTAAAGGTTTTGGAAGAAGCCCATTTGCCGAAATCAGTGGATATTGAAAAGTTCCAACACCTAGTTGATCACATTTTTAACAACAATGTGATATCTTTCACTGATGACGACATTCCTCCCAAAGGGACTGGTCATTGCAAACCGTTGCACATAGCGATTCTGTCTTTCGGATACATAGTGGGAAGAGTTCTGATAGATGGAGGTTCATCTTTAAATATTTGTCCTTATGCCACTTTGGAGAAGCTAAACATCAATCTCAAGAGGATCAACAGCAGCCAAACTGTTATCAAAGCTTTTGATGGATCCCAACGTAATGCTGTTAGAGAGATTGAATTGTTTGTGGAGATTGGTCCACATACTTTCTGCATGTCCTTTCACGTGCTCAAAATAGACACAGGATACAACCTGATTTTGGGAAGACCGTGGATTCACATGGCTAGAACCGTCCCTTCCACCCTTCATTAGCAACTTAAATACATTATCAATAATAGCCTAGTCACTATTAATGTTGAGCCAAAATGTCCTGAACAATGTGTCATACCACTCATCAGCTTCAATGCAGAAGTTGAACCAGTCAGTTTTCATACCCTAGAGGTGAGAAACACTCAATATCATCCTATTGGGGCGCCACCTCTCATACCCAAGATTTCTGCCGAGGTAATGGCAGCAACTTAAGAGATGATGTCATTGGGTCATCAACCTAGACAAGGGTTGGGCAAAGATCATCAGGGGCATTAAGCACCGAATTCAAGTTCCTAGTCAAACCAGGATAGTCAGACTAGGTTATTCTGTCAGTTCCAGTCATAGGAATCCTCATAAGCACAAACAGATTCCTTCAGCTTCAGCCACACGGCGATTATCTCAACCTACAGATCCTGAGCCTGTATAGTCTCCAGTAAAGGTACCTACCCATGTAATTGTTATGTTATTTCCCAAACCAATATCGGTTAAAGCAGAAGAGATCTTAATTCCTGATCCCGAAGTGGAAGAAAGGGAATGGAGACATAAACAAGACATCGCCAGGAGATTGTCTCACCTACGCATCATTTTCCATGATGAACATATAAATAGATACACCTTAGACGATGATTGTCTAGATATTATGGTCATCATTCGGGAAAAAAAGGATGATAACAGCCCCTTTTTCACTGCAGTCCAATAGGACTTCACCTTTGACAATTGGAGCATCACTTCTTGCATTTATCGACAAGGGTAAAAAGGGCGAAACTCCTCGCCTTATAGATAGCTATATAATCGCTTACTTTTTCATGCATCAGTATTAGCGCTTATTTTGTCATTATAGGCTAAAACTTTGTATAATTGAACAGTTTCATATATTAAGTGAAAGCATATTTTGTTTCAGGACTCTGAATTTAGATGTGCCTATACTTGATGATGAGGTGCCTTTTCTCCCCAAGGACTGTAACTTTGATAAAAAGTTGGACTCAGACTTGATGGAAATATAAGAGGACACTGAGATACCTCAGAAGATCAAAGAATGGGTCGAGGATAAACCCAAACCTAATCCTGATCAAACCACCTTTGTAAGACCCCCCCAAATAATTAATAAATGAAATTTAATTTCCTCTAATTATTATTTTGAAATAGTAAGGGTTGATGTGATTAATGTGGATAGTTATGGGTAAAATCATGAAATATTTCAAAATAAACAAGTGGTTATAAAATATTCATTGTTGTTGGGAATATTAGTTTGGTCGTGGAATATTAAATGCTGTCGGAGAATATTAAATGCGACGGTAGCGACCATGTATGGGCCCCATAACTTGAGCGATTGGATGAAGAAAATGACAAATATAAGTTGTTTAAAAATAATAGGCGTAGTTATTCACAGATTATCTTTGTTAAAATACTAAATTGGTTAAAACACGATGTAGCACGGTAGGTATTGCACCAATTATTATTATTCTTACGTGAAAGCCTTTACTCGATAATGGTTACGATAATTCTTTATTCAATATTTTTATTTTATTGATTTAATAATTGTTTGCGTTGATATTTTATATTCTTTGTTGTTTGATAATTGTCATTACACAATATTTTTTATTATCGAAGCAATAATTCATATTATCTGAATAATATTATTAGATAACATTATTGGCAATGTCTAGAAAGTTACATCTAAGGAGGTTTGGTCACCTAATTGCTTGCGCCCGATGAGGAGAAATTCTTATTGGAAAGCCCTCTTTCTGAGGAAGCTGCACAGTTGTCGATATTGTGATTACTGTAATATTATTTGTGAATAATTAATTATTGATTCATATGATGAGGAAAATATTGATTTTATGTGGATATAGATGGAGAAAATTTTTAATGTGACAATTGTTGAAAATTGAAATTTTATCTTTTTACGATAAAATAATTCATTTAAATATATATATTATTATATTTTAATAATATAATAATGGTGATATTTTTACAACGAATATGGGATATATGAGTATCTGAGGAGGAAGAGTATTTTTTGTTGCAATAAATGTTTAAAACATGTTAAACATGTCGGTGGACCCCATTTATTGAATGAAATTTGATTATAGCCTCTAAAATCACCCGTTTGTGGATTTGGTCAATTTACATTTGGAATTTGAAAAACTTTCTTACGCAAAGTTGTAGAGAATTGAATTTCCTATAAAAACTCATGAGATTCAAATTTTCGACAAAAGGCTATTTATTGTGAATTATTGAAGTTAGAAGCTACGAAATAATTGATTTTGGAAGTTTAAAATATTTAAAGAATGAAAAACATTTTTTTTTTTTTGTGGGCAGCCTAGCATGTGATGTAAATGCTGAATTCAAAATCTAGAAAGTGTGCGTAGAAAATTTGTTATATATATTATTATTATATTAAATTTTACTGCTTTGGTGTTCTAAGCATTTTCCTATAAATAAGGTCTTGGGTTAGAATTGAAAATTACACGAAAGCTGAAGTTTTCTCTCTCTATATTATCGGCGTATTCTTGTGAGTATTTTGAGTATACTTTGAGTATTGCTATACGGTGAAAGTTCAAGTTATAGCTTTATATCCGATATTCCGGTTAAATCTTGTCTTTTTCCAGGTAAGGGATATTATTTTTTTTGTATGATGATATTATTTCTTCAATATCATTATCTTTGAAATATTGATCTGAAGTTTTATCAAATTTGGAACTTTTGGTGTGTCGGGTTACTATTCACGTATCTGACCTTTATTCACGTATCTGATCTTATTCACGAATCGGCCTTATTTATCGAAAAATGAAAATTTTTCTTTTAAGTCCAAAATATCTATTACGGATACTAGCTTTGATTGTATCCATGTTTTGATCATTCTTGAATTTTACACCACTATGATTATTTTTGAGGTATTTTTGGACGTGGATAAAACAAAGTCACGAATCCTTAATCCTTAATCCTTGTCATTTTGTTTCCTTTGGATTCGTTTCTTTAAAAAAAAATATTTTCATCATCCTCGGTCTTAAATGATGATATTATTGAATATCTTTGGCACATAGTGCAAAGATGAATGATTTCGATGAATATCTTTGGCCCGTAGTGCAAAGATGAGCAGTGTTTAGATGAACATGACCAATGATGAATATCCTTGGCACATGTAGTGCAAGGATGAATATATGATTCGAATATATATTGATTGATGTTACGAGGGATAAAAATATTGATGATGGTTTATTAAATTCATAGATATTAGTAGATTTCATCCTCTACGTAACTCTTACATGAATTAATATTTTCATTGCAGTATTAATTTAAAACTTGTTGTCTATTGTATTCTATTAGATTTTTCCTGTTGAAGACTAACGATAATTTGTTACGTATTATCTTAGTCATAATATTCTTTCTTTGGGCTAGTTGAGCTCACCCTTTTCCTTTTGTTCCATTTTTCTTCTCGGGAGGCGAGAATGTAGCGAGTGCAGTCGGGGTATGGAATGATGGTTTTAGAGAGTTGTTTAGTAGTCCTCACCATTTTTGTAAAATAATGTATCAATAATTATGATGAGGATTTATTTGTATGTGGATATTGTCTAGATGGCAATATACGTATTTAAACTCACGGTTTATATGTTGTAACAATAAAGTTGTAGTTATTTACATACCTTGTTTTTGACAACTTCGAATGGGTGATGTATACTGTTTTGGGGGTGTCACGGTTGGTATCGAGCTTAGGGATATGATCTCTGGCGGAGATCGGGAATAGAACTAGGAGGGAGAGCAGAGTAAATCCTTAGCTAGTGTGTCCTACTAAGCTTATTTGTTAGTTGGTCGATATATAGGGATATTATGTGATATATTGATTTGCTTAATTAACCCTTGTTTTATGACGATGTTTGAGAATGTCGTTGAGAATATTAACAATGGAAATGAGGCCAGAGTGGAGCGCTTTTGTACTCACCAAGCGAGGAGAGCGTCAGCAGTGGCAATGTTCCTCCTGTGAACAACACCAGGCGGATGATGAGCGAGGGGATGTTTAGAAGCTTTTTGCGATTCATGCAAAATCGAGATGAGAGGAGACTTCGTGTTCAAAATCTGAGGAAATGATGATAGCAATTCACGGGTTGTCACAACCAAGCGATTCAAAGAGTTGGGACCACGAATTTAAGGAAAGCGGAGATCCGATCATGGCGGAAACATGGGTCAAGCAAATTACCAAGATATTCGATGTCTTGGGATGCGGAGAGGAACAGAAGGTTCCATTCGCCACCTTTATGTTAAAATGGCGAAGCGACTCTTGGTGAATGCGTGAAGCGTACCCATCCGGTACTTTTCGGCATGTCTTGGGAGACGTTTGAAAACTATTTAATGACAAATACTTTCACGAAAGTGTTAAATCATATGAAGGAAGTGGAGTTCATCAGTTAGAATGAGAACAACATGGCGGTGTCTCGATGCGAGGCAAAGTTTGCGAGTTATCGAGTTTGCACCTCATTTGGTGGAGAATGAGGAGCGTATGGCGGATGTTTACGAGAGGTTTGAAACCCGGCATCGACAATATCTCATTTCTCATAAATTTTCTCTCTATTCGGATGTTGTAAATGAGGGCTCAATTATTAGAAGCGAGATAACGAGTACGGTCAATGGAGGACCCTGATCGAGGATCATACCGAGATAGCGATCAACAAAACAACGATAACCCGGTGGAGAAAGAAAAAAGCGGACAAAATGGTAACCACTCGGTGGTAATCATGGCCATGAAAATAGGAGAAGCGAGTCGGGAGGAGATTTTAAAAAGAGGAGATTTAACAACGACCATGTGAAGGCAGCGATGCAAGTGACAAGCTGGTTCCAAGGAGGAGAAAGACCACCGGTCGTATCTCTTATAAATGCGGGAAAGAGGGACATATCGGTCAAAGCGCCCTAGCAGTTCAAGGTATGCTATAATTGTGGAAAGGAAGGACATATAAACGAGATTATGCAGTGGCGAAACCTAGTTCGGTGAGGGACGGTGACTCAAAAACATCCCCGAAAAAGTCAAAGTCAGCGGTTCTGGAAGAGCATTTGTTGTGGTGGTCAAAATCGAGGAACCCAAACGAGGTAATCACGGGTAAACTATTTATAAATTCTTGCGAAGTTTATACCTTACTTGATCTGGGGTGCTACCCATTCATTTATCTCTCTCTGCTTGTGCTCAGCGTTTAAACTTGACTCGGAGAAATTAGACTTTGACCTATCTGTGGAAACTCAGTTAGGAGAAACTTTCATCACATCCACTTTTTTATAAATCTTGTTTGATCCAAGTTGGCACCATCACCTTACTTGTTGACCTTATCTCTTTAAAGATACTTGCTTTTGATGTGATTTTAGGGATTGATTGGTTAACTACTCATCATGCCAAAATTGATTGTTTTAAATAAGGTTGTTAGTTTTCATATTCCTAACCAACTTTTATGCAATTCAAGCAACTAAACCATTAAAATCAATCACTTTGTCATATCTAATCATAAAGCTATTCGTTTATTGAAAAGCGGATGTCAAGCTTTCTTAGCCCATGTTATGGATTTGAATAAAGACACGTCAAATTTGAATAATATTCTGTTGTTATTGACTTTCTGACGTATTTCTGAAGAACTTCCGATCTACCCCGAGCGTGAAGTTGAATTCTTTATTGACCTTGAACTTTGGTACAAAGCCCATTTCTAAAACCCCATATCGAATGGCTCTATTGAACTTGAGGAGTTAAAGGTCCAACTACGAGAGTTGTTGGACATCGGTTTCATTAAATCTAGTACATCTCCTTGGGGTGCTCTGTTTTATTTGTAAAGAAGAAAGGCGGGAGTATCGCGACTTTATATATTGACTATCGAAATTGAACCATGTCACTATCAAGAATAGGTATCCTCTACCTCGTATTGATGACTTGTTTGACCCGTTTGCAGAGAGCACAATTCTTTTCAAAAATCGATCTTAGTTACGGATATCATCAATGAAAATTAGAATGAGGATATTCAAAGACCGCGCCTTGAAACTTCGGTATGGGCATTATGAATTCTTAGTTATGTCTTTCGGATTGACTAATGCTCCTGCGGCTTTCATGGATATGATGAATCGAGTATTCAAGGAATATTTGGATCAATTCGTTGTTGTCTTTATTGATGACATCCTCATATATTCCAAAAGTCGTGAAGATCATGAGCACCATTTGAAGTGGTACTCGAAAGGCTTCGTGAAAACAAGCTATATGCTAAGTTGAAGAAATCGAGTTACGGCTTGAGAAGTAGCATTCCTTGGGCACGTGGTGTCAAAACATGGAGTATCTGTTGACGGCGAAGATTGAAGCAATACAAAGTTAGAACAACCGAAGTCGGTGGTGAAAATCGTAGCTTTTGGGCTTAAATTGGTTATTATCGGAGATTAATTGGAAGGTTTTCTCGAATCGCTACTCCATTAACTTCGGTGACTCGGAAAGATATAAAATTAAATATGGAGCGAGGAATGCGAGAAGAGTTTCCAAGAGCTTAAGAGGAGACTTATTTGGCTTTGTTACTAACAATACCATCTCTGTTGGGATGGATTTGTTATCTCTGACGATGCTTGAGCAAAGGGTTAGGATGTGTTCTCATACAGCGTGGGAAAGTCATAGCCTATGCCTCACGACAACTTAAAAGAGTATGAGAGGAATTATCCTACTCATGATCTAGAGTTAGCGTGATCGTTTTTTATTGCTAAAGATATGGAAGCACTATCTATATGGGGAGAAAGTGGAGATATATTCGGACCATAAAAGCCTTAAATATTTCTTCACTCAAAAAGAACTCAACATGCTTGGCGGCGACGTTGGCTCGAGCTATTGAAGACTACGACCACACTATTCATACCATCACGGAAAAGCGAGCGTGGTAGTAGGCGCGTTGAGTAGAAGATCATATCACGAGGAGCGAGTGCGATGATGTCAAGTATCGCGTAGAGCCAACTTTAATAGAAAAAGTTAAGGTTGCTCAAGCCATTGACCGGAGTGATGCATATGAAGAAGAAAGTACAAGAAGGTGCTATTAGGAGCGAGAATTGATGAAGAAGGAATACTTGAGTCCACTCCGGACTTTGTGTTCTAACGATTACGATTTGAAGTACAAGATCATGATGGAGGCACACAATACACCATTTGCAATCCATCTTGGAAGTACTAAAATGTATCGTGATCTTGACATACATTTTGGTGGAACAATATGAAGAGAGAGATTGCAAAGTTTATCTCGATGTGTTTAACTTGTCGGCGTGTAAAGGCGGAGCATCTAGTACCTAAGGGTCCGTTGCAACCACTTGAGATTCCGAAATGGAAGTGGGAACACATTACCATGGATTTAGTTCTGGGTCTTCCACGGTTTCTCAAGGCATAAATGTTATTTGGGTTATTGTTGATAGATTAACCAAGTCGCACATTTCTTGCCGTCTGGGAGACTTATTCTCTTGAGCGTCTTGCTAGTATGTATATAAATGAGATTGTGAGGTTGCATGGCATGCCGATATCTATAGTTTGGGATCGTGACCCAAGATTCACTTCAAGATTTTGGGTTAGCTTGCAAAAAGCTATGGGCGCGGAGTTCGATTGATTCGGCATACCATCCTCAAGCGGACGGACAATCGAGAGAGGACTATTCAAACTCTTGAAGATTTATTAAGACTACTGTGTCCTGAACTTCAAGGCGGTTAGGATAAGTATTTACCATTGGTGGAATTCTCCTACAACAACGATTATCGAGCAAGTATAGGTGTGGCCCCATTTGAAGCATTGTATGGGCCGAGTGTCGCTCTCTCGATATGTTGGGGCGAGGTGGGTGAAGCAACATTGTTGGGACCCGAGAGGAGTTGAGTGCGTATGACTACGGAAAAAGATCCAAATAATTCGACAACGTATACAAAGCGGCACAAGATCGACAAAAGAGTTATCACGGATCTTCATCGAAAGGACATAGAATTTAGTATTGGGGATCATGTATTGTTGCGTGTTGCCCCATGGAAGGAGTTACAAGATTTGGGAAGAGAGGAAAGCTCGATCCACGATTTATTGGTCCATTTCAAATTCTTGGCCAGAGTAGGTAATGTAGCTTATAGACTTGTGTTACCTCCAAGTATGTCTCGTGTTCATAATGTTTTTCATATATCATGTAGCCGTAAATATGTGAAAGACCGAACCACGTTATTGAGTTAGAACAGGACGAGATAGCCAGAAGACTTAACGTGTGAGGAGGTACTGTCAAGATCTTGGATAGGAAGGAGCATGTCCTACATACGAAGGTCATACCACAAGTTAAAGTTTTGTGGAGGAACCATCTTATAGAAGAAATGACACAGGAATTGGAAAGCGAAAATGAAAGCGAGGTATCCTCACCTTTTGAAACACCAGTGCGTATGTCAATTTCGAGGATGAAATTTCATAAGGAGGGAGGTTGTAAGACCCCAAATAATTAATAAATGAAATTTAATTTCCTCTAATTATTATTTTGAAATAGTAAGGGTTGATGTGATTAATGTGGATAGTTATGGGTAAAATCATGCAAATATTTCAAAATAAACAAGTGGTTATAAAATATTCATTGTTGTCGGGGAATATTCGTTTGGTGCGTGGAATATTAAATGCTTTGTCGGAGAATATTAAATACGACGGTAGCGACCATGTGTGGGCCCATAATGGAAGCGATTGGATGAAGAAAGCGACAAATATAAGTTGTTTAAAAATAGCAGGCGTAGTTATTCTGAATTAATCTTTGTTAAAATACTAAATGGTTTAAAACACGATGCTTTGCGGTATTGCACCAATTATTGATTCTTACGTGAAGGCCTTTACTCAATAATGGTTCTGATAATTCTTTATTCGATATTTTATTTTATTGATTTAATAATTCTTTGCGTTGATATTTTATATTCTTTTTGTTTGATAATTGTCATTACACATATTTTTCATTATCGAAGCAATAATTCATATTATCTGAATAATATTATTAGATAACATTATTGGCAATGTCTAGAAAGTTACATCTAAGGAGAGGTTTGGTCACCTAATTGCGGCGCCCGATGAGGAGAAATTCTTATTGGAAAGCCCCTGCTCACTGAGGAGCTACACAGTTTGTCGATAATATTGTGATTACGTAATATTATTTGTGAATAATTAATTATTGATTCATATGATGAGGAAAATATTGATTTTATGTGGATATAGATGGAGAAAATTTTTAATGTGACAATTGTTGAAAATTGAAATTTTATCTTTTTACGATAAAATAATTCATTTAAATATATATATTATTATATTTTAATAATATAATAATGGTGATATTTTTACAACGAATGTGGGATATATGAGTATCTGAGGAGGAAGAGTATTTTTGTTGCAATAAATGTTTAAAACATGTTAAACATGTCGGTGGACCCCATTTATTGGTGAAATTTGATTATAGCCTCTAAAATCACCCGTTTGTGGATTTGGTCAATTTTGTTTGGAATTTGGAAAAACTTTCTTACGCAAAGTTGTAGAAATTGAATTTCCTATAAAAACTCATGAGATTCGAATTTTCTGACAAAAGGCTATTTATTGTGAATTATTGAAGTTAGAAGCTACTGAAATAATTGATTTTGGAAGTTTAAAATATTTAAAGAATGAAAAACGTTTTTTTTTGTTTGTGGGCAGACTAGCATGTGATGTAAATGCTGAATTTAAAATCTAGAAAGTGTGCGTGAAAATTTGTTATATATATTATTATTATATTAAATTTTACGCTTTTTGGTGTTCTAAGCATTTTCTATAAATAGGGTCTTGGGTTAGAATTGAAAATTACACGAAGCTGAAGTTTTCTCTCTCTATATTATCGGCGTATTCTTGTGAGTATTTTGAGTATACTTTGAGTATTGCTATCGGTGAAAGTTCAAGTTATAGCTATATCCGATATTCGAGTTAAATCTTTGTCTTTCAGGGTAAGGGATATTTTTTTTTTTTCGTAATGATATTATTTCTTCAATATCATTATCTTTGAAATATTGATCTGAAGTTTTTATCAAATTTGGAACTTTTGGTGTCGGATTCTTATTCACGTATCGACCTTATTCACGTTATCTGATCTTATTCACGAATCGGCACTATTTATCGAAAAATGAAAATTTTTCTTTTAAGTCCAAAATATCTATTACGGATACTAGCTTTGATTGTATCCATGTTTTGATCATTCTTGAATTTTACACTACTATGATTATTTTTGAGGTATTTTTTGGACATGGATAAAACAAAATCTGAATCCTTAATCCTTAATCCTTGTCATTTTGTTTCCTTTGGATTCGTTTCTTTAAAAAAAAAATATTTTTCATCATCCTCGGTCTTAAATGATGATATTATTGAATATCTTTGGCACATAGTGCAAAGATGAATGATTTCGATGAATATCTTTGGCCCGTAGTGCAAAGATGAGCAGTGTTTAGATGAACATGACCCGTGATGAATATCCTTGGCACATAGTGCAAGGATTAATATATGATTCGAATATATATTGATTGATGTTACGAGGATAAAAATATTGATGATGGATTTATTAAATTCATAGATATTAGTAGATTTCATCCTCTACGTAACTCTTACATGAATTAATATTTTCATTGCTGAGTATTAATTTAAAACTTGTTGTCTATTGTATTCTATTAGATTTTTCCTGTTGAAGACTAACGATAATTTGTTACGTATTATCTTAGTCATAATATTCTTTTCTTGGGCTAGTTGAGCTCACCCTTTTCCTTTTTGTTCCATTTTTCTTCTCGGGAGGCGAGAATGTAGCGATGCAGTCGGGGTATGGAATGATGGTTTTAGAGAGTTGTTTAGTAGTCCTCACTATTTTTTTGTAAAATAATGTATCAATAATTATGATGAGGATTTATTTGTATGTGGATATTGTCTAGATGGCAATATGTGTATTTAAACTCACAGTTTATATGTTGTAACAATAAAGTTGTAGTTATTTCTGTACCTTGTTTTTGACAACTCAGAATGGGTGATGTATACCTGTTTTGGGGGTGTCACAACTCCTCCATGAAATGGAATAATGAGTGTCAAAAAGCCTTCATTACAATCAAAGAACAACTGGTCAATGCTCATGTTTTGGTACCGCCTAGGGATGATGTTCCCCTGTTCATGTACCTGTCCATTAATGACAATGCAATGGGCTGCATGCTGGGACAGAAAGACGATATAGCATGCTAGTACACTCTAATTGAGAAGACTTGTTGTGCTTTAGCATGGGCTTCCATGAGGTTACAACATTACCTTGCGATTGATCCTATAACAATTTGACATCGTCTTCACGTGATTTAAATGTCTACATTAAGGTCAAGGAATCATGATCAACGTGTCGTCGCACTTTTGCGGGATTTCAAACCCTTAGAAACATACTTTCACGATGAAGGGTAATGACAAATGTCCAAAGAACACCATCGATGATATGATACACACCAATGAAGGAAAATGTACTTTAATGGAGCTGTTAATATGGAAGGTTACGGAGTATGGAAGCGATTCTAATAGCCATTACGGGGAAGCGATATCTCGTCGCCATCAAATTGTAGTTTGTCGGTAGTTTGTCAACAACACAAATTGAGTATGAAGGCTGCATCATGGGACTCAAACTTGCCCAATCAATGGGTATCAGGCGGTTAACTGTCTTTGGGGATTCCAAATTGGTAATCAGACAAACCACCGGAGTCTATCAAACCAAAGAACTACATTTGCTTCCTTACCGGCAGGTTATCCAAATGGCTTCGGAGTTTGAAGAAATAAACTTCCTCCATATTCCTCGAAATAGGAATGATTTTGCGGATGCGCTAGCAACTTTGGCCTCCTTGATCAACATATTTGACAAAGAAAACATGCCAAACATCTCATTTTCCCTTCAAAAGGCTACCTATAGGAATAACATTGGAGAAGTATCAGATGAGCTACCTCCCATTCAGTACCCTTGGTATTAGCACATCAAGGAGTATCTACGAGATGGATCTACACCAGTTGAGGCGAGTCCGGCTGAGAAAAAGTGGATCCATCGACTGGCTATGAAATTTTACCTGAGCGGAGATACACTCTAAAAACAAGATGCGGGATTAGGTATCCTTAGATGTCTGGACAAGGACCAAGCTTAGAGGCTTATGGATGAAATCCATGGTGGAGTATATGGCCCACACATGAGCGGCCCTCTACTTGTTAAAAAGATCCTCAAAACAGGGCATTACTTGCTATCTCTCAAAGCTGACTGTGATGATCACGTCAAGAGATGTTATTAATTCCAAATTCATGGGAATGCTATCCATGCCCCTCCAAGGGAACTCCACAATATGAGTTCACCCTGGCCCTTCTCAATGTGGGGAAATGACATGATCGGGCCCATCGAGCCCAAAGCCAATAATGGGCATCGGTTTGTCTTCACTATGATTAACTACTTCACCAAATGGGTAGAAGCAGCCTCCTTCCCCAAGGTTACCAAAGAAGTCATCATTGGTTTCATCAGAAATAATGTCATTTGTCGATATGGACAACCAGAGGTAATGTGACGCACCCAAATTCAGGTACCTGAAACCCGAATTCAGTGCTTCACGATACCATTTCTTTGAGCGGAATACTAATAATAATGTCATAAATATCAAACTTAATTTACATATCAGAGTTTTCTAAATCCCAGGTACGCGACCTTAAAACATTTCATTACGTGATAAATAATAAATAACATCATCTTATTTAAGTCTAGCTATTACATAAGATAACACAAACTTATTCTGACAGCTTTCCTTTCCCTTTATTCCTGGCAGAGCCCTCTGGTAGTTATATTAATCGAAAACATTTAATTTAAGCAAGGATGAGCATTTGAGTGCCCAAAGATAATAACAATTATAAATATTAGTTGAAAAGGATTAAATGTTTTCTTTGTACTACCTTCTACAACAAATCAATGGTTGTGAAGTAATCTGAACCGATAATAATAACATAACAACTCTCTATCAAATTTTTAAAACTACGTACTGACTATAAATAGGGTAAGGTGACATACTATGAACATTGTTCTCAATTTTCGAATAGGTTTAGCATAACTTCATCTGCAAACCATCATAACTTACGGGCACGGGGGGTGATCAGCCTGTTATGCCCTATATTGATCAATACTACATGCAAGAACGATATTATCGTTCACTCTGTCCGCCTTGGGCGCATAAAAGTTTTCCCTATGATCGGGATGTTCATACTTAGTCTGGAATCCGAACCAAAATAATTTGATTGGATATAAAAAGGTTTTATCATATTCAACAATATTTCTAAATCTGTGTCTAGCTGGTCAAATAGCTTAGCCGACTTTTTCTTAACGTATACATATTGGGGCTCAATAGGTATATATATATATATATATATATATATATATATATATATATATATATATATATATATAAAGACATGTGATTAAATACAATAATTATCCAAGTGGGGACACTATAGAAATTAACGAACAGAATAGATATATCTGATTTACCATATAGTATCATGTTGATAGTCAATGATCGGATATAACTATATAACAATAGGATTAATAATCTGATACAATAATAATATAATTCTGAAACTTCTTACTCATGTCCATTGCATAAAGAAAATATAAAGGTAGGATACTTGCCTGGTCTGCTGCTTACACAACTTAGTTCTATCCTTAATTCAATGACCTATCATTTATAAGATTATTCTATTGATTAGAATAACATGTCATAACACATCATACTGTTATTTACAGTTAATACATAACCTAATCACATTGTCACGTACTTATATTAGTTATTAAGACACAAACAAACACTTATACAGTCAAACTATATAGGTTCGAATCAAATTCGGTAGCATTTTGGTGTCTTAACGACTTTATCGGCAATTACTGAGTATATAAAACTCTAATCAGTAACTCAAATATTATTCGGATAATTTAAATATCAATCATATTATTTATAAATGACTTATAATAATTTATAATTAATTATTATAATTTATCATAATTTTTCAAACTCGGAATCATTTATTAAATGATTTAAATATTAAATAATTCTATTATCATTAATATTTAAATAATATTACAATATTTATGCAACCCTTGCCAAAAATATCAAAGTTATTTTATAATAACTCAAAATATTTTTAAAGTATTAATTATTCCCTTAAATGATTTTTAAAACATTTAAAATCATTTTTAAACAATTACCATTAATATTTAAATATTAAGGTATTATTCACTAAAATATTAAAAGTCATTTATAATAACTTAAAATATTTTTAAACCATTTATATCCTTTTAAAATGATTTTTAAATCAATAAAATCATTTTTAATCTATTTATTTAATATTATTATTAAATAAATCTAATACCATTAATATTAAATAAGTAATAAAATTTATCTTAAAATATTAAAAGTTATATTTTATAACTTAAAATATCTTTAAAAACTTTATTTTCATTTAAAATGATTTTTATATTATTAAAATCATTTTTAAACTAATTTATTTAATATAATTATTAAATAAAACTAATATCATTAATATTAAATAATTAATGAAATTTACATTAAAATATTGAAAGTTACATTTTATAACTTAAAATATTATTAAATACCTTATTATTTTTAAAATGATTTTTTAATATAATAAAATCATTTTTAGTTAATTTATTTAATACACTTATTAAATAAATTAAATATCAATAATATAAAATAAATTAAATATCAATAATATTCAAATAATTACTAATATTAATGAAAAATATGTCAAATTATTAAAAGTTAATTTTATAACTTAAAATAATTTTAAAACTACTTTTGTAATTTTTAGAATTTATTTACTATTTTTAAATCATTTTTAGAAATTTATTTTATTAAATTTAATAAAACTGTCGCTATAGCCTTTAGCGACAAAATCTGTCGCCTTAGGTGTTCTTTTCAAGGTAAAGGATGTTATTTTTGTTCAATATTAAGCTTGAAATAATATTTTCTTCCATACTCACATAGTATGTAAGTAATATTATTTCGTTTGATTCGAATTCTTCTATACTCGTTTTGTTAAAATTTTGGCTTCTATACTCCATGAAATTAGTAGAATATCCTTGATATTTGCGCTTCATCCAATATCTTTTCATGAAAATATTATTCTGAGCATTCTTGATAAGTTTTAACTTTTTTCATGCCGAATCTTATTCATTACGGGTTACTATTCTGAAAGTACTATTTACGAGTACTTATTCACTCAAGTACTATTCACCCGGGATACTATTCATGATAAAAATTAATTCGTTTTCGGTCCAAATTATTTTTGGTACAATATTATTCTTGAATTTTACTCCACAAAGCAGTATCATGTTGACAATTTGGACATTATTGATTTTTGGATAAATTAAATTAAAAATCTTTAAAAATTTATTCTTGAACTTGTTTTATTGAATTCTTATATCATTGTCATCATCCTCATGTTTATATTATGTTGAAAGTCATCTCGTGGCACATGGTGCATAGATGGACTTGGGATGATTATGACCGAGGATTATTCGGTATAATCATGGTAGTAATATTACAAATGATGTGGTAAAAGTCCTCATTGGCCCGTAGTGCATTGATGGACAGTTGTTGGCATGATCATGACCATTGATAAATACACGAATATCTTTGGCCCGTAGTGCATGGATAATTTGTGGTCGTGATACTAAAGAATATCATTGGCCGTAGTGCAGGGGTGATTCGATGTTGTGGATTATTTATTAAAATTTGAGTCTCGATGATAAAAGTGATGAAAAACCTTTTAAATCATAGAAGATAGTAGATTTTATGCTCTACTTGACTCTTACAATGGATTGCTTGTTCATTTAGCAGATTAAACTTGATGTTTGTTATATTTTATCGGTTTAACAACTCGTTGAAGACTAAAGATAAATTATTCTGCATTATCTCAGTCATAATATTTCTTACTGGGCTAGTTGAGCTCACCCTTTTGCTTTCATCGTCTTCTTCAGGAAATGAGAACGTAGCCGGGACTAGTCGGGGAAAGGAGTGACAGTCCAGATGATAGCATTAGTAGTCCTCACTATTCTATGAAATAGTGTAATAATAAATGTATTGAGGACTCCATTTGAGTTGAATACTGTCTAGAAGACAATATTCGTTTTAAAATTCTCAGTTTATGTTTTGTCGTATTTTACACTACAGTTGTATTATTAAGTTGTATTTGAAAAGATGGGTGATGTATACCTATTTTGGGGGTGTCACAGTAGTCATAAAGGGAAAATACAAAAGAAAACGATATTCCATGACGAGTACAAAAGAAATGATATCTCATACAAATATAATAGAATATACGAAACTGCAAATAGATTTTCACCCGCCATGCGGTAATCCACGTAGACAGGTTATTTTCTCAATTTAATAAAGAATGAATACGAAGGGTCATTCACCATGCATCTGCAGTAGTCCGTGCGTGACGAGTTATTCCAATGAGAATAATAAAGAATGGAATAACGGAAAGAATTTCACCATGCGCACGCGATGTCCGCGTGAGCAAATTATTCCAACATAATAATAAAGAATGGAACAACGTAAGAATTTTACCATGCATGCGGTGGTCGCGTGAAGCAAAGTTATTCCAACGAATAATAAAGAATGTAACAATGTAAGAATTTCACCATGCATGCGCGGTGTCGCATAGACGGAGTTATTCAACAATGAATAATAAAGATTGGAATAACAACCCTTTTCGAGTATTGAAAGAAAATAACTCTCTTCATGAATACGAAAGAAATAATACCCTTACCTCGAATAAAGATCGGATCTTCGGACTAGTGAAGTAGCAGACTTCTCTTCTTCTTTCTCTATATAGCTTCTCTCTCTATAATTTCTAATGTGGTATGTTACATGATTATGTATTGTAGAGACCTTAAAGACTCAAAAGGAAAAGTATTTAAACAGTAGCAGACGTTAAAGGCAAGTGTTCTAACCCTTGTGTATGTTCATTCTGGACAAGCTTTGTGATTCATGTATCTTACGCATGAATTAATGTATGATGAAGTTGAAGCCAATTCCTTCGGCTAGACTTAAGATGTTTTTGGATTTCTTATAATCTATCGAACTTTTGTCAATGTTGTCAAGTTTTGCCAAACTATTTTGGTATGGTTTTCAAAAGAAGACTGAGTATGTTAAACAAATGTTTTGTCATCAAACGACAGGCACGTGAGGTTGCCAAAACTTAAACGTACATACGTTTAAAGAAAGTAGTGTTGTACAACATAGAGTACTATAGGCTGATCACCTAGACGTGCTCGTAAGATATGTCGGACTTACGGACTTGGTGTCGGGTTGTCCTTTTCAAAGAAAGTATGAAATGCTCAAGGTCTTGGACCGGAATTAATGTTTTACTGAATGTTGTTCATTGTCAAACATTTTAAGAAAAGAGAAGTGCTATTTTGAATTATCAATAGTACTTCATAACTATTGTTCAGTTATTAAAGATATACAATTTGTATGTTTTAAGCATATTATTTAAATGGAATTATCATACTTGCTGAGCTAGTTATGCTTACTCTTGATTGAACCATATGAATGCAGCTAAGACCGAACGGACTGAAGGATCCGATAAAGATAAAGGGAAGGCTAAGGCGAACCTATAGATTGCCTTTGTAATAGTATAGGTTGAATGTTGTTATTATTTGATATTATGACAAGAACACATGTAATGGTTATTAAGAACCTGGGAAATGGTAATATTATTTTGGAATATATATAAGACATATTCGTTCTTTTGAGGCTTTTCAATTGAATGTATGTGTGAACTGTAGCACCGTGTAGCACCATATGTCGGGTTGGAAGATATCCGAATTTGGGGGCGTCACACGTCAACTAGGTCCATCGTGGGAATTCCATTAATTCCCGTTCAACATGATGTTTAAGGGCCTTGACTTCATTCTTAGGCTCACATGATTCAGAATCACCATAAACAATACATCGAGATCTATAAACGGAGTTTAAAGTTTAGGAAAAGATTCGTTTAAACCCTAAATCCACAGATAGCACAATGAAATAATAATATCACGAGGGACGAGATCTATCGAGAATACTTAGAATTTAGGAAATGAGATTCATAGATCTAATATCCCATAGATGTAGAAAATATCGCGATCAAAATTTAATCGAAAAATATATCACAAATTGGCTATCAGAAGATTCAATATATTAGAATCCCTTGTCAGCCAAAAAATGAGATCCCCTTACCACTATATATGAATCTATGATATTTTGGGGTGATCTTGAAACCAACAACTCTCAAGCAACATAATCAAAAAAAGGGAGTCAAATCAGAGTAAAGTTGATAAATCATAAGAAGGATGTCATCGAGTAATTAGGAGGAAATTACATCCCTGAGAAATCCTCTTTAATCATCCATAATCCAAAAAAATAGGATCCATACATCTCAGATGTGATATAGGATGGTAAGAGAGCCTAAAATGAAAAATTAAGTAACAACAATCAAAGTTTGAATACAACAATTCATAAAATGAAAAAGATTTAGGCTAAATTTATTCTAGATTTACATAAAGGTGAAATCTTTCACCTTGGGAATGATGAGTTCTTCCTCTTTGAGTTTGGAAATGGAAGGTTTGACTCAAAATTAATAAAATATTTGATGACACAAACAAGATCTAGATTGGATTTAGAGAAAATTTTCTCTTCCCTTCTATATTTCTCTTTCTAAATACCACATATTCTCTCTCTAAATTCTTCCTTTTTCCCTCTTTTTTCTCTTCTTCTACAAATGAGCTAAAAACTACCTTATATAGGCACCCAGGGCTTGTTGCAGGTCCACCTGTGGCTGAC
Source organism: Panax ginseng (assembly GCA_020205605.1). NCBI lineage: Eukaryota > Viridiplantae > Streptophyta > Magnoliopsida > Apiales > Araliaceae > Panax > Panax ginseng. The sequence continues at coordinate 49,729,863 of CM035149.1, read as the reverse complement.
CTATGGTGGGGTCCACCTCCATCGATTTTTGTGTCGCGGTGAAAGTTTTTTGTGCTATGCGCTGAAACATTTATAACTTTCAAACCGGAAAGAGTTAGCAAGCATGTCATACCATTCCGGAAAGTTCTTTTCAAAAACTACATAATGATGTTAAGTTTAATTGATACCGGGTTCAGGTAGATATAGAAAAAGGAAAAAAAACCCTCATTTAACAAATATCTATTAGTCGCTTGTCTTGCCTTTTGTAATCTGTTGCTCGGAAGTTATCATGAGGGCTCTTAATACTTGTTCTTGGCCTCGTATTCTTATCTTGGACATCTTAGCCTTGGGGTGAAATGTCGTATTTGCCCTCCTGTCATTGTTAAATAAAAATGCACAAATTTTAGGTGTCTACATTAAGATTTTTTTATAGTGATTAAAAAAAATCAAATGAATATTTTTTTGTAAAATGGAGAGAATAATCTATTAAAAGTTTAATTTTTGCCCTTCAACAAATTCAATACTTTAAAGAAAATGAAGAAATAATATATTACTTTGTTTAAACTATAGGGACTAGTATTTATTTTTTACAATTAGTGTGAGATGTTTTTTAAAAAATTATTATAATTAATTTTACTTTAGGTAATATAATTATAAAAATTATGAATTAATATATAGTACTATTAATTATATTACTTATTATTTTCCAAAAAAAAATTAAATACATTAATTTTAAAAAGTCAACTTTAATATTATATTTTAAAACTAAGAGAGTATTCCCGTGTTACGACAAAAAGGTTCATACTCCCAAAGAATACAAAGGGAAGAAAGAAAACACATAATACAAAAGATTAGAAGAACAAGTTTTCATCAATTTCATTTCCTCATAAATTAGTAAGTAAAATAATTATCAAAATTTCATTTACTGTCTTCAAACAAACGCAAAGTTCAGAAAGCAAAATTTCCCAGTAAACAAACCCAGAATAATTCCAATATCCGTTCTTTATAGATTTCCAATTCAAGCCTCATACATACAATTTCGAGATTTCTCCGCCAAATGGAGCTGACATTCTGATTCAATTGTGCAATAACAGAAGAGGAGGGTAAAACCCTAGAAATTTTACATCCATGGAAGGTACAGCAACGAGATCCCCCCCTTTTCTCACAAAACCCTTTAATAGGATGTGAATTCTTACTCTTTCAATTTTTGATCATAATAATCTATTATTCTGGTTTTTATATGCGGTTAATTGGGTTTAGCTTGACTTTGATAATGTTGTTTGACTGTTAAGAATTTGGTCTAATTTTTCCTCTTTTTTGTTTGTTTTGTTTCATGTTTTGGAGTAATTCATTTGATAAGTGTATCTGCACTGTGGTGATGACTGCTGGAATTCAAAAGCAAAAGAAATTTGTTGCTTAATTGGTTTGTGATGAACTAGCTTATACATGTTATACAGGATCAAACACACTGGATTTGATATTTTTTTATTCCATCTTGAGACTTATCTGCTAATGGTTCTTATGTTTTGTATCATACGATATGAAAATGCTTTTGAGAATTTGGAGGGTAAGATATGAGTCATCAAGGGTTGTGGACTTATTTATTTGATTGACATGTTCCATATGTAACTGGCGAAAACTTTTAGATGTTTCTATGGCTGTCAAATCCCGTAATAATTGAATTTGAAAGCATCAGAATGTTGGAGAGGAATATAATTCTGACTGGATCATTTGGCAGGAGCTCGATAAGAGATTTTTTTTGGAAACACATTTTCAGCTTGTCAAGTTTGGTTGATAGTCTTCATCTTTTTTGTTTTTTTTGTTTGTTTTTTGTTTTTGGCAACACGAGTCTTATTTGTGTGCTTTATTTCCTTTCTTAGACATAATGAAGAATTTTGTGTTAAAGTATGGTGGTTTGTATAGGGTGTTGCAGTGGCGGTTCAAAGGGGATATTGGTGTTTGGACCTGTTGTGTAATTTATGCATTGGGTACCTATCAAGATATAAGTACTTATTAAGGAACTAAAAAAGAAGAAAGAAAGAGAAGGAAGCTGAATGTGGTATATACAAGTTAGAATTGATATGCATTAAATGATGATGCCAAAGGCTTACGGAAGGTTTCTTATTAATAAAGGGTTTACGTAAGGTAGTGTCTTTGGACTTTCAAATAAGTAGTGTGCCTTTAGCCTTCTGTTTATAAGCTAATGGAATTTTTGAGTTTTTGGAAATGGTTTTCTTACAAAGCTAAGATAGTAGGTATTTTCTTGGAAGGCTCGTTTTTGTAGGGGAGCTGTTCTACTTGGGTTGACTGGGTTTGGGAATTGGTTTACCTTTTTCTACCCTTTTATGTCTTTGTATAGACTGTGTAAATGAGTTTCTCTTCTTTTGTGGAACTATAGACCTCTTAACAAATTTACATCTGCAGTAAAGAAGATATTGTCTCTCTATTCTACTAAGAAAATTTCTTTTATCTAAAAGAAAGTATAGAAGATATTGTTCTTTCTAATCTAATAAATTTCTCCTTTTAGTGTGAGTTTAGACTTTAGAGGAATGAAGAGGTCAAGCTGGCTACTCCTCTTCTCCTCCATGGCAGACTCAATGTTCTAAAAGGCACTAGGCGGGAAGCGGCCGGCGGGGGGGCTAGCGCCTAGGGGGCTTAGGCGAATTTTTTTATTTTAAGCTAATTTTAGTATTTTATCTTACATTTATCCAAACAAAATAATAATATAAAGCAAAACAATCTATAATAAAGATAATAAAGGCATTTACTTAAAGTTCAAACACATATCCATATTGCTAATGTCAAAGTTTAAATACAAACATGCAATTGTTCAAAGTTCAAACATAGTTTTAACGTATTAGTTTTATTCATAAACAAGATTGCTATTAAATAATAAAATTTAAAATTTCAAGATTTTAATTCAATATTAAAATTTAAGAAACTAAACATAAATTTAAGAATTATATTGAATTAAACTAAATATTACAAATATATCATCATTTATATAATTTGAAGTTGGTACAAGTTCAAAAAATTACAACTATAATAAAATTATCTATTTTGACTTGATATTGTTTACTTCTTGTTGTGATTTGATATGCTACAACCTGTATTATGAGTATGGTAAATCATTAGAAAAATAAATATATCAAAATCTGGTTTGGATAGTTATTAAAATAAATAAAAAATCTCTTCGCCTAGACTCCGCCTAATTTCTTGGAGGGATTTTTTTGCTGCCTTGGGCCTAGATGAGGCGCCAGAGGGGCCTAGCGCCTAGGCAACGCTCCAATAGGGCCTAACGCCTAGGCGGGACGTCAAGAGGGGGCCTAGCGCCTAGGCGGGACTTAGGCGGACATAGGCGGGGATTTTTAGAACACTGAGCAAACTTTTACCTTTTTGTTGATGACTTACACTAAACTATCTGTTCAAATTTTAGAAGTTGAAACAGAGAGATTCGGACAATGTACTAGCTAATATTTTGATGTTTAACTTCTTTTGTGTTGGTGAATGCTTCCACTAAAACTTCCAACTTTAAGCAAAAAGACAAAAACAAAAAACAAAAGAAAGTGAAGAAACAATAGGTTTAAACTGTTACATATATGTGAATTTTGTGTTCAACTACTATGATTTTGTACTAGTCAAGTCATAGTTGTCTCTATTATCATTTAGATAGAGTATATTGTAGATATAGAAAAAAGAAACAGGAAAATACTATGTGGTAGATGATGTAGATGTAATTATCTCTATGACAATAGTTTCTTCTTATGTTAGTATGCTTTCGTTTGGTAGTTTTGAAGAGAGCTACTTCTATGGCTCTCTGATTAGCTTTGGGCAATGCTCTTCGATTTACTATTTTCTTCCTATATTGCTCATATTAGTCACGATGCTCTGCTAGAGCAAGTCCGCGTGGTTACGGATTCCGTAGGGGTTAGCAAATTAATTCTTAGCTTTGTCAATCCGTGGGTTGGTGAAAAAATATTTCAGAATTTATCTAAAATTTCGGGGATTTATATAGTTCTCTAACAAGTGAATCATTGTAATATTCTGATTTACTGGCTAAGGATGCAATTTTGATAATGGATCATGTGCCTCTTGTTATAATTCCATTTATTTCAGCTGTATTTTGATTTGAGGACATAAGAAAGCCCAAAGAAATATTTATGTGCACAAAGACTTAGTAGTTACATAAATTAGAATAGTGTATTACTCTTTTTATTCTTGATTGGATCATCACAGGCATGTTTTTAGGCTCTCAAAGGGGAGAGACTTGGGATTCTAACAGTTGCTTCAAAGCTGTCACACCCTAGGTGGCAATTCACAAGGGACACATGATCTTTTGCCTTTTTATCAGTATCTTCATATGTACGAATGTTGATATGTGGTTAACATGAATATTTTCCTTCATCGACATTCCACACCTATTCCAGTGGATGATTTTATGGTTTGCTTCCTGGAGATTAAGGCTATTCTTGGACATGTGCCTGTACCTGAGTTTTTAAGCTTTATCGTTACAACATGCATTTATATATATTAAAACTATCGGTTGGTTTCTTGCTGTCAGTTATGTCAATTGGCTGATGAGATTGGAAATAAGTAATTGGATTTATATTCTATATTTCTATCATAGCTACTGCAACAGAGCACTAATATTGTTATTTTTTCCTTAAAAAAATTTATGTAGTAGAATCGTGTGACAATTATTCTGATGACAACACTCTTCCAGAGAAGAAACCAAAACGAAAGGTTAAGACACCATCCCAGATTGAGGCTTTAGAAAAATTCTATGAAGGTATGGAAGCTGTTATGTCATATCTCTTATTGCCGTATACATCTAAATTACGTATTTTTTACACAAATAATATTGAAATATTACTTTTATGTGTTCTAGAACACAAGTATCCAACAGAGTCCTTGAAATTACAACTCGCGGAGTCAGTAGGATTGACAGAAAAGCAAATTTCTGGGTGGTTTTGCCACAGAAGGTTGAAGGACAAGAAGTCGCAGGACAACACTACGGCACATGGTAAGCAAGATCGTTCAAGTGGTGTTATACAGGATCGTGGCAGTGGACTTAGACAGGATTCATGTGGCAGCACAAAACAAGGGGAGCTCAGGCATTTTGATCCTAGGGAAGTTGAAAGTAGAAGGTTTGCTACAGAAGAATTCCCAGTCGCAGACATCACAAATGAGCTTGGGAATCATTCTTTTCAAAATCATAGTGGTACGGATAATACTTCTTCAGGAAGTAGCTCTCCTTTACAGGATAGTTATTTTCCTCAAAGCACAGATCCTCGCGGTGTTGTGACATCAAGAAATTTAACACAGAAAGGTAACATTGTACCAATAGATGTGAAGGGTTCACAAGGCAGGACTGGGCCTTCAGGATATTTGAAAGTGAAGGTTCAGGTTGAGAATGTTGCCATTACTTCTGTTAAGAGGCAACTAGGAAGACATTATAGAGAGGACGGTCCACCACTTGGTATTGATTTTGATCCACTTCCACCTGGAGCATTTGAGTCTCCAATCAGGCGTCCAGTTGAAGGTAAGCAGGAACACCTGTTCTCTCTGTTCTCAAGTATAGTATTATTTTATATAAACACTTGTTTGATGTTTCAACTTTCAAGTATCTCTGCCAGTATTGTTTCCCATTTAATTTATAATAATAAGAATATGACAAAGTATAACTCAGAATTAGTATTTCTCCAAATATTTAATTATAAATATTAAGCTATTTAATTTATTCCACCCTGATATAAATTAAATATACTTAATTTCTTATTATCAAACCAATTACTTCTAAAATAATATTTCTCTTTTATGGTGTGACCCTTTAGGTTCAATATCATACTGGTAGTAGAATAAATAAATTAGAAGATTCTAATATTATTTATAATGAATTAAACTCCTTTAATTCAAATATAAATAAATATATTTACTCTAAATCATGAGTGACACCTCTCAACACATATCATGACTATCCAGATAGTATGAAATCAACGTTTAATCACAAGGAACTTATTTTGTAAATAGTTACCGTACAATTTAATAATTCTACCATACAATGTCCTGATCAAATATAAAACATGGAATTTTTGTCAAGTTTTTTTTATTTGATCATATGCATTTCGATTCTAAAATGTACAACTCTAGTTAATGTAAATTAGAAACTCCTTTCTAATTTTCATTCACCCTTGCCAGGAATGTCTGAGTTGTCACTTATCGAATCACATATGACATTTTCTCCCTTTACTGGAAGTAGTAGATCATTTGTTAATTATTCATTTACCTCCATATACACTTTATTATACCTGAACATACCCTATTATTTAAGAGTTTTAAAGAATATGACAAAGTATAATTCAAAATACATAAGGTACTACTATCACTATAGGAACTCCTATTCATAGGCGAATAAAACTCCATTAGGCGTTCCTTTAAGCTAGTCTCATTCAGTGAACTTATTTTTCAATAAACACCTACATACTTGCTTTAGTGTCTCTACATAAATGATTATGAGATCAATGATCTTCTTTAAAAGAGTAATGGGCTGTTTGTTTAGGACTGAATGGCTGAATCGGTCAGTCATTCTGACGATTTGGGCTAAATGGTTTAGTGTCATTTTTTTGGCTAAATGGGCTGAATGAAGTTTTTTTTTGTTTTTTTCACAATATTAACTATTATATTAAGTAATATTAAATAAATTTATAACAATTTTGAATTTTTTTAGAGGGGTAAAATAATAAAAAATCTGTTATTCAGATGTTTCAGACATGTCAATTATCAAACAATTTTTTCCATCCAGATTCAGATTCAGCTCATTCAAATTCAGATTCAGATTCATTCAGTTTTTATCAAACACCTCCTAAGTATAGTATGTACTAATCTATCCGGATTCAGTAACCCCACATTAGTGATCAACGATTAAGAATGTTCTAGTTTTGAGCTATCTAGAATTTAGATATCTTTAGCATGAACTCATCATGATTCTAAAAGCATTGTTTCAAAACTATGAGTTTATCTCAATTAATTTTACTAATTAAACATGGATAAATAAATGTCTTTAAATGAATAATTTTTTTTATTAATAAACGAATAAGATTACAAAGTAAATACTTATCATATCCAGTGTGATTAGTTTGAGGGCATACTACTTTCACCAACAAGGTTTGCAGAAAGGTGATGTCATAGAGAAAGCTTTAAAGTTTATATCCTTTATTACATATGTGTATTTGTACATACAATAACTTATATAATGGAGGTGGTGGGTGGGGAGTGGGGACCATACATATTCCTTCCCAATTTTATAATTAGGTTGACCATATTTCCCCCTTGATCATATTCCACTTACTTGTCCCCCTTATCTGACCTGTTAGGGGCCAGGGATCAGGGGCCAGGGGCCAGGTGAGGTGTTGTCGATTGCCGCATCATTGGCATCTCTAGGAACAGCTCTTCTCCTATATGCAGTGATGCAAATTGCCCTTGTTACTGATTCCTTATTTTTGTCTTTCTTTTCATTGATATAGTTACTTGATTCATTTTAATTAAGATGTGGTATTGTTTTGACAGTGAATTTATGTTCCTTTAGTTTTACTACTTGGGATCTTCTTTTCGATAAGGACAACTTAATTGCTTCATTTTTTTTCATCATCCATTTATCCGTTTATGTTTTGGCTTGTTTGTATGGTACTTGCAATTTATAGTATGTATGAACTGGTGAGTAGGTAAGAAGAGATTATAATATCCTTCCTGTGGATAAAGTAAAGGCACTTCTTTTCCTTTTTAGCACATGAGTAGTTCCTACTTGGGGTTGTCTCTACTTGAGTAGTTATCAACCACTTTTTACTCTTTTATTTGCTAATTTTTGGCTTTGATGTTTGTTTTTAGGCAAATATGAAGGCTTATTTTACTTGGACTGTTACATTTTTTTTATAATCATAAACCATAATGTCGAGTGACACATAGTAAGTCAGCAGTTTATCCTGCTGATCTACCACAACTATAAAGCAGATACATGTAACATAAGAAAATTTTAGTAAAGTAAGAAGAGATTATAATATCCTTTGGATAAAGTAAAGGTACTTCTTTTCCTTTTTAGCACATGTCAACCTTCTCTTAGTAAGGATTTGCTCACTTGTATTTGCCTTTTCCTAGCTATAAACTCTTAGTCATATGAAATCTTATTAATCATATTTTGTGATCTTAACTGTTTCCCTCATTCTTTCTTTCCTTTTTTTTTTCAGAACCTGATTTTGTCGATGAACCAAAATTTCACCACTTGCCATATGATTCTAGGACTTGCAAGCAACCTCATCCTGGCACGGTAAATGCATCTCATACTATATTTGTTCTTCCTTTTTTTTGGCTAATATTGGGGACTTTGTCTTCACAGAAAATAGGGTTAGCATGAGTGTCTTATAAGCATGATGTAAATAATGAGGAATGGTTATCTCTCTGTGTTCTGTCCCGTACAGTATACATAATTTCGTTTATCAAATTGAATCTCTGTTAAGGTTTTCTATGTCCTCAGACCAAATCCAGCAAGGAACAAGCCACCTTCCCCTGATCAGTTATTTGCATTGTTCCAACGGTGGCAGCCACGGATCAACCTTTATTAGTACTCGCTAGCTATCCCGGAAACATGCTGAACTGTATATAAAACTTATTAATATATAATTAGGTCTTCCACAATGTAATGTGTGGCGTCATACTACACAATTCGATAACCGGTTATCAAAGAAGACAATACCATAAGCCTGAGATATAAAACTTTAAATTGTGGGAGCTTATTATAGTATAAGCTTTTTCCAAAACATTGGCCATTTATAGCAGTAAACTTTTCATTCACTATGAACTTTGAATTTTGTTGCATGCATTAATGTAGCAAATAAAGTCACTTATTTGTGACTACAATTTATCTTCCTGGAGCTGCCCCAATGATAAATTAGTCTTTTTTTAAGTTTGGACATGAATGGAGTAGGAAGTGTGCAATCTTCCCTGTATTTTTCGGGATTTGGACTGAGTGCAATTTTTTGATGTGTAGATGCCATATTTTTTTTGCTTTGTTGCGAGGTCGGATGTTTTCCCTTTGCTTTGAGTAAGATTAAAGTGATTTATACCTGTTCCAAGTGGTTTAATGCTTCAACAAGGTTCGTCAGAAAACAGAGCACCGTAAATTCGTTTTCTGCTGCCTTGTGGCTGTGATCTGAAGTTGTTGTTGGTGTTTCTTGGCTGGTTCTGGGTAGTGGTTGGTGAGTAGAAAAGAATAGAAGAGATAGAATTTAGTTTAGAACTGGGAGAGAGAAGTTTTAAGAGGTTGAAGATAAAAAAGAAACAGAGGAATATAAGGAAGAAGATGATGGTTTTGGGTTAAACCTGTATCTACCAATTTGTCAGGCCCCTGTTTGGTACCTATCTAGAAATATAGAGAGAAACAGAGATAGATAGAGAAGTAGAGATAGAAGTCAAAGAGAAAAAGGAGGAAAAAGGAGATAAAAACTCAGTAATTCATATCGAGTTCGTGAGAGAGAAAAATAAGGAGAAGCAGCTGAAACTGAAAACTTAGCTCCTTATTTTCATTACACAATTACCATTTCAATACTTGGGAATACTCTTCCCATTACATCTATTAAAAGAGAACAAATGCTGAAAATAAAATCTCCTAACCTTCACTAATCACTACTTTTCTTATCCTCCACTCAAATTTAACTAACTTACCCATGTGCTCACATGCTCACTCAAAATGTACTACCTATTAAAATATATTCCCTACTTGCCTAGTTGACCCTTGCTTGACAGTTAAAGTAAAATATAGCGAGATTTATAACTAGCAATATTTAGAGGGTTCATACTGATCTTTTCTTCTCCAGTGGAGGGGATACCCAAACGGTACACTCTCTCTTATGATTTTCCATAACTACATAATGTTTTGTACCCAAAATGTACACTTTGTTCGTATTTCTTATGATACATGAATATGCTGAGCATAGTTGTCATGGCATCGCCATGACGATGTTTAGGTGTCCAGGCAGTGAGCAAGCAGCATTGCGAGTGGTCGACTTGGGGGCAGCTGCTAAGTCGAGCGCCTATGGACCATTGAATTAAACCATGGGCACTTAAAAGAGGGAGAGAACCCTAAAGAAAGGGACTTCGACGTTGACAATTCTCAATTTTCTCACTGCTGCAAATTAAAAGAGACTTTGACTTGCGACGCACCTCTTCTGTCAGTGACTGCTTCTGCCGCTAACTCTTCTCCTGCAAACAACTTCTTTTCTCCTTCCACGAGATTTTCTTCTTCTTGCTGCTGCCAGTTGCAACTTCTTCTCTTGTTTCATAAGTTGCTTGAGCTTTTACAACTTTAAGCCAGTAAAATTTCCTCAACCTTTTGGTTTCGAAGCATTGAGTGAGCGTGGGGGGTGAGCAAGCAGCATTGCGAGTGGTCAACTTGGAAGTCGAGCTCCTTGGCAGCTGGATCAAAACCCTAAGGGCCATTGAATTAAACCATGGGCCATGACCCATCGACTTGAAACTAAAAGAGGGAGAGAACCCTAAAGAAAGAGACTTCGACATCGACAATTCTCAGTTTTTTCACTTCAAATTAAAAGAGACTCAGTTTTTCACTTCAAATTAAAAGAGACTTCGCTCACGACGCACCTCTTCTGCCGGCGATTGCTTCTGTCACTAACTCTTCTCCTGCAGATGACTTAGTTTTCTCCTGCCACAAGGTTTTCTTCTTCTTGCTGCTGCAAGTTGTGACTTCTTCTCTTCTTTCACAAGTTGCTTTAGCTTTTACAACTTTAAGCCAGTAAAATTTCCTTAACCTTTTGGTTTCAAAGCATTGAGTGAGCGTGGGGTGCTGATAAATGTTAGTTTCTTTGTGCTGCCAGCTGTGTTATGTTAATTTTTCTATTTTTGCAATATGTGGCTATGTGCTTAACTGCTTAGAGATTAATTTTTCATTTACTGTTTTTAATTCTTTAACTAGATATTCATCTATTTTAAAGTTTTTTTATTCACTGTTTTTAATTCTTAAGCACATACATACCTATATATGTGCTTGACTGCTTGTAACAAAATTAAATTAAGTGTTTGTAGAAACCCATATTAGGCTAGAGAGAGAGGACATAAAATTTGTGAATGAGTGGTAATTTTCCTTCTCATCATAGCATTTTATTTATGCTAATATTCTGTTACAGTCAAGACTACAATCAAGGCCACAATCTAGGCTATAATTAAGGCTACAATTAGATACATTTCCTAATTACCATATCCTGAGAATATTCTCTAATATCTACCTAATGTTTACAATTCTAACACTTTTCCTCAAGTTGGTGCATAGATGTCGCACATGCCCAACTTGAAACACAAAGGATGAAACATCTTACTACTGAGACCTTTAGTCAAGATATCAACAAGTTGATGTTTAGTTTTGACAAAAGGTATATAAATGAGACCACTAGATAACTTCTTTTTAATGAAATGCTTGTCTATCTCAATATGCTTCGTTTTGTCATGTTGCAATGGATCATTTGCAATACTAATTACTTCTTTATAATCACAAAACAATCTCATCGGTTTTTTAGTAGTTATTCTCAAGTCTTCTAACAATGTTCACATTAATTCACATACATCTAATGAAATAGCTCTATATTCATCCTCAACAGACTATTTCTTGTTGCTCCAAGTAACAAGATTGCCACCTACAAATGAGCAATATCTAGATGATGATCCTTTATAGAACTAGCCTAATCTGCATTAGAGAAAGCTTCAATCTTCATATGTCCATGGGTGAGAACAATATGCCTTTTCCAAGAGCGGATTTTAAATATCTCAAGATTTTATAGACAATTTCCATGTGACAAAGCCGTGGATTATCATAAATTGAGTCACTATCCCCACAAAAATATCCGGCCTGGTGTTGGAAAGATATATTAACCTGCACACTAAACATTCGTTCTCTCCTTATTTACAATGGGTCCAGTACCACCTGTGAGATGATGATTGGCCTCAATAGGAGAATCAACTGAGTTACACCCAACATGCCCATCTCCGTCAACAAATCAATAACATGCTTTCATTGTGATAGGAAGATGCCATTAGAAGGTCTTGCAACCTATATACCAAGAAAGTATTTTAAGGGACCCAAATCTTTGATGTTAAACTCACTAGCAAGTTTAACCTTGAGATTGACCATCTTCTCTTCATTATTTCCGGTTACCATAATGTCATCAACATAAACAATGATAATTGTAATATTACCAAATCCTTGTTTGACAAACATAGTGTGATCTGCTCAACTCTGTTTCAATGTTCTAAAAAGCGCTAGGCGGGAGGCGGGCGGCCCGGGGGCCTAGCGCCTAGGGGCCTGGGCTGGGCCTAGGCGAGATTTTTTATTATAAGCCAATTTTAATATATTATCTTACATTTATCCAAACAAAACAATAATATAAAGCAAAACAATCTATAATAAAGGCATTTGCTTAAAGTTCAAACACATATTCATATTGCTAATGTCAAAGTTCAAACACAAACATGCAATTGTTCAAAGATATTTTTAACGAATTAGTTTTATTCATAAACAAGCTAGATTGCTATTAAATAATAAAATTTAAAATTTTAAGAATTTAATTCACTATTAAAACTTAAGAAACTAAACATAAATTTAAGAATTATATTGAATTAAACTAAATATTACAAATATATCATCATTTATATAATTTGAAGTTAGTACAAGTTCAAAAAATTACAACTATAATAAAATTATCCATTTTGACTTGATATTGTTCACTTCTTGTTGTGATTTGATATGCTACAACCTGTATTATGAATATGGTAAATCATTAGATAAATAAATATATCAAGATCTTGTTTGGGTAGTTATTAAAATAAAAAAAACCTCTCCGTTTAGACCCCCACCTAGGCCCCGCTTAATTTCTTAGAGGAATTTTTTTGCCGCCTTGGGCTGGGTGAGTAGGGCCTAGCACCTAAAAGGGCGTCGAAAGGTGGTCTAAGCGCTTAAAGCGGGGCCTAGGCGAACTTAGGCGCGGGTTTTTAGAACACTGCCTTGTTTGTACCTAAACCTTATTATAGCTTTATAGAATATGTCAAACCATGCTCTAGGGGACTGCATCAGTCCATAGAGAAACTTCCGCAACTTGCAGACTTTTCCCTTAGTTGCTGATGAAGTAAAGCTCAGCGGAACTTCCACATCAACCTCATCTTCAAGATTACCATGAAGAAATGCATTCTTCACATCAAGCTGTTGAAGGCTCCATATAAAATTTGTTGCATTAGAGATAATGGTACGAACAAAGTTCAGCTTTGCCACTGGTGCGAATGTTTCCTGATAATCAATCTCATGAGTCTGAGTATATCCTTTTGCAATTAACTTGACTTTAAGTCTTTCAATCGACCCATCTGACTTTTTTGTTACTGTATATATCCATTGCATCCAACTGATCTTTTCTCATAGGGAAGATAAACCGACTTGCTTGTGTCATACTTTTTCAAGATTCATTTCCTCTACCATAACTTTTCTCCATTTCTCATTTCTGATTGCTTCTCTCCACCCTTGTGCAACAGATATAGACGAGGAGACAAAGGAACGATACGAAGTAGATAGATTATCATAGGACACAAAGTTAGAAATAAGATGTCTAGTACATGATCTAACTTCTTTTCTAAGAGCAATAGCAAGATCAATATCAGAATTAGAACTATTAGTAGGGATATCACAATTATTACCATCAAAATCAATAGGGTCCGGAGCAACATCAACACAAGGACTAGGACTAGGACTAGGATTGGAGGAGGGCTTTTGTGGAGGTACTGATGTAGGACAACTTTGTAAGATGAATTTATTATTAATTGATAGACAAATAAAACTAGGATCTAAGCTTTGGTCTTAAATTCTAGGGTTTAGAGTTTCAACTCGACGTAACTCTAGAAAGATATCTCCACGATATAAAGAAGGCTAATAATAATCTCAATATTCATAATATGTCCTCCCAAGGAGAATTACATCGGTATTTAAACAAAACAAACCCTAAATTGGACTTGGACACCAAAAAGACAAAAATATCCCAACTAATTAAAACAAGTCATTAAAATACCCCAACTAATTAAAAAAAACCCATAATAATGAAATAAGCAAAATAAATAAATAAATAAGACAACTAATTCATCGATCCCCATCATTTCTCCCCGGCTGGGAAAAATTTGACTCTGTAGAAATGAAATCTTTGTAACGTGCCAACAATGCAGGATCAATACACTGAAATTCGTTCCTACCAATTCACGTGCAATCACTGTTCGGCTTGCCGCGCCACTTAATCAAAAATTGGCGATAGCCTCCGCGCCTAGTTGACACAAACCTCTCATCCAAAACATCCTCGATACCATTTAGACTGGTAAAACATGGCCCAGCCCGGGTAGGGCCGACCCACTCCTGAAATTTGGGCTTTGAATTGCATTTTTAGCCCACTAAAATCCGGGCCTTTTGGTCTGGCCTGTTTTTTTAGCCCTACCAGGCCCGACTTTTTTTTTTTTTAAAAAACAAAATGTTGCTACTTGTGGGTTATGAGGCTTGAATACAAGACTTGCAAGTAAATAAATAAGACTTTAAACCAACTGAGCTACAACAACTGTTTATTTTTAATGCGATCTTCAATATAAAAATATATTTTTATACAAAAATATCATATGCTAATACCATACAAAAGTTAACAAGCTTCAATATAAAAATATATTTTTATTCATTTTTAGCCTTGTTTATTTTTAGGCTAGAGCAATAATTAATGACAGAACACATTTTAAATATTATTAAAATAAATATAAAAATATCGTTAGGTGTATATTTATTTTAATAACATAATTATTATTTTGAAATAATTAATTTTTAAACGTTTGTATACAAGTAATTGTTGTAGCACTTGTTTGAATGGAGCAGGAATAAGAGAATATTGGCAATACGCTACTTGTTTTTATTATTTTTTTCAGCAAGATTGTCATAAATTTGTTGAATCGGGGAGCTTATAATACATTCATTATGATGTAAAAGGATATGAAAAATCTATTTAAAAATTTTGTTATTTTTCGTTCAGCTATTTTCTTTAATTGTTTTTATAATTTTCTACTAGTTTAATCATAACAGAGATAGAGAGAGAGAGATAGCTAACCTTAAAAGTCGCCACAGGAACAAATGTTCCTGTTAATGGAAGGAAGAAGCATCCAAGGAAAGGAGATCAAAATTAAAGTTGTTTTTTTTTCTTCTTTCTGGGGCCAACGTGAAAATGTGGGTTGAAAACAGTTATCTACATTGGGCCAAAGTTTCTATTTTAAAATCTCTTAAAATTTTTAATTACAGTATTTATTATTTTTAAAAGTTAAATAAATTATATTAATTTTAAAGTATAATTTTAAAAAATCAAATTTGATTATATACTTTGAAAGTAATTTATAATACTATTAAAATTTTAATTGATTGAGATATGTAGTTAATGTAGGTAATTAGAATTATTGTTTATTATAAATTATTTTATTATTTTTAATATTTATTATTATTACTATTTTTGGTGTAGCAAGATTTTGCAAAAAAAAATAAATAGAGAAAAGAAGCTCATGGTAGGTAAACCAACCCAAGCACGGCCTCACATTAGCGACTGCCCAAAACCGAAATATTTTGGCTTCTATTTTTACCCGACTTGTCAGTTTGACACCTCTAATACCATCTGTTGTAGACTGAGGAAACAAGAGAGGGTGCAGGTGGAGCAGGTAAAGGACGAACAAGTACAGGCTCAACAGGGTTATTAAATGAAGAAGTAGGAGATGGGGTCGATGGACTAGAAGGTCCATGATACGGAGTAAGATCAGCCACGTTAAATACAGGATCAATACCCATATTACTAGGAAGATCTAACTCATAAGCATTAACACTAACCTTCTTAACATGAAATGGTCTCATCCCCTTAACATACACCTTTTTCCATGTGCAACCTCTCGACATGGTGTTGAAGCATCACCTGGTCATTCTCATTGAACTCTTGGTACCTGCGATGAACATCAGCAAGAAACTTATAATTTTCATTGCTCAAATTAATTTTCTGTTGTATCTCAGCATGCAAATCATGAATGTGTCGTGCAAAAGTTACAGCAGACTCACTAGCTCTATATATAGAGGTAAGAGGGACCAAGTCAATAGGTAGT
Source organism: Panax ginseng (assembly GCA_020205605.1). Lineage (NCBI taxonomy): Eukaryota > Viridiplantae > Streptophyta > Magnoliopsida > Apiales > Araliaceae > Panax > Panax ginseng. The sequence continues at coordinate 49,713,684 of CM035149.1, read as the reverse complement.
AGTGTAAATCTGAAAAGGACTCGCACCAGTGGAGCGATTAACCGAACTATTATAGGCAAACTCAGCCATATATAAAACTCTATCCTAACTAAACACGTGATCAACACGTGATTTCCTATAAGCCATCTCACCAAATCATCTAGACTATTATTAACTACCTCGGTTTGACCATCAGTTTGTGGGTGATAGGCAGTGGAAAACTTAAGTGTGTTAAGTGTGGTATTTAGTTTCTTCCATAGGGTTCCAAAAATAACTCGTGAATTTGACATCCCTATTAGAAACTATAGACAAAGTATTAGCCTCATGACCTCACTAAAGAAAATTGATGCAATCTGTGAAGCATCATCCATTTTGCTGCATGGGATAAAATGTGCCATCTTAAAAAAACGGTCCACTACAACAAAAACGGAATCATGACCTCTAGGTGTCCGCGGTAACCCTAAGACAAAATCCATGCTAATATCCTCCCAAGGAGCATGGGGTACCGGCAAAGGCATATATAATCCTGTATTTTACTTCCTACCCTTAGCAGTTTGACACGTGCGACACTCGAAAACAACACGAGCTACATCCCTTTTGAGGCTAGGCCAAAAGAACCTATCCTCCACAATCGCAATGGTCTTATCGCGACCAAAATGACTTGCGATCCCTCACGCATGTAACTCCCAAACTAGATAGTCACGCATAGACGTGCTAGGAATACACAAACGGGTACCCATCATGGATACGAAAATCGCATTAAGGTGGTACATTAGAGTTCTGTAAGGCAATATATGTCTCTCTAAAGTCTCGAAAATGCTTTAAGACAAAAGAATAGTCCTGAAGAAACTCAACCCACCTAGCGTGTCGATGACTCAATTTCTTCTGGGAGTTTATATACTGTAGCGCCTGATGATCGGAGTATAGCACAAATTCCTTAGGCAACAAATAATGTCGACAATACCCAAGTGCCTGAACTACACCATAAAACTCTATCATAGGTAGAATACCTTTATCGGGTCTCATTTAGTTTCTCACTAAAGAATGCAACGGGATGACCCTCTTGACTAAGTACTCCCCCTAAACCTACGCTGGAAACGTCACATGCTACCTCAAAAACCTTGCTAAAATCTGGTAGCGCAAGGACAGGTGCATGTGTCATCCTATCCTTAATCTCCACAAAGGTTTTAGCAGCCGATTTAGACCAAGCAAACTCCCCTTTCTTTAAGCAATCAGTGATGGGAGCCATAATGGTACTAAATCCCCTAATGAACCTCCTATAAAAAGTAGCAAGTTCGTGGAAGCTTCTAGCTTCATGTATATTATAAGGTTCTGGCCACTCTTTAATAGCTTTTACCTTTTCAGGGTCAGCAGAAATCCCATGTTTGGAGACAACAAACCTAAGAAATATGACGGATTCTTGCACGAAAGAACACTTTTTCAGATTAATATAAAGGTTCTCAAGCAGGAGAGCGGACAAAACTTGGGCGCAAGTGAAGTAAGTGTTCCTCTTGAGTGTGACTATAAATGAGGATGTCATCAAAATAGACCACTACAAACTTGCCAATAAAAGACTGCAACATTCGTGACTCATAAAAGTGCTAGGTGCATTGGTTAGACCAAAGGGTAGGACTAACCAATCGTCTCCCTCACGGATGAAGACTTGGTGATATACACTCTGTAGATCTATTTTGGTGTACACGCGAGCTCCACTCATCATATATAACATGTCATCAAGATTAGGTATAGGAAACCTATACTTGACAGTGATCTTAGTAATAGCTCGACTATCACAACACATCCTCAAACTTCCAAGGCTGGCACCGCACAAGGACTAAGACTCTCTCGCGCACAAAACCCTTACCCAACAAATCATCTCTCTTGGTCCTTAGGGTTCATCCTATAATGAGGTAGGTTAGGTAAAGAAGACCCCGGTACGAGGTCAATAACATGTTGGACATCCCTAAGAGGTGGTAGTCCGCTAGGTAACTCATTAGGTATCACATCAGCAAACTCATGAAGAATATGCTTAACATCACTAGATTCAACATTACTACTCTTCTCAAGAATGTACCTAACCTCCCTAGCTAAAACAACGTACACAACCTTCTCTCTCACACTCTTCTCAAATGCCCTCTGATTAAGGATGAGAAATTTGGTTTCTTGTATAGGCATATTAGTTTCTTTTGGTTGACCCTTGGGAGACACTCGGGGCCTCACAGATGCTAGAGTGATCTTCTGCCCCTTGTGTGAACACATAAGTATTTGATTTCCCATAGTGAGTCACATTCTGATCATATAGCCATGGTCGCCCTAAAAGAATGTGTGCAACATCCATTGTTATGACATCACACCGAACTTTTTCCTCATATCCTTGAGGTGGATCGGTACGAGACACCTATGAGTCACATGAATAGATGTCTTATTGACCCAAGCAACACTACAAGACTGGGGGTGTGGTTCTGTCTTTTGCTTCAATCGTTCCACAACTGTCTTGACAACCACATTTAAACTTCTCCCGTCAATGATCAACTTGGAAGATGTGACGTCCCCAAATCCGGGTATTTTCCAACCCGACATATGGTGCTACACGGTGCTACAATTCATACATACATTCAATTGAAATGCCTCAAAAGAACGAATAGGTTTTCTATATATTCCAAAGTAATATTAAAATTCCCCAGGTTCTTAATAACCATTACATTTGTTCTTGTCATAATATCAAATAATAACAACATTCACCTATACTATTACAAAGGTAATCTATAGGTTCGCCTTAGCCTTCCCTTTATCTTTACTGGGATCCTTCATCTGCTTCGGTCTTAAATTGCATTCATATGGTTCAAGCAAGAGTGAGCATAACTAGCTCAGCAAGTATGAAAATTCCATTTAAACAATATGCTTGAAACATACAAATCGTATATCTTCAATAACTGAACAATAGTTATGAAGTACTATCGATAATTCAAAATAGCACTTCTCTTTTCTAAAACATTTTACAATGAACAACATTCAGTAAAACATCAATTCCGGTCCAAGACCTTGAGCATTTCATACTTTCTTTGAAAAGGACAACCCGACACTAAGTCCGTAAGTCCGACATTACTTACGAAAACGCGCCTAGGTGATCGACTTTATAATACTTCTACGTTTATCAACACTACTTTCTTTAAACGTATGTACGTTTAAGTTGTGACAACCTCACGTGCCTGTCGTTTGACGACAAAACATTTGTTTAGCATACTCAGTCTTCATTTGAAAACCATACCAAAATAGTTTGGCAAAACTTGACAACATTGACAGCAGTTCGATAGATTATAAGAAATCCAAAGAAACATCTTAAGTCTAGCCGAAGGAATTGGCTTTGACTTCATCATACATCAATTCATGCGTAAGGTACATGAATCACGAAACTTGTCCAGATAGAACATAGACAAGGGTTAGAACACTTGCCTTTAGCGTCTGCTACTGTAATTATACTTTTCCTTTGAGTCTTTAAAGTCTCTACAATACATGATCACATAACGTACCATATTAGGTCATATATAATCAAGTATGTTTACTACCATATCTTACCCTTCTTCTCAATCTAATCATGCTTTAGATTGTTAACATTTGGTTCTTGCATTCAATTAATCTTTCGTCGACCTTTAGTTGTATTACTTAAGGTCTTTAACATCTTATACAATGTCACTTTAGGTTTATTAATGTGTTAGTTCATTACCTAATTAACCAACTTTCCTTTTTATGCTTAAAAGCCTTTATTACTATGCTTGGTCTAGTCTCGGCGGCCATGGCCGCCACTCTTCAGATGGTCGAGGTCCTGGACTCGGTATATTGCGGCGAAGTCTTTGTTCATTCATTAGCCATTGCATGCATGTCTGAAACTTCCGTAGGTTTTGGCCATACACAGCAATACTGCGCCCACCACCATTAATGTCTTGGCCGTGACTGCGGCCATTTATGCACCAGAGATAGTGATGACAGATTTTCTATTTTGCGAACTTTCCGGACTCCTAAATTGCTCATTTTAAGTCCGAATTGTCTCGTTCAAAAGCCATTAGCTCACAAATCACATACTCTAAGTGTTCATGCAAGAATTTTACATTTTCGAATCCGTTAACTCGGAATTCACCTTTTAGTTCATTTTTAACGAAAACGATAAACGTTCGTGAACGTTCAACGCTCGTTTCTTCTTTCTAAGTCGAAATTTGGTCATTTTCGAGTCCGTAACTCTAGAATTCCAATTGGGACTAATCTTCATCGAAAACCAACGTTTCCGAGTTCAATGTCAAAATTTGACTTCCATTCCGAGAATTTCACGATTTCGACGATTAACGTCTAATCTTGTAAATTTCGCCATAACTTCGTTACTTGAGATTTTTACATCGTTTCAAATGGATTCATTCCATCATACTAACATCTTAACCAAACATATTTCAATAACTTATACATGATAAGTTCTTACTTGTTCTTCATGAGTTCATAACTTCCAGTACTTATCTTACAATATGGCTTATTTAAGGTTTAAGTCTTTTGATTAATCATTCTCATCACTTCTTAGCATACATGTTCTACCAATCCACACTTCTCTATCAAACTACAATTGAAGAGATGGAAGATTAATAGTCTAGGATCATTACCTTTAAAGTTCAAACTTTGCTCTTCCTTGTTCTTCCTTGAATTATGAAAGACTAACTTTTCTAACTTTTTCTCTCTAACAATTAAGCACGTAAGTTGTTGGATGAAATAAAACAAATAACAAATGATCTAGCAAGCTTCTATATATAGAAAATCCTAGATTAAGGTATAATGGACATTACACAATCCACCTCCTTAATTCCACCTCCATACTATTCATCACTTGGTCATCAAGTTTACTTGGTCACCAAGATCAACCATGAGCTCATGGGGCCCACATGGGTTGCCCCATGGGTCATTCTTACCCATTGGATCGATCCACAGATCCGGTTCTTATTTTGGGCTTTTAGTTTAATTAACTTAACTTATGCTTTGGGCTTGCAGTAACAAACCTTGGGCTTAACATTAATTCCAATTGGACTTTAACCATTCTTACACTTGGGCTTGTATAATTCCTACTAAATCCTACAAGTCTAATACATTTGGCTTAAAGCCTTATAACGTATAATCTACGTATTATTCTCGTATACTTATTCATCATATACAACATACCATCATTCATACATACTCCTATAATACCTCGTATCATACTCGTATTCATTACCTCGTACAATACTTATGTATCATACGATATCATCGTTTAATTCATTAACAATTTACTTTCCTTAACGTTCTCAAATTTAGTTCGCAGGCGAAAAACTGCGTTTGCCATACGTGAATTATTATTACATAATCCATCTTCCCTCGATATTCTATCGTTACGTATTTCTCGAAAGTTCAAAAATAATTCCCGAGCAGAAATCAATGAATAGTGTTTTTCAGAAAATTTCTCGGAAAACTTTTCTTTTCCGTCTTCGAAATTCAAACACTTTAATTCCTTCACGTAGTCAAAATACTATGACATTCCGACATCTCTGGGTTATAGAATGACAATCATCTTATTAACACATAATAATAACATATAATATAATTTTATTCATTATTTAATTAAATAAAATTATTTTACAATAAATCCGAATTTCTCGGTCGTTACAGAAGAGATTCCACCCCCTCTGCTATATGTCTGAAATATGGCGGTTCTCTTCTAATCTTCCTCCTTGTTTTGGACTAGCGAAAATGCACCTCATAACATTCAAGGGTTGATCAACTTGTTCAAGGTGCGCATTCGCTTCTTCATCCTCCGTCCTCCGTGTAATATTCATCTTCCATTTCAGCTTCCCTCTGCTCATTTTCTTCACCCTGCCGTTCATGAACCACTCCCACTCGATGTTTGTTAGGGCACTCTGCTAGTGACCGTAGGTTTGGGTACTGGAGTACCCTTCCCTAGTCTAGGGTCCCGATTTGGTCCTCTTGCGGTGTTACTAGCCCTAGAGGTATCTTGAGGATTGGAAAAAGACCTGCCCTTCAGGGCTTTGCGTCCACTAAATTGGCCCTATTCACATTATATTCCTGATCTAAGCAGCCTAGTAAGCATCATCTATAAGCAAGTGAGTTGGCTGAAAAAAATTTGGAATTTAATATCATCTCTAAATTCCTCCTTAAACGGTCAACCTCGTCTCCTCCACGTGCTCACAACGCTCCATCAACTATCTAACATTTTTTGCAAAATTTAGGATAAAATACTTCAATTACTTGGATTTTTTTTACTCATTGCGTAGTACTAAAATTTTTCAAACTCATTTGGTTTTATTCTCTTAAATTGTACATTATTCCTACTAGTGGGACATCATTTAGTCGTGATTATTGATATTTTGGAAACTACGATTACATTTGTTGGAGGTTATAATTTAATTGCTACAAATAATTATCTCAGTATGCTACAAATGATGGGGATCGATGATTTAGTTGCTTCATTTATTTATTTTGCTTATTTCATTATTATGGGCTCGTTTTAATTAGTTGGGGTATTTTAATGACTTGTTTTAATTAGTTGGGATATTTTTGTCTTTTTGGTCTCCAAGTCCAATTTAGGGTTTATTTTGTTTAAATACCGATGTTATTCTCCTTGGGATGACATATTCTGAATATTGAGATTATTATTGGCCTTCTTTATATCGTGGAGATATCTTTCTAGAGTTAATAGACGTCGAGTTGAAACTCTAAACCCTAGAATTTAAGCGCAGAGCTTAGATCTTAGTTTTATTTATCTATCAATTAATAATAAATTCATCTTACAAAGTTGTCCTACATCATTTGTGGTATCAGAGTCCTAACCTTGGGAATCGCTTTCAAAATCATTGTTTATCGTCCGAAGCCTCGCGCTACTGTCAACATCAAATCAGATGCCAACCGCTGCTACAATCATATGAAATCCCATCACCGTCGCTGCAATAACAAACTCATTAGTGCACCATCAATTCGGGATGACCCAACTTGGACCCGACCCGACCCAGATCAAAGCATAACAGAACACTCACCATTGTCGATCAACAACATCGATCGACCATCACCATCACTATCGGAAGTCGATCCGTGATCCCAACAAGAGAAGAGAAAAAAAATAGAGGAAAAAAAAGGGGAACGATGAGCAGAGACGTAAACGAAAAGAACGAAAAGGAGAACATCACTGTTGTTGCTTGCCTTCGCTTCCGCCGTCACTATCACGACTTCCTTGAAGCTGCCGCACGACCGACCTCTCCATCCTTCTTCTTTGGCTGTTGCGTGTGTCTGTGTGGGACAGGGGAGATGATCCAAGGAAGACAGAACACCTACTTGCACTGGATGGAGCCAAGGAAAGAAACTTGTTTGAAGAAAATTTACTTAAAGAGGGGTCTTTTGATTTTGTGGTTGAAGGTTCCAGTGGTCCTTGCACTCACTGACCCAAAGGCAGAATTACTTGATCCTGCATTGAAGTTTAATCATGTGCAAACTTTCCATCTATCTAAAGGGTGGGGATAACATCTTCCATGGCTTCAGTTATGATCAATGAAAAACATTTAAAACTTGCTGTTGTAATAGATGAAACTTGGTTTTGGGATTCATTATTTTGTGAGAAAGTGAAGGTGTGTGTAGATGATATAACATTACAAACTTTCATCTAAAAAAAAAATAAATAAATAAACAAGGCAACTAAATCATCGTACCTTGCGTCTATCTTGTACTTGTCTCTGCGGGAATAGGTCTTTAGCTTATGTCTATTCATTTTGTCAGAGAAGAATTATCTATAGGAGAAATGACATTAGAAGAGGGAGGAACAAAACAACTAGGCTCAAGGCACATCAACTACTCCATGTTAGTTGAAGTCTCCCCCCTGAGGAGAGGATGAGGAAGAATAAAACAATTCTGATTCCCAGAAGGTAACATATGAGTAACAAACTCGGTTAGGAAGATGATAACACTTGTACGCCTTTTGAGTAGCGAGTATCCACTAAAAACGCAACGAAGAGGTTTGGGATCAAGTTTACGTCGAGTAGGATTTTTATCATAGACAAAGCACACACATCCAAAGACTTGTAGGGTCAATGAAGGACTAGGTAAGTGTTTGAGAAGTGAGATAGCTCTGCAATTGTCTAAGGACTTTGGAAGGAAGCCGATCGATGAGAACAACATCACCCCAGAGAAATTTGGGTGTCTTCATAGTGAACATAAGTGTTAGGGAAACTTCTAGTAAATGACGGTTTTTGGTTCAACGACCATTTTGTTCTGGGGTTTTAGCACAAGAAGTTTGAAGAATGATATCAGTAAGATAGATATGACCCAAAAGCACAGTTAATACCATTGTCACTGTGTAAGATTTTGATTTTTGCATCAAATTGAATTGGTATCATTTTATGAAACTCGCGGAAGCAAGATAAGACTTCATTTTTTAACGAATGAGATAAAGTCACGTAGCACGACAATAACAATCAATAACAAACCAACGATGATCAGTACAAGAAATAACTCGAGAGGGTCTCCATACACCAGTATGATAATAGTAAAATGTTCAGAATGATGTTTATTAATAGCAGAATAAATAGACCGTCTATGTTTATCCAATTCAAAAGGTTCACAAAAAAATTGGTTTTTATTGCACTGCTTAGTTAAATTTGGAAAGAAAGATTTTAAAACACCAAACGAAAGATGTCCCAGACGTTGATGCCACTGATAGACAAGAACCAGACTGGAGTCATATGTAGACTGAAGAGTCTGAATGGAAGTCCCTTTCTTAATCGAAGGCAGGCTAGCCCGAGGAACATTAAAATAGTAAAGGCCGCTTAATGCACTGCCACTGCAAGTCCTCTGCCTCGTCATCAAGTCTTGGAAAAAATACAATGAGAAGGAAAAAATTTAATTAAGCAATTTAGAGACGGTGATGTGCTGAACAGATAATAGATTTACAGTAAAGGAAGGAACATGAAGAACAGATGATAAAGATAAAGTTGGATTACAAACAACTGAACCTCTCCACTATCACCTACTATAACCTTTTCTTTCCCGGAACAAGGAGTATAAGAGTTAAATAGTTGTGAAGGTTCACTCATATGCTCTGAAGCACCTGAGTCAATAATCAAAGAAGTACTTGTGGATGAAACACTAAATGCATGAGAAAGTATACCTAATTGAGAATAGTAAGAGGAGGTAGGATTGGACAAAAGTGTCCGAAGGTTGATATTTCCTGAGGAGTGAGAGCATTATTACATCTAGACTCTGCCATATTAGATATGAGTGCAACAAGAATATCTAAGGAAAAACTCAAAGAGGATACTTAAGAGCTTGCAACACTTTTAATTACTAAAAGACAAGCAACAACATAACCAATAGAGGACAACCACAAAAAAAAATACCCGTTTACCAACAGTGGAAGAAAAAAGGAGTACTAGAAAATAACTTGAAGAAATCACAACACAAGCACCATAAAGGAGCAGAACTGGTTGAGACAAGTTCGGAGTATTGCCAACTTATTTTGAACAAGGCTCTGTTCTGGACAAGTTTGAAGGAACAAACGCAACTTAATTTGAGCAATTGGATCAGCTCTGATACCATGTACGTCTATAGTGAATTCCTTTTTAGAGAAAAAGAAAAAAGTGAATTCCAGATAGCTTATACGTACACCTTGTTTGCTTGATATTCTAGGCTGAATAGGAGCAACATGATTAAACAAGTTATTAGCAATTATAGATTATTTGGTTTTATGAGATTTTCTATGTTGGAAGTTTGTTTTTTTCTTTGAAGTTATCTCTTCCTTGAGCTTTTATATATCAAACGATAAGGAAGATTCACAAGGAGGGAATATTTGAACTTACATACAGTCACACATACTGTCGAACCTGATTCTAGAATAGGGTCACCAGATACTTTTATTAACCTAGTGAACAACGTATTGGTACTTCCGTTTCCAAACATGGTACTTTAACGTACCAATCTGTAAATTTAGTGTATCGAATATTTTTTAGTTGTGGTACCTATAGTTTCACAAATATCAATATTTTAACTTGGTATTTGATGCTCAATCATCACATTTATACTAAATTGTTTATAAAACAATCAACTTGTTGATTCAACTAGAAATTTTCTATCATGATTTAGTTTAATTGCATCTAGATTCTAAGAGAATCCCTAGCTATAAGCGGTCATATAAAAATTTTCTAGTGTACCACGGACCCGTATCCGTTTCACGAGCCAAGATGAACTGCATTCTAGGTAGCCTCAAATTAAGTTAATTATAGGGTTATTTAAGTTATTTTGAAGAATGTATGCAATAAATTCTGGGCAGCAAGCAGAAAAGAGTTTTGGTGTCAACAGAGAGGGACACGGTATAGTGTTAGGATGGGTTTATTAGTTATTAGTATGTTGGTTTTGGGGGTCAAAGTGGTGCTGTTCAAGGACTATGAACAGTAAGTGACCTGAGAATCTTGCTTAGGATTTTCTTGTGGGTTTAGATTATCTGGGTTAGGCTATTAATAAAAAGAGGACATAATTTTATGAGTATTTTTAGGGTTAAAAGATCTGATTATAAGAATAATCTCACAAAATTGTTGTGAGGGTTTACAAACCCAGAAAAATATAAATTTCTCATTAATCAGCTCTGTTGTATCAAGGAGACTACACAAGTATTTATACTATTAGGACTAAGGTTTGTCAGAAGCATGATCTTTTAATTTTTTATTATTATAGAAGAGTATTAAGGATTTTTTATGTAGTACCGTGTTTCCTGACGCACCTTGTGGATTAGAAATTCACGCAAATTTAATAAGTTTGTCATTTACTGACCTGTCTTGAAGTAGAGGGTTTAGAAGTAGAATTGAGCTAGAGCTCACCATTAACCGACCTGCCTTGACCTGAAAACTGTGCTAATGCACACTTGCCTCCGTCTGCGTATTCTGTAATGCTAATTTGTTTTCATTACGATCCATTTCTAACTTTTTGTATCTCATGTTAAGGTTCTTACAAATAAATATACAAGTCACGTTTGTCCTTTCCAAAACAAACCGAATAACCCAGATAAGCAGCTAAATCACTATCTGACCTGAGGCTAAGAGCACACTATTTATATGATATGTTGGAGTGTTGATCATACTGAACTTTTTTTTGGCAGCACTTGGGCTGCCCTTTAACTTGGTATAAGTTGCTTGACCTGAAGTGATAGAGTTTAGCCATTATTCCATTTTACACAAGCAAATTTTTTATTTTTGTTATTTCTCGAAGCAAATTTGGTGGTTCTTTTCATGTGATTTATATTTCATTCAATTTCCAAGTGGACTCTTTGTTGGTGTCAAAAACACACTAACTTCTCACTAATTTCACATTAGATTTAATAACTTTTTTTGGTTCCTTTTTATACTCTATTAGGGATACGAAGAATACAATTCCATGATGAGCTCTCACAATTCTGGTTTGGATGGGAACCTCCCATTTGGGAAAAAATCTAGTTTATCTTATCAGCAGAATCCCGTTTGTAAGCGGTTCTCCTCAATGGCAATGAATGAAGATTATGCAGGAGAAGCACCAATATACAATAACTATGAAATGAGGGCAAGACATGATGCTGGAAGGACAAAGGAGTCTGTTTCTAGTCCTCATCTGCTTCCGTATGGCAGAAAACTTGCTGGTAAACAAATAGACCCCATTAACCATGGTGATGTTATTGCCAAAATCACGCACAAAAAACGCTTTGAATCTAGTCCTTCAAACCTGCCAGTTAAGCGCAATAAATTTCTTCATTTGGAGGAGAGAGGGCTGTCAAGAAGGGCAACCAAGGTCTAATCTAAACTTTAAGCCTGCAAATATGATCTGTTATTCAAATTCTCCAATTGTATAATTAAATTTTCTGAGATACAGGAAGGTGATATCTACAGAGAAAGGAGAGGAATCGATGATTACCGTGATCCGGTGAAAGTAACTGTTCGTTCAGCAAATGAAATTATGGTAAATTTTGTTTTAACAAAATCCTAATATAGTTAGCTTTCTAGTTATGCTATTTTTATTTACTTTGGTCTCTTATATTTTCCAATAACATGAAGCCCGCTAAGAGATCTCGGGAGGATTTTTCACAGCAAAAGTATGCTATGAAAGCCGCAATGGGAGAAATGACTCCTTGGACAAATCCATCTAGAGGGTTGGTATCTCAAATACTTTCAAAACTAATTTAGCTTGGCCAGTGCAGATGTCTGCTTGTATTTTGTTAAGGTCTTTTTTTGTCACATTTTTAAACGACAGTTATATGTCATAACCTCTCTTAATCTGTTGCTTTACCGGCATCCACAAACTTCATTCTATTCCACTTATGGAATTTCTACTTCCACGTAATTTCTGAGATTGAATTCATTGCAAAAGAGTTCGCATAAATCGACCACATTAAGAGAGAAATACTATTCATTACTGGTTCTGTCTGTTTTATTTTCATTTGGTAGACTTCTTCTCTGCCTTTACATTGCAAGTTGTATCCTCTTTATTTTTTTCTAATAAAATCTAAATAATATAAAAATACTACTTATAGGTAGTTGGTTATTGAGCTTAGAATTTAAAAGTTAAGGTAGTTGAACAATTCACCATAAATGATGTCCACAATAAAAAGTAAAAGAACAAATAACACTATAGAAAGGCCTCAACGTATTTTCTTGTGCAATGTGCTCTTTATTCCTTTTTCGTTTTAGGTCTATATTTCATCTGTGTACCATTCACTTTACCCATATTTTTACTGAATGACTGAACAAAGTCGCAATAAATCTTGTGTAATTTGATTTTTAACCCTCATAATTTCATCCTGATGCATGCATTTTCCTATGAATTGATACATGTGAAAATAGTGATCCCTCATTGAAATATCTAAATCTCTTTTGTACTACACTATGAATTGAGTGTGATCGTTTATCGCTGTCCACTCCTTAAAATGGCATTATATATTTTGTAGGTCACTTTTAGAGGTGCCCTCGAGTTTTAGTGAGGATGAAACCGGTCAAACTAGTTCATCAGCGAATTGAATAGTGAGCGCTTGATCGGTTGTGGATATCTTTATATGGAGATAATAGAAACTGAGGCATCCTAAAGATGTTTCAGAGTTTGTACAGTTGAACACCAAGATTTGTGCATTGCCATGCGTTTAACATCCAGAACCTTGGGTATGAACTTTATGGGGTTCCTTGTTGCCAACTGAAGTGGCCAATTCTCATTCCAGATTTTGCCTTAATTTTCACCGTGTACATAGATTTTCCCCGGTTAGATTTTGTAGAGCAAAAATAAATTTGACTGATTTTTGTTTGAAGTTTACTTTAAGATTTTGTTTATTCTAGTTTGTTGGTTTCTGTGGCGATAAATTTGGTGTTTCTACTAAAATTTTACTGGTTTTGTGGTTATTTATCCATGAATGGTTTTTGTAGGTTAATCCTTTACCTAATGAAGTAATTTCTTCATTGGCAAAGATTTACATCACTCTTTGTATTTATTCATGTAAAAGACTTTTTGAAGGAAAAAAAATCAGATTTTTTTTAGTTGAATATTTTTTTTAGTTCTTTTTTTTCATCTCCTATTATTTTTTAGAGGGGTAATATATAGCACATGTAAACTAACAGGGGACTAGGACATTCGATTTAGCTCTAGCTCTAGCTCTAGCTCTAGCTCATAGGTAAGAAGATTATTGTAGAGTTTCTACACTGTCATTTAATGCAAATTCTATGACTCTCTAGTGGTAGTGATTTTGACATTCCACTTGCTAGGCAGAGCCTTGATGAATTTGATGTTGAGGTCTTTATTTGGATAAATTTTTCTATAAGCTCTCAATGAATTTAGATTTCATATATAACAGTCATATTCTCTCAAGGCATGTGAGAACATTTCGGACTGTTGAGTCAGAAGAGGTTGTTTATTCTATTTGACCTCTTCAGTATCTTCATGCATCACCAACATGGCTTTCAAGACTTTCTTAACTGTTGAGCAGTTGACCACATTTCCGAACAACCCATCTTCTAGAATCATGAACAAGATGTTTTCTTGGCCTTTTTGTCAAGCTGCACCAGTTTCTTCTCATTGTCTTTTCATTTAGCTCTATGTTTGACAACCATCTTATTTGGATCATCAGTTGTTGGAGCTAGTTTTAATGGAGTGTATGAGCCATTGATTGCAACATTAAATAGATCTTTTATCTATAGTATTCATATACGTGAACTTTCTAATTAGCAAATTTTTCTTTATTACAAAAGGGTGATTTATATCCACCAAGTTCAGAACCGGTTTTATTATGTACACTCAAAGCGATTAACAAATGTTCAAGAGAACTTGCTCTGATATCACTTGTTATTTCCTAGAGGCACAAAAGATATTTAGAAGAGAAGTTGAATAGATCTTTTAATTTTTTTTGATTGTTTAAGAATGTATTACTAGAGTTAATTAACTTAGTTTAATTAAGCACATCAGAATATTAGTTTGAAATCTCCTTAAAGATATTGAAATCACAATTCTGAATTTAGTTTTTATGAATATCAGTCATAATTGATATTGCAGATAATAAGCAGAATGTAAAGACAGAAAGTAAATGACACAAGATATTTAAGTAGTTCGTAGTATAAAACTCAGTCCACTCTTCTACTCTACAAGTTGAAAATCTATTAAGGATGTAGAGGGTCACGAAAATCAGATCATTAAGATCTATTACAAGTGAATTACAAAAATTCTTTTCATCTTTTGAGACACTTAGTCTCGACATATAACGAGTTACAAAACGAGTTACTCACGAGCCTTCAAATCGAGTTTCGAATATGAACCATTTAAACTTAATCTTGAACCACTACATACTAAATTGATTATTGAACTAATGTTTATATATAAAAGTCTTTTACGTTTATTTATGTAAAGAAATTACAAAGAATGTAATACGAATTGACAATCAATTCACTGATTTATTCAAGTACAAACTTACACAATTTAATACTACACTTTATAAATTATAAAGATTGATACAAATATTACATATTTAACTTATTAGTATGGATCAGACTAGTATTTGAATATGATCCATCGAGTAGGTATCGAGTATGGTTCGAGAAAAAATGAAATACTCGAACCTAATCGAAATAAATCTTTGGTATACTTTCGAATTAGACTCGTGTATCATTAAACAGAAAACGAGTATGGATCATATTCAACTCGAATCAACTTCGAAGTTGAGCTTTGGATCATATTTTCGAACCGATCTCGAGTCGAGTATCGAGTTACTCTGCTCGGCTAACACCCCTAATGGTCGTAGAGCTTTAAGCTTGAATTACTCAATGATCTTGTTATCTATGATTGCTTGCTCTACGAGTAGAAAGACACTCTACGATGTACTCTCTACAATCTTCTCTACGAATGACACTCTACGATGAGCACTTTTACGATATTTGAGTAGACTCTGCGATCTTTGCTTTACTAGACTCTTAAGATCTTCACTTTACTTTACGATCCTTGAGAGGGCTCTACAATCTTTCTGCAGACTCTGCAAACTTCATTAACTCTGCGAATTTTTGGTAGACTCTGCGATTTAATACTTGATGCTTTACGATGCCATAGTTAACTCTACTATCTACAATTAACTCTATGAAACGACAGAGTAGCTTTACGATCGCCTTAACATTACTATACGATCGACTTTATCCTATCATCTATACATCAATTTAGCTCATAAGATCAACTTAACAAGTTTGATCTTTTTATTTTAAGTCCTTGTACAATATATTCATATTAAGGACTTTACAAAAACTATTACACTTGTACATTAGAAATATCACATCATCAAATTTAAACATGCAGTTCCTAACAAATACTATCCAAAATTATAACAATTAAATACTATTCAAATTTATAAATTATTCATAAAGAACCCCAACTCATTAGGAAAAAGGAAGATATTTTTTTTTATCTTAATTTATATCTAAAAGAAACTTCTAAAAGAATTTTTATTTTGGTTTTATCAATTTTATTATAATTTTTTTGTCATAGTTTTATGTAAGATTATATATATTAACAAATTTTATGTAGGATGATTCTATTATTACAATTTTATTAATGTATTAAGATATCGAAACATCTCTTAACATTTCACATAATTTATTATATTAATATCGGTGGTAAATTTTACTATAAATTAATGTTCTAACTAAATTAAATTAATTAAATTTAAAATTTTATCAAATCACACAATTAGTTATATTAACAATATATGTGATTTTTTAAATCATAATAACTTGTAAAATTAGTTGAAAAATTATAATGGATTTATTATTGTTGGGTCTCTAACTTTTAGTTTTATTTTGATGATAATAATAATTAGTAAATAAATTAATTAAAAGGGTATAATCCTCTTCATATGATTTTTTTTATTATAATTGTTTTATTTATCTTATTTACTTTGACCAAAAATATTTTCTAAATCTTATTTAATTAATTTTCTTGATATTAATTTTTAAAAAGTGTTGAAACAAATGGGTCATCACTTATATTGGGACAATGCTTGCTAATGTGTTGGAAATGAATTGAGACATGTGTCGACGTCGGGATTTTTACTTTTCCTTTTCTGTTCTTGTCTTTTGGTGTTCTTATGTTAGGCGAGATTTGTTTGAAAAAATAAGTTGTGAAAAGGTCCGACATGTATATGTCGACGATTGGACTGTAAGAGTCGCCAATTGATATTTTTAAATGGTTGCACCAACTCAACCGAGAAAATGTCTGCACATTGACCCAGTGATGTGACACTGCTTAACAGGTTTGTAAAATCGAGATTTGTTAGGGTCCGGGAGCTTGATTATACGGAGGGAAGGTGTTAGGCACTCCCCGACATCTGTGTTATCACGGTGACCGTCACTTTTCAATTAAACTGTTATATGAATGTGTGTTGGTCAATGTGCAATTATTTGAAAGTAGTGATATGCCTCGTTTGCACCTATATACAAAGGGTTTGAATTTTTGTATAAAAGTTCAGTTTTAACAAGATATAGCAATGATGTTTTGTAAAAGAGGTTTTTCAAACCCTTATGCTCAATAGTAATCGAGGCCTTTGATACTTCCATTTTATTATGTGTTCGGCTTGATTACTTTTATTTTTGAGATACGAGACATCTTCGAGAAAATAAGGTATATAGCAGTGCCGAAATCCTTATGGGCATGAGAGCCATCTAAGGAAATTCAAACACCGTGAATAATGTACAAGCTGATTACAGTCGAAAATGTCCATCACAAGAACCGAATCTAGATTTTGGAGACTGAATCTGTGATCACATGATTCCTAGGCTCACATGATGTAGTAGTTTATATGAAAGCTGTAAGCAATTATATATATAAAAGGTTTATATATATATATATATATATATATATATATATATATATACAAACGATCGACCAGCACTAAGCAATTCAATGGGAGATTGGAAATGTAAATATATAAAAGCTGTAAATATATATATATAGAGATTTATCAACCGCCACAAAGTAAACTCCAAAGTGAGATAAATATAAATAAAGCGATAAAAGCGATCAACATACGAAGTAAACTCGAACTGGCATGTAAATGTAAATATATATATATATATATATATATATATATATATATATATATATATATATATATATAAGTGGTAAGCGATATCGGATATTTTATCCGTGCTCAATCAAAGCGAGTTTGATGATAATAATATATATGTATAAGTATTTATATATATATATAAAAGCATTAAACGCTCCGGATGTAAATCCGTGCTCATCGAGCGAGAGATCGAAACAGCAGTTTATATATATATATATATATATATATATATATATATATATATATATATATATATATATATATATATGAACTATCATTATCGAGTTATGCCTCGATTGGAAATGTATATATATATAAAAAGCCACGGATAGAAGTTCGGGCATACGCGCTTGTAACACGACTCTCAACATGAATAACTATGTATGCGAGAATGTGGATAAAGGCTTTAAGAAATGTAAGAGAAGGCTTACGGTGGACCCGCGAAAGACTTGATAGCTTTAAATGGATGAACACTCGGTTCCCACAGGAAAAATATAGCAAATATAAGCTCACAAGTGTTTGAAATGAGAAAGCACTGGGTTTATAGTGCATACAGAGCAAATTGGGCGGAGGGCTTCCTTATAGCACGCCAAAAATTCGATTACATCTTCATACCAATTTAAATGCGTCCTGATCCCACTTCTTTCCAAACATACATCATTATATACTGAAATATAACAACATACATTCTCAATTCCCAAGTTCTAAAACCTTATAACCTCTTTCATTACAAATAATGATAATTACATTATTCTTTAAATCTTACACGAGTGACTTTTATCCGCCACCAAGGATACATAACCGTTCATTAAACTACTCTATAGTTTAATTACATTATTCTACATTACAAGTCTTCACTTGATCTTCACACTCATTCATATAATGAATGACACTTCTTCTGGATACCGATCAACTTGATCTTTACGGGATCTTTAAGTTCTTCTAACATCGTACGCTGAAAATATTTTTCATTTAAAGCAAGTGTGAGCATTCAATTGCCCAGCAAGTCATAGTAGTTGAACAAACAACTTCAAGAATTTAAAAATTTCTTTTAAGACTTCAATAACCAAACAAAGGTTATGAAGCAACTTGAATAATAGGAATAATCTCGATTCCTATCATTTTAAAACATTATTCACATTCACTTTGAAATACATTCATTCTCTACTCTCTTTCATACACATTCTGTCTGGCTAGAATCAATAGCACAGACTTATCAATAACGGTTCATGTATAAACAGAACATTCTCATCTCACAGAAACACTGAAGTGTTCACATTGTGACACAAGGCCTCATACGTTCTACCACCTTGTACAAATATCACACATTTGCACATAGACAGAACTTCTCAAGTTCAACATCTGAGAAGTTTTAGAAACTAGCATTCATTTAGAATATGAATGAAGTTAGAAAACTTACCTTACACACAGCTACAGTTTACGCTGAACTGCTCATTCCAATCCCTATAAAACACATAAGGAAATAACACATACACAAATTAGTCATATAATTGACTTACGCATTGGTTTACTTAACTTTATTTCTTAGGGTTCACGTTTTTTCAACCTAAGTTTACGCGACCAACTTTCATTACTGGTTTACTTCTTCATGATATACGGAGCATTTTACGTTACCTTATCCTTATCTTACAACGTCCGGTTCATTCGACCCTGAACGTCATCCCAGTTATACACATTAACTCGGCTTCTTTACGTTATGCGTACTTGTTTTTAATTCAGTTCTTCATCGTTCCCAGGTTTAGTCATTAGTCTTCATTACCGTTCGTTACGGCTTTCTCGATAATTCATATCTTACTTACTACCTTCGCCAGCGTCTACGTCATACAACCATTGTACACTTAGAACGTTCGTCCAACGTGAATACGATTCACGAGAATCGTTTACGTATTCAGCGTTTACGTTGCTCGTCTCTTAATCTCTCGTTCAACCTTTTCTCGAGGTTTTAATCGCTTTTAAATCGTTATCCATTCCATGAACCCCATGTTCATTATTCTTTCTTAATGTCGAAGCCACAATGTTCGTTGTAGCTAAGACCGCTCGCAACTGCGTTATGTTTACATTCATTACCTTCTTGGTCTTTTAATCTCTTTCAATCATTTCGTTCAACCTGTACTAAAGGTTTAAATCACTTGTTTAAATGTTATATTCGATGAACTACACGTTCATTAGCTTTCGTTACACTTCCCCCAGGATTTGAGCAGTTAAAAGCTCATTATTGGGCTTTTCTCTGTCTGCGTGACTGGCATTTCCTCTCTCCTTTCTATCTCTCGTCTTTGCTACCGAGTCTCCGATCATCTGGCTCTCCCGTCCGGTCTTTGCAATGCCACCTTATAGCATGGTCAATGGTATGGCGGCCTTGCCAAGCCTAATCTTTGAAATTTTTTTCCAAGTGCTTACTCGTTTTGAGACGCTCACTTCCCGATCTCATAACTCATTCGCTATAACTCGGAACGAGGTCGTTCCAAAGCCATTCTCTTCCTTATCTTATGTACTTCAATCCCCCTCGGATAGAACTTCGTTCGAAATTCGTTAACATGCCATTCGATTGGCTTAATCTTCATCCTTCATTCATTTTTACGTTATTAACGTTCTTCGTTCATTCGTCCGTAATTCGGTCATTCGAATTCGGAACTCGTTTGTTCTTGAGTCCACGACTCACGTTTCCTACGTTCTCTTACTTTCTTATGAAACCCTACACCTTCGGGTTCATTTACACACTTTCTAATTCTCGTTTGTCTTTTACGAAATTTTTGCCATAACTTCGTTATAGCTAAGTTTAATCCGTTCTTCATGAACATTTCTACCGTTCCTAATCAAGAAATAAGCAACTAACTTATACGCGATGGTTTTAAACTTTTCCATCAACAACAATTAAACTACGATGATTTTAAATTTGTCCATCAACAACAATTAAACTACGATGGTTTTAAATTTGTCCATCAGCAATGTTCTTCGTGTTCTTCGCGTGTTCTTCGTTCGTTCTTCATTTTTTAATCGATATTTTGATTAAGATTTTGCTTTTTCTTGGAATTCGGTGTTGTAAAACATCATTCCTTACTTATTTCATCGAATCGTTCATATGATTCATTTGGATCGTTCAAATTCATTACGAATCTTATACTTCCTTAAGAAATTTATAAAATAAATTTCAAATTCTTATTTCTTCTTTTCTCAATGATTTCAACCATATGAAATCCTTCCTAAAATCATTTACTTCTTATTCTCATTAAGCTATGTTTTTGAACATAGAAACTTAAAGAAAAACTAACTTAGAAGTTAGGTTTCGGATTACCTTTCTTCCTTATTTTTCTTCTTTTAGACTAAGCCGGCGAGTCGCTAGTTTTTCTATTTTACGAGCCACTCCGATCCGAGCCTTCATGCTTAATCTCTTCCTTCTTCTTCTTCTCCAAGCTCTGAAACTCTCTCTCTTTTCCAAAGTGTTGGTTGATTTTGAAAAAAATCAACTTACACTTTTATTATATTTTCAAAATCAACCAACACTTTTATTATATAGATTTTCAAAGCTAGGGGCAAAATAGTCATTTCGCCCCTAGATTTACTATTCCCACCTCCTTACTACACCTCCTTACTATTCACGAAACTTCCCTTGGAAGTTTCGTGGTTCCGTCTTTCGGGTTTCGTTCGACAGTTTTATAAACTGCGATTCTCGGAATCCAAATTTTTTGGATATTTCGTCTTTCGTTTACCGATTAACTTGCATTCTTCGGATCTCCGAAAAACTGAAAAATACTTTTTCACGATAAGTGTTTTCCTTCATGTTTTCCCCTAACGTAGTTAAACGAATAAAAAAATACATAACAGTACTTTTCGTCATTTTTATTTTGTTCGATTTTTGCACGTTTTTCGAGAAAAACTTTTATCGGCTTACTTAACTTTTCACGATATATTATCGTCAAATCTTTCGACGGAATATCATTTCGACATACCGAACTCTATAAAAGGCTTAGATTATTCAAACCCTAACCCTTAGGTTTCGTCGGGTAAATAGTGCTTATTTCGTCTTTTTTCCCGGAAATATTTTGTTGTCGGAAAATTTTTATTTTTGTCTTGAAAATTTTTACTCGTTCAGTATAGCTCGTAGCCAGAATCCTCCCGACTTATAATCATCCTATGTTATAGAACGATTTATAAACACATAGCACATAATATTATTAATTAATAAAAATTCATTTTATTAATAACTAATTCTTTAAATCTTAAATTTTGGACAATCCAATTTTCCGGGTTGTCACATTCTTCCTCCCTTATAAAAATTCTGTCCTCAGAATTTCTTAAAACTACACCCATTTTCGGGTCATCACATTCACCCCTTTTTTCACATAATTTCGTCCTTGAAATTTTAATCTACTATTCTTCTCAACTTCTCTCCAAAGAAGTTCTTATCTTTCAAACATTCCCTCACCTTCATAACTTATCAAGAATTATGAAGTGGAATGAATAACGAGGAATACAAGAATTCCTTTAAAACATTTCATACTTTTGTTGAGGGGTTAAATTGACCATGAACTCTTACTAGGTTTAACAGCATGACGCCGTAAACCTTCTTCCACAGCCAGTTTACAATCACATAGAAAGTAAACTACCTCTTTCATATGTAGGCGATCAACCCTTGTATAACCCCCGTTTCGGGGTGTGTTCACCTCAGACTTAATCATTAGATTCCGTACCAAAGCGATTTGGTTTGGCACAACTTCTTCAAAGAAAGCTCGATTTTCTTTTAATCATGACATACCATTCGTCTTAGCCAAATCAAGTAGCTTAGACCATACCAATAAATTGGATATTAACTTGAAACATTAATACAGTCAAATCAATTGACATCATTACTTCTTTAAATTCTTTAGCAATACATCAAAACGTTTTATGATGTCATGATCTGAAGTACTTTTCACGATGACGTTGAGGACTTCATCGGTTTATGACTTCGTCATTATACATCATACCATAGTGGGTTGTTGATCCTAAGATCACATCCAACACCGGAGTTCAATTCACGATAATAACTCCATCTCTTTACCATCCTTGCATCAAATGCCTTGATGATATAAAATTCATTTTGATATTTCAAATCAATTTTTGTCTAGCCGAAACAATTAGCATAAACATACCAAGAATAGTTCTTTTAAAATTCATTGGTTCCAAAAGTTGAACCAACTCTTTCCTTTTCAAAACGTGCACACATAAGCACGATTTCAAGAAACTTCGAAATCTAGCATAACTAGATGACTTGGAATATCCTATTCTCCATCTTCTTTCATTGTCTTACTTGTGACAATACTTAATCTTCTCTAGCACCTTCAATGCTAATTCTACTGAAAATAACTCATTTTCAGTCTAAACATCACTATACCTTAGTACAGTCCATCAACTTACCACACATTATGAGTTCAGGAACTTTCCACAATAATATGAGTTTAAGAACTATCTCAGTCAGACCATAGGCGTCCATTCACTGAGAAGTTCAAAAACATATCATATGATTATGAGTCACGAACTTACCATACGTATGAGTTTCAAGAACTCGCACCTACCTTATCGTTCTCTACCTATCAAGCATATACATGAGAAAAGATTCACCTTATCGTCATATACATATTGATAGCGCGACCAATTTCAATGATTATCACTGTAATAAACTGAGCATTTGTTACACCAAAGCACAAACCTCTGCCCATAACAAAGATTCTTACAACTCAGCCATCACATAAGTCCTCAATTGAATTCTTACAACTTCTAAATTTCTCTTTACTTAATACAAATTTTCTTTAATTCGTATGCTATCCTTCACAACTCAATCTGAGTTTTTCTTCCCGTACTACTTCGTAGCACCATTCATTCATAGCATTAGCTATAAATCATTCATCGTTTCACAGATCATCTGTTATTACGATTTACTATGATCACGTGGTGATCTTCTTCCTTAATTGTTTAACTCAACGATCTTCTTATCATTCTCTCTACGATTATAATCTTAGGTACTCATACCTAAAATTTATAACCTATCAGCTCTGATACCACTCTGTAATGCCCCGAAATTCGGTCTATCTTTATACCCGAATTTCGTACGTCACGGTCCCACTTCTTTCCAAACACACATCATTATATACTAAAATATAACAACATACATTCTCAATTCCCAGGTTCTAAAACCTTATAACCTCTTTCATTACAAATAATGATAATTACATTATTCTTTACATCTTACACGAATGACTTTTATCCGCCATCAAGGATACATAACCGTTCATTAAACTATTTCATAGTTTAATTACATTATTCTGCATTACAAGTCTTCACTTGATCTTCACACACATTCATATAATGAATGACACTTCTTCTGGATACCGATCAACTTGATCTTTACGGGATCCTTAAGTTATTCTAACATCGTACGCTAAAAAAATGTTTTTCATTTAAAGAAAATGTGAGCATTTAATTGCCCAGCAAGTCATAGCAGTTGAACAAACAACTTCAAGAATTTAAACATTCTTTTAAGACTTCAATAACCGAACAAAGGTTATGAAGCAGCTTGAATAACAGGAATAATCTAGACTCCTATCATTTTAAAACATTATTCACATCCACTTTGAAATACATTCATTCTCTACTCTCTTTCATACACATTCTGTCTGGATAGAATCAATAGCATAGAGTTATCAATAACTGTTCATGTATAAACAAAATATTATCATCTCATAGAAACACCGAAGTGTTCACATTGTGACACAAGGCCTCATACGTTCTACCACCTTGTACAAATATCACACATTTGCACATAGACAGAACTTCTCAAGTTCAACATCTGAGAAGTTTTAGAAATTAGCATTCATTTAGAATATGAATGAAGTTAGGAAACTTGCCTTACACACAGCTACAACTTACGCTGAACTTGTGACGCCCCCAAAATAGGTATACATCGCCCATCTTGAGTCGTCAAATACATGGTACAAAATTCAAATACAACTTAATTATACAACAGTCGTGTAAAATACGACAAAATAAAATCAAAGAGTTTTAATAAGAATATTGTCATCTAGACAATATCCACACTCAATGGAGTCCTCATTACATTTATTGTCACACTATTTAACAGAATAGTGAGGACTACTAATGCTATCATCTAGACCGTCACTCCGTTCCCCGACTAGTCCCGGCTACATTCTCATTTCGTGAAGAGAACAGTGAAAGAAAGGGTGAGCTCAACTAGCCCAGTAAGAAATATTATGACTAAGATAATGTAGAATAAATTATCATTAGTCTTGAATGTTTAAACCGATAAAATACAATAGACATCAAGTTTAATCGCATCGAATAATGCAATCCATTAGAAGAGTCAAGTAGAGCATGATATCTACTATCTTCTATGATTTAAAATGTTTTATCAATTTTTATCATTTGAGACTCGACAAATAAATAAACCACATCATCGAGTCATCCACCTTTTACGGGCCAAGGATATTCATTAAATCATCAATGGTCATGACTATACCGAATAATCCTGGTCATAATTATACCTAAAAGCGTCCATTTAATGCACTACAAAGCCACGAGGACTTTTACCACATCATTTATAATATTACGAGTCATGATTATACCGAATAATCCTCAGTCATAATCATACCAAGTCCATCTACGCACGTAAGCCAAAGATGACTCTCATCACAATATAAGCATGAGGATGATGACAATGACATAATAATTCAATAAAACAAGTTCAAGAATAAATTTTAAAGATTTATAAGTTAATTTATCTTGAAATCAATTATGTCCAAATTGTCGACATGATCTTTGCTTTGTGGAGTACAATTCAAGAATGCTCGGAAGAATATTTCCATGAAAAGATCTGGGATGAAGCGCAAATATCCGGGATATTCTACTAATTTCATGGAGTATAGAAGCCAAAACTTTAACCAAATGAGTATCATAGAATATATGAAATCGCAAATGGATTTTCACCACCCATGCGGTAATCCACGTGATGCATCATTTCCACAATTTAATAAGGAATGAATACGAATGATCATTCACCATGCATGTGATAATCCACATGTACATATTATTCCAATAGAATAATAAAGAATGGAACCGGTCAATGCGTAATTACGCGCAGACGGGATATTCCAACGAAATAATAAAGAATGGAATAACGAAAGAATTCACCATGCATGCG
Source organism: Panax ginseng (assembly GCA_020205605.1). Taxonomy (NCBI): domain Eukaryota; kingdom Viridiplantae; phylum Streptophyta; class Magnoliopsida; order Apiales; family Araliaceae; genus Panax; species Panax ginseng. Next base: position 49,687,882 of record CM035149.1, on the reverse strand, counting down.
ATAGAATCGCAGCATGGTTATTCCAAAGCAGAATAATAAAGAATGGAACCGAGTCTAGCGTAATCCGTCTGATACATGATATTCCAATAGAATAATAAAGAATGAAATAACAAAGAATTCACCATGCATGCAATAGACCGCACAGACAGGTTATTCCAACAGAATAATAAAGAATGGAACCAGGTCTAGCGTAATCCGCACAGACATGAAATTCCAACAGAATAATAAAGAATGGAATAACAGAAGAATTTCATCATGTATACGGTACTTCGCATAGACAGGTTATTCCAACATAATAATAAAGAATGGAATAACGTAAGAATTTCACCATGTATGCGGTATTTCGATGAGGCGAGTTATTCCAATAATAATAAAAAGAATGGAATAATGTGAAGCTCTCTTCATGAATACGAAAAGAAATAATACCCCTTACCTTAGAAAGAAATTGGATACTGGAGTAGAGAGGTAGCAGACTTCTCTTCTTCTTTCTCTCTATAATTTCTCTCTATAATAATTGCTCTAAAGCTTTAGTGAATTGGTGAGAAATGAATGAAGAATGAGCTTCTATTTATAGGAAAATATAGTTTCGATAATTGCACGTTTTGGGGCTCGAAATATTACAGTTCAATACCTTCAACTTTTCTTTCATTTTTAATTTATTCTTGCAAGTATATTAAACTTGCACCACCTCCCCTAATAGTAAATAATGTGAATCAATAGTTCAATCATGTGAATCAATAGTTATAATCATGTGAAAATACGAATTACAGTATAGTACCTCCATCTATACCTCCATTTTTAACTTAGTCATGCAAGTATTATCAATCTTGCACCAACTCCCCTAATAGTACAAGAATGTGAATCAATAGTATACACATGTGAATAAATAGTTATAATCATGTGAATCAATAGCAATTAATTGCTCATTTATCCTGTTAATTACCCGACTGGTCAGTATAACTTTCAGACATCAATTAATATCGAAATGAATGTCGATTTCCACTAACACTAATAATTCCAACACAATGGAACTATCAATTTCATCTTTAATCAACACGAACTTATTCATCATTAATATTATAACTCATAATATTTAACAACCAGGTCGTTCCTGAGAAAATAGGGGCTTTTCGATAAAGATTTCTCCTTATTAGTAGCCGCATGATTAGATGACCAAACCTCTCCTTGATGTAACTTCTAGACATTGTAAATATTGCAATTTAATAATATGAATAACTTTGCTGTCTCAATTATTGATTTAATAATATATCATATTATGCAGATGATACTGTGACAATAATCGAATCAATAATATGAGAGATATGATGCAGCAATTATTGTAGCAATAATTGAGTATAACTGAGTGACTTTTCACGTAAGCATCAATAATCAATACCGTGTGCTATTATGTAACCACGCGTATTACTGTACTTTTACTACTGGGTAGTTCAACAGTTTAACGGTAAAACTTCCGCCGTTATTTTTATAAAAAGATAATTATGTCATTTTCTAACTACGACAATACTTCTGTTGTGGGATACACCAATGATTGTGCCATTGTACGAATATTCCCTGTTAAAACAAATATTCCCCGACCAATCGAATATTATATAACCACTTGCTTAATTTTCAAAATTTTTAAATATTACCCACAACTATAACATTATATTATATCCACACCATAATATTCAAAAATATTTTTCGAGAGAAATTAATCTTTATTCATAAAGTTACGGTCTTACAACCTCCCCTTATGAAATTTCGTCCTCGAAATTAGGGTGCGTACCTGGTATGTCGAAGAGGTGAGGATACCTTGATTTCATTTCAGATTCTAACTCCCAGGTCATTTCCTCAACATCATGGTTTCTCCACAAAACTTTGACTTGAGGTATAACTTTAGAGCGTAGAATATGATCCTTCCTATCCAAGATTTTAACAGGTAACTCTTCATACGTTAAATCTTCCTCTATCTCGTCTGGTTCTATTTCAATAATGTGGTTCGGGTCTTTCACATATTTACGTAACATAGATATGTGGAAAATATTATGAACACGAGATATACTTGGCGGTAAGGCGAGTCAATAGGCCATAGTCCCTACTCGTTCGAGGATTAAAAATGGGCCAATGAATCGAGGATTGAGCTTTCCTCTCTTTCCAAATCTTGTAACTCCTTTCCATGGAGCAACACGTAACAACCATGATCTCGATATTGAATTCCACGTCCTTTCGATGAAGATCGGCATAACTCTTTTGTCGATCTTGTGAGGTTTTTATATGTTGTCGGATCGTTTGAATCTTTTCCGTAGTCATACGTACCAAATCCGGTCCCAACAATGTTGCTTCACCCACCTCATCCCAGCATACTGGAGAACGACACTTTCTTCCATATAACGCCTCAAATGGAGCCATGCCAATACTTTCTTGATAACTGTTGTTGTAGGAAAACTCCACCAATGGTAAGAACTTGTCCCAACTTCCCTTGAAGTCAAGGACACAGAGTCTTAATAAATTTTCAAGAGTTTGAATAGTCCTTTTCGACAGCCCATCCGTTTGAGGATGATATGCCGAACTAAATCGTAAATCTATGCCCATAGCTTTTTGCAAACTAACCCAAAATCTTGAAGTGAATCTTGGGTCTCAATCAGAAACTATGGATACTGGCATACCATGCAATCTTACAATCTCGTTTATATTCATACTAGCAAGACGTTCAAGTGTATAAGTTTCTCGTATCAGTAAGAAATGAGCAGACTTGGCCAATCTATCAACAATGACCCAAATCGCATCTATGCCTTGAGAAACCTTGAGAAACCTTGGGAAGACCAGTAACGAAATCCATAGTAATGTGGTCCCACTTCCATTCTGGAATTTCAAGTGGTTGCAATGGACCTTTTGGCACTTGGTGCTCCGCCTTGACTCGTTGACAAGTTAGACACCTTGAGATAAATTCCGCTATCTCTCTCTTCATATTGCTCCACCAAAATGTATGTCGAAGATCACGATACATTTTGGTACTCCCGAGATGGATTGCAAGCGGTGTGTTGTGCGCCTCCATCATGATTTTATACTTCAAGTCGTAATCGTTAGGAACACAAAGTCTGGAGTTGACTCGAAGTATTCCTTCTTCATCTATTCTTGCTTCCGGAATAGCACCTTCTTGCACTTTCTTCTTCATACGCATTAGCTCCAGGTCTGTAGTTTGAGCAGCTTTAACTTTATCGATTAAAGTCGGTTCCACTCGTATATTCGCCATCATCACATGGGTTCCTGGAGTCTTTAACTCTATTTTCATCCTTTCCAAGTCATACAAAATGGGTCTTTGCGTTGACAATATTGCACTTCATGCGTATATGATCTTCTACTTCAATGCGCCACCTTTCTACGTTCGCTTTTCGGGATGGTATTGGATGGTATGATCATAATCTTTCAACAACTCAAGCTATCGTCGTTGTCGCATGTTGAGTTCCTTTTGAGTGAAGAAATATTTGAGGCTTTTATGATCCGTATAGATCTCCACCTTCTCTCCATACAGGTAATGCCTCCAAATCTTAAGCGCAAAAACGACTGCTGCCAACTCTAGATCATGAGTAGGATAATTCCTCTCATATTCTTTGAGTTGTCGAGAGGCATAGGCTATGACTTTCCCATGTTGCATGAGAACACATCCTAACCCTTTACCCGAAGCATCACTGTAGATGACAAATCCCTCCGAGCCAGATGGTATTGTCAGAATAGGTGCTGAAATGAGTCTCCTCTTGAGTTCTTGAAAACTCTTTTCACATTCCTCGCTCCAATCGAATTTTTTATCTTTTTGAGTCAGCTGAGTTAATGGAGTAGCGATTCGAGAAAACCCTTCTACGAATCTCCGATAATAACCAGCTAAGCCGAGAAAGCTACGTACTTCGGTCACTGACTTAGGTTGCTCCCAACTTTGAATTGCTTCAATCTTTGCCGGGTCAACAGATATTCCATGATTTGATATCATATGCCCAAGGAATGTAACTTCCTCAAGCCAGAACTTGCATTTCTTCAACTTGGCATAAAGCTTATTTTCACGAAGCTTTTGGAGTATCGACCTCAAGTGTTGCTTTCATGGTCTTCATTTGGTTTTGGAGTATATGAGGATGTCATCAATAAAGACGACCACAAAGTGATCCAAATATTCCTTGAATACTCGGTTCATCATATCCATGAAGGCAACAGGGCATTAGTCAATCTAAAAGACATGACTAGAATTCATAATGCCCGTCATTAGAGTTTCGAAGCGATTTTGGAATGTCATCGGTTTAATCTTCAACTCGATGATATCCTAACGAAGATCAATCTTTGAAAAGAATTTGGCGCCTTGCAATCGGGTCAAACAGTCATCAATACGTGACAATGGGTACCTATTTTTGATGGTGACATGATTCACCTCCCGATAATCAATACAAAGTCGCATACTTCCATCTTTCTTTTTCACGAATAGAACAGGAGCACCCCAAGGAGAAGTACTAGGGACGAATGAAACCGATGTCTAACAATTTCTCAGTAGTGGGGTTTTAACTCACAAGTTCAATAGAGCCATTCGATATGGGGCTTGGGAAATGGGTTTTGTCTGGGATTCAAGGTCGATACAAAATTCAATTTCACGCTCTGGGGGTAGGCCAGGAAGTTCTTCAGGGAATACGTCAGGAAATTTATTAACAATAGAAATATCATTCAAATCTGACGTATTTTTATTTAAATCCGTGATATGGGTTAAGAAATCTTGACATCCGTTTTCCAATAAACGAATAGCTTTATGACTTGATATGATAATTATTGATTTTAGTGGTTTGGTTGCTTGAATTCGCACAATAGGTTGGTTAGGAATATCAAAGCTAACAACCTTACGAAAATAATCGATTTTAGCATGATGAGTAGTTAACCAATCAATCCCTAAAATCACATCAAATGCAAGTATTTTCAAGGAAATAAGATCGACAGGTAACGTGCGATTACCGATTTGAATCAAACAAGACTTATAAACCGTGGATGTAATGAAGGTTTCTCCCAACGGAGTTTTAACAGATAAGTCAAAGTCTAATTTCTCCGGAGTTAAATTTAAACGTTGAGCGCAAGTAGGAGAAATAAAGGAATGGGTAGAATCGGTATCAAATAAAGTATAAACTTCGTTAGAGTTATGATTAACTTACCCGTGATCACCTCGTTCGGATTCCTCGCTTTTTGGGAGGTTACGACAAACGCTCTCCCTTGAACTACCGATTTTGTCTTGTTTGGGACACCCTTTGATGCCTCCATCCCAGCTGGACTTGACTTTGGTGCACGAAAAAATTGGGCTAGGTGACCTTTTCCACAATTATAACACGCTTTGGACTGCATCGTGCAGTTTGGACTTATGTGTCCTTCCCCTCCACATTTGTAACATACGACCAGTGGTCGTTCTCCTTCCTTAACAACAAAGTCTTTGGTCTTGGCGTCTTTCCATCCTTGTTGAATCTCCTCTTCTTGAAATGTCCACTCTTATTGTCATGGCCATGATTACCACCGAAGTGATTATCATTTCTGGCATGTTGATTCTCTCCACGTTTGTTGTCATCGCTTTGATGACTGCTACCACTGGTATTATCGACTTGTCGGTTGCTCTCTCTTGGTTGGGTTGACTCATTATCGCGCTCCAATAACTGAGCCCTATTCACAACATCTGAATACAAACACTGTTTGTGAGAAATTAGGTATTGACGTATCTTGGGTTTCAAACCTCTTAGAAACATCCGCGTCATTCTCTCCTCATTATCAACCAAGTGGGACGCAAACCGAGACAACTCGACAAACTTAGCTTCGTACTGCGCCACGTTCATATTGTTTTGCTCAAGCTTGATGAACTCTACCTCCTTCACGTGACGAATACTTTCAGGAAAGTAGTTGTCATTGAACAACTCTTGGAACTTCTCCCAAGACATTTTGAGTGCGGCAGGTTGACTACGCTTTATAGATTCCCACCAGTAGTCTGCCTCTGCTCGCAACATGAAGGTGGCAAAGGGAACCTTTTGCTCCTCGTAGCATCCCAAGACATCAAATATCTTGTTGATCTGCTTTATCCACGTCTCTGCCTTAAGTGGTTTGGCTCTCCAAAAAACTCCGGTGGTCCCAGCTCCTTGAACTGCTTAGCGGTGACCGTCCGAGAGTTGTCAGTGTTTCCACCTGCATTTTTGACAGGAGCCGCTTTCGCCTGATGTTGCATGAATTGCATAAAGCCTCTGAACATCCCATCGTTCACCATTTTATCGGTGTTATTGTTTACATGAGGATTATTGTCTTCCTGTTGCACATTATCCTGGGCATTAATCTTTGGTGACTCAACGGTCTCATGTGCTTCATTGTTTATCTCAACATTTTCGGATGCCATTTTCAAATACTGCCACAAAACAAGGGTTAATTAACATATCACATATTATCCCTATACTCTGACCGACCAATTAAATACCAAATAAACTTAGGTAGGTCATACTAGCGAAGAATTCCCGTCTCTCCCCTCCTAGCTCTTGTCTCACATCTCAGCCAGGGATCATATCCCTAAGCTTTGATACCAACTGTGACCCCCCCAAAATAGGTATACATCACCCATCTTGAGTCGCCAAATACATGGTACAAAATTCAAATACAACTTAATTATACAACGATGTGTAAAAAATACTAAGAAAAAACATAATCTAAGAGTTTTAATAAGAATATTGTCATCTAGACAATATCCACACTCAATGGAGTCCTCATTATATTTATTGTCACACTATTTAAAAGAATAGTGAAGACTACTAATGCTATCATCTAGACCGTCACTCCGTTCCCCGACTAGTCCCGACAACGTTCTCATTTCCTGAAGAGAACAGTGAAAGAAAGGGTGAGCTCAACTAGCCCAGTAAGAAATATTATGACTAAGATAATGCAGAATAAATTATCATTAGTCTTCAACAATGTCAAACTGATAAAATACAATAGACATCAAGTTTAACTGCAGCAGAATAAGCAATCCATTAGAAGAGTCAAGTAGAGCATGATATCTACTATCTTCTATGATTAAAAATGTTTTTATCAATTTTTATCACCGAGACTCGACAATAAATAAACTACATCATCGAGTCATCCACGCACTACGGGCCAAGGATATTCATTAAATCATCAATGGTCATGACTATACCGAATAATCCTCGGTCATAATCATACCAAAAGCGTCCCATCAATGCACTACAAAGCTCTTGAGGACTTTTACCACATCATTTATAACATTATAGGTCAAATGATTATACCGAATAATCCCTCAGTCATAATCATACCAAGTCCATCTATGCACGTAAGCCAAAGATGACTTTCATCACAATATAAGCATGAGGATGATGACAATGACATAATAATTCAATAAAATAAGTTCAAGAATAAATTTTAAAGATTTATAAGTTAATTTATCTTGAAATCAATTACATCCAAATTGTCAACATGATAATCTTTGTGGAGTAAAATTCAAGAATGCTCAGAAGAATATTTTCATGAAAAGATACCGGATGAAGCGCAAATATCCAGGATATTCTACTAATTTCATGGAGTATAAAAGCCAAAACTTTAACCAAATGAGTATCATAGAATATATGAAACCGCAAATGGATTTTCACCCGCCATGCGGTAATCCACGTAGACAGATCATTTCACAATTTAATAAGGAATGAATACGAAGGATCATTCACCATGCATGTGATAATCCACATAGACAAGTTATTCCAACAGAATAATAAAGAATGGAACCAGGTCATGCGTAATTCGCACAGACAGGATATTCCAACAGAATAATAAAGAATGGAATAACAGAAGAATTCACCATGCATGCGATAGACTGCACAGACAGGTTATTCCAACAGAATAGTAAAGAATGGAACCAGGTCTAACATAATCCGCACAGACAGGATATTTCAACAAAATAATAAAGAATGGAATAACAAAGAATTCATCATGCATGCGATAGACCGCATAGACAGGTTATTCCAACAAAATAATAAAGAATGGAACCAGGTCTAGTGTAATCCACATAGACAGGATATTCCAACAGAATAATAAAGAATGGAATAACAGAAGAATTTCACCATGTATGCGGTACTTCGCATAGACAGGTTATTCCAACATAATAATAAAGAATGGAATAATAGAAGAATTTCGCCATGTATGCGGTACTTCGTATAGACATGTTATTCCAACATAATAATAAAGAATGGAATAATAGAAGCTCTCTTCATGAATACGACAAAAATAATACCCTTTACCTTAGAAAGAAACTGGATACTAGAGTAGAGAGGTCGCACACTTCTCTTCTTTTTTCTCTCTATAATTTCTCTATAATAATTGCTCTAAAGCTTTAGTGAATTTGTGAGAAATGAAGGAAGAATGATCTTCTATTTATAGGAAAATATAGTTTTGATAATTGCACGTTTTGGGGCTCGAAATATTACAGTACAATACCTTCAACTTTTCTTTCATTTTTAATTTATTCTTGCAAGTATATTAAACTTGCACCACCTCCCCTAATAGTAAATAATGTGAATCAATAGTTCAATCATGTGAATCAATAGTTATAATCATGTGAATCAATGTCTGGCTCTCCGGTTCGGCGCTGCAGCACCACCATACAAAGCATGGTTGGCGCTGCGCCGCCAAGCCCTAATCATTGAAATTTTTTTCTAAGTGCTTACTCGTTTTGAGACGCTCACTTTCCGATCTCATAACTCATTCGCTATAACTCGGAACGAGGTCGTTCCAAATCTATTCTCTTCCTTATCTTACGTACTTCAATCCCCCTCGAATAAAACTTCGTTCGAAATTCGTTAACATGCCATTCGATTGCCTTAATCTTCATCCTTCGTTCATTTTTACGTTATTAACGTTCTTCGTTCGTTCATCCGTAATTCGGTTATCCGAACTCGGAACTCGTTCGTTCTTGAGTCCATAACTCATGTTTCCAACTTTCTCTTACATTCTTATGAAACCCTACACCTTCGGGTTCATTTACACACTTTCTAATTCTCGTTTATCTCTTACAAAATTTTCACCATAACTTCGTTATAACTAAGTTTAATCCGTTCTTCACAAACATTTCTACCGTTCCTAACCAATCAATAAGCAACTAACATATACACGATGGTTTTAAACTTGTCCATCAACAACAATTAAACTACGATGGTTTTAAATTTGTCCATGAACAACGTTCTTCGTGTTCTTCGCGTGTTCTTTGTTCATTCTTCATTTTTTAATCGATATTTTGATTTTGATTTTACTTTTTCTTGGAATTCGATGTTATAAAACACCATTCCTTACTTATTTCACCGAATTGTTTATATGATTCATTCGGATTGTTCAAATTCATTACGAATCTTATACTTCCTTAAGAAATTTATAAAATAAATTTCAAATTCTTATTTCTTCTTTCCTCAATGATTTCAACCATATGAAATCATTCCTAACATCATTTACTTCTTATTCTAATTAAGCTATGTTTTTGAACATAGAAACTTAAAGAAAAACTAACTTAGAAGTTAGGTTTCGGATTACCTTTTTTCCTTATTTTTCTTCCTTTAGACAAAGCCAGCGATTCTCTAGCTTTTCTATTTAACGAGCCACTCCGATCCTAGCCTTCATGCTCAATCTCTTCCTTCTTCTTCTTCTCCAAGCTCTCAAACTCTTTCTCTTTTCCAAAGTGTTGGTTGATTTTGAAAAAAATCAACTAACACTCTCATTATATAGATTTTCATAGCTAGGGGAAAAATAGTCATTTCACCCCTATTCCCACCTCCTTAATACACCTTCTTACTATTCACAAAACATCCCTTGGAAGTTTCGTGGTTCCGTCTTCCGGGTTTCGTCCAACAGTTTTAAAAACTGCGATTCTCGGAATCTAAATATTTTTGGATATTTCGTCTTTCCTTTACCGATTAACTTTTACACATTCTTCGGATCTCCGAAAATTTGAAAAACACTTTTCCACAATAAGCATTTTCCTTCACGTTTTCCCCTAACGTAGTTAAACGAATAAAAAGTACATAACAATACTTTTCGTCATTTTTATTTTGTCCAATTTCTGCACGTTTTTCGAGAAAAACTTTTATCGGCTTACTTAACTTTTCACGATATATTATCGTCAAATCTTTCGATGGAATGCCATTTTGATATACCAAACTCTCGAAAAGGCTTAGGTTATTCAAACCCTAACCCTTAGGTGTTGGGCTTCGGCACAGAAACGCACAACGGAAATTAAAATTTTAAAGCAATTTTCGAAACCCTAAAACAGGATCCATGCGAAAATCAATTAATTCAGAGGTTTAGAGATTATACGGATATAAACAAAAACGAGAATCAAACCCATCATTGCGCCTTGAATCTCCAACGCAATACAAACCGATTAACGCCTCTACGGTATCCACATCGAACGCCGCATTTGCCGCCGATCGACGATTACTGTGATAAGAAGGACTTCATGTACTAGCCACCAAAAGGAATGGATTTTGAAACTGCTTTTTCTCTCTAGTCTCCCTCTAGAAGCGGCTAGGGTTTTTCAATTATGATATCTTACCCTAAGTAGTCTGCTATATATCATATATATAGTAGTTAAAAGGAATTAATCAAATCAAAACCTAATTTTATAAAATCCGATTTATATATATATATATCTTAATTAAGTCTTACTTAATTAATATACATATATACAAATTATCCTTTTAATTTAAATTAAATGATTTAAATACTATTAATCATATTAATATATTTAAATCCTTAAAATTTAAATTAATTCCCTTTTAAATAACGTTACATGTGTGACCACATAGGTTATTATTACGTTGGCAATAATTTTAAAATCACATTATAAAATTATAAGCAATGGAGCTGACATCTAGTAATGCATCAACTGCTGCTACCCAAGTAATAATAAGATCGATGATTCGATGCAACCTTTTACGTGACCAATGTTTCAATGTAATTTAATCCTTTTAACCTTAATATCCTAGATTAAACTCGAGTCATGGAATGTGTCATACTCTTCATAATTTAATCTGAGTTTTCTTGATCAATGAGTAGACTATATGAAACAAATCACTATTTGAGCATGACCATGCATTTCATAGTCCTACTCAATCAAGAGGCCTATGGATATCACCCATAATATATAGGATGGTTAAATTCCATCTAGATCACTCATATTTCTCACACGATTAATGATGAACCCAATAATCACCTTTATAGTCCACCTATTAAAGGTGACATTTGATGATATCAAAGTACATAAATTCTCGTGTAGTAATATAAGCGATTTCGTGTCGGAGGACCATTACATCATTGTCACTATGAGAATTGCTAATGAAACTTCGCATAATGCTCCATATAGAATTCTCATGGTGGGTCCATCCAAGACATCGTTTTCTAACATGTACCTATGCATTGACTTAATATCTCATATATTTATGACCAATGATGAGATTTGGTCATCAATCGATCCACATACTAGTCTCGATGCATCATTGTTGTCCCATCAACAATGATACTCGATTAGGGACATTTAAGAACAACGATACTAATGGTAATATATAATTTCATGTTCAAGTCACATACTTGAAACTATATAATTTGTATCACTATTCTAAGGAATTTTATTATGTTAACAATTATATTACGCAGTAAATAAAACCATAATAAAATCATATATTTATTCAATCAAATATAATATCAAAACGTTAAGCAATTATATCAAATAATTGGCCTCTAGGGCATAAACTCTAACATTAGGTTTTGTCGGGTGAATAGTGCCTATTTCGTCTTTTTTCCCTGAAATATTTTGTTCCTGAATTTTTTTTATTTTCATCTTGAAAATTCTTACTCGTTCAGTCTAGCTCGTAGTTAGAATCCTCCCGACTTATAATCATCCTAGGTTATAAAACGATTTATAAACACATAACACATAATATTATTAATAAATATTCATTTTATTAATAACTAATTCATTAAATCTTAAATTCTGGACAATCCAATTTTCCGGGTTGTCACATTCCTCGCCTTTTCTCTCTATAAAATGGCTACCCCAAGCCCTCTATTTATAGAGGGGGAGCTTAGTGTACTCACTGCAATGACAGATGAATCTACTTGGGTGCCCCGGAATGCCCGAGACTCATGGTCCCAGTCTTAAAATACGTGCACGCGTACAACGTGATGTCTGCTCAAACTTTCAGAACTTCAATCCGGGCATCCGATTGAGATGTATAAGACCTTTTTTTGGAATGATGTTGTCGAGAGTTACACAAATGACATGGGATTAGAGGTTGTACGAAGTCAGGAAGGTGGGGCCATGCCCAGGTCTTCAGGCTTCAAATTCTATCCGGTGTGTTGTATTGTGTAATAGTCACTCGGGATTGGAGCTCTAGTTCTTGTAGGACATTGCTGTGTAGAATGTATGTTGAAATGTTGTTGAAATGACGCAATATGGGAACGAGGTGGCAAAATAATGATTTTGCCCCTCACCGGGGTTATCTCCGGTTTGGGCTGATGTAGCAGTCGTTGCTCAGGGTTATCTATGAGATTGGGCTACTGTGAGTACTAAAGGTCCTCAGGGTTGTCTCTGAGGTGTGCCTGACCTATCGAGGTTGTCTCCGGGGTTGGAACCGAGTGCCTCGGGGTTATCTCCGAGGTTGAAGCTGACTGCAAAGGTTGAGATGAGCTTTTCCGGGGTTATCTCCGGAACTACAAATGCACTCCTCGGGGTTGTCTCTGAGGTTGGAACTGAAACTCCCGGGGTTGTCTCCTGGACTGAGTATCTCAGGGTTGTCTCTAAGATGGAAAACTGATGATTCCGGGGTTATCTCCGGAACTGGAAATGCACTCCTCAGGGTTGTCTCCGAGGTTGAAACTGAAACTCCCGGGGTTGTCTCCGGGACTGGAACTGGATATCTCGAGGTTGTCTCCGAGATGGTAAGACTGGTGATTCCGGGGTTATCTCCGGAATTAGAGCTGCTTTGTCCTCCAGGGTTATCTCTGAAAGATGATTCTGCCCTCCTGCAAAATGTCGCAATGTACTATTCATATTTCATATTTCAAGTGTCCTTCTTTATCATATTCATGCAATGTAATGGCATGGATAGGATAAAGAATACTAGACACTTGAAATATGACAAGATAATCATGACGCAATGTACTGCAGCATGATGTATATGCATGATGTATGTGGTTTGTTGGACTGTTTTCCAACGGGATGTGATGACTGCTTTCTCCCACGACTTCTGAAGGGGACTGGAGTTATCACTGATGTCTCTGATGAACTGTCTGGTTGTGTACTCCAAAGCTCTCAGGAACTTCTTGGGTCATGACATTGGGGTTATCACCAAAGTCCTTAATCCTTGGTACAGACTTCCCATTGAGGATATACCTCTCATGTATGAGAGACTTACGGGGATGTGTTTTGTCTGAGGAAGTTGTATAACATATTCCATCATCGGTCCTCCCCGATGAGGATGGTCTTCCTTGGTTTTATATCGCCAGGTCCTTCCATTGCTCTGTTAGAGTTATTGCCAACAGTTTGTGTTGTCAGGGTTGTCTGACCCTCGCTGAAATGTACATCAACGGATAAGATCCCTGCTTTGGATGATGTCAAGGCTGCTTGCCCTTTGTTGACGTGTGCATCAACGAATGAAAATGGATAAAACCTTTGCTGGGGGGAATGTTATGGAGTTATGACCCCGAACTGATGGCATCGGACCTTCGTGAGGCATTGCCGAGTGTCGTTTGCAACAATTGTGATCATCAGTATAATAAACCCTATATCTGGACGAATACCAATGAGTGATATGTAGACCCGCAGTTTGGTATCTGAAAACCAGGATTTCAGGCTTTTTCGCTTAATTGCGTAGCATCTTTTTTCCCGATTTGACTTTTTCAACTTGTGAGATCTCCTTTGCAACTCATATTGGATCGAGCCGGAGGGGTGGGCCCCACCCAAGGGAGCCACAGGTACACTTGCGGCCAACCGTGAGTGGCTTTAAGGCACTTGGTGCTTTCACAAGTCATTTTCATATTACGTCATATAGGAAATCCGAGAACGCTTCTTTAGATTTGCTGAGTTCGGGCATCTTTCTGCAAATTCTATCACCGTACAAGTGTTCTACACTGCCCTGGTAACGTATGCATGTCTTCTTTTCCAGTTTTTATCTGTTGGAAAATGAATTATCATATGAAATACTTCTAAACACATAGTAGTGAATATGCATGCTCATATGACTTTATAAAAAATATTTAACACAGTAAATGTTAGCATTTAACCATGCTGAACATAATGATGTGAAAAAATTTGACTTTTGACACAGTTAAATTGGCACATTTTTTCTGCTATTTCTTATCCTATTTGAGGACAAATGAGCAAAGGTGGTAAAATAAAGTAATCCTGGTAATTAGGCCACCCTTACGGACTATGTTTGTGATAGTGTAATGCATATAGGATGTTTATGACTGTGGGTAGGTGTGCTACTGAATGGACACCTAGTCATGCCTATGTGCATGTGGATAGTCCTGTGTATAAAGGAGACTATGGCAAAATTTTCCAAAATGTAGGCATTGGGTAGTCATGCATTTTTAACTCTACTATAGGCGTATGTTAAAGTAATGCATGCATGCATATAATCATAAAATGCATTTGGAAAAGCTCCAGGTTAGAGTTTACCACACCCATTCTGACATTACCCCGACTTCCGTTAGATCCTTGCTAGGAGTCCCGGCTGAGGTGCTCAAGGCGGCGGAGACGGTCCGTCTGAGTCCTCTGAGCATAGATGCTATGGCGAGTGTTGAGTGAGCCCATACCGATGATGTGAGAGTCGTGGATCGCATTCTTTAAGCGATTATTCCCGATAATCATTAGAAATTTGCTCATAGCGGATAACTCTTCCACGGTATCATTCGCTTTAGTTAGCGCCACACGAGATGTGGACCGTATCGGAGAATATGATTGGGGCTCCTACACCTTCGCCTATTTCCTCAGGGCATGCGCATGCGTTCGCAAGGCTTGACGGAGGCTTGGCTAGGATTTTACCTATTTCTGCTGGTGAGTATTTCTCTTGTGATTTCCCATGTACAGGTTAAGAGTGTTAACTAACAGCAGATGTTTGCCTTTGTGTTGGCAGTTCTGGGCCTATGAGAGGCTCTCATGTTTGCGTCCTGTGAGTGTGTTAGGTTTAGATACCTATCCACGAGGACGACGATGGCATCACTCCTTACTTGCGGAGGTTCCTGTAGCTGAGGGTTTCACCCATTGTCGTCTACAGTTGGAGTTGTTGACAGTTGATGCTATAACTTGGATTCCCTATCCTGGGGAACATTTAACCGTTGGGTTTGAGGATGGGTACCCGACTGGTGTCGAATACGTGATATCCACCCGTAAGATTCCTCTCTTCACAGATGGAGGATGAGATCTCTATTTAGGAGAGCGTGCTATTAGGAGCACCACAGGGGAGATTCGTGTACTAATCTTGCCTCCTGCCAGGCGTTATTAGCCTGTATCACAGTCACCCATCATTGATATCCCTTTGATGGCGGTTGACGGCTTTACACTGTCAGAGGGTCCATATACTCAGGATATGTTCCATCGCTGGTGGTCCCCTCATTCCATCGGATCCCAGACCCGAACCACTCAATTCATGGGGGATATGGTTCCTGGATCCGTGATGATGACGGATTGGATGGCCTGTGTTCGAGATCTGACTCATTTGACAAAGATTGACAGTTTGACCCGGCAGTTGGATTGAGCCCATTTCTTTATCCGGCACTTGGGCAGAGATCCTTCAGAGGCAGATACTTTTGATCCTTCCAGCTCTGGGGCTGGCCCTTCAGATGACCCATATGGCTTTGCCGGTGCAGATCCTCCATTGTATAAGCCTGACATCCCTCATGGCGGAGATCTAGTAACTCAGGAGGAGTTACATCAGGTGGACATGATTGATGATGTAGACATTGACACCATTGTCTTCTTATGATGTGCATTCTCACTATATCTTTTGATAACTGTTAGTTGTTGGGCGTCTGTGCCCCATTTCCCTGTATTTTTAGCTGTACAGAGATGATGTATTAGATGATGATGTACTTAGGAATGTATGTACTATTTTCCATTCCCTACATCATATTGCCATCTATTGTTTATCATGCATGTATCATGTTATGCATATGTATGTCTAGAGATATTCAGCATTGACCCCTGGATGGTCTTATGATACGGCCCACACAGATGTCTTCTTCGACAGTTAGCCTCATTGATCACACCCCACTAGTATTGGTAGCCTCCCGCCTAAGGTCATGGTATGATAGTTTGTCACCTCCAGATCGGGTGACCGTAGATCAGTTGTTACAACATTCCATGACCCTCCTGATGTTCTAGGTTCCTATGGGCTTTGTAGATGGTATGCTGGAGCATTGGGTACTGGAGAGGCAGGTTTTCCGATTAGAGACCTAGGAGTTAACTCCCACCTTAGAAGAGTATACACGATTGACGGCGCTACCACTGGACAGACCTTGCACGCGGATGGCTATCGACGACATGAGCCAATGGTTTATGACCCTCATTGGGTTGAGGTATAGAGTAGTACATGATGAGATTACATCCTGTCATGTGGTGTCCCAGCATCTTCTGATAGAAAGATTTGGCTTAGAGGACAGTTATATACGACACTCCGGGGATTTTACCACGTCGGAGGATCAGTGGCGTACGACCAGGGTAGACGTACTCATTATGTGCGTAGTGGCTTATGTGTACATGCCCCTATATATGGATGAGCTGGACATCGGTATTGTCATGGCAGTGAGAGCTCTCAGGGAGGGTTATACCATTGTGCCCATGATTGTGACAGAGACAATGAGATCGGCCACGTAGTGTCATACCTATCCTGCAGGGGTATTCATAGGCAGTTCGGTCATGTTGTATATGTGGTTCATGTCACACTTGAGACCGATTGGTACCTTCCGATAACATGGGTACTGTTTTTCCCATGAGATAGTCATGTCTTACTCCTTTCACCAAAGCCAGAGTGTATAGACATCAGATCTGGCGAGGATCGGATCGAGATCCGCTTTGATATTTTGCTGCAGGCATCTGGGCTCGATTCACCCTACAACTTCATTACTCATGCCCCTGGCATGGATTATCTCCCTCTGACTGGTTTGAGAGGCATGACCACTTATCACCCACTGGCTGTGATGTCATAATACGATCAGTTTCAGGACTTCCATTCTTTTGAGGGGGCATTGGGTCAGCACTTGGCTTCTCGCCACTTGTTAGCAGAGGACAGATCCAGGGTGTATGCCTGTTGGGATCAACGTGAGCTAGCTGAGTTTTCTGTTAGCCATCCGGGCTGTTCGACAGAGTATTCTGCATGGATAGAGATAGAGACCACATCGGCTGTGGTTGTATCCACAGAGCCGGAGATTAATTCGGAGGGTGGAGAGCCCATAGAGGACATTGATTTTCCCGTCGAGGAGGAGCTTTTTGCTGGGTTGCCAGCAGCTGTGATGGATTATCCCAGTGTGATCGCTACTTTGACCCCGCATTTCGCAGAGTATTTAGAGCAGAGTCTTCATTTGATGACATTTGAGAGAGATCAGGCTAGTGCCTTGATGTTGTGACTCTTCTTTGGGAGATGCCATTTCATTCTAGAGAGAGAGAGAGAGGAAGCCTTAGCTCATAGAGACACCGCTATTGCTGAGCGGGATGAGGCTAGATCATCCAGAGAGGCATTAATTATTGAGCGGGATGTCGCTATATCTGCCCGGGACGTAGCCGTTACAAATAGTACTACATTGAGATCCTTTACCGCTGGTATTATTGCTCAGATGAGTGCATACATTGATGAGCACCACGTTACCATGCAATTATTTGTGGATCTGTTGGCTCGTGTAGATACCCTTGGGCAGGAGCTCACAACGTTACCTCTTTCTTCGGAGAGAGATGCCATATTGGACTTGATAGCCCGCATATACACTGATTTGTAGATGGGCTTGTATTTTCCTTCATAGACTAGCTTAGCCATTTTGTCATGTACAGTACATATTGTATATATCAAACAGTATTATATATGGCAGGGAAATATATTTTGATTCACTTCCCTTTTAGTTGTGCCTTGTTACTTGCTTGATATTTTCCTGCTTCTTCAGGACTTGTGATCTTGATGTATTTTGAACTCATCCTTGATGGGTGGACATTAAGATGTCTTAGGATCTTTCAGAATGGATCGTTGATCTGTGTGTATCCCTACCCTTTGGTGTCTTGGGACTAGTTTCTGTATGTAATAATGGAGAGTATTGTGGCTTTCCTCTCTGAGGTTGATCGCACCACTGATGGTCGCCGATACTCCTTTGTATGGGGGAGCCAAGGTAGTTCCATCTCTTATGGATTGGTGTTTCTCATTGAGGATTCAACCGCAGCTTAGATGGTCGCCAATTCTCCCATTTGTGTGGGGAGATCAGTTAGTTCCATCCCTTTGGTCTGAAGCCGATGAAATGTAGTGGATTGAAGATTGATCCCAGTACCATGTGACAAGTATTTGTGTTTTGGTAGGGGGTAAGACTGAACCATAAATGGCTACCTACGCACTCTTATTGAAGAGGAGATCAGGTTTGCGTAGTTCGAACCTGGTGTAAGAGGTTCAACGCTGTATGTTTGTGTAGAAAGGTGTAGAAGTGTGTTTTTATTTTTTGTTTTGTTTTGTTTTTTTTATTACGACCGGGCCATTAAAAAATGGTTGCCTACGTACTCCCGTGTATTGGGGAGATCAGGTCGACGTAGTTTGCCCCATGTGCAGGACGAATTACAGTCGAAAATTTTGATCCCATGTTCAGGACAAACTGCAGATGAAAAGTTTGATCCCATGTACAGGACAAACTGCAGATGTGAAAAGTTCTATCCCTGGTGGGACAAAACTGCGGGTGTGAAAGGTTCAATCCCTGGTGGGATAACCTGAAAGGTTTGAAACGAAGTGGAGTGAAAGATCTGATGATCCAAAATCCAGGCTACTGGTTTGAAAAGTGTGTTTGTCCCTAATGGGGTAAATGGGTATGAAGAAGGGTTGTATGTAGTGAAGGGTTAGAAAACCTGAAGTTACTGGAGATCTGGTGATACAAAACCAGGATATTTAGTTGATGGTAACCTCAGATATAGTACCGTTTCACGGTGTCTGAATTGATAAGTTGTGGAAATTCATCGCTGTCCATTTCCTGTAATCTGAGAGCACCTCCTATCAATACCTCCTTGACAACAAACGGGCCTTCCCAGTTTGGGGTGAATTTTCCCTTAGATTGATCTTGGTTGTCAATGATCTTCTTCAAAACTAAGTCATGTTGTTTAAACTTCCGTAGCCGGACTTTTCTATTGTAGGATCTGGCGATCCTTTGTTGGTATAACTGACCATGGAAGATAGCACTGGTTTGCCTTTCGTCTATTAGAGACAGTTGGTGATACCTATCTTGTAACCATTGGTCTTCATCCAGTTGAGCGTTTATCAACACTGAGGGATTCCATTTCCACCTCTATGGGAAGCACTGCTTCCATCCCATAGGTTAGTGAGTAGGGGGTTTCCCCAGTGGAAGTACGCATTGAAGTTCTGTAGTCTAATAGAGTCAAAGGCAATAGGTCAGACCATGCTTTGTGATTGGCGGACATCTTTTGCATGATCTTCTTGATGTTCTTATTAGGCACTTCAACAACACCATTCATCTTTGAACGATAGATGACTGAGTTGAGATGTTTGATGTGGAATTGTCTGCATAACTCCTCCATCATTTTGTTGTTGAGGTTCTTAGCATTGTCTGAAACAATTACCTTTGGTTGTCCATATCGACAAATGACATTGTTTCTGATGAAACAAATGATGACTTCTTTGGTAACCTTGGGGAAGGAGGCTGCTTCTACCCACTTGGTGAAGTAGTCAATCATGATAAAGATAAATCGATGCCCATTACTGGCTTTGGGCTCGATGGGCCCGATCACGTCCATTCCCCACATTGAGAATGACCATGGTGAACTCATATTATGGAGCTCCCTTGGAGGGGTGTTGTGACGCCCCCAAAATAGGTATACATCACCCATCTTGAGTCGCCAAATACATGGTACTAATTTCAAATACAACTTGATTATACAACAGTCGTGTAAAATACGACAAAATACATGCTGTGAGTTTTAATACAAATATTGTCATCTAGACAATATCCACACTCAATTTAGTCCTCATTACATTTATTATCACACTATTTAACAGAATAGTGAGGACTACTAAGACACCATCTCGGACCATTACTCCGTTCCCCGATTAGTCCCGGCTACGATCTCATTTCCTGAAGAGAACAGTGAAAGAAAGGGTGAGCCACCAGGATGGATTGCAAATGGTGTGTTGTGCGCCTCCATCATGATTTAATACTTTAAATCAGGGTCGTTAGGAATACAAAGTCTGGAGTTGACTTCAAGTATTCCTTCTTCATCGATTCTTGCTTCCTAAGATAGCACCTTCTTGTACTTTCTTCCTCATATGCATCGGCTCCAGTGCAGCTTGGCGACTTTAACTTTATCGATTAAAGTCATTTCTACTCGTATATTCGCCATCATCACACATGGGTCCTGAAGTCTTTAATTCTATCTCCATCCTTTGCAAGTCATACAAGACGGGCCTTTGCGTTGACAATATCGCACTTGTACCCGCATATGATCTTCTACTCAATGCGTCAGCTACCACGTTTGCTTTTCCAGGATGGTATGATCATAATCTTTCAATAGTTCAAGCCAACGTCGCTGTCGCATGTTGAGTTCCTTTTGAGTGAAGAAATATTTGAGGCTTTTATGATCCGTAAAGATCTCCACTTTCTCCCCATACAAGTAATGCCTCCAAATTTTAAGTGCGAAGACAACAGCTGCCAACTCTAGATCATGAGTAGGATAATTCCTCTCATATTCTTTGAGTTTTCGAGAGGCATAGGCTATGACTTTCCCATGTTGCATGAGAACACATCCTAACCCCTTGCCTGAAGCATTACTATAGATGACAAATCCCTCCGATCCAGATGGTATTGTCAGAACAGGTGCTGAAATGAGTCTTCTTTTGAGTTCTTGAAAACTCTTCTCACATTCCTCGTTCCAATCGAATTTTGTATCTTTCCAAGTCAGCTGAGTTAAGGGAGTAGCGATTCGAGAAAACCCTTCTATGAATCTCCGACAATAACCAACTAAGCCGAGAAAGCTACGTACTTCGGTCACTGATTTAGGTTGCTCCCAGCTTTGAATGGTTTCAATCTTTGCCGGGTCAACAGATATTCCATGACTTGATACCACGTGCCCAAGGAATGCTACTTCCTCAAGCCAGAACTCGCATTTCTTCAACTTGGCATAAAGTTTATATTCACAAAGCTTTTGGAGTATCAGCCTCAAGTGTTGCTCATGATCTTCACGACTTTTGGAATAAATAAGGATGTCATCAATAAAGACGACCACAAAGTGATCCAAATATTCCTTGAATACTCGGTTCATCATATCCATGAAGGCAGCAGGAGCATTAGTCAATCCAAAAGACATGACTAGGAATTCATAATGCCCATACCGAGTTTTGAAAGCCGTCTTTGGAATGTCATCGGTTCTAATCTTCAATTGGTGATATCCGGAACGAAGATCAATCTTTGAAAAGAATTTGGCGCCTTGCAATCGGGTCAAAACAGTCATCAATACGTGGCAATGGGTACCTATTTTTTGATGGTGAGATGATTCAACTCCCGATAATCAATACAAAGTCGCATACTCCCATCTTTCTTCTTCACGAATAGAACAGGAACACCCCAAGGAGAAGTACTAGGACGAATAAAGCCAATGTCTAACAATTCCTATAGTTGGGTCTTTAACTCCTAAAGTTCAATATGAGCCATTCGATATGAGGCTTTGGAAATAGGTTTTGTACCAGGTTCAAGGTCGATACAAAATTTAATTTCACGCTCTAGGTGTAGGCCAGGAAGTTCTTCAGGGAATACGTCAGGAAATTCATTAACAATAGAAATATTATTCAAAACTGACGTATTTTTGTTTAGATCCGTGACATGAGCTAAGAAATCTTGACATCCATTTTTCAATAAACGAATAGCTTTATGATTTGAGATGACAGTGATTGATTTTAATGGTTTGGTTGCTTGAATTCGCATAATAGGTGGATTAGGAATATGAAAGCTAACAACCTTACGAAAACAATCAATTTCTGCATGATGAGTAGTTAACCAATCAATCCCTAGAATTACGTCAAATGCAAGTATTTTCAATGAAATAAGGTCGACAGGTAATGTGAGAGTACCGATTTGAACCAAACAAGACTTCTAAATAGTGGATGTAATGAAGGTTTCTCCCAACGGAGTTTCAACAGATAAGTCAAAGTCTAATTTCTCCGGAGTCAAATTTAAACGTTGAGCGCAA
This sequence comes from Panax ginseng, assembly GCA_020205605.1. Classification (NCBI taxonomy): domain Eukaryota; kingdom Viridiplantae; phylum Streptophyta; class Magnoliopsida; order Apiales; family Araliaceae; genus Panax; species Panax ginseng. Next base: position 49,665,411 of record CM035149.1, on the reverse strand, counting down.
GTAGGAGAAATAAAGGAATGGGTAGAACCGGTATCAAATAAGGTATAAACTTCACTAGAATTTATGATAAGCTTACCCGTGATGACCTCGTTCGGGTTCCTTGCTTTCTGGGAGGTCACGACAAACGCTCTCCCTTGAACAACCGGTTTTGTCTTGTCTGGGACGGCCTTTGCTGCCTCCATCCCAGCTAGACTTGTCTTCGGTGCACGACAAAATCGGGCCAGGTGTCATTCTCTTCCACAATTGTAACATGCTTTGGAGGGCATCACACTGTTTGGACTGATGTGTCCTTCCCCTCCACATTTGAAGCATATGATAGGTGGTCGTTCTCCTTCCTTAACGACAGGTGCTGATGCTGACGTTTTTCCATCATTGTTGAATCTTCTTTTCTTGAAATGTCCATTCTTATTGTTTTGGCCATGATTACCACCGAAGTGGTTACCATTTACTCGCATGTTGATTCCTCCACGCTTATTGTCACCGCTTGATGATCGCTATCATCGGTATTATCATTTTGCTTAATTGCTCTCTTCTTTTGGTTGGGTTGACTCATTATCGCGCTCCAATAACTGAGCCCTATTAACAACATCTGAATACAAACACAGTTTATGAGAGATAAGATATTGACGTATCTTTGGTTGCAAACCTCTTAGAAACATTCGCGTCATTCTCTCCTCATTATCAACCAAATGGGACGCAAATCGGGACAACTCGGCAAACTTGGCTTCGTACTGTGACACGGTCATGTTGTTTTGTTCCAGTTTAATGAACTCTACCTCTTTCATGTGACGAATACTTTCGGGAAAGTACTTGTCCTTGAACAGTTCTTGGAACTTCTCCCAAGACATCTTTAGTGCGGCAGGTTGAGTACGCTTTACAGATTCCCACTAGTAATCTGCCTCTGCCCGCAACATGAAAGTGGCAAAGGGAACATTTTGCTCCTCGGAGCAACCCAAGACATCAAATATCTTGTTGATCTACTTTATCCACGTCTCCGCCTTAAGTGGTTTTGGCTCTCCAAGAAACTCCGGTGGTCCCAACTCTTTGAACTGTTTGGCGGTGATCGTCCGAGAGTTGACAGTGTTTCCACCTGCATTTTGGACAGGAGCCGCTCTCGCCTGATGTTGCATGAATTGCATGAAGCCTCGGAACATTCCATCGTTCATCATTTGGTCAGTGTTGTTGTTTGCATTAGGATTGTTGCCTTCCTGATGCACATTATCCTGATTATTGATATGTGGAGACTCAACGGTCTCCTGTGCTCCATTGATGTTCTCAATATTCTCGGATGCCATTTTCAAATACTACCACAAAACAAGGGTTAATTAACATATCACATATTATCCCCCTACTCGAATGACCAATTAAATACCAAATAAACTTAGGTAGGTCATACTAGCGAAGGAATTCCCCGTCTCTCCCCTCCTAGTTCTTATCTCACATCTCAGCCAGGGATCATATCCCTAAGCTTTGATACCAACTGTGACACCCCTAAAATAGGTATACATCACCCATCTTGAGTCGCCAAATACATGGTACTAAATTCAAATACAACTTGATTATACAATTAAATGTAAAATACGACAAAATACATGCCGTGAGTTTTAATACAAATATTGTCATCTAGACTATATCCACACTCAATTTAGTCCTCATTACATTTATTATCACACTATTTAACGAGAATAGTGAGGACTACTAAGACACCATCTCGGACCATCACTCGCTTCCCGACTAGTCCCGCCACGTTCTCATTTCAAAGAGAAAACAAAGAAAGAAAGGGTGATCTCAACTAGCCCAATAAGAAATATTATGACTAAGATAATGCGAATAAATTATCATTAGTCCTCAATAGTGTTAAACCGATAAAATACAATAGACATCAAGTTCAACTCATAAATGAACATACAATCCATTAAAAGAGTCAAGTAGAGAATAAAATCTACTATCTTTTATGATTTAAAAAGGTTTTTCATCACTTTTATCGCTGAGACTCAGCTTAATAAATAATCCACATCATCCCTGCACTACGGCCAAGGATATTCATTAGGGTCACGACCACAAATTATTCATGCACTACGGGCCAAGGATATTTGTGTATTCATCAATGGTCATAATCATGCCAACAATCATCCCATCAATGCACTTCGACCAATGAGGACTTTTACCACATCATTTGTAACATTACTAATTATGATTACACCGAATAATCCTCGGTCATAATCATACCAAGTCCATCTATACACTACAGAATACACGTATGACTTTCAAAAATAATATAAACATGAGGATGATGACAATGATATAAGAATTCAATAAAACAAGTTCAAGAATTAATTTATTCAGAACTAATAACGTCCAAATTGTCAACATGATACTTCTTTGTAAAGTAAAATTCAAGAATGCTCAGAAGATTATTACCATGAAAAGATCTTTGGATGAAGCGCAAATATCAAGAATATTCCACTAATTTCATGGAGTGTAGAAGTCAAAACTTTAACCAACTGAGTATAATAAAGAATGGAATAACAAAAGAAATTACTATGCATGCGGTACTTCGCATAGACAGGTTATTCCATCAGAATAATAAATAACGGAACCAGGTCAGGCGTAATATGCACCGATAGGATATTCCGACAAAATAATAAAGAATGGAATACAACAGAAATCACCATGCATGTGGTACTTCGCATAGACAGGTTATTCCAACAGAATACTAAATGACGGAACTAGGTCAGGTGAAATTCACACCAATAGGATGTTCCAACAAAATAATAAAGACGGAACCAGGTCTGACGTAAAGCATAGACAGGATATTCCAATGTAATAATAAAGATTTTAACTAGGTCCCACGTAAAAGCCTGCATGATGGATATTCCAATGTAATAATAAAGAATGGAATACGTAAGAATTTCACCAAGTATAGGGTAGCCAGCGTAAACAAAGTTATTCAACAGAATAATAAAGATGGAATAATAGAAGTTCTCTTCATGAATACAAAAGAAATAATACCCTTACCGTAAAAAGAAACTTGATATCGGAGTAGTGAAGTAGCGAGTATACTTTTCTTCTTTCTCTCTATAGTTTCTCTCTATAGTTTCAAAGTGAATTAAGTAAGAAATAATGAAGGAAAGAGCTTCTATTTATAGAAGAATGGAATGAATAGTAACCAATCCATGAACGCGGTCCAGATTGATTTACTTTAATCGATTCCATATTTAAAAGCAAAATCTTTTAAATAAAATATAATATATTCTATTTATAATCTAATAAAACGAATAACTTTTAAAATTTTACTATGCAAATAATATGCAAATACTATGCAAGCACTATGCAAACACTATGCATAATAAAATATAATATATTCTAATTATTGTTTAATAAAATGTATAACTTTATAAAAGTATTCATTTTATATAAAAAGATTTTACTATTAGCCTAATAAAACGAATAACTCTATAAAAGTATTCTGCTTTTATATAAAAAGTTTTTCTGCTTTTATTATGTTAATAATACGAATAAAAAAAACGTCATCATCATTATTATTATTCACACTATTAATCAACCAATTCGTTCCCAAGAAAGGGGCTTTCCAAAAGGATTTCTCCTATCAAGCCGCAATTAGGTGACCAAACCTCTCCTTGGCGTAATTTCTAGACATCGTTAATAATGCAAATAATAATATTAACAACTTCGTCATCTCAATTATTGATTTAATAACATATAAAATATCGACAATAATTGAATCAAACCGAGTGACTTCTCACATAAGCATTAATAATCAATACCGGTGTGCTACTATGCAACCACGCCAGACATTCTTTTTACTTTATTACCGAAAGTAGTTCAACAAGATCAACGGTAAAACTTCCGCCGTTATTTTCATAAAAATATTTTTGTCTTTCTCAATCCGACAATAATTACATTGTGGGGTCCACCAATGATTGTAATAAATCGTCTGCGAATATTCCCTGACCAATCGAATATTATATAACAACTTGCGTACTTTGCAAAATTTATAAATATTACCCACAACTATAACATTATATCAAATTTATTCCATAATATTCAAAAATGATATTTATAGAAAATTCATTTTTATTCATAAAAGTTGGGGTCTTACAGGCGTGGATAGCATTCCCATGAATTTGGCATTGATAACATCTCTTGACGTGATCATCACAATCAGCTTTGAGAAAGAGCCAGTAATGCCTTGTTCTGAGGATCTTTTTAACAAGTAGAGGGCTGCTCATGTGTGGGCCACATACTCCACCATGGATTTCATCCATGAGCCTCTGAGCTTGGTCCTTGTCCAGACATCTAAGGAGACCTAATCCTGCATCTCGTTTGTAGAGTGCATCTTCGCTCAGGTAGAATTTCATAGCCATTCAATGGATCCGCTTTTTCTCAGCAGAACTCGCCTTAGCGGGTGCAGATCCATCTCGTAGATACTCCTTGATGTGCTGATACCAAGGGTGCTGGATGGGAGGTAGCTCATCCGATACTTCTCCGATGTAATTCCCATAGGCTAAAGCCTTTTGCAGGGCAAATGTAATGCTTGGCATGTTTTCCTTGTCAGGTATGTTGATCAAGGAGGCCAAAGTTGCTAGCGCATCCGCAAAGTCATTCCTATTCTGAGGAATGTGGAGGAAGGTTATTTCTTCAAACTCCGAAGCCATCTGGATAACCTTCCAATGGTAAGGTAACAAATGTAGTTCTTTAGTGTTATAGATTCTGGTGGTTTGTCTGATTACCAATTCGGAATTTTCAAAGACATTTAACCGTCTGATACCCATTGATTGGGCAAGTTTCAACCCCATGATACAGCCTTTATACTCAGCTGTGTTGTTGGTGCTGATAAACTATAATTTGACGGCGACGGGATACTGCTCCCCCATAATGGTTACTAGAATTGCTCCAGCCCTAGAACCTTCCATGTTTACAGCTCCATCAAAATACATCTTCCATGATTGGTGTGTATCATACCGATGGTTTTGCTGAACTGCCATTACCCCTTCGTCGGGGAAGTATGTTTCCAAGGGTTTGAATTCCCCTGAAGGTGCGGGGGCCAGTTGATCCGCAATTCCTTGACCTTTAATAGACTTTTGCGTCATGTAGACGATGTCAAATTGCTGTAGGATGAACTTCCATCTGGACATCCGATAATTCAACATATGTTTACTGAACACATACTTGAGAGGATCCACGTGGGATATGAGATGGGTTGTGTGACCATGGAGGTAATCTCAGAACCTCATGGAAGCCCATGCTAAAGCACAACACGCCTTCTCAATCGAGTGTACTTGTGTTCACCGCTCTTCAATCTTTTCTTTGAGGTAGTAGATAGCTCGCTTCGGCCTCTATCATCTTTCTCGTCTCAAAGATGCATGTTTCTATGGCATTGTCACTGATGGATAGGTACATGAATAGGGGAATACCATCCCTGGGAGGTACCAAAATAGGAGCATTGAGTAGTTGCTCTTTGATTGTAAGGAAGGCTTTCTAACACTCCTCATTCTATTTCATGGAGGAGTTCTTCCTTAACAGCTTGAAGATAGGCTCATAGGTTGTTATGAGTTGGGAGATGAATCGGCTAATGAAGTTGATCCTTCCTAAAAATCCCCGTATTTCCTTCTTTGTCTGAGGAAGGGGCATTTCTGTGATGGCCTAGATTTTGGTGGGATCCAGCTCAATCCCTTTGTGGCTGACTAGGAAACCTAACAGCTTGCCTAATTTAACGCCAAAGGCACACTTGGCTGGATTCAACTTCAAGTTGTACTTACGCAACTTGTTGACGAGCTTTCTGAGATGGCCTATGTGGTCTTCCTCTTTTCAGGACTTGACAATGATGTCATCCACATAGATCTCTATCTCTTTGTGCATTAAATCGTGAAAAAGAGCCATTATAGCCCTTTTATAGGTAGCTCCGACATTGATGAGGCCGAATGACAACCGTCTATAGCAAAAGGTTTCTCAAGGCATGATGAATGCAATTTTCTCAGGATCTTCTTCAGCAACCATGATTTGGTGGTTCCCTGCAAAACAATCAACAAAGGAGTACATGTCGTATTGAGCAGTATTGTCAATGAGAATGTGGATAAATTTCTTCTTTAACCTTTAAACTCCACTCAGGTTTTAATCGCCTGTGCTTTTGCGTGACTGGCTTGAATCCCTCTTTGATGGGGAGGCGATGAATGACAATGTTAGTGGACAAATCCAGCATGTCGTTATGAGACCATGCAAACACATCCTGGAATTGGGTTAAAAGCATAACCATGTCATTCCTTTGGTTTGGCATGAGGTCCGTACCAATCTGGATTAGCTTAGGGTTTTTTAAGGTTCCGAGGTTGAAAAAGGAGGTTTGATCAAGATTTGGTTTGGGTTTTTCCTCGACCCATTCTTTGATCTCCTGAGGTATCTCATAGTCCTCTTGTACTTTCATCAAGTTTGAGTCCAACTTTACATCAAAGTTACAGTCCTTAAGGAGAATAGGCACCTCATCAACAAGTTTAGGCACATCTAAATTTAGAGTCTTGAAACAAAAAATGCTTTCACTTAATATATAAAACTGTTCAATCATACAAAAATGTTAGCATGTAATGACAAAACAACTGCTAATATTGTATAGAAAAGTAAGCAGTTGTTGCTATCTACAGGGCAGAGGGATATTCTGCTATTTTTACCCTTGTTGGCAAATGTATGGAATGCTGCTCCAATTGCCGTAACTTTATAAATAAAGATTAATTTCTCTCGAAATATATTTTTGAATATTATGGTGTGGATATAATATAATGTTATAGTTGTGGGTAATATTTACAAATTTTGCAAAGTAAGCAAGTGGTTATATAATATTTGATTGGTCGGGAAATATTCGTTTTAACAGGGAATATTCGTACAATGGCACAATCATTGGTGTACCCCACAACAGAAGTATTGTCGTAGTTAGAAAACGACATAATTATATTTTTATAAAAATAACGGCGGAAGTTTTACTTAGTTAAACCGTTGAACTACCCTAGTAGTAAAAGTACAATGAATAATCTGGCGTGGTTACATAGTAGCACACGGTATTGATTATTGATGCTTACGTGAGAAGTCACTCGGTTATACCCAATTATTGCTTTCAAGAATTCTTTGATCATATCTCTCATATTATTGATTCGATTATTGTCATAGTATCATCTGCATAATATGATATATTATTAAATCAATAATTGAGATGACAAAGTTATTCATATTATTAAATTGCAATATTTAGAATGTTTAGAAGTTCTGTCAAGGAGAGGTTTGGTCATCTAATTGCGTGCCAATAAGGAGAAATCCTTATCGGAAAGCCCCCACTTTCCTGGGAACGACCTGGTTGTTAAATATTGTGAGTTATAATATTAATGATGAATAAGTTCGTGTTGATTAAAGATGAAATTGATAGTTCCATTGTGTTGGAATTATTAGTGTTAGTAGATATCGACATTTATTTCGATATTAATTGATGTCTGGAAGTTATACTGACCAGTCGGGTAAAGAACCGGATAAATGAGCTATTAATTGCTATTAATTCACATGATTATAACTATTTGTTCACATGTGTGTACTATTGATTCACATTCTTGTACTATTAGGGGAGTTGGTGCAAGATTGATAATACTTGCATGACTAAGTTAAAAATGGAGGTATAGATGGAGGTACTATACTGTAATTTGTATTTTCACACGATTATAACTATTGATTCACATGATTGAACTATTGATTCACATTATTTACTATTATGGGAGGTGGTGCAAGTTTGATAATACTTGCAGGACTAAATTAAAAATGAAAGAAAAGTTGAAGGTATTGTACTGTAATATTTTGAGCCCCAAAACGTGCAATTATTGAAACTATATTTTCCTATAAATAGAAGCTCATTCTTCCTTCATTTCTCATCAATTCACTAAAGCTATAGAGCAATTATTATAGAGAGAAATCTGCTACCTCTTTACTCCAGTATCTAGTTTCTTTTTAAGGTAAGGGGTATTATTTCTTTCATATTCATGAAGAGAGCTTCTATTATTCCATTCTTTATTATTATGTTGGAATAACCAGTCTATGCGAAGCACCGCATACATGGTGAAATTCTTCTGTTATTCCATTCTTTATTATTATGTTGGAATAACTTGTCTATCATGCAAGTCTTTGCATACATAGTGAAATTCTTCCATTATTCCATTCTTTATTATTCATTTGGAATATCACTGCTCAGCGGATTACACTAGACCTCGGTTCCATTCTTTATTATTCTCGCTTGGAATAACTCGTCTGCATGCGCCTATCGCATGCATGGTGAATTCTTTGTTTTTCCATTCTTTATTATTCTGTTGGAATAACTTGTCTGTGCGGTCTATCGCATGCATGGTGAATTCTTTGTTATTCCATTCTTTATTATTCATTGGAATATCCTCGCCTGCATGGATTACGCATGACCGTTTCCATTCTTTATTATTACGTTAGAATAACTTTGCCTATGTGGATTATCATATGCATGGTGAATGATCCTTCGTATTCATTCCTTATTAAATTATGGAAATGATCTGTCTACGTGGATTACCACATGACAGGTAAAACCATTTGCAGTTTCATATATTCTATGATACTCATTTGGTTAAAGTTTTGGCTTCTATACTCCATGAAATTAGTAGAATATCCTGGATATTTGTGCTTCATCCTAGTATCTTTTCATGAAAATATTCTTCCGAGCATTCTTGAATTTTACTCCACAAAAGCAATATCATGTTGACAATTTGGACATAATTGATTTCAAGATAAATTAACTTATAAATCTTTAAAATTTATTCATGAACTTGTTTTATTGAATTATTATGTCATTGTCATCATCCTCATGCTTATATTGTGATGAAAGTCATCTTTGGCTTACGTGCATAGATGGACTTGGTATGATTATGACCGAGGATTATTCTAAGATAATCATGACCGTAATGTTATAAATGATGTGGTAAAAGTCCTCGAAGAGTCTGTAGTGCATTGATGGGCGCTTTTTGTATGATTATGACCAGGATTATTCGGTATAGTCATGACCATTGATGATTTAATGAATATCCTTGGCCCGTAGTGCGTGGATGACTCGATGATGTGGTTTATTTATTAAAATCGAGTCTCAAATGATAAAAATTGATAAAAACATTTTAAATCATAGAAGATAGTAGATATCATGCTCTACTTGACTCTTCTAATGGATTGCTTATTCACCGCAGCTTAAACTTGATGTCTATTGTATTTTATCGGTTTAACATTGTTGAAGACTAATGATAATTTATTCGCATTATCTTAGTCATAATATTTCTTCTTGGGCTAGTTGAGCTCACCTTTTCTTTCACCGTTCTCTTCAGAAATGAGAACGTGGCATGGACTAGTCGAGGAACGGAGTGATCGGTCCAAATGATAAGCATTAGTAGTCCTCACTATTCATTAAATAAATGTGACAATAAATGTAATGAGGACTCCATTGAGTGTGGATATTGTCTAGATGACAATATTCTTATTAAAACTCTTAGTTTATGTTTTGTCGTATTTTACACGACTGTTGTATAAAAGTTGTATTTAAATTTTGTACCATGTATTTGGCGACTCAAGATGGGTGATGTATACCTATTTTGGGGGCGTCACAATCGTCCTCCTTCTCCCGAATGATGACCATGATATCTGGATAATCATCGTCTGGGATATCTCTATTCATGCCCTTAGTATGGACAATAATGCGTATGTTTGAAAATCGCCTGGCAATGTCAAGTTTACGTCTCCGTTCCTTTTCTTCCACTTCGGGATCAGGAATCAAGACCTCTTTTGCTTTGACCGGTATCAGTTTGGGAAATAAGATAGCCATTACATGGGCAAACACCTTTACCAGAGACCGTATAGGCTCAGGATCTGTAGGTTGAGATAATCGTCGTGTGGCTAAAACTGAAGGAATATTTTTATGCTTCTGAGGATTCCTGTGACTGGAGCCAGCAGAATAGCCTAGTCCAGCTATCTCGGTTTGACTGGGAACTTGAATTAGGCGCTTAATTCCCTGATGATCTTTGCCCAACCCATATCCAGGTTGATGACTCAATGACATCATCTCTTCAGTTGTCGACATTACCGTAGCAGAAATCTTGGGTATTAGAGGTGGTGCCCCAATAGGATGATAGTGAGTGTTGCTCACCTCTAGGGTATGAAAACTGACCGGTTCAACTTCTGCATTGAAGCTGATGAATGGTATGTCACCTTATTCAGGACATTCCGGCTCAGCATTGACAATGACTAGTCTGTTGTTAATGATGAATTTGAGTTGCTGATGAAGGGTGGAAGGGATGACTCCAACCATTTAAATCCACGGTCTTCCCAAGAGAAAATTGTATCCTATGGCTATTTTGAGCACGTGAAAGGATACACAAAAAGTATGTGGACCAATCTCCACATGCAATTCAATCTCTCCGACAACATTACATCGGGATCCATCAAAATCTTTGATAACCATATGGCTACTTTTGCTCCTCTTAAGATTGATGTTCAGCATCTCCAAAGTGGCATAAGGACAGATATTTAAAGATGAACCTCCATCTATCAGAACTCCTCCCACCATATATCTGGAGGACAGAATCGCTATGTGCAATGACTTGTAATGGCCAGTCCCTTCGGGAGGTATGTCGTCATCAGTGAAAGATATCACATGATCTTCGGAAGAGAAAACCAAGTCTAGTATGGAAATTTGTTGTGGAGCTTCTCTCAAGCTTAAAACCACCCTGGCTTCATTATGGCCTATAGTACGAAGGAACTCTTCAATCCTCTCAATGGGAACTTTCCCGTTTGATTTGATGGTAGGCCTCATCACCCGGTGGGGAAGATACAGTGGATTCTCCTTTAATACTGCAGTAGTTATATGGGATGTGGATCCTTCAACCTCTCCATAATTCCATGGTACTTATTTTAGGCTGACAATAGGATACTGTGGCCTAGATGACAATGTAATTGGCTTTGGCGCAACCACTTTCAAAGGATTGTCAACACCTTTGAGTTGAATTGCTTGTATTGTGGGTAGTCTGGCAGCCAACTAATCCTCAGCAGATATAACTGCTACGACCTCCTTCCATTTTGTAGGAAATGTGTCCCCACTCTCAAGTAACACAGTGTCATTGTGCCAACTGCAGGACACCGCTGTCAATTAGATTCTGAATAAGATGGCGGAGTGCCCAGTATTTTTCAGTGCTGTGTCCGCGTGAATGGGAGTGATACTGACATACTCCATTAGAATTAAACCGTCTTGAATGGGGATTGATTGGAGGTAGCAGAGCTATGATTCCTCCTTCATTGATCAACATCTGAAATATCATCTCCATCGGTTGGCCCATATAGGTAAATTCCCTCTTGTTGGCAAAATCCCAACAAGCTTTGGCACTTGCTCTTTTTGCAATTTTATCCTCTAGTATTTCACTTTCTGGAGTATTCAAAACAAGGGGAAGGAGACTAGCATGCTCCTGGTTGACTAATTGGCGTGTGACTTGGTGCTGATGGATCACCAGTTCTGCCAATTGGTTAACTTGCTCACATAGAGCCTTCATTTTTCGTTCCATCATAAACTGGAACTGTGCATAATCCCATTTATCAGCACCATCCTTGATGGGTTGGGAGGATTCAAGACCGTAATTGTAACTCTTTCCACTGCTCCAATTAATCATATTAACCTCTTCTTCTTTGTGTTGAGGAAGAGGGTTGTCTTGCACATGAGGTTGGTCGGGTTTAGTCACCACGATCTCATCGTTATAAATCAAATCTTGGATCTTATGTTTTAAGGCCCAACAATCCTTAGTATCATGTCCTGGAGCTCCAGCATGATAGGCACACTTACTGTTAGCATTGAAACCCTTCCCATTTGGGTTAGCTGGTGGAAGAAAAAAGGTAATTTTCTTCTGAGTAGTCAGAAGATTGAGAATATTCTCGAGTGAGTCCCCTAGGGGTGTGAACACTCGAGTGCGTCGGACTTCTCCACTATTTGGCAATGGAGGGTTTAAAGATTGTGCTTGAAAAGGGGAGTAGTTTCTCCTTTGGATAGGCATGTTCTGACTGCCATTCTGGCCTTGTAGTATCAAGGAACATCTTCCTCTTTCTTTTTATGGACCCTCCTGGGGTTGTTTCCATAACTTCCAGACTGGATGTGCTCAGCAACAGCTTTCAAAGCGGCTAGGTCTTGAATCTTTCCTGACTTCAATCCCATCTCAGCCATCTCCCCATGTTTGATCATTTCAGAAAATGGCTTGCTAATGCTAGCTAAGACTCTCTCATAGAAGGAAGCTTCTTGTATGTCTATGAAGGTCATCACCATTTCTGACTCAGTCATAGAGGGAATAACTTGAGCAGCAAGGCGCCTCCACCTTTGAGCATACTCTCAGAAAGACTCATTGGATTGTTTCTTGACCTTGGTAATTTGGTATCGGTCAGGAGCCATCTGAGACTGAAAACTGTACTGACTGAGGAAGGAATGAGCCAACTCTTCCCAACTATGAATCTTGGAATTGTCTATTCTGGTATACCATGACCGGGCTTCTCCAATCAGACTTTTTTGGAACAACTGCATTCTGATCTTCTCATCCTCGGCATAAGATCGGAGTTCTCCAATGAATACCTTCAAATGTGTGTAAGGATCTCCCAACCCGTCATACTTTTCAAAGTTGAGAGTTTTGAACTGTAATAACCCGATATTTTCTATATAATTAAATAAGAAATTTTGCGTATATTTTTTTTATTATTTATTAATAAAGGTGAGAATATGTGCAAGGCAAATTGTAGATGTATATATGTAATAAATAAAAAATTATTTATTACATGAATTATTGCAAATAAATTTTAAAAGAATTATTGATCATTATAAATTATATTTATAAGAAATTAATTTTGTAGTAAAAATATTTTATTAATTATATTCTATGAAAATATGATTATTGTATTATTTAAATAATATATGAAATGATTATAGAATTATTATAATAATTATTTTATTATATGAATTTTAGTTCGAGATTATTTAAGTTAATTATTTTAACTTAATTATTAATGCTATATATGCAAGATAAATCAGATATGGAATCCAAATCCTAAATTTTGAATTTCAATCAAGGAATGAGAATAATAATATACTATTAATTATATTTCAGTGCTATAGATATGTACTGTATATATGTAGACCGATAATGGTTGGTCAATTATGGTATGTCATGCTAAAACCCTTGCATTAATTTGTTTAATCCTATTTTGAAACTTAAATGGGAGATCCAAGACTGTGTAGTGATTGTGTGATATGATTTATGTCGCGTAATATAGAATTTAAAGTTAATTGGAAAAACCCTAATTATACTTAGGAACCCTAATAATTAGGAAAAACCTAATTTCTAAATTAGGAACCCTAACTTAAAAATTAGAGACCCTAATTTGCTAAATGTAACCTTAATCGCCAATTAAGCAATCTAAATGCTAATTAGTTAATCTTTAATCTAATTTTCATGTTCTTTGTAATTAGGAAGCTAAGCATGATTATGAAACCCCAATTTACATTTTTTTAGGAAACTAATTTTACATTTAAAAAAAAACCCTAATTGTAAAATCCTAGAAAGCTAATGTACAAAACCTTAGGGTTAAACCCTAAGGGTCAAACCCTAAGAGTCAAACCCTAAGGGTTAGTCAAGATTACAACCTTGCCATTAAAATGGCTACCCAATTGACTATTTTACCCCTTTTGCATAATTGAAGATAACTTGTGTATCTTGCCAAAATGAGAGTAGGTGACCAACTAAATCTCAGCCTTTGACTTAAAATATCAGCAAATCAGCAGCAACCTCAGCAAATTCATTGCATCTAAATATTATATAAGAGATAAAGAGAGAGAAAGTGCATGTATTTTGCTTATTTGCCAACTAGCTCTCAAACAACTCCCTCTCTCTCTAAACCTCCGAAATTATCAAGTGTCTCGGTTCCTTAAACAGCTCCTAGAACCTCCAGATCATTTAAGGAGATCTAGGATCAAGGATTAGACTAGAAGGTATAAACTCTAAAATCTACTTTGATCTTGTATGCTTGGTTAGAATATGTGTTTATGTTTTTAGAATCTTGCAAAATGATGTTTTATGATGATCTATCATAGATCCATAGCATCAAAGTGGGTAAAAATTAAAGTTTTTCAAAACTGCTCAAGAACACTAAAAGTGATCTGACAAGCATATGTCAGAAGCCACAGATCTTTCTCTGTTTATGATTTTTCTTGTTTTAAGTTTTAGATCTGTTGTTTGACATGAGGTCTTAGATCTGGAAGTGGAATCACAGCCATTCCATGTCTAGATTGTAAGATATTCATGGTCAAAGTGAGTTGACCGAGCATGACTGAAACTTTCTGGGTAACCCAGAAAGTGTGCACCAGTGTCTGACAATGTTTTCAATCGCTTAGATCTGACAGGTTTTGTGAGATTTGATGTTGTTGTTGTAACCAGTTTGTAGCCTGACATATGTACTTTATATTTATGGCTTTATATCGTTTATATAATCAACAGATTGAACGGAGTAGGTGGTCAAAGTAGGCCATTCGGCCATGACTTAGGATTTCTGGAATTTCCAGAAACCGGAAGAACATGCCTTCTGACAGGCTTTGACCGGGTTCAATTTGGAGAATGAGTTGTTGTTGGACTGATCTGTTATTGATTTTATGTTCTATGACATGAGTATCATAGATTTAAATATTGAGACCACATGAATCATGATCGGGCCGGGAGAGATTGAGCCATAAAGTAGTGCAATCAAGTCGTCCCGGGGTTCGGTAACCTGAAAGCCCGTAAGCTTCCTCGCGGCCTACTTTGGGGCTTTGAATCTTGCTAATAAATTAAGTTATGAACTAAGTTATTGTTGATACTTGTAGTGTTACATAAACACTACAAGGTTGAGGTTCAAGAAAGCTCAGAAACACATTGTACTGGAAATTGCAGGCGGTTAAAGTTGACCCCTTGGTCTCTGGCTGTCAGTGTTCTTGAGCCCCAAGAACACCTACAGCGACAGAAAGCGTCGCTAAATGCTACAACGACGGTTTTAATTATTTTTATTTTCTGATTTTTTAGAAAATGATTAAAAATAGAAAATAAATTCTATTTTTCATTAATAATTATAATTATTTAAATATTAATGGTATTTAATTTATTTAATTGTATATTAAATAAATTAGAGAAAAATGATTTTTATATTATAAAAATCATTTTAAATGGGAATAAAGTGTTAGAAAATATTTTTGAGTTATAAAATGTAACTTTTAATATTTTGTGATGAATTTCATTAATTAATTAATATTAATGATAATTAATTCATTTAATAAATGTATTAAATAAATTATGAAAAAATAGAATTAATGATTTAAAGGTTATAAAAATATTTTAAGTTATAAAATATAACTTTTGATATTTTGTCATGAAAATATATTTTAATATTAATGATATTAGATTTATGTAATAAGTATATTAAATAAATTAGTTTAAAAATGATTTTAATATTATAAAAATCATTTTAAATGAAAATAAGGAGTTTAGAAATATTTTAAGTTAGAAAATATAACTTTCAATATTTAAAGGTAAATTTTATTAATAATTTAATATTAAATGATATTTGATTTATTTAATAATTATATTAAATAAATAGTTTTAAAATGATTTTATTAATTTAAAATCATTTAAAAGTATATAAATAAATTAAAAATATTTTAAGTTATAATTAATAACTTTTAATATTTTGATGAATACTACATTAATACTTAAATATTAATGGTAATTATTTAAAAATGATTTTAATTATTTTAAAAATCATTTAAGTGTAATATTAATGTTTTAAAATATTTTTGAGTTATTATAAATAACTTTAATATTTTAGCAATGGTTTCATTAATATTTTAATATTATTTAAATATTAATGATAATTGAATTATTTAATATTTAAATCATTTTATAATGATTCCGGTGTTTGAAAAATCATGAAAAATTATAATAATTATTTAAAAATTATTATAAGGCTATGAAAAATAATGACTGATATTTAAATAGTTTAAATGGATATTGAACTACAAGATGGAGTCTTAGACTCGATTATTACCCGATAAAGTCGTCGGTACCCCAAAATATTTTAGAAATTGATCTGGACTTAAAAAATTTGACTAGATATGTGTTTGTTTGTGATTCAATGACTGTTAAATCTATGTGACAATGTGATTAGGTTATGTGCTGACTGCAAATAGCAGTTCTGTGTGTTATGATATGTTATTCTAATCGATAGAATGATCTTATTAATGATATGTTTCGGTATAAAAGATAAAACTAAGTTGTGTAATTGTAAGCAGTAAATCAGGCAAGTATCTAACCTTTGCATTTACTTTATGCAATGGATATGTGTAAACCAGTTTCAGAACTCTATTATTATTGCTATTGTTCATGTATCTATACTCTTGTAATCATGCCAGTTTTTGGATTCCATTCAAATTATTGTTGTCATTACGGTAATATTATATAATCCATATATATATATATATATATATATATATATATATATATTGTTCGTTAATTTCTAAGCATGGTTATACAAGTGTCCTCACTTGGATAATTTATTGTATTTAATCACATGTTGATACATACTTTTGGTTTTCAGTATGACTTAAAAGCCGTCTAAGCTATTTGACTCGGCTAGACATAGATTTAAAAATAGCGTTCAGAAATGTCTTAGCTAATTATTCTTGCTAGACGAACATTTGTTAGAATTTGATAGGTTCGAGAATATAACTTAATTATTATTGACAAGTCGATGCCAATTGTTTCGGCTAGATCGAAAAAGCGATTAGATTTTGAAATCATAGTATTTCGTTCTTATAATTCAAATTCTAGTTATAAGACTGAGAAGAACAACCTTTTATTATAAAAGGGGAGAATTTTTGGTCGTATATTTAGCCATTGCGCGCTTTTTAAGTATTATGCATAATATAGGGTATAATTAAGCTGATCACTTATTATACTTGCAGAGGGGTATGACTTAATCTTTATGGTTATCTGATACACCTGGATATATCAGAGTAAACCTTTGATAGTTACTCGAGAAGAGAAGTTCAAGATCCTTAGGGATCACTCAACATAAACTCTAGAAAATATTCCACTTTGCTATTGCGTTGAATTAGTTCTTAATATTCAATTGAATATCAAAAATCAAAAACAAAGTTCGTAGTCTGTCGATTGTTCACCAATTATAGTCAGTACATAGTTTCAAAATTTGAAATAAACTTGATATGTTGATTAAAATTGTTTCAGTTTACTTCACAACTGTTGATTCGTTGTAGAAGTGCCTTTCAAAGAAAACATTTACTTCTTTTAGCTAACGTTTATTGTCTCTTTATTACTTCACGGGCACCCAAATGCTCATTCTTGCTTTAAATGTAAATGTTTTCAGCTAAACGTGATCAACCTGAAGGTTCAGACCAGGACAAAGGAAAGAGAAAGCTAGAAGAATAAGCTTTGTGGTATCTTATGTAATAGTTAGTCTATATTAAGATGATAATATTTATTATCTATCATGTAATGTAATGTAGTAAAGGTTGAGAAACTGGGATTAAACTCTGATATATGTAAATTAAGTTTGATATTTATATTATTGTTATTATTATTAGTATTATTCCGCTCATAGAAATTGTATCGTAAAGCACCAAGTTCAGGTTTCAAGTACCTGAATTTGGGGGCGTTACATCATGGTATTAGAGCTTTAGGGTTAGAAACCTTAGGTGGGATAGACCTTAGGCTATAACCTTAGGACAAAGGGAAATGTTGAAAATACAAATAACTCATATAGAGTTTAAAAAGAGATAAATCGAATAAATTCATCGTCAAACAAATAAAAGATAACCTATATAAAATTATTATTTGTTATGTGTATATATTATATGCTAATCAGGATAATTTCTGTGTGTAGATGTCAGATAAAAAAGGATTAGGATACCCTCAGATCGTAAAGAAGGAGTCAACCTCCATAACCAAGCTAATATCAAAGTAAATAACTGAAATAGAGGCTCACATTGAAAGCAACTCTGATAAGGTGGTTAGTGTGGAAAATGTAGTACTGGATCTAGAAACGGTAGTATAATTGATAGGTAGAGTATAGTTAGAGAATATAAGGTCAAGCTCGAGTTCTTAAACTCATATGATTGTGGTAAGTACCTGAACTCATAATGTGTAGTAAGTTTGACGAACTTGGTATAGTTATGTGTTATTGGATTATTGAGGATAATGAGAATATATAGATTACTAAGCAATTGATCTTTAGTGAAGGCGTAAGAAATAAGTAGTATTAGTAGTACTTAAATATGTATGATTCTATGTTGTGTATATGATAGGTATGTCTGTATAATGTAATATTCTCAACTTTTGTATAAGTTGTGGCAGTGATTCCCGACTTTTGTGTCACAAAGGGATAGCGAATGTTTAAAGCAGTATGTGCTATGATGTGTCAAGTGTTATAAATATGAATCTATGTTGGATTAATGAAATAAGTTGGTATAAAGATAGTAATTATTTATCTGAACACTGGTTAATATAGTAAACCAAGTTTTCAAAATCTAATATTTTGAATATATGATTATTTGAGTAGAAAATTTCGCATTATGTGTATACCCTAAGACATAGAAGGTAAGTCGATGAAAGATAAATTATGATTTTATTTAATCGATATAATCATGAAGACGAAAATGAAACCAAAGGGCGTAAGAATCATCAACAAAGTCGGAGGACAACCGGAATCTTATACAGAATTTTACTTAATATTTTCGCCAAGATATGCGAATCTAATACCAAATGGGGAAATCAGCCAGATAATCGATCGACAAACTTCAAAGACTTCAAGGAAATTGAACTGCCAGGATTCAGAGGATTAACTAACCCTGTAGAAGTGTTTGTGATAGCTAGGGTAATGGAGGGGCAACAGACAGCTTTTGCCACCTATACGATGAAAGGGGAGGCGAATTTTTGGAGGGAGGCAAATCAAGTTAAAGCCGGAGAAGGGAGTAGTGGTAGTATGATTGGAAAAAGGAAAGGAGATAGTTTCGTGAAAACCGGAAATAGGCTGGGAGGTGGAAAGAAACAAGTTCTGCAGTGTAAAAATTATGGAAAGAATCACTCAGGAGAGTGTTTAAAGGGAAAGTGTGGGCAGAAGGGACATATCTCTTCTAACTGCACCAATTCTAGAATGTATAGTGGGTGTTTTATTTGTGAATCAATGGAACATAAGGTGAAAGACTATCCGAAATGGAGAATGGAGGCAGGGAGTGCGAATACGGGGAAAAGCAGCGGGACAATGGTGATGACGAGACCAACTTCAACAAGCAAACCAACAAAATCAACTGCCGGAGTCTTCAACAAGACAATGCAGGATACGGTAGTAGCCGGGGATGGAACTCCAAGTATTATTCGTATAAATTTTATTTTCTTATATATTATTTTCTTATATATAGTAAATTATTTTATAAAGAAATTTTGAAGGATGAATTTGAGTTCTATTAGAAATCATATTTCCGTTTAATCAAATAGATAAGCTTTATGCTTAATAGTTAAAGATCAGTTCGATCAAATTTGATCGAGATCTACTTGCAATGACTATGTATGCTATGTACCCTAGTATGTATAAGTTTTAAAACGGTGATTCCGGGGACGAAATCTTTATAAAGGAGGGTGAATGTAACAACCCGATATTTTCTATATAATTAAATAAGAAATTTTGCGTATATTTTTATTATTATTATTTATTAATAAAGGTGAGAATATGTGTAAGGAAAATTGTATGTATATATGTAATAAATAAAAAAAATTATTTATTACATGAAATATTGCAAATAAATTTTAAAAAGAATTATTGATCATTATAAATTATATTTATAATAAATTAATTTTGTAGTAAAATATTTTATTAATTATATTCTATGAAAATATGATTATTGTATTATTTAAATAATATATGAAATGATTATAGAATTATTATAATAATTATTTTATTATATGAATTTTAGTTCGATTATTTAAGTTAATTATTTTAACTTAATTATTAATGCTATATATGCAAGATAAATCAGATATGGAATCCAAACCCTAATTTTTGAATTTCAATCAAGGAATGAGAATAATAATATACTATTAATTATATTTCAGTGCTATAAATATGTACTGTATATATGTAGACCGATAATGGTTGGTCAATTATGGTATGTCATGCTAAAACCCTTGCATTAATTTGTTTAATCCTATTTTGAAACTTAAATGGGAGATCCAAGACTGTGTAGTGATTGTGTGATATGATTTATGTCGCGTAATATAGAATTTAAAGTTAATTGAGAAAACCCTAATTATACTTAGGAACCCTAATAATTAGGAAAATCCTAATTTCTAAATCAGGAACCCTAACTTAGAAATTAGAGACCCTAATTTGCTAATCGTAACCCTAATCGCCAATTAAGCAATCTAAATGCTAATTAGTTAATCTTTAATCTAATTTCCATGTTCTTTGTAATTAGGAAACTAAGCATGGTTATGAAACCCTAATTTATATTTTTTAGGAAACTAATTTTACATTTTTTTAAAAACCCTAATTGTAAAATCCTAGAAAGCTAATGTACAAAACCTTAGGGTTAAACCC
The DNA here is from genome assembly GCA_020205605.1 of Panax ginseng. Lineage (NCBI taxonomy): Eukaryota > Viridiplantae > Streptophyta > Magnoliopsida > Apiales > Araliaceae > Panax > Panax ginseng. The sequence goes on along the minus strand of CM035149.1, from coordinate 49,644,702 downwards.
TAAGGGTCAAACCCTAAGGGTTAGTCAAGATTACAACCTTGCAATTAAAATTGCTAGCCAATTGACTATTTTACCCCTTTTGCATAATTGAAGATAACTTGTGTATCTTGCCAAAATGAGAGCGGGTGACCAACTAAAGCTCAGCCTTTGACTTAAAATCTCAGCAAATCAGCAGCAACCTCAGCAAATTCATTGCATCTAAATATTATATAAGAGATAAAGTGAGAGAGAGTGCATGTATTTTTCTCATTTTCCAACTAGCTCTTAAAAAACTCCCTTTCTCTCTAAACCTCCGAAATTATCAAGTGTCTCAGTTCCTTAAATAGCTCCTAGAACCTCTAGATCATTTAAGGGGATTTAGGATCAAGGATTGGAATAGAAGGTATAAACTCTAAAATCTACTTTGATCTTGTATGCTTGGTTAGAATATGTGTTTATGTGTTTAGAATCTTGCGAAAGGATGTTTTATGATGATCTATCTATATCATAGATCCATAGCATCAAAGTGGATAAAAATTAAAGTTTTTCAAAACTGCTCAAGAACACTAAAAGTGGTTTGACAAGCATATGTTAGAAGCCACAAATCTTTCTCTGTTTATGATTTTTCTTGTTTTAAGTTTTAGATCTGTTGTTTGACATGAGGTCTTTAATCTGGAAGTGGAATCACAGCCATTCCATGTCTAGATTGTAAGATATTCATGGTCAAAAGTGAGTTAATTAAGCATGATCAAACTTTCTGGGTAACCCAGAAAAGAAATAAATAAATTAAAAATATTATAAGTTATAATTAATAACTTTTAATATTTTGATGAATACTACATTAATACTTAAATATTAATGGTAGTTATTTAAAATGATTTTAATTATTTTAAAATCATTTAAGGGTAATATTAATGTTTTTAAAATATTTTTGAGTTATTATAAATAATTTTAATATTTTAGAAATGGTTTTATTAATATTTTAATATTATTTAAATATTAATGATAATTGAATTATTTAATATTTAAATCATTTTATAATGATTCCGGTATTTGAAAAATCATGATAAATTATAATAATTATTTAAAAATTATTATAAGGCTATGAAAAATAGTATGACTGATATTTAAATAGTTTAAATGGATATTGAACTACAAGATAGAGTCTTAGACTCAATTATTACCTGATAAAGTCGTCGGTACCCCAAAATGTTTCAGAAATTGATCTGGACTTAGAAAATTTGATTAGATATGTGTTTGTTTGTGATTCAATGACTGTTAAATCTATGTTATAATGTGATTAGGTTATGTGCTGACTGCAAATAGCAGTACTGTGTGTTATGATATGTTATTCTAATCGATAGAATGATCTTATTAATGATAGGTTTCAGTATAAAAGATAAAACTAAGTTGAATAATTGTAAGCAGCAGATCAGGAAAGTATCTAACCTTTGCATTTACTTTATGAAATGGACATGTGTAAGCCAGTTTCAGAACTCTATTATTATTGTTATTGTTCATGTATCTATAATCTTGTAATCATGGCAATTTTTGGATTCCATTCAAATTATTGTTGTCATTACGGTATTATTATATAATCCAGATATATATATTCTGTTCGTTAATTTCTAAGCATGGTTATACAAGTGTCCTCTATGATGCCCCCAAATTTGGACCTCCACTTTTTCACTCGAATTCGGTTCGTCACGTTCTCATGGTAACACCATAATAACTAAAATCATACATTCACAACGGAAAATTTAAATTAGAATAATATACAATGATTTATTATAATTATTCCCCCAAGTCTCGCAACCTACAATACTTAATAGATTACATAATAGTATCGAATAAAGACCTATTACATAATCCTACTTAAGTTTAAACATAGTTTCCAAATAGTCTTAACATAACATAATAGTTTTTAAACATAAAAGGAACAAGCTAGTTGGTAGCCTTGCCCTTGCCCTTGTTATGCATTCGAGAGAGACACCTCCTCCTATTCCTCCTTAGCTGAAAGGTTTTAAATAAGCAAGGATGAACACAAATTGCCCAACAAGTAATATACAACAAGGGTGTAGGATATAATATAACAAGGTTTGAAATATCGAAGTGTCATTTCTATGATAGTTCAAAGTGTCAACATAACATCCTGGATAAGGAATATCAACAATTCTTGGAATAAGAACGACAATTCAATATTAACAGATATATATGAATTCAACGACTAACAATGTATCCAACTGGATAAACAATTTATACTGAGCAGTCACTAAGGACTATTAAACTTCCACTAGAGTTACCATTATTAAACTGATAACCCAAAAATATCAAGTACTATAGATGATCAGTCTACAATACTTTACGTTATGCATAACACCACAATAATATTCATTTTTGTGTTGGGGTTTCCAATGACATACACTCCCCTTACCAAAAGGGTTGTCCAACTCAGTTTTCAAGATTTCTGCACCAATCAATTGGTTTGGACAACTTTTATAAACATACATATAGTCTAGCCGAATCAAATGGCATAGACTCTTTCACAATATTCAAGAACAATATTAAGTTCAACATGAATAATAACTTTCACAAGAATTAAGCATACAAGTTTGATTGAACGAATAAGCGGGATAACTTACATTCACAAGATAAGTTTAAAAGTAGGGTTCAAGGAACTTGCACAATCAAAAGTGAAGTTTAAGGAAACTCGCTCAATAAAAATTAGAGTAAGTTTAGGGAACTTGCCTTAAGTGTAGTTTATCCTTGTTAATAAATTAACACTTTCGAATCCTAGTATAGCGTATTATAAGTATAAGATGTTCATTAGCTAACACAGTCTTTAATCAAGCTCGACACGATTCGAGTATGCACATATGGTACAAAATTAGTTTATAAGTCATCACAATTACAACGACGTCTTGATTGCTAAATTTCTTGAAGACATTCTTCGGACTTAATATTTAGAAGTTATGTTCAACACTTGTCTCTATCATATAGCATGCTTCTTAACATATTACATAGCATATTGGTCATGTAAGATAAGTTAAAGTAATCCTATAGGCATGCTTCAACATCGCTTCAAAATAGAATGCGAACCTGGTTCCAGATCAAGCTCAAGGCCATGGCTAAGCTAAACTAGGACCAAAGGCAATTGCTGCCATCCTCTGGCCAAGCCAAGACTTAGCTGTTGCCTTGTGGTTTCTGTTCGGCTTGCTCAAAACAATCATACGTGATATATTTTGACATGTTAAAGGCCTTCTCATGCTCCTTAAGTCAATCTAGGTTCCTTCTTTCATAATAGAATTCTAAGTTGATCATTTCAACCATTTAAGGCCATTTGAGGTCATGAAACCACAAAGTCTATCATGTTTGCTCTTTAACCATATAAGATAGTTACAAGGCTCATATTAGGCATGCTTGAGAGTATTCATAACACATGTGTGAAACTAACACCGCTTTAGTTGAAAACATGCTTTGTTCATGCTTTATTTGAAATATGACACACAAGCATGGTATATCTATGGTTATACTACATGAGTGAGTCTAAGAGTGTCATCAAACATGATCACAAATATCAGATTCTAGTCCTCAAGGTAACTTGACAATATTCACATTCAAAGCTTACTAGTAGGTTTAACATGCTCATGTTTCCTTACTATTCACAGAAACACAAGTAAATGGTTTATTCATGTATTTCTACGTTATATTAACATGCTTGCAAAATCAGAACACACATTATGTAGAATCATGGATGTTAGCTCACTAGGCTAAGCCTTTTCTTGAAAATATTTTTAACACAAAGCTTAATAAGTTTGATCATGCTCAAAGGAACTATGTACACTATAACATGTTCATCTATGTGTAAAATCAGTCATGTATAGCTTACTAGGTTCAAAATTTGCAGAACATGATCTCTAACATAGTTTGTTTTTAAAACTTAAAGTCCAAATCTCCATCTAAACCATATGCTTTCGTTAATCATGAAAACCTATTAAAACATGCTCCACTTAGCATAATATACTTACACATGCACATTACACATGCTTGCATGCTATTATAAGTCATAGTACCTATTAAAACATGCTCCACTTTCAAGAACCCATAGAAATTTATACCAAGCTTACTAAGATAATAAATGGTGCAATTGCTACCGTGCTGATCAGTCAAGAAAGCGGGACTACTGCTTTTTGCAGAGTCTTGGCCAACTCGATTTCCTTGACATCAAACATGTTCCAAACCATTCCTAAAGTGTTCATACATACTAGTAAACTCCTTAAACACATCTTAACATGTTAATTCATCATGTTTGACATAGAATTTCAAGGAATTACAAGAATCAAACGAAAACCCATCTCAAGAACATAAATAGAAATTATACCTTCTTGAGATTAACTTGAACTTCCTACACACTGAATGGGCTTTTACAATGCTCAGCAACTTAGAACTCTCCACTTAAACAACTCTTAGCAACACAAAAATCTAAACTTAAGCTTGCATTTATAGAAAATCATGGACTAGGCATTGTCATTACATAATTTTGGAATCTATGGTGTATTGGGAAGAAACAATGGTTCATGAAGGGTGGTTTAACGACTCCATACCAACTACATAGCTAGCAATGATCATCTAGGATTTAGCCTTGTGGAGAATACATGTTTTCAATCTCAGCTACTGTTCATGTACTTGTGCCACTCATTTTGGGACAAAATGAAAAACTCAGCAATCTTGTTATCTAGGCTTGGTTTGGTCTATTTAATTCCCACAATAAAATCTTAATGTACAATTGTTACCATATTAGGAATTTTAGGGATAAATTATACACTCACATCATATAGTCCATGTACATTAAATATACGCAATAAAATAATGCAGTCAGTTATTATTGTCCAGGTAGATCTATAATTATCCCTACCACTCATATAACCATATTATAACCTTATTATATTAATAACTTATTTATTTATGTTAAATAAATAAATTTATTCCTTCCCTTGATTAATTACCACTTAATATAATATAGTTTCATAGAACTTAATATATAGTCACACAATGTCACACTACACTATATAGTATAGTTGTGTTATTGCTCATATGCACATAACTGTCAATATAATATTATTATATTATTAACTTATTTATGTTAAATAAATAAATCATGCACTTCCTTAATTAATTAACACCAATATTAATTAATCCAATCATTATGTATTTATGGATTTCCATAATCATTATTTATCCATATGATTCTTATTATACTTTTATAGTTATATTGCAAATAATAGTAATCACACATTATTAGTTAATTACTAAGAATTCAATATTCTACCACAACCGTTAACAATTAATTAATATAATAATTAACAATTAATATTACTTAATTGTGCAATTTATTTCATGGTTCATCAATGTCACACAAATCACATAATTGCTTCATTTAATTTTCAAAGTAGGAAAATTTATTTTTCTCCAATCGACCATTTGCGTAGCTAGCGCTTGATTTAGATCTTCTTTGACGACGATGCAATTTTGGCCGTATTCTCGATAGTGCCAAGACTGGTTTAGCTTAAGCCAGTGTCAACCCCTAATGTCATATTCATTTTACACGATATGAATTACTATCCACACGAGTATTACTACGAGTCTACGAGTGTATTGATTACTTATATGAAATCACCTGATTAACCCAATTAATCTTCTTAACTCTTATTTTAATTTGCTTAACAGATTTCTTTGTTTCACATTATGCCACACAAGGCATTTCACAATCCTCATTGTCACTTCACACATCTTAATATGCATTGGTCTAATACGAATCAATTGAATTAACCAACTCACAAAATAATAACACTTTTATTCATAGAAATTTTATTTCCATTAATATATTCATTTAATAATACGTGGAAATTCTTGGGTATTACATCCTCACTTGGATAATTTATTGTGTTTAATCACATGTTGATACATACTTTTGGTTTTCAGTATGTATATATTAACTTAAAAGCCGTCTAAGTTATTTGACTCGGCTAGACATAGATTTAAAAATAGCGTTCAGATATGTCTTAGCTAATTATTCTGGCTATTAAAACTTGATAGGTTCGAGAATAGAACTTAGTTATTATTAACAAGTCGATGTCAATTATTTTGGCTAGATCAAAAAAAGTGATTAGATTTTAAAATCATAGTATTTCGTTGTTATAATTCAAATTCTGGTTATAAGACTGAGAAGAACAACCTTTTATTATAAAATGGGAGAATTTTTGGTCGTATATTCAGCCATTGTGTGCTTGTTAAGTATTATGTATAATACAGGGTATAATTAAGCTGATCACTTATTATACTTGCAGAGGGGTATGACTTAATCTTTATGGTTATCTGATACACCTGGATATATCAGAGTAAACCTTTGATAGTTACTCGAGAAGAGAAGTTCAAGATCCTTAGGGATCACTCAGTATAAACTCTGGAAAATATTCCACTTTGCTATTGCGTTGAATTAGTTCTTAATATTCAATTGAATATCAAAAATCAAAAACAAAGTTCGTAGTCTGTCGACTGTTCACCAATTATAGTCAGTACGTTGTTTCAAAATTTGAAATAAACTTGATATGTTGATTAGAATTGTTTCAGTTTACTTCACAACTGTTGATTCATTGTAGAAGTGCCTTTCAAAGAAAACATTTACTTCTTTTAGCTAATGTTTATTGTCTGCTATTACTTGTTGGGAGCCCAAATGCTCATTCTTGCTTTAAATTTAAATGTTTTCAGCTAAACGTGATTAACCTGAAGGTTCAGACCAGGACAAAGGAAAGAGAAAGCTAGTAGAATAAGCTTTGTGATATCTTATGTAATAGTTAGTCTATATTAAGATGATAATATTTATTATCTATCATGTAATGTAATGTAGTAAAGGTTGAGAAACTGGGATTAGACTCTGATATATGTAAATTAAGTTTGATATTTATATTATTGTTATTATTATTAGTATTATTCCGCTCATAGAAATTGTATCGTAAAGCACCAAGTTCGGGTTTTAAGTACCTGGATTTGGGGGCGTTACATGAACTTTTCTGGATAATGAACACCAGAGAATATACAAAGGTCAGCATATGAAACACTCCTGTGCGCTCCAATCCCTTTAATAGACCGAATGGTCTTTTCCATTTGAAGGACTTTCTTCCTGATATCATCGGTGTCTGGATTTTCTCTGAGATGGGTAATTTCAGGGGTTTTGTTGGTTTTGTCCAACTGAGACTTAGGTTCTGGCATTTCTTTGTCCGTACCCTGAGTTCCTTCATGTGCAGAGGATTCTGTATATATGGGTATTCGTGGACCCTGAGTAGACTAGTGTAGTTCTTCAAGCAGAACATCCAAATCTGTAATTTGTTTACTTAATCCTTCAAACTCCTCACGAGAGATAGGAGTAGGATTAGATTGGTCAGATGAAGACATAATTGGTTGTAGGCTTGTTGCCTTTTTGGACTTTGAACGGGTAATAGGCCCAATTGTTTTCCTACACAAAACTTATGTAGTTTAGTTATAGGGAATGTATAAATATTACATGCTATATGATGTGTTCGTTTTAGGAGTATTATCCTGCAAAACGGATGTTAGCTATTTGTAAGATAGCATGGCAAAAAAAAAAAGAATGCATGTATACATTTTCCTTTATACTTTCCATTACATAGAGATTGACATGGAATGAAATTACAAGTAATTAAATTTTCAAGTAATTGAAATGGGAAAGTATAAAGAGGCTTCCCTTCGCGTTTGGTTTTTCAAAGGCTGACCTATCATAGGTTACTCTCGCAAATTTTTGGCATGAAGGTTCCCAGATCATCGCAATTTACTCGACGAGAAATTAATCCGGTCTTTCAACTGGAGCGAATCTGGGTGATGCCTTTCCTGAGCCTCATTGGAATTAGTCTCCCTACGAGTCCAGTAATCAAACACCGACATGATAGCCTCCTGGTGGAGGGACCACCAACATACATTCACAACGTGTCTCACCGTTATGGAAATGATGACATATGCAAAGCACTTTAAATATCATAAGTAGATATAGTGCAAAGCACTAAGTGCAGTAAGTAAATGCATTCGTACACATTTTAAATATAAATGCAACATCCACACACAAGAAGATAACAGTTTGAAAAGTTTGTAATAGCGGCTTAAACCCTCTTACTGGATGTCCCCAACAGAGTCTCCACCTGTTGACGTCGGGATTTTTACTGTCCCTTTTCTGTTCTTGTCTTTTGGTGTTCTCATGTTAGGTGAGATTTGTTTGAAAAAACAATTTGTGAAAAGGTCCGACATGTATATGTGGATGATTGGACTGTTAGATTCGCCAGTTGGTATTTTTAAATGGTTATAGCAACTCAACCAAGAAAAGGTTTGCACATTGACCCAGTGATGTGACATTGCTTAACTGGTCTGTGAAACCGAGATTCGTTAGGGTACGGGGGCTTGATTATGCGGAGGGAAGGTGTTAGGCACCCCCTGACATCCGTGTTACCACGATGACCACCACTTTTTAATTAAACTTTTATATGAATGTGTGTGTGTGGGTCAATGTGGAGTTATCTAAAAGTGGTGCTATGCCTCATTTACACCTATATACAAAGGGTTTGAATTTTTGTATAAAAGTTTAGTTTTAAAAAGATATAGCAATGATGTTTTGTAAAAGAGGTTTTTTAAACCCTTATGCTCAATAGTAATTAAGGCATTTGATACTTCCATTTTATTATGTGTTCTGCTTGATTGCTTTTATTTTTGAGATGCGAAGCATCTTCGAGAAAATAAGGTCTATAGCAGTGCCGAACTCCTTATAGGCATGAGAGTCATCTAAGGAAATTCAAACACCGTGAATAATGTACAAGCTGATTAAAGCCAAAAATGTCCATCACAGGAGCCGAATGTAGATTCAGGAGACTGAATCTGTGATCACATGATTCCTAGGCTCACATGATGTAGCAGTTTATATGAAAGCTGTAAGAAATTATATATATAAAAGCTATATATATATATATATATATATATATATATATATATATAAATGATCGACCACCACGAAGCAACTCCATGGGGGATTGGAAATGTAAATATATAAAAGCTATATATATATATATGTAATAACCCGGGATTTCGAATAATCCAAAATTTACGAATAAATATATTTTTTTAATATTGACATTGACTGTTAATATTGTACTGTGTATCTGTGATACGAGTCTTGAGAATTAGTCAATTTGTGTATTAACTGAGAAATTAGAGTAGAGTTGTGCTTAACAGCTTTAGAAATCCTAACCCTAATTTCTGGATAGGGATTCGACAAAAATCGCAGTTATAATATTAGTAACTGTGAGTATGTGTTTGTACTGTACAAAGTTAATGACTAATAATTGACTGGATAGGGTTTTATACTGTAAACCCTAATAAGGGATTAGAAACCCTAATCTCAGATTTAGAAAAACCAAATGTACAGTTAAAAACCCTAATTGTACGCTGGGAAACCCTAATTTAAAATTCGGGATTTCTTAAACCCTAATTAGGCGACCCTAATTCTAATTGGCATGCCTAATGTGTTTGTTAAACTTAAATATGATTAGAAAACCCTAATCATATTTTAGTTATCTTAATTTCTATTTTACAAACTCTAATTGTAATTTAGAAATTTAATTTTTCTAATTAAAACTTTAATTGAAAATTTTAGAAGTTAGTGTTTTAAAACCTAAGGGTTAGAACCTTAGGGTTAAACCCTAAGGGTTTGTGCAATTGTCAAGTATGCCATTAAATTTAGAATGTAAATGACAAAAATACCCTTTTTACATTTTTAATGAGCTAACTTGTAAAATTGGTAATACCTTTAGTTGGTGACCTAATTGTTTGACCATTGTGACTTATATCTCACCCAATCACTGATCCAAATCGCCACCTAGCATGTTGGATTCATTGAATCAAATATTATAAGTGTTAAAGAGAGAGAAAGTCTAGCAATTGCTCATTATGCACCCCAAGCTCTCACCAACTCTCTCTCTCACCATGACCCCAGATTTGTTAAGTAGATCAGTCATAATATCAGCCCTTAGATCACCCAAGAACATATTGGAGATCAAAGATCAAAATCTAGAACATAAAGGTATAAACCCTAAGTTTCATTTTGATCTTGTATGCTTTGTAAAATTTTGTGTTTATGTGTTTAGATCTTTGCTAGATGATGTTTTATGATGATCTATGTTGATATAACATGGATCCATAGCATCAAAATGCTTTAAAAGTGATGATTTTCAAAACTATCGAGAACTTGGTTTGTGGTCTGACAAGCAAATGTCAGAAGCCATAGATCTCTGTCTGTTAATGTTTTTTAATGTTTTATGTGTTGGATCTATAGTATGATATGTGGTCTTTAACCTGCAAGTGGAATCAGTGTCATTTGATGTCTAGATATGAAGTTATTATTGGTCAAAACCCGTTGATCGGGCATGACCAGTCAATTTCTGGGCAACCCAGAAAGCTATGAATAGTGTTTGACAAGATTTTGTAACTCCTTGATCTGATAATATTTAAGTGTTATGTTAATTTTATGATAGCCAGTGTGTAGTCTGATGTGTGGACTTGAGATCTATACCTTTAGATCTCTTAAATAACAAACATGTAGGATTTTATGGATGGTTAAACCAAGCTACTCGGTCACGTTTTGCAGTTTCTGGAATTTTCAGAAATCGCATGAGCAAGCCCTCTGACAGGGTTTGACCGGATCCTATCTGGTAAATGTGTTATGTTGGGACTGCAATAATGTTATGAAGTTGTTCCTTGTCATGTGTGGTAGAAGTATAAACCAAGAACTCACTTGTTTGATGACCAGAACCTAGATATTATTGAGCATCAAAGTAGTTACTCGAAACTGCCTGGGTTTCTGGGTAACCCAGAAAACCCAAGAACATGTTGTCAGTGATTTTGGAGATTCAGATCTCCTTATTGAGAAGTGTTATGACCAAATTGATAACTGAATATTGTAGTATTACATACATTATACAATATTGAAGTCTTAAATTGACCATATCAGATTCGACAAGAGAATTGAAAGCAGTCAAACATGACAGGTTGATAACGAAGCTGTCAGTGTTCTTGAGCTCAAAAACACCAACAACGACGCTTTGTGTCACTAAAGGTCTATAGTGACGGTTTAATTATTTTTAATTTATGATTTTTCTGGAAATTAATAAAAAAATAGAAATAAATTATAAAATTTATCAAAAATGATTTTAAAAATTATTTTAAATTATGAAAAATAATTTTTGACCAATTGAAATATTTTTCTTTAATATTTATAATTATTTAAATATTAAAGGTATTTAATTTATTTAATTAGTGCATTAAATAAATTAGAGGAAAATGATTTAATATTATGAAAAATCATTTTAAATAAGACTAATGTATTTAAAAATATTTTGAGTTATAAAATATAACTTTTAATATTTTTAGAAAATTTTCATTAATAATTTAATATTAATGATATTAGATTTATTTAATTAATATATTAAATAAATCGAGAAAAATGATTTTAAATATTATAAAAATCATTTTAAAAGAGAATAAAGTGTTAAAAATATTTTGAATTATAAAATATAATTTTTAATATTTTTGGAGAATTCTCATTAATAAATTAATATTAATGATATTAGATTTATTTAATTATTATATTAAATAAATGAATTAAAAATGATTTTATTCATTTAAAAATGAGAAAAATGATTTAAAAATATTTTTAAGTTATAATTAATGACTTTTAATATTTGGATAATAATTTCATTAATATTTAATTATTTTTAAAAAAATCATTTAAGTAGAATATTGATGATTTAAAAATATTTTAAGTTATTGGAAATAACTTTAATAGTTTGACAAGTATGTTATTAATATTTTTATATTATTAAATATTAATGATGATAAGATTATTTGATAATTAAATTATTTAAAAATGATTCCGATGTTTGAAAAATTATTATAAATTATAATAATTTCTTATAAATTATTAAAAGATTCGGAAAAATATTATTAATGATACTTGATTTATCTAAAATAATATTGAAGCTTAAAAACTGAATTTACTTGACAATAACTGTGTTAATTGTTGGATAGGGTGACCAGAACACCGAGAATGGACCGAAGTCCAACCAGACCGAAATAGTTAGACTTGTTTAAGTGTTTATATAGGTTATAAACATTGTTGTGACTATGTGGTAATGTGTCTAGGAAAAAATTGACTGCGAATTATAGTGTTGCGTGTTATGAAATATTGTGCTAATTGTGAGACCAATATTATTGGTTATAGGTCTTACGAACGCAGATAAGCTCATTGTGTAGCTGTAATCAATAGAATAGACAAGTTTCCTTAACTCAACCCTGAGTTAATATTGTTCAATTATTATTGTGACGCCCCCAAAACAGGTATACATCACCCATCTTGAGTCGCCAGATACATGGTACATAATTTCAAATACAACTTAATTGTACAACAGTCGTATAAAATACGATAAAACATAGCTGGGAGTTTAAACAAGAATATTGTCATCTAGACAATATCCACACTCAATGGTGTCCTCATTAAAATTATTATCACATTATTCCGTAGAATAGTGAGGACTACTAAAGTCATTTATCCTGGACCAACACTCCATTCCCTGACTCGTCCCAGCTATATTCTCATTTCCTGAAGAGAACAATGAAAGAAAGGGTGAGCTCAACTAGCCCAGTAAGAAATATTATGACTAAGATAATGCAGAATAAATTATCCTTAGCCTTCAACAGTATAACAACTGATAGAATATAATAGACAACAAGTTTTAGATCAACAACTACAGCGGAAATAAGCAATCCATTAGAAGAGTCAAGTAGAGCATAAAATCTACTATCTTCTATGATTTAAAAAGTTTTTCATCAACTTTATCACGAGACTCACAAATAAATAAAATCAAATCATCCCTGCACCACGGCCAAGGATATTCATGTAATCATCAATGGTCATGACTATACCGAATAATCCCTGGTCATAATCATACCAAAAATTGTCCATCAATGCACTATAGGCCACTGAGGACTTTTACCACATCATTCGTCACATTACGGTCATGATTATACCGAATAATCTCTGGTCATAATCATACTAAGTCCATCTATGCACGTAAGCCAAAGATGACTTTCATTACAATATAAGCATGAGGATGATGACAATGACATAATAATTCAATAAAACAAGTTCAAGGATAAATTTTAAAGATTTATAATTTAATTTATCCGAAAAATCAATAACGTCCAAATTGTGAACATGATCTTCGCTTTGTGGAGTAAAATTCAAGAATAATATTCATGTACCAAAATAATTTGGATGAAAAAAGAAATATATTTTTTGGGTGAATAGTACCCCGTGAATAGTACTTCGGGAATAGTATCCCGTGAATAGTACCCCGACACGAAAAGTGCCTCAAATACTTGAGTGAATGATACTCGAGTGAATAGTAATCGGGTGAATAGTAACCCGTGAATAGTAACTCGTGAATAGTACTCTAGCACGAAAAGTGCCCCGAATACCCGATTAGTAACCCGTAAATAGAAACTCATGAATAGTACTACAGTATAATACATTCCTCTTTTTCTTTATTTTTAATTTAGTCCTGCAAGTATTATCAAACTTGCACCATCTCCCCTAATAGTAAATCATGTGAATCAATAGTTCTAGACATGCAAAAATATGAATTATAGTTTAGTACCTCCATCTATACCTCTATTTTTAACTTAGTCATGCAAGTATTATCAATCTTACACCACCTCCCCTAATAGTACATGAATGTGAATCAATAGTACACACATGTGAACAAATAGTTATAATCATGTGAATCAATAGCAATTAATTGCTTATTTATCCGGTTAATTGCCCGATTGGTCAATATAACCTCCAGACATCAATTATTATCGAAATAAATGTCAATTTTCACTAACACTAATAATTCCAACACAATGGAACTATCAATTTCATATTTAATTAACACGAACTTATTCATCATTAATATTATAATTCACAATATTTAATAACCAGGTCATTCCCAGGAAAGAGGGGGCTTTCCGATAAGAATTTCTCCTTATTGGCGCGCAATTAGGTGACCAAACCTCTCCTTAATAGAACTTCTAGACATTGTCAATATCGCAAATAATAATATGAATAACTTTGCCATCTCAATTATTGATTTTATAATATAACATATTATACAGATGATACTGTGACAATAATTGAATCAATAATATGAGAGATATGATGCAGCAATTACTGTAGCAATAATTAAGTATAATTGAGTGACTTCTTACGTAAGCATCAATAATCAATGTTATGTGCTACTATGCAACCACGTGTATTACTGTACTTTTACTACTGGGTAGTTCAACAGTTTTAACGGTAACACTTTCACCGTTATTTTTTATAAAAAGATAATTCTGTCATTTTCTAACTACGACAATACTTACATTTGTAGGGTCCACTAATGATTGTGCTTGTAATTTGGATATTCCCCGATAAAAAGAATATTCCCCGACCAATCGAATATTATATAACAACTTGCATACTTTGCAAAATTTGTAAATATTACCCACAACTATAACATTATATCAAATTCACACCATAATATTCAAAAAAATATTTCGAGAAATTTAAATCTTTATTCATAAATTTTGGGGTCTCACAATCTCCCCTCCTTATGAAATTTCGCCCTCGAAATTTACGTCACGCACTGGTATCTCAAGAGAGAGGATACCTTGACTTCATTTCAAATTCTAACTCTTGAGGTATAACCTTTGAGTGTTGAATACGATCCTTCTTATCCAAGATTTTAACACGTATCTCCTCATACGTTAAATCTTCTGCTATCTCGTCTAGTTCTAATTCAATAATGTGGTTCGGGTTGTCCACATAATTACGTAACATCGATACGTAAAAAAAACGTTATGAACACGCGACATACTTGGCGGTAAAACGAGTCTATAGGCCACAGTTCTTACTCGATCGAGGATTTCAAATAGGTCAACTAAATCGAGGGTTGAGATTTCCTCTATTCATCGACTCTTGCTTCTGGAATAACGCCTTCTTGAACCTTCTTCTTCATATTCATCAGCTCCAGGTGTGTAGTTTGAGCGGCTTTAACTTTATCAATTAAACTCGATTCTAATCGTATATTCGTTATCTTTATGTGGGTCCCTAGAGTCTTTAACTCTATCTTCATCATTTGTAAGTTATACGAAATGAGTCTTTGTGTTAACAACATCGCACTCGTGAACGCATACGATCTTCTACTCAAAGCATCAGCTACCACGTTCGCTCTTCCACGATGATATTGAATGGTATGGTGGTAATCTTCAACAGCTCAAGCCAACGTCTTTGGCGCATTATACATTCATTTTGGTTGAAGAAATATTTGAGGGTTTAAGAAATGGGTTTTGTACTGGGGTCAATACAAAATTCGATTTCACACTCTGGGGTAGGCCAGGAAGTCTTCAGAGAATACGTCAGGAAATTTATTAACAATAGAAATGTCATTCAAAATTGTGACTCTTATCCCAAGACTTGGATAGTACGTCACATTGATACCTATCAACTTGCCATCGTCATTCACGGTTTCCCCTACAGAAAGTCTGGTTTTGGTGCATTCTTGATAAATGAATTTTATATCCACTTATCCGGTATCTTTTACTTGAATTAGTTGCTTATATTCATTTGTCTTAGTTACTTTTCATGCATTTTGTGTTCATTTTGTAGGTTATACGTTTGGCAGTGGTGTGAGCGACTATTGGTAAAGAAAAGCAAGGAAAATGCAAAGAAAATGCAAAGAAAAGTAATCCAAACATCATTTCGGCATTCATGTTTACTTCATATTGTTGGTTTTAAACTTAGCTTACATTGTAGAGCAACTTCGTAGCTTTTTGGAACATCCTGAATCATTCTAATCGGAGTTCGGATGCAAGAGCTATGATCTTTGTACCAACAGAAGTCGAACTTCGCTGTTTTGGGTAGCCATTTTCATAGCAGTCACTTCTAGCCAAATTTCAACCTTCATCCGGCCAGAATTTCTCAATCCTCAAAAAATTAAAGTTGTATAACTCGTCGATATCTTCGATTTGATAGGTGGAAGGCCCTGTAACTCCTCCCGAATCAAAAGTTATGGTTGTTTTACCAGAGGACGCTGTGATAGAAAATGGACCCCCGTCGGGGCGGGCTTTTCCTTCACAAAATGCCCATCGGGGTGGGTATACCAAATCTCTGAACAACATAATTATTATTGTATTTGGCTTTGGGCAGTGCATACAGCCTAAACCCCATTGAAGGGGGTATGCGTAGAAAAGACGTATTTTTGGCCAAATTTGAGTTTGGGAAGGATTGTTTCAATCCAATTGACTCAAGGACTTCCAAGAGGACTTAAAGACATGTAAAAAGGCTTATAAAAGGAGGAGAATAGCAAGGATTAGAAGGGAGATTAGAGGAGAAATATGATTCCATTAGATTAGATTAGAGTATATTAGATCAAAACAATAGTTCTAATTAGATTTGGAGATTGAAACAACTGGGAGACCATTGAAGATTCAAAGTAGGAGCAAGGAGGGAGCTTCAAATCTACAGACAATAGATTATTTCTTCTCATCTTCTTCTATATTTGTCTTTTAATGTGTATTCAATTGTGGATTCTTAGTTTTAATTCAATAATCATGAACTAATTCTTTGTTTGAGGTTACTATGGATCTTAATGTGTAGTTTACTTTGATATGCTTCTTTGTTAGTCTTATTAGCTATATTTGGATTGTCTATTATGATTTGGACTTAATTGCTTAATTTCCTAGATAATAATTACCGTGATAATCTATATGAACTCGAGAGATGAAGTATAGATTTAGATCTGATCATGATAGCATGTGTTTGTGATTTTTTAATAGATGGAATTCATGATTCGTGTTTAGGATAGAGATATGCCTTTATGCCATATGTAGTCTAATAAGAACTTGTGCTTAAACCCTTTTCAATGGTAATTCACATAGAGATATAGTGGGTTAGTTAATTAGGGTGTTCAATTTGATTCTATCATCTGTGGATTTGATTTGATATGAATATGTTGTATTGAGAGATGGCCATATTTTACTTTCGTGTTCTTGATTAACAATCCAGTATAGATAACTTCGCTTAACAGGAAGCGTGTTGACTTAAATGAAACAATAAGTGAAATTGTAATAAAGTGATAAGTATACATGGTCAACAAGTAATAAAGTGATAAGTTGAGTTAAATATATAACCAATTTAATCTTACGTGTTGTGCGTAATTCGATTTTACCCAACAAGTTTTTGGCGCCGTTGCCGGGGAATTAGTTTAATATTTTTTTACCAATATTAATTTCAATCAAATTAGTCTTAATTTAAACATTTTTATTTTTATTTTTAATTCTCTTTCTATATTTCTCTCTTTTCAGGTACCATGGATGACTTTGTGTATTAATGGCCATACATGAACATGACTCAACCAAGGAGAGCGGGGATTGATGGACTCAATGTATTTTCTGCATTATCAGCACAACTTGAGACACTTTCGAGGAGGTTGGACGTTGTTGCTGATAAGTGGATTTTATGTCCACTTATTCAGTATCTTTTACTTGAATTAGTTGCTTATATTCATGTGTCTTAGTTACTTTTCATGCATTTTGTGTTTATTTTTTAGATCTTATGCTTGGGAACGATGTGAGCGATTATTGGTATGAAAACGCAAGGAAAAGTAAGGAAAATGTAAAGAAAAGCAATCCGGACATCATTTGGGCTTTCATGTTTACTTCATGTTCTTGGTTTGGGACTTAGCTTACATTGTAGAGCGTCTTCTTAGCTTTCTAGAACATCTTGAATCGTTCTAATCGGAGTTCGGATGCAAGAGTTATGATCTTTGTACCAACGAACGTCAAACTTCGCTATCTTGGTTAGCCATTTTCATAGCAGTTCCTTCCAGCCCAATTTCAGCCTTGATTTGTCTAGAATTTCTCAATCCTCAAAGAATGAAAGTTGTAGATCTCGTCGATATCTTCGATTTGATAGGTGGCAGGCCTCGTAACTCTTCCCAGATCAAAAGTTATGGCCATTTTATCGGGGCGATCTATACAACAAAAAAATGGACCGCGCGGGCGCTGAATTTGTGCACGCTGCCATACGCGACCTCGAGCAAAAATGCGATTTTACGCAAGTTATGGCGCCTGTAGAATCCCTTGAGCCAATTCTGCGCGGCAGCATGCGACTTGAGCGATGACCACAACTGCCTTTTCATTAAACAGAGCAATTGAAGCGTAATTGAGAGAGGGGTTCAATTAGGGCTTATATATGAGACGTATTTTCATTATGGAAGGGATATTCCACCCCTTGGGGGCTGAAGCTACTATTATTTTCTTTCTTCAACTTTGAATAAGTAGATTAGTGTAGGTATTTTCTAGAGTTGATTGGATTGGAGACTTGAAGCAATTGGAAATCATTAGAGATTCAACCTTGGCTCAAGAGAACAGATTTGCACTACAATTCTCTACTTTTATTCTCTCTTTGATTGCTTATTGTATCTCATGATGCGTTTTCAATATGTGGATAATAGCATTAATTTAATTATGATTTAAATTCTATTCTGAGATTGTAATGGATTCTATGGCTTAGTTTAATCTGATATATTTCATTGTTAGCTTATTGATTGCTATGGATTGTCTATTAAGATTTATGCTTATTTGCTTAGTTGATTGGCCATCAATTACTGTGATAACCCATATGAACTTGAAAGATGAAGTATGGGTTTAGATTTGATCTGATCTTGATAGCTTGTGATTGTATATTCTACATTGTGATGGGATGTATGATTTGTACTTAGGATAGACATATACCGAAGTGCCATTCGTAGTCAATTGAGAACTTGGGCTTAAACCCTAATTATTTGTAAATCACATAGACATATAGTGATTTAAGTAATGTGGGTGTTCATGTATATTCTATCAATTGTGGATTATATGTGATATGGGTATGGTACATTGAAAGATGGCTATACTTTACTTTAGTGTTCTCGATTAACAAACCGGTACAATTAGTTTAGCTTAACATGAAGTGTATGGATTTAAATTATTCAGTAGATGAAATTGTAATCTCAGGTCTTCATTATCTAATCTCACTCTAGGAATATTTAGATTTATTTAATTTTATAGTTTAAATATAAAATATACTATCATTCGTTTAAATAAGACTGAAATGGTTATGGGTTAATGTTTGGTAAACTTTATTAGTTAATTCCCTGTGGATCGATACTCGACTTACTCTGTATTACTTGTTGACGCATGTATACTTGCATGAGTTAGAGCTCTTTTATCAGAACTGAAAAAGAGGCAACAGTTGCAGCCCAACGTAATCGAAGGATAGCAGTTACTTGCAATTACTGTGCTGGTAATCATCCGAGTCATCAATGCACCGTTAGTTTTGGGCCGGGACAACATGGTGGTTAATACCTCAATGATTATACATATGCTAATTATCATCAAGTTTGGGGGTATCGCCTGGATTCGTCATGGAGCTATACTTATGAAGACCAATTCTACACTCTAAATCCAACATACACGCCGGAATTCTCATATCAACCTCCATTAAAAGAAGAAAAATCAAAGTTGGAGGAATTACTGTCAAAGGTCATAGAAAACCAAGAGGAGAGGATGATGAGTCAAGAAATATCGAGCCACAATTTTCAGCACCAGATGGAATAACTCATCACCACTTCAACTCATGGTCCTCAATACATGGATTCCAAAACTGAGACTGATAATTCGAGATTGGAGGAATTGTTTTCCAAGTTCATAGCATCAAATGAGGAGAGAAGGATTAATCAAGAGAAGTCAATTCAGAATCTTCAGAATAAGGTAGATCAAATGTTCAAAGCCTTTAACAACTATCCTCAAATCAATTGGTGTTATGGCGAGGATTAAAGATTGGTGAATCGCCCAACTAAATATACAAATCGGATGAGCCACAAGGCGTTGAAAAAGAGGAGACACGTGGGGGTAATGAAAACAAGGTCGGTGAAGAACTAATTGTGAGAACCAACGATGATGAGCCGATGTTATTTATGCCTCAAGTGCCTTCTCCACCACAGTTCAAGAATCCAGTTAGATTTGCAAAACCTTGTCCGATCGGTAGTCATGTCGTCGGCAAAGCTCCTGGAGATGTAAGAGCGAGTACAACTTTGAGGCCATGGTGCGAGGGGTGGGATGAGAAAGATGAAAAACCAGCTGTGTTGGAAAAGCCTCAATGCCAGAATCTATT
Source organism: Panax ginseng (assembly GCA_020205605.1). Taxonomy (NCBI): domain Eukaryota; kingdom Viridiplantae; phylum Streptophyta; class Magnoliopsida; order Apiales; family Araliaceae; genus Panax; species Panax ginseng. Next base: position 49,624,373 of record CM035149.1, on the reverse strand, counting down.
CGCAGACACAATGGAGAAAAGACCTAGATGTTGGACATTCTTGAATGAGATCATACCAAATCAAAGCATGCTAGGTGCTTTAATGCAATGGCTATCACAAATGGGAACCTACCAAAAGCTACATTGTTTTCGATGGATGGAGGGTTCCTCAATTATCGAAGAGGAATTGGATAGCGTTGACCAGACAAAGTCAGGCTGAAAGACTATAAATCAAGCGCTGACTGGGAGGCAACCCATAATTTTTTTTTTATATATATTTATATGTTTTCCTAGTTTATTTAGTAGATAGGAATCACATTATATTCCAAAGTGCTATTCTAATCCATGTTGTCTCTCTTCATTGTAGGTATTGGAGGTTCAATGGATAAGAAAATGATCGTCGCCGCCATCGCCACCATCACCTCACGCTTAGTTGCTTACAGGGAAGTTCTCTTCTACTTATCGCTATATTCCTACAATGAGGACATTGTAATTGCTAAGTTTGGGGGAGTTTAGTTTAGTTCTTTATTGCATGTTTAGTTTTATGTTTATGTTATGTTATTTTGCATATGTTGTTAATTTAGTTTAGGTTCATGAACTAAAAAAAAATAAAATCAAAAATTCAAAAATAATAGTTAGTTACTATGTTCATCTTGCATGATTCCAGCTGTTTGATATTTACAGTTTGTTTTGGCCAATGATGAGATTGGAATTGGGTAGACAAGTATAATACTGACTATTAGAGCTTTGATGTGATTTCTTGTTAGGAATTGAATCTTTTTTTGGTTGAAACTGGTATAATAAGGATAACATAGTAAAAACAACTTGTTGATTGATTGAGTTTAAATTGATACATAATGGGACTCTAAAAGATAATGCTAGTTTGAATGAAAGAATGACAAGAATAAGTAGTGATGGCTAAAGTTAGACAAGAACCTAAGTTTGGGGGGATATTTGGGGTATAAAAGCTATAAAAAAAAAAGAAAAAGAAAAAAAAAGTATGAATAAACACTGTGGCGTGCTTGTCTAGTTTTGTGGCCTTTGTTACTTGAGTAAGTAAGCCCGAGGGGATTGTCTTTACACCTAGCACCCTAAGGTCTTAATGGTCTGAGAGTCGTTGGTCGAAAGCTCGTTAAGGTAGCATTTGTGAAAACTTAGATTTTATAATTTCATTTTAATATTTATTGGATTAAATAAATATTTTTTTTGATGAATTAATTATTATATTAAATAATTAATTGATGAAGTTGTGGTAGATTAATTTAATTATATGTGTTATATTTATTAAATTAATGTGGAGAATTTTTATTATTCAAGTATGTAATTATGTGAGCTTATTGAATTAAAAGAAATATTTAATAAGCTTAATATTATTTTAATTAATTTAATAATTAATTGGAGATTTAATAATTTGACATAATTAATAAATGAGAAATTTAATTATGTGACTATGTGAATTAATGAGAAATTATTATATGTTATTTAAAATAAATTAAATAAGATATTGGAGTTATTTTATAAAGGGGTGTGAATTAAATACTACTTATGCTATCAAAACCCAATTCAATCATCAAAAGTTATACGTGATATGGACATATGGTTACAGAGTATAGAATATGGCCATATGGCCCTTATACGTGAATTTAATATGTCAAACATAAATTATTTTGTAAAATTCCCACTTGTATATAATTATGCATGCTAAAACGAAGAAAACAAAACTTGAATAGATGGATTTGGTGTTATAACAAATCCATAGTGTTAATTTTCATGTTTTATGTTCAAAACCTTCAAGAACATCAAGAACAGTGAAATTTGTATGTTTTAATTCTGTAATTATGTGTTTTAGCTTGTTAAAATCATGCTTGAAGGGTTGAGTATTAGTTATTTGTGTATTACTATGTTTGGGTATGTCTAAATTCGTGTAAAAATAAGTTAATTGGAGTTTTTTGGCCATGATCTGCAATTTTTGCGAATTAGAGAACTGAAATTGGAGTCTCGCGTCGCGGCGCCAACTCCATGCCTTAATACTCATGTATTAGAATAGCATCATGTATTACCATGGCATGCCAAGAATATGAAAGACAAAGAACCATACATACGGCCTTGAAATAAAGCTTAACAGGTGGCGGCGTAGTAAGCGCCCACTTAGCAGATTGTCCAGAAAATGAGATTTTTCATTTTTCAAGCCTAGCAATGTGTTAGTAACTTAACCTAATGAACATAAAAACATGTTAGACATATAATGAGGTGTTAAAATAAATTCTTAACATGTCAATAACACATTTATGTGTGAATTGAATTATTGAACACATAGTTAGCTTATTGTTCATAAAGTGTAAATTGTGTGTCAATGAATGTAGTAATTTGACTAAGTATGGTCATAATCAAAGTTAGAAAAAGAGAATGAACTTGTGATGACTAGTACGTTATAATTGACTGGTATTGTGGACGTAAATGATATGTAGGATTTAAATCAAGGAACGAGTATAATTAACGTGTAATCTATGCACGAGGCAAGTTTCCTAACCCTACTCGTTATCTTTGTATGAGCTTATAAGTTGTCTCTTTACATCGAGCAAATTCTCGTTATTATTGATCAAGTACATATTATTATATTAAAATGTAGACTAAAAGACAATGTGCCCCCCAAACTTTACACCCTTGTTGACTTTTGCACCCTAAATCGAAAAAGGTGTCTAAGTACACCCCAAACTTCAATTAAACGTAACAAAAACCACCCTTTTTGTATTTAACCGGTCAAAAATGACCTGCTAAGACTGTAATGTTTATTACAAAGGGTAAACTTGGTAATTTACATTTATTTCATACAATTCCCTACCTTCTTTCTTTTAAACCCACACTCCTCTATTGAGTCAACTCACCCATACACCACCCACATCTCCCTTTCTCTCTACTGACTTCTCGAGCTCCACCATCCTCTCCTCCGCCCTCTTCTCTCTCCTCCCCTCTCTTCGGCCCCTTCACCTTCGATTGCAGAGCAGATATGGCATCGGCATTTGCTTCCTCGACAAGTGAAACCGATTCAAGTTGGAAGCCGTGGAAGGCCACCAACTTGATATAACAAAAAGATACATAGAAATCTAGAACTTGTTAATTAATTTACCATAATATATCTAGTAGAACTAAAACAAAAGATTAAAAATTATGTAGAATTAATACTCTCAAATACAACTTAAGAAGAATTAATAATTGGGTCTTATAGAGATGTTGATATGAGAGCCTCTTGTCATCATGAAGAAGAGACCCAATAAAAGGCCACGATATGGAGCAATATCCGATTCCACACAGTAGGGAAAATTCGGTTTAACAAGGAGCAAACTAGCCAAAAATGCTCCCTGGTTCCATTGAAAGGCCAAATTTGTTTTAATTTAACACAAAAGATGAAATATTATTTGTTGATGTAATGATATGAATAATTTAGCAAATAAAATGACTCCACTTACCCCTTGCGGTGAGGAGACTCGTACCTGAGAATAACCAGGAGGCGTATTTGCGAAAATATCTCTCGCATTTTGATTCTCTGCAATTTGCTTATATATTAGCCAAAACAAATTGCAGTAAAGCAAAGCAAAAGGAATAAGAAGATCACTAATTCCCAAGAAATAAGCGAGCATACTTTGAAACATCAATTCCTTCCATGCCTAAGGAGTATCCAAAGGCACCCCGCACTACTTATTCTATCAAAACCCAATTCAATCATCAAAATCTACCATCTATTTCAGGCCAAAACAAAAACCCAGCCTTTTAAATCAACAGTTTGTAAAGGATTACCACGACCACAGTCCCCACCAATTTTACCTAATAAAAACCAGCAACAATTTTTATTCATTCAAACCACAAAGATTACCAATCAAAAAATACCCAGTTCATAATTAATCTCCAAATTTTCATACAAATTCCCCCAAATTAAAACAAACCCAGTTCAAATTACACCAAAAGGATACAGATGGGAATCTTCCAATTCCATTTTCACCAAACCCATACTCAATTTCTCACCAAAAATCTTTAATCTCAAGTGGGTATTTGAGTTCTCAGTAGGAATCTTCAGTTTCAGATGGGAATTTGAGTTCTAAGCTTAGTTTTGGGCCTAAGAATACGGAAATTGGTGGAGATGAAGAAATGAGTGATTTTTGGAAGCAGCCTAATGGGTTAGGGTATAGGCCATGTTTAGATTTTAGTAGGGAATATGAGAAATCAAGTGTGGAGATTATGAAGAAGGGATAGGAAAAGGTATTTGGTGGTTGTGGTTTCTGGTGGTATGAATCAGCAGAGGAATCCAAGCGCCTTGTATCACGTCGGTGAGCTCGGCGACAGAGATCTTGCCATCGCCGTTGGCCCCGAACCGATTAAAGACGCGCCATTTTCGGTTTGTGAGAGGGAAGGAGTGGAGAGAAATAGAGAAATAGGAAAAGACTTAAATGCCCTTTCAGATCCATATTACAGTCTTAGTCGGTCATTTTTGACCAGTTAAATACAAAAAGTGTGCTTTTTTGTTATGTTTAATTAATGTTTGGGGTGTATTTAGACACTTTTTTCGATTTAGGGTGCAAAAATCAACAAGGGTGTAAATTTGGGGTGCACATTGTCTTTTAGTCTAAAATGTATTAATCTTTCAAAGTATGATTCTGCTATACAATAATTATTCTATTGTATACCTTTAGAGATTGCTATTCAATTTTAAATTATCAGTTACTGTTGAAATTTGTTAGACTAGTGAACCCTTAATGATTTCACTAGTCCATAGTTGATGAGCGTTCTAAATTTCAGAACCCTTGATGAATTATCCAAACCAAAATTCCTTTGGTGCGGACTTTAATGTCAAACTGAGATGAACAATCCTGTATAGGGGATTACTTATGTGTTAGTGTTAAGATATTGTGCACAGTATGGTACTAAGGGCTGATCGCCCTAAGTACGAGAAGAATAGCCCATAGTCTTATGACTATTAAAGGTTTCAAGTATAAACACTTGACAACCTAGGACATAGTTCAAGGTCTTATGACCCTCAGAAGTTCTTTTGTTTCTTGTTATTCATTCTTGATTCAAAAGCTGAGTTTTCATGTTTCAGAAGTCTTTGATTTATTCGCATGTTATTATTTCTTTGTTATATTGTTATACTTGTGGGCAATTGTGCTCACTCTTGCGTAATAATAACATTACCGTTAAGAACGAAAGATCAGACGAGCCTTCCACTAGTAAAGGCAAGGGAAAGGTTAACAAATGAAGAAGACTTGTTGTTATTGTGTAATGATATTTAGACTTGAGATTTATTATTTGTTTATGATTCCGCACAGATGTTTAAGGTTAGAGTGACCTGGGATTGTATTTTATGCAGATGATGTAACCCCATAAGGGGAGATTTATTTATTTAATTCTATCTATTGCATGGTTTGCTTTTATTTATGGGTAGATAGATAGATAATATTTGTACAATGAACACCAAATCCTGCGGAAATGGAAGTACCCGGATTTGGGGTGTCACAGGTTGGTATCAAAGCTGTAGGTTATGAACCTTAGGTGGGGAAACAACCTTAGGTAGTAGCCTTGTAGGAGATCGAGAACATAGTGGTGGTAAACTCTTATCGAGTTCTAAGAAATGAATTTCTTAATTCATTGAAGATAATAAAAGACTTTATGTGCTTATGTCTTAAATTATATGCTCGCTAGTACGGATTAGTAACTAAAACTTAAAATTTTGTTGTCAGGATGTCGGATGTTGGAGGAGCTAGTCAAGCTGGGGAGGAGGAACCCCTTAGTACCCTCTGAGGCGAGCCCCGAGACATTCATGTCGTGAGAACAGATTAATACAGAGAGAGAGGCATCTCCGTTGATCACTTTGTTGGTCAGGAGCATGAGCCTGAGACTGATCCAGAGGAGGATTCTGATGAAGAAGAGGAGGAAGAGGAGTTCCCATCGAATTTCATCGATGCTAAGATGTATGATGCACTTTATGATTGTAACATAGATTTACAAGACACTGTTCAAGAGCTGAAGGAGCGGACTATTATACAGCAGATTACCATCGAGCATAAGGATGGGGAAATTGTGACTCTTCACACACGTTTAGGAAACGTGGAGAGGGATTTGGTTCATGAGAAGGGTCAAACCGAGGAGAAGTCCGAAGAAATAGAAAAGTTGAAGAAGGATCTGAAAGAGAGCTCAGAAAGGTTGGCCATAGCAGAGGAAGGCTGGGTAAGAGAGTCACGTCGTGCTGATCTTGCAAAAGAGGATTGTCGTGCGAAGAAGGCTAAGCTTGAGAAGACGTACTCTACACTTCAAAATGCAATGGATGCGGCCCAGGATTGAGTTATGAAGTATCCAATCCAGTTTAAAGGTCTACCATCATATATGCTAGATTGCAGGACAATGTCCCGCATCATGGAAGAAGAATGTGGCAAGGCTATTCAGCGCCTTAATAGGCAGTGATAAGATTAGTCTATTTATGTGAAACCTATCTGGTAGTTAAAGATGTAAATTCCGATGTGTTTATAAACAAAGGAATAATTTAATGTTTTAAATCCTGTAGATTCTTTATCTCGGGATAGTTGATGTAAATAGGAGTGATACTATCGTATGATGTTAAAACTTTTGCATTGAATAAATGACAGAGTTTATTTGAATTGATATGTTAAGTGAATTATGATTAAATGTTTTAGTTAAGGCTTAAATGTTTAAGGGATTGAATAAAGACCTAATAAGCGTATATTCTTAACAGAAATATTCCACCTAGAAGAAGACAAAACCGTCAACAAGCTCAAGAAGAACCGATGAATAACAACAACGACGCCAATGCTAACCCTGTTCAGCAATTGGTGAATCTATTAGCCGGAGCAATTAACAATCAACCTCAAGCTCCACCAAACACCTCGTTCAAGGATTTCAAGGCGGTGGGACCGCCAGAGTTTAAAGGTTCCATAAACCCAATCGAAACTCAAACATGGGTTATGGAGATGGAGAAGGTGTTTGACGTCGCCAGAGTAAGGGAAGACCGTAGAGACGCATATATACAACATTCGTCTTTGAAGTCCGAAGCCCGACTATTAGTGGCGAAATGAAACAAAAAATCTGAGGAGGAGAAGGTGTAATAACCTGGGAGAGATTCAAGGAGATGTTTTTCGAGATGTATTTTTTGACCAGTTCGCAAAATTAAATGGAAGTTCAGTTTCTGGAATTAAAACAAGGGAGTATGTCCATAGCAGATTATGCGGCAAGGTTCAACGAGTTGGCTAGGTTCGCCACATATCAAGTGCATACTGATGAGAGGAAGACAAGACGTTTCGAATAGGGACTGAAGCCATGGTTGTATAGCAAGGTGTCAATGTTCCAATTGAACATTTTTGTTGGAGTGTTAGAGAAGGCCATACTCGCTGAACGTGGAAGCGATGCAGTAACTAAATATAATCAGGATCAGAAGAAGAAAAAGAGTGAGAATGAAGGAATTAACAAGACTGGTGGGAGTAGCACGGGGGGTAGCCATAATCAGAAGAGGAAGTGGTCTGATAACTCGTCAGCTGGAAGTCAACAAGGAGGGTAGAAGAAGAAGATCGAAGCGTGCCCAACCTGCGAAAAAACTCATTTGGGAGTTTGCATGAAGTGAAAATGAGTGTGCTACAATTGTGGTCAGGAAGGCCACATAACACCTAACTGTCCTAACCCAAAGAAGGGTGTCTGCTTCACTTGTGGTTCAAAGGATCATCTTGCAAGAGATTGTCCTAAGAAAGGATCTGGAGGGACAGGATCAGGAGGGAATAGAGGAAATAACGGTGGAAACACTCTGACTATCGCAGGACCAACTGCAACCAATCGAATCCGAAGCCGCGAACATTCAACATGCCGGTCACGAGTTTAAATACATCTCGCGATGTGGTGTCAGGTATCATTCCGATCAATAAAATTAATGCTTATATATTATTTGACTCGGGTGCTACTTGCTCATTTATATCCGATGACTTTGCTAAGAACTTAGAATTGCTTAAGGACGAGTTAGAATACCCCATGAACATAGAAATTGCGAATAGAGAAATAATCCTCATTAGAATGCGTGCATAAGAATCTGTAGAGTGGATATTAAGGGTAATATCATGAACATAGATCTTATCCTATTCGACTTGGAGAATTCGGCGTTATTTTGGGTATGGATGGTTATCCAATTATGGGGCGGTAATTGACTGCCAGAAGAAGCATATTAACCTTATGACTCCATCAAAGGTTGTGTTTTATGGTAGCAATTCCCCTAGACAAGTGAGTTATCTGACGATGATGCAGGCCAAGAGGTTGTTAAGGCAAGGCTGTGTAGGATATCTAGCTTACATAGTCGATAGTCGTAAAGAGAATTCGAAAATAGAGGAGATACCAGTAGTGAGAGATTTTGCAGACGTATTTCTGGATGACACAAGAAATTTTATGGTTTATAGTGATGCATCGCATAAAGGACTTGGCTGTGTGTTTATGCAAAATGGCAGAGTCATTGCATATGCGTCCCGACAACTGAAAGATTATGAGAAGGGGTATCCGACCCATGACTTGGAATTAGCTGTAATGGAAAAGCTGAAATTGATCAAGTACATTTTATTATATTAAAATGTATTAATCTTTCAGTATGATTCTGCTATACAATAATTATTCTATTGTATACCTTTTGAGATTGCTATTCAATTTTAAATTATCAGTTACTGTTGAACTTTGTTAGACTAGTGAACCCTTAATGATTCGACTAGTCCATAGTTGATGAGCGTTCTAAATTTTAGAACCCTTGATGAATTATCCAAACCAAACTTCCTTTGGTGCGGACTCTAATGTCAAACTGAGATGAACAACCCTATATAGGGGATTATTTATGCGTTAGTGTTAAGATATTGTGCACAGTATGGTACTAAGGGCCGATCGTCCTAAGTACGAGAAGAAGAGTCCATAGTCTTATGACTGTTAAAGGTTTCAAGTATAAACACTTGACAACCTAGGACATAGTTCAAGGTCTTATGACCCTCAGAAGTTCTTTTGTTTCTTGTTATTCATTCTTGATTCAAAAGCTGAGTTTTCATGTTTCAGAAGCCTTTGATTTATTCGCATGTTATTATTTCTTTGTTATATTTTTATACTTGTGGGCAATCGTGCTCACTCTTGCATAATAATAACATTGCAGTTAAGAACGAAAGATCAGACGAGCCTTCCACTAGTAAAGGCAAGGGAAAGGTTAACAAATGAATAAGACTTGTTGTTATTGTGTAATGATATTTAGACTTGATGTTGTTTAAGACTTGTTATTTGTTTATGATTCCGCACAGATGTTTAAGGTTAGAGTGATCTGGGATTATATTTTATGCAGATGATGTAACCCCATAAGCGGAGATTTATTTATTTAATTCTATCTATTGCATGGTTTGCTTTTATTTATGGGTAGATAGATAGATGATATTTGTACAGTGAAGACCAAATCCTGCGAAAATGGAAGTACCCGGATTTTGGGTGTCACAACATTGAAAAGCCTAAGGGAATAAGACATTGCATAGCTATGTGTATATAAACCAAAAGAAAAAAAGAGAGAATAAAATGGGAAATAAGAGCAAAAAGCCCCCGTAGATGAAAAATAAAGCATAAGTATCCCATGTTGACCCTCGATATTGGTAATTGTTTGATTTTTGTTTGATCTAGCTTGTTTTTGGATTTCTTGAGTTTACATTGTATGATGCCTTCGAAGAGACTTGTTATGTATTAAATTTGATTTTATATCAGTTAGCATGGATGTTGAGCACACACGCACTATACCAGTAATAACAGTTTAAGACTTGATGATTGACTAGGAAATTGTTTATTGGTTTTGATATGAAGTATTGTCGTGTTTGCTTGATTGCTCTAAGGCCGAGTGAATAGATTTGATTAAATCGAATACTACAGGATACATAGGCATATAGATTAGTTGCAATTCATTGCATTGCATTGCATTATGTTGTGTTGCTTGGGGACAAGCAACGGTTTAAGTTTGGGGGTATTTGATAAGTGGATTTTATATCCACTTATCCGGTATCTTTTACTTGAATTAGTTTCTTATATTCATGTGTCTTAGTTACTTTTCATGCATTTTGTGTTCATTTTGTAGGTTATACGTTTGGGAGCGGTGTGAGCGACTATTGGTAAGGAAAAGCAAGGAAAATGCAAAGAAAAGCAATCCGGACATCATTTGGGCTTTCATGTGTACTTCATGTTGTTGGTTTGGAACTTAGCTTACATTGTAGAGCGTCTTCGTAGCTTTTCAAAACATCTTGAATCATTCTAATCGGAGTTCGGATGCAAGAGGTATGATCTTTGTACCAACGGACGTCGAACTCATTTGCTTTGGTTAGCCATTTTCATAGCGATCACTTCATTAATTTCAACCTTCTTCTGGCCAAAATTTCTCAATCCTCAAAGAATGAAAGTTGTAGAGCTCGTCGATATTTTCGATAGGTGGCAGGCCCCATAACTCCTCCCAGATCAAAAGTTATGGCCATTTTACCAGAGGACGCTGTGACAGAAAATGGACCCCCGCCGGGGCAGGCGTTTCCTTCACAAAATGCATGCCGGGGCGGGCATACTAGCTGCAACATAGAATCATAGCCCGCCGAGGCAGGCCCTGTACAAGCCTAAACCCTCACCGGGGCGGGGGTATGCATAGAAAAGACGTTTTTTTCCCAAATTTGAGTTCGGGAAGGATTGTTTCGATCCAATTGACTCAAGGACTTCCAAGAGGACTTAAAGACATGTAAAAAGGCTTATAAAAGGAGGAGAATAACAAGGATTAGAGGGGAGATTAGAGGAGAAATATGATTCCATTAGATTAGATTAGAGTAAATTAGATCAAAACACTAGTTCTAATTATATTTGGAGATTGAAGCAATTGGGAGACCATTGAAGATTCAAAGTATGAGCAAGGAGGGAGCTTCAAATCTACAGACAATAGATTATATCTTCTCATCTTCTTCTATCTTTGTCTTTTAATGTGTATTCAATTGTGGATTCTTAGTTTTAATTCAATAATCATGAACTAATTCTTTATTTGAGGTTACTATGGATCTTATTGTGTAGTTTACTTTGATATGCTTCTTTGTTAGTCTTATTAGCTATATTTGGATTGTCTATTATGATTTGGACTTAATTGCTTAATTTCCTAGCTAACAATTACCGTGATAATCTATATGAACTCGAGAGATGAAGTATAAATTTAGATCTGATCATGATAGCATGTATTTGTGATTTCTGCATAGATGGAATTCATGATTCGTGTTTAGGATAGAGATATGCCTTTACGCCATATGTAGTCTAATAAGAACTTGTGCTTAAACCCTTTTTAATGGTAATTCAAATAGAGATATAGTGGGTTAGTTAATTATGGTGTTCAATTTGATTCTATCATCTTTGGATTTGATTTGATATGAATATGGTGCATTGAGAGATGGCCATATTTTACTTTCATGTTCTTGATTAACAATCCAGTATAGATAACTTGGCTTAACAGGAAGTGTGTTGACTTAAATGAAATAATAAGTGAAATTGTAATCTAAAGTCTTCAATATCTTGTTTCATTCTAGGGATAGTTAGTAATAGTTTATTTAACTATTTTAAATTAAATTATTAAATCATTCGTTTAAATAAGATTAAATTGGTTATATGTTAGTACTTGGTAATTCTTGTTAACTAATTCTCTGTGGAAACGATACTCAACTTATCACTTTATTACTTGTTGACCACGTATACTTGCGTGTTGTACGTAATTATATTTTACCCAACAATTCCACACAAGGAAGTCACCAGCGAAAGGCTTAGAGCTCTTTACTTATGGCTTAATATGATAGTGATTGACTTTAGTGGTTTGGTTGCTTGAATTTTCATAACAGGTTGGTTAAGAATATGAAAGCTAACAACCTTACGAAAAGCATGATGAGTAGTTAACCAATCGGTTCCTAAAATCACATCAAAGGCAAGTATTCTCAAAGAGATAAGATCGACAGGTAACGTGAAAGTGTCGATTTGAATCAGCAAGATTAATAAACAGTGGACGTAATGAAGGTTTCTACTAACGAAGTTTCAACCAATAAGTCAAAGTCTAACTTCTTTGGAGTCAAATTTGAACGTTGAGCACAAGCAAGAGAGATAAAAGAATGGGTAGAACTGGTATCTAATAAGGTATAGACTTTGCAAGAATTTATAATTAACTAACCCGTGCTAACTTCGTTCGGGTTACTCGCTTTTTGAGAAGTCACGAAAAATGCTCTTCCTGAAACCACCGACTTTGTTTTGTCCGTATCCGCCTTTGGTGCCACCCTCCCAGCTGGACTTGACTTTGGTGCATGACAAAATCGGGCTAGGTGACCTTCTTTTCCACAATTGTAATATGCTTTGGACTGCATCACGCAGTTTAGACTGATATGTCCCTCCCCTCTGCATTTGAAGCATACAATTGGTGGTCGTTCTTATTCCTTAACAACAGGTGCTAGTGCTGACGTGTTCCCATCATCGTTAAATCTTCTCTTCTTGAAATTTCCACCTCTATTATCTTGGCCATGATTACCACCAAAGTGGTTACCATTCTTGGCATGATAATTTCCCCCATGATGGTTATCATTGTTCCGATGGCCGTTGCCATCGGTATGATTATTATCGTGTTGTTGTTTACCTGAGGATTATTGTCTTCCTATTGCACATTATCCTAGGTATTGAGCGTTGGTGACTTAACGGTCTCATGTGCTTCATTGCTGATCTCAACATTTTTAGATGCCATTTTCAAACACTGTCATAAAACAAGGGTTAATTGACATATCACATAATACCCCTATATTCTGACCGACCAATTAAATACCAAATAAACTTAGGTAGGTCATACTAGCGAAGGAATTCCCCGTCTCTCCCCTCCTAGTTCTTGTCTCACATCTCAGCCAGGGATCATATCCTTAAGATTTGATACCAACTGTGATGCCCCCAAAACAGGTATACATCATCCATCTTGAGTCGCCAGATACATGGTACATAATTTCAAATACAACTTAATTATACAACAGTCGTATAAAATACGACAAAACATAGCTGAGAGTTTTAAAAAAGAATATTGTCATCTAGACAATATCCACACTCAATGGTGTCCTCATCATTATTCCGTAGAATAGTGAGGACTACTAAAGCCATTTATCCTGGACCATCACTCCATTCCCCGACTCGTCCCAGCTATATTCTCATTTCCTGAAGAGAACAATGAAAGAAAGGGTGAGCTCAACTAGCCCAGTAAGAAATATTATGAATAAGATAATGCAGAATAAATTATCCTTAGCCTTCAACAGTATAACAACTGATAGAATACAATAGACAACAAGTTTTAGATCAACAACTGCAACGAAAATAAGCAATCCATTAGAAGAGTCAAGTAGAGCATAAAATCTACTATCTTCTATGATTTAAAAAGTTTTTCATCAACTTTATCGTGAGACTCGACAATAAATAAAATCAATCATCCACCGCACCACGGCCAAGGATATTCATGTAATCATCAATGGTCATGACTATCTTAAATAATCCTAGTCATAATCATACCAAAAAAGCGTCCATCAATGCACTACAGAATACTTGAGGAATTTCATCACATCATTCGTCACATTACGGTCATGATTATCTTGAATAATCCACAGTCATAATCATACCAAGTCCATCTATGCACGTAAGCCAAAGATGACTTTCATCACAATATAAGCATGAGGATGATGACAATGACATAATAATTCAATAAAACAAGTTCAAGGATAAATTTTAAAGATTTATAATTTAATTTATCCAGAAATCAATAACGTCCAAATTGTCAACATGATACTGCTTTATGGAGTAAAATTCAAGAATAATATTCATGTACAAAAAATAATTTGGACAGAAAAGAAATATATTTTTTGGGTGAATAGTACCCCGTAAATAGTACTTCAGGAATAGTACCCTGTGAATAGTACCCAAACACGAAAAGTGCCTCAAATACCCGAGTGAATGATACTAGAGTGAATAATAATCGGGTGAATAGTAACCTGTGAATAGTAACTCGTGAATAGTACTTTAGCACGAAAAGTGCCCGAATACCCGAGTGAATAATACTAGAGTGAATAGTAACTGGGTGAATAGTAACCCATGAATAGTAACTTGTAAAAGAAAAATATCAAAGAAAATGATATTCCATGATGAGTACAAAAGAAATGATATCTCATACGAGTATAATAGAATATACGAAACTGCAAATGGATTTTCACCCGCCATGCGGTAATCCACGTAGACAGATCATTTCCACAATTTAATAAAGAATGAATACGAAAGGTCATTCATCATGCATGCGGTAATTCACATAGACAGGTTATTCCAACAGAATAATAAAGAATGGAATAACAGAAGAATTCACCAGGCATGTGATAGACCGCATAGACAGGTTATTCCCAACAGAATAATAAAGAATGGAACCAGGTCATGCGTAATCCGCACAGACAGGATATTCCAACAGAATAATAAAGAATGGAACCCGGGTCATGCGTAATCATACCTGCAGACGGGATATTCCAACGAATAATAAAGAATGGAATAAAAAGCGAAATTCACCGGAATGTGATAAACCGCATGCATGACGGTTATTCCAACAAAATAATAAAGAATGGAATAACGAAGAATTTCACCATGTATGCGATTATTAGCATAGGCGGAGTTAATCCAACATAATAATAAAGAATGGAATAACAGAAGAATTTTACCATGTATGCGGTACTTCGCATAGACAGGTTATTCCAACATAATAATAAAGAATGGAATAACGGAAGAATTTCACCATGTATACGGTAGTCTGCGTATACAGGTTATTCCAACAAAATAATAAAGAATGGAATAACAATAGCTCTCTTCATGAATACGAAAGAAATAATACCCCTTACCTCAGAAGAAGACTGGATACTGGAGTAGTGAGGTAACAGACTTCTCTTCTTCTTTCTCTCTATAATTTCTCTCTATAATAATTGTTCTATAGTTTTAGTGAATTGGTGAGAAATGAAGGAAGAATGGGCTTTTATTTATAGGAAATTATAGTTTCTATAATTGCACGTTTTGGGGCTTAAAATATTACAGTATAATACCTTCCTCTTTTTCTTCATTTTTAATTTAGTCCTGCAAGTATTATCAAACTTGCACCATCTCCCCTAATAGTAAATCATGTGAATCAATAATAAATCATGTGAATCAATAGTTCTAGACATGTGAAAATATGAATTACAGTATAGTACCTCCATCTATACCTCCATTTTTAACTTAGTCATGCAAGTATTATCAATCTTACACCACCTCCCCTAATAGTACATGAATGTGAATCAATAGTACACACATGTGAACAAAAAGTTATAATCATGTGAATCAATAGCAATTAATTGCTCATTTATCCGGTTAATTACCCGATTGGTCAATATAACCTCAGACATCAATTATTATCGAAATAAATGTCGATTTTCACTAACACTAATAATTCCAACACAATGGAACTATCAATTTCATCTTTAATCAACATGAACTTATTCATCATTAATATTATAATTCACAATATTTAACAACCAGGTCGTTCCCAGAAAAGAGGGGACTTTCCTATAAGGTTTTCTCCTTATTGGCGTGCAATTAGGTGACCAAACATTTCCTTGACAGAACTTCTAGACATTGTCAATATCGCAAATAATAATATAAATAACTTTGTCGTCTCAATTATTGATTTCATAATATAACATATTATACAGATGATACTGTGACAATAATTGAATCAATAATATAAGAGATATGATGCAACAATTACTATAGCAATAATTGAGTATAAGCGGGTGAGTGACTTCTTACGTAAGCATCAATAATCAATACGATGTGCTACTATGCAACCACGCGTATTCTCGTACTTTTTTACTACCGGTAGTTCAACGGTTTTAACGGTAACACTTTCGTAGTTATTTTAATAAAAAGATAATTTTGTCATTTTCTAACTACGACAATACTTACATTGTGGGGTCCACCAATGATTGTGCTTCATCGGATATTCCCCGACAAAAGAATATTCCCACAACAATTCGATATTATATAACAACTTGCATACTTTGCAAAATTTGTAAATATTACCCACAACTATAACATTATATCAAATCCACACCATAATATTCAAAAAAATATTTCGAGAAATTTAAATCTTTATTCATAAAATTTGGGGTCTCACAATTATGGTGGTTAATTATTGTTAATTATACCACGTCCAAGAATTTATTGTTGATTATTCGTAGTTAGTGCATGTTTAATAATTCAAATTAAATTACTGATTCGAAAAATATACATTTGTAGAATAACTGTTGTTGGATATTCATATCCGTAGAAGCTAGAATTGACAGTACAGATAATTCATGTTTATTGTCAAAATTATGTTGAGAAATGTCTTAGCTAATTATTTTGGCTAGACGAACATTTGTTAGAACTTGATAGATTCAAAAATAGAAATCAATTATTATTGACAGAACGATGCCAATTATTTCGGCTAGATCGAGAAGTAATTAGAAATTGAAATCACAGTATTTTGTTGTTAAATTAAAATCTTGATTCTGAGATTGAGAAGAACAACATTT
This sequence comes from Panax ginseng, assembly GCA_020205605.1. NCBI lineage: Eukaryota > Viridiplantae > Streptophyta > Magnoliopsida > Apiales > Araliaceae > Panax > Panax ginseng. The sequence goes on along the minus strand of CM035149.1, from coordinate 49,607,745 downwards.
TATATAAAGGGAACATTTTATTGGTCGTAAATTCGACTACTGCGCGCTATGATTAAGTATTATGTATAATATAAGGGTATAATAAAGCTGATCACTTGTTATACTTACAGAGGGGTATGATTTAATCTTTATGGTTATCTGATACAACTGAGTAGATATCAAAGTAAATCTTTGATATCTACCCGAGAAGATAAGTTCAAGGTCTTGTGTGACCACTCAACATAAATCTGGAAAACATTCCACTTTGCTATTGCGTAGAATTAATTCTTGATTATTCATTAGAAATCGTAGAAACTTTGAAAGCATTGTATACTTTCATTAATTTGTTGCATAGGTTGCGAGAAGATTAGTTAGAGAAGAACAAATTGTTCAGCTATTTCAAACTTTCCCGAACTTTGGAGTCATTCTATCGAATTAGATAGTTTGTTGTCTTGATTTTTATACATTTATTGTATATCTTAACTTGCGGGGCAAATTTTTTGCTCACCCTTGCTAAATAAAACATTTCAGCTAGGGATGAAGAAGTTAGAGGAGCTATGAAGATAAAAGGCAAAGGTGCTATGCTGTGATAGTTATGTTTAACATATATTATGTTGTATTTGTAAACCCTTTTTGTATATCTAAAGAGTATATTTGTCATATAAAGGTTAGATAACCTGGGACGAATGTATTAACTATATCGGTTAATGTGGTTTATATGTCTATTCATAATTAAATGGGTAGTTATATGTTATTTATATTGTGGATCGTGAGCACCAAACTCGGGAGTCAGGTAACCTGGATTTGGGGGCATCACAATATATATATAAATATAAAGACGATCAACCGCCACGAAATAAACTCCAGGTGGGACGAAATGTAAATAAAGCAGTAAAAGCGATCAACCGCCACAAAATAAACTCCAGGCGAGATTAAATATAAAGAAAACAGTAAAAGAACACGAAGTAAACTCCAGGTCTGACAGATATATATATATATATATATATATATATATATATCTGTAAACAAACTGGATATATATCGATCCAGGCTCGGTTCGTCAGTTCGGCAATATATATACATAAAAGCGGTAAACACACTGGATATTTTATCTAGGCTCAATCAAACAGAGTTTGATGATAATAATATATATAAGTTTATATATATATATATATATATATATATATATATATAAAAGCATTAAACGCTCCAGAGATGTAAATCCGGGCTCATCGAAAGCGAGTTAGACGACAACAATTTATATATAAGTATATATATATATATATATATATATATATATATAAAGCAATAAGCGCTCGAACGTGAGTCCAAGCTCAATAGAGGCAAAACTCGATAATGTTAGTACAAATATATATATATATATATATATATATATATATATATATATATATATATATATATATACAAAAAAAAATAAAAGCCAATTTGAATCAAGTCCGGGCATACGCACACAACACGACTTTCAACGTGAATAACTGTGTGGGCAGAATGTGGAGAAAGGCTTTAAGAAATGAAAGAAGGCTTATAGTGGACTGCAGAAGAAGACTTCAATAGCTTTAAATGTATGAACACTCGGTTTCCACCAGGAAAATATAACAAAATTTAAGCTAACAAATGTTTGAAATGAGAAAGCACTCAGTTTATAGTGTGTATAGAGCAAATTGGACAGGGCTTCCTCGCCTTTTTTCTCTATAAAATGGCCACCCCAAGACCTCTATTTATAAAGGGGGGAGCCACAGGTGTACCTGTGGTAGCCGCAGATGCACCTGTGGCTTCCCGGGGTGCATCGGGCTTTGCGGGTCCCGTTGTCTCGAAGTATGTGCACGCATGCAACGTGATGTCCGTTTGAACTTTCAGAACTTCAATCCGGGCATCCGATTGAGGTGTATAAGACCTTTTTCGGAATGCTATTGTTGAGAGTTAAACAAATGACATGGGATTAGAAGTTTTACAAAGTCAGGAAGGTGGGACCATGCCCAAGTCTTTAGGCTTCAAATTCTATCCGGTGTGCTGTATTGTGTAATAATCACTCGGGATTGGAGCTCTGGTTCTTGTAGGACTTTACTGTGTAGAATTTATGTTGAAATGTTATTGAGACGATGCAATGTGGGATTGAGGTGGCAATATGACAATTTTGCCCCTCATCGGGGTTATCTCCGGTTGAGGCTAATGTACCAGTCGCTGCTCAGGGTTATCTCTGAGATTGGGGTGCTATGAGTACTAAAGGTCCTCAGGGTTGTCTCTGAGGTGTGCTTGACCTCCCGGGGTTGTCTCTGGGGTTGGAACTGAGTGCCTCGGGGTTATCTTCGAGGTTGAAGCTGACTGCAAAGGTTGAGATGAGCTTTTCCAGGGTTATCTCCAGAACTGCAAATGCACTCCTTGGGGTTGTCTTCGAGGTTGGAACTGAAACTCCTGGGGTTGTCTCCGGGATTGAGTATCTCAGGGTTGTCTCTAAGATGGAAAACTGATGATTCCGGGGTTATCTCCGGAACTAAATATGAACTCCTCGGGGTTGTCTCCGAGGTTGAAACTGAAACTCCCGGGGTAGTCTCCAGGACTGGAACTGGGTATCTCAGGGTTGTCTCCGAGATGGTAAGACTGATCATTCCAAGGTTGTCTCCGGAATTGGAGCTGCTTTGTCCTTCAGGGTTATCTCTGAAACGCGATTCTGCCCTCCTGCAATGTTAGTAACAGGAATGCAAAATTTCGAGTGTCTACAACATGCATTTTGGGACAAAAGTCATATGTTGATTATCAAACGCTTGTTTGACCGAATTTGAAAAGAAGATGGAGATTTTGATTAAATTTTTTTTGACATATGGACATTTTCTATTTATTCTCAAATTAATTTTATTATTTAAAGATTTTAAAAATTATTTTAAGTTATTTGAAAATCGGGCAAAAAATTATTTTATTGCATGCATGAATATATATATATACATATGTCTTATGTATTTTATATATGTATACTTATATCAGTATTATATATATATATATATATATATATATATATATATATATATATATATATATATATATATTCATTAAACGTGTGTGTGTGTATAATTATATATATATAGAAGACCATTTAATGAAGCTTTTGACCAAAGTTTAAAAGCTGAGAATTTGAAATGGAGTCAATCTTTATGGGACATGATTTTTGGAGCATGTGCTGGTTAATTTTCTCTCTCTTGGGTCCACACGTTTTTGGTTAAATTGCTATATTAAGGATTTCTTTGACCGAATTGCCATGGGCATTTAATGATTAATATGCAATTTTTTTTGAATTCATCAGCTTTGTTGGCAATCCGTGTCTATTAATTTTTATCCGACCCTTTCATTTTAAATCCAAGCAATCTTAGCCATTGATCTTAAAAAAAAATTCAAAATTACCACTTTGCCTCCAACCTCAAAAATCTATAAATAGAAGGCCTTTCTTTTATTTTCAATTTGTCAATTCACTTGAAAAGAAAAGTTTATTTCTCTCCTATATACTCTCTCTCTAAGAAGCTTTCTCTCTCTCTTCTTATCAAAGTTCTAATCATTTGAGAAGAGAAAATTGGTCTAAGCATATTGAGATACGTTGTTTGATTTAATTTATTTGAATTATCTCTTGCTTATTTATAGTTATAGATATACGAATATACATTGTTATACACAATTTTATATATCTAAATTTCATCTATTTATCAAATAAAATGATACTTGGGCACCGCAAGGCTACGGAAATACACCTCTACAAAGATGAATTCGAACCGTACGATTACTTATAGTCTTCAGTAATCGTTTATTGATATTATTTATATAAATATCGTAAAATAGATACGACACTTGATAGCTCAAAACAACACTGAGATATTCCTTCAAAAAGAGGAATCATCCAAACTGGATTTGAGAATCGTAGTGATCTATTGAAAATATTTATATAAATATCAATTGTGAAAATATAAATTTTGTCTTACTTAGACGTCGCAAGGCTACGGAGATATTCCTCTTAAGTGAGGGAATCGAACCATACGATTCCTTATAGTACTAAGTGACTTTATTTATACAATCACATAATAGATAAAATATTGTTATATATTATCTGAGTTAAACAATAATATTTGTTATATTAGTTTGTGCTTAACTAATTTAATTATTATACTTGATATATATTGTTTAAATTGATTTATTCTTTTATATACAAGTATTGATACATAAAAATCATTCATATAATTCTTGTTAAAGAATATCTGAGAAACAAATCTTTTTATTCCATAGAAAAACACTCTTTATTTTAAATAATTCTTTATAAATTGCATTAAAATTATATATCTGCTTAAACAAAAGCATTTTTGAGTAAAAACTAAAATTGATCTATTTGCTTATTCAAGAAGCACTTTTCACACAAAATATAAAAGTTATTTAAACTTCTATAACAGTGCATAATTTACATATTTGTTTATACAGAAGCGTTATTGATCAAAGCATAAATTACTTAAAAAGAAGCATATTTTCTCAAGTATAAAAGTCTTTGAACTTTTATATATATATTTTCTCTTTAATTGATATCTGCTTATTTAAGAAGCATCAATCTGTACTAAATTCTTATATGCTTATTTAAGAAGCACATTGTTGTAAACTCATTTGTAAACAGAGAAAAGATCAAAGTTAGTTTATTTTATGTAGCTGTGAGAAAGACGAGTAATTCTTCGACCAATACCAGAGTCTTAAAAAGGTTAGCGGGATGTTGGGTCTCTAGTGTACTTGAGAGGTGAGGAAGAGGCTGTTGTTTCAAGACCAAATCATAAAATAGAACTGAACTCAAAAGAAGTACAACTAAGCTTGAGGACGTAGCTGAGAGCTTGCTGTCCAAGATAGATTAGTTGGAAACAGTTAGAAGTTTGTCTATAAAACTTTGTAAAGGCTTCGCTGCCTGTTGAAGGAGTATTTATTACTAATATTAATAGGATCTCAAGTCCTGGAGAGGAGCTTGAGACTGGATGTAGCAGCATACCCGGAATGTATGTTGTGAACCAGACAAATCTCTGTGCATTGTGTGATTGAATTTTTACTGTCTTGCATATTAATTTCTAGCACCGTAAATTAATTATTCAAAAATTTAAAAAGACCTTAGATAATTTTTAAATCTGTAATAATCTATTTAACCCCCCTTCTAGATTATTATTGGACTTTCAATTGGTATCAGAGCGGTGCTCTTTAACTTGTTTGTTGAGTAAATACATACATACCTAAGAGTAGATCCATCTATGGCCTACAATGCTATTGGTTGCGGAGAAGGACTATCAATGACCAGACCTCCACTATTTGATGGTACCAACTTTGCCACGTGGAAGAGCAGATTCAAAATCTATGCCAAATCAAAAGGAATCAAAGTTTGGCTTGCAATAGAACGAGGTGTAAAAGTTCCTACAAAAATTGTAAGAGAAAAGATCATTGAGAAAGATGTTGATGAATTCACTACTAATGATGAAAAGGCTATAAATATTGCATCCATAGCTGAACAAGTGCTGACTAGTGCTCTCATTGAAAAGGAATATAAAAGAGTTTGCAATTGCAAGAATGCAAAAGAAATCTGGGAAAAATTGATTCTAACTTATGAAGGAACCAATCATATTAAAGAAACCAGAAAAGATGCTCTAATCCAAGTGTATGAAAGTTTCAAGTTGGAAGAAGGTGAAAAGATCATTGATATGGAAACCCGTTTTTCCAGAATCAGTGATGAACTGGAACATCTAGGGAAGGCATATACAACTAATGAGAAAAACAGAAGAATTCTCAAAGCCCTTTCATCCATCTGAAAAATGAAGGTTATTTCTATTAAGGAAAGGAAAGACCTAACTACTTATCCTCTTGATAGCCTTATTGGAAATCTTAGTGCCCATGAAGCCGACATGTTAGTCGAAAAAGCAAGATCGGATGCAGATATCAAAAAGAAAGGAATTGCTTTCAAAAATTTACTTATAAATCAAGAAAGATATGATGAAGAAGTTGCTGAACAAACTAAGAAAATTGCAAATCTGTGTTTAATGGCAAACAATGAGTCATCACCAAGATCTGAGGTAAATTTTGAACATCAATTATCTAGTACTTCATTTGTCATGCATACCTTAGATAATATAAATGAAAAACACCATAAACTACAAGAAGCATATAATTTTTTATATGAAGACAATAAAATTATTAAAGAAGATTTTATTAAATTAAAAATTTCATTAGAAAAATTAATTAAAATTAACAAAAATATGGAAATGGAAAATGCAAACTTGATTATAACTAATGAAAGTTTAAATGAAGTTAACTTGGAAAATGATTCCTTAAAAGAAGAATTAGAACAATTTAAAAGAATAAATAAAAATCTTGAAATAGGAAATTTAACACTTGCTGTAATTAATGAAAATACTCAAATAAAAAATCAAGTGTTAAGTGAAGATATTAAAAATCTCAATTTTGAAAATGCATCTCTAAAGATAGAATTAGAAAAACAAAATGAAGATTCTTCTTTAATAGATCAAATTAATATTTTAACTAAGGAACATGATTATTTAAATTTTATAGTTCTTAAGTTCACAAAAGGGAAAGAAAACCTTGATGTCATGCTTAATCAACAAAGATGTGGATTTAACAAAGAAGGATTAGGATACATTGGAGAATTTAGTAAAGGAAAAAATAAAGGACTTTATCATGTAAAAAGAAAAGAAAAAGAAAATTATAAATCTCCATTTAATAAATGTTCTTACTGTAACAGAAATGGTCATTCTTTTCACATGTGTAATGCTCGAAATGGAAATTATAATGCCTAAAGGAACATACATTACACCAATTATTAATACAAGGAAAGATTTTTATAATAAAAGTCAAAAATCTCATAAAAATATTCATCAAAGTTTTTTAGGATATAATAATAGAGTAAATCATGCATCTTATAGACCTGCTACTCATAAAATGCTTGTGTCTACTAAGATTGATTATCATGTACCTATTTTTGTAAAGGAAAACACAAATGTTCCTTATACAAAATGGGAAACTCACCCAAAGGACCCTCCTTATTAAAGGGTACCCGTTCTTGAAATTAATAAATATTGCAGGTATGTATCGGAGCTAACTCTAGTAAAAATAACTGACGACATCATTGTTGGGTCTATTGATATTACTTTGTGAAATGATTTCTCTAAAAGCATGAGTAAGGATTTTGAAATGAGCATGAAGGGAGAATTAAACATCTTCCTAGGAGTGTAAATGAAATCATGTGAAAAAGATTCTAACTATGCAGATCATCATAATTGTTCAAGATCAAGTGGCACATGTCAATTTTTTCATAATTATTTATGCATCTCTATATATATGTCCATATAAACACTTTAAAAAATATATATATATAGATAGGAATATTTTTAAAGAATATATTTAATATTTAAATTTATTCTCTTTAAAAACATATATATATATATATATATATGTATAATATATTTAATGTGGAACATTCTTTTAAATTTTTATACATCTAAATATAAATAATCTCCATTCTTGTATAGTTAATTTTGGTAAATCAAAGGCAACCATACAAATTCAAATCATGCAGGAGGCAACTAAATTTTTAAAAGAATTTTTTTTCTAATCTCTTCTTCTGCAGGTTCTGAAAAATAATTTATACTACTCTTTCCTCCTATTTTTTATGATGACAAAGGGGGAGAAGAAAAATATTATTGGGAGAAGAAAAATAGCATTATTCTGTTGCATACTATCACATGCTATATACATGAACTGTTATATATTGTTGCATGTTAGTTTTTCAAAAATTTAAAATTTTGATGATTGCATAAATTGAGGGGGAGCTTTTATGGAAAATATTTTTAGTTGATTGTCATCATCAAAAAGGGGGAGATTGTTGGGTGTCTAACTTTTAGTTTTATTTTGATGATAACAATAATTAGTAAATAAATTAATTAAAAGGGTAGAATCCTCTCCATATGATTTTTTATTATAATTATTTTATTTATCTTATTTACTTTGACCAAAAATATTTTCTAAATCTTATTTAATTGATTTTCTTGATCTTAATTTTTAAAAAGTGTTAAAACAAATGGGTCACTTATATTCGGACAATTCTTGCTAATGTGCTAGAAATGAATTGAGACATGTATTTTGGGACAAAAGTTATATGTTGATTATCAAATGCTTGTTTGACCGAATTTGAAAAGAAGATGGAGATTTTGATTATTTTTTTTAACATATGGGCATTTTGTATTTATTCTCAAACTAATTTTATTATTTAAAGATTTCAAAATTTATTTTAAGTTATTTCAAAATCGGGCAAAAATTATTTTATTGCATGCATGAATATATATATATATATATATATATATATATATATATATATATATATATATATATTCATTAAACGTGTATGTGTATATAATTATTTATAGAGAAGACCATTTAATGAAGCTTTTGACCAAAGTTTAAATGCTGAGAATTTGAAATGGAGTCACTCTTTACGAGACATGATTTTTGGAGCATGTGCTGGTTCATTTTCTCTTTCTTGGGTCCACACGTTTTTGATTAAATTGTTATATTAAGGATTGCTTTGACCGAATATTGCCATGGGCATTTAATGATCAAAATGCGATTTTTTTGAATTCATCAGCTTTTCTGGCAATTCGTGTCTATTAATTTTTATTTGAGCCATTTATTTTAAATCCGAGCAATTCTAGCCATTGATCTTAAAAATAAATTTCAAAATTATCACTTTACCCCTAACCTCAAAAATCTATAAATAGAAGACCTTTCTTTCATTTTCAATTTGCTAATTCACTTGAAAAAGAAAAGCTTATTTCTCTCTTACATACTCTCTCTCTCTAAGAAACTTTCTCTCTCTCTTCTTATCAAAGTTCTAATCATTTAAGAAGAGAAAATTGGTCTAAGCATATTGAGATAAGTTGTTTGATTTAATTTATTTGAATTATCTCTTGCTTATTTATATTTATAGATATACGAATATACATTGTTATACATAATTTTATATATCTAAATTTCATCTATTTATCAAACAAAAGGATACTTAGGCACCGCAAGACTACGAAGATACACCTCTACGGAGAGGAATTCGAACCGTTCGATTCCTTATAGTCTTCAGTAATCGTTTATTGATATTATTTATATAAATATCATAAAATAGATATGACACTTAATAGCTCAAAACAATACTGAGATATTCCTCCAAAAAGAGGAATCATCCGAACCAGATTTGAGAATCGTAGTGATCTATTGAAAATATTTATATAAATATTAATTGTGAAAATATAAATTTTATCGTACTTAGACGCCGCAAGGCTACAAAGATATTCCTCTTAAGTGAGGGAATCGAACCGTACGATTTCTTATAGTACCAAGTGACTTTATTTATACAATCACATAATAGATAAAATATTGTTCTATATTATTTGAGTTAAACAATAATATTTGTTATATCAGTTTGTGCTTAACTGATTTAATTATTATACTTAATGTATATTGTTTAAATTGATTTATTCTTTTATATACAAGTATTGATACATACAAATCATTCACATAATACTTGTTAAAGAATATCTGAGAAACAAATATTTTTATTTCATAGAAAAACACTCTTTATTTTAAATAATTCTTTATAAATTGCATTAAAATTATATATCTGCTTAAACAGAAGCATTTTTGAGTAAAAGGTAAAATTGATCTATTTACTTATTCAAGAAGCACTTTTCACAAATAATATAAAAGTTATTTAAACTTTTATAACAGTTCATAATTTACATATTTTCTTACACAGAAGCACTATTTGATCAAAGCATAAATTACTTACAAAGAAGTATATTTTCTCAAGTATAAAAGTCTTTGAACTTTTAATATATATATTCTCTTTAATTGATATCTGCTTATTTAAGAAGCATCAATCTGTACTAAATTCTTATCTGCTTATTTAAGAAGCACATTGTTGTAAACTCATTTGTAAAAAGAGAAAAGATCAGAGTTAGTTTATTTTATGTACTTATGAGAAAGACGGGTAATTCTTTGACCAAGACCAGAGTCTTAGAGAGGTCAGCGGGAAGTTGGGTCTCTAGTGTACTTGTGAGGTGAGAAAGAGGTTGTTGTTTCAAGACCAGATCATAGAATAAAACTAAACTCAAAAGAAGTACAACTAAACTTGAGGAGGGAGCTGGGAGCTTGCTATCCAAGATAGATTAGTTGGAAATAGTTGGAAGTTTGTCTATAAAACTTTGTAAAGGCTTCTCTGCCCATTGAAGGAGTATTTATTACTGATAGTAATAGGATCTCAAGTCCTGAAGATGAGCTTGAGACTGGACATAGCAGCATATCCGGGATGTATGTTGTGAACCAGACAAATCTCTGTGCATTGTGTGATTGAATTTTTACTGTCTTGCATATTAATTTCTAACACTACAAATTAATTATTCAAAAAAACCTTAGATAATTTTTAAATCTGTAATAATCTATTCAACCCCCCTTTTAGATTATTATTGGACTTTTAATTACTAATTAATTGTCATGACTAAATTAATACTTATTAAAGCTTGAATTTCATACTTCTATTCATATTAGAATTTAAAGCAATTTTTGACAATATAAGCACTAATATAGAATTTTATTATAAATTTAAATAAAATTAAAATAATTATTTTCTCATAATTATAACTAAATAAATATGCACTTCATTCAAATGTTAAGCTTAATATTTTATCAAAGGAATCTATAATATATAATTTAATAATATAGTGTTTAAACAAATATTTAATAATTTATATAATAACGACAATTATCTTCTCAAAATTTTAATTAAATATTTATTCATTTAACAATATAATAAATCATTAGTCATGTGCTCGTGCTTCGCTCGAGATTGGTGAGCTTGTATAATTACAAGCACAAACTTAATTTTACAAATTTTTGGTTCAATTTTTATATTTGGTATCCAAATTAGTATAATTAACTACTATCCAAATTTATAAAAATTAAATATTATTCAAATTTGTAAATTATTCAAAAGGAATCTGAACCTGTTAATTAAGAGAAAGGAAGGTATTTTTTTATTTGTTATTCCCACTAGCACATAGGGATATAAAAGGGGGTTGATTCTTTAAAAATTTATTTTTAAAGGTATATTACCAAATCAGTTAAACAAGTTAATTTTATTGAGTTAAACACAACAGAATATATGTTTGAAATCCACTTCAAAGATTAATAGAAAATCTCAGTTATAAATTTAGTATAAATTGTAGAAACTAGTCACAGAGATAAAACGTAGAGTGACTGAAAAGTAAAAGTACAAATATTAAAGATAACATAATTTTTTTAAGAGGTCCGGGGCACAAAAGTCTCCTAGTCATCTCCTCTACTCCAAGAGTAAGGATGACGTTATAATTAACCACATGTTCACTAAGAACTAGTACAACAATGACGATTCACAAAAAATCAAACAAGTCACTAATTAAGACTTGATTAAAGAGGATCACTAATGTGATAACCCAAATTTTTAGAAATAATTAAAATAAAAATTTAATAAATAAAATTCTTATTATAGGATGTGTCAGGTTTGAATAAGAATATATATGTGTTATATATTTTGAATTTTGCGGTATTGGTGGAAAACAATTCGTAAATGAGATTTTTATTGTTGATTAGACTATTAAAGAGGATAAAATTTGAACTTGAAGGTAATATCTAAATCAGTGAATTGAAGTTAATCTCTAAATCAGTGAAGGAGGGAGTAATTGATGTTGGTTAACTAGTATGATGAGTCAACAATTTAAAAGCATGTTCAAAGTATTTATGTATTTAGATTATGGTTCTCAGAATATGCGTAACTTGTTCAAGGTCTCGAACTTGTAGTGGCGTTGAAATTGCTTACTTCAAGCTTATGACCAATAGCAATTGCTACTTGGTCCTATGAAAGCTTTTGAGTGAGTTTGTGATATTTGAATTTCAAGACATGTATATTAATGGTTAATGTGTAATAAAAGTCATAATTGGTGATTAATTTGTCCATGAATGGATTAAGTTAGCAAAACATGATTTGAATGAGAGTTAATTAATTAACCCATAATAAATATTGGTTAATTAAGCAATATTATGGAATATTATGTTATAAAGCTTTGCGTAGCAGTGGCATGATAGTAAATTGAATAAAAAAAGTTAATTCACTTACATAAGACGGTGAATTAATATATGTGTTTTACATAAGAGGATAAAAGGAATATGTTAATTAAAATTTGATATTTTAAATATATTACATAGTATTGTAATATATAAAAGGGTTAATATTTGAAAGATAAGTGATTAATAAAAGAGAACCAATATAATTATAAATAAATATTGGTTAGAGATTTATGCATTAAGTTAATATTTAAGTTATGGCTAACTAAAAATGTGTTGGGGCAATTTATGGAAGAAAAGGAATTGAAGAAGTATAATATAATGATTAGTTTTGTAAACATTAATTATTCTAAGGAAATGGTTATCTTAAAATAAAGGTGTTATGAGTATAAAATTCATACAACCTATTATTGTAGTTCTATATATTACAAGTGTGCAACTATTTAAAATAAACTAAATAATTTAGCATTAAGGTAAAGTGTCACACAAACTTTATATTAAATGAATATTAAAATAACATGCAATTGGGGATGAGCCAAATGTGGCCTAGACCCCTAATATTTTATTGTTGAGATTATGAGCTTAAGTTATATAACTCTAGCAAGTGGGATAAATGAGCCTTGTGTGACATGAGTATTAAAGTTAAACTAGACTAAAGGATTTAACTGGAATTATTAAAAGAGAATTAATGGAAAGAGAATAAATGATTGATATTGATAATTGTGATATGTATGTGTGATAGGGAATAATGGGTTGAGAATACCCAACTAAATTATATTTAGCCCAATTAAAATATTATTTGGACTAGCTCAATGTACCTAGGATATAAGATTATATTGGTGTAAATTTAAAATATAGGTATACTTCTTATATGGGGGTAGGTACATATATATGTGTCCATAAATTTATTTAATGTAGTAATGTTAAGTCATTATAATTGATTTAAAAGCCCAAAAGGAATTTACTTTAGTAGAATGTGGACCATTTTACTAGTAAGTAAGGAAGTAATGTGGTTTGTCCATTGTCCCAAATAATTAACAACCGTGTAATAGACCATTGGCCTATGCTACTCCAATAATGTTAATCTCTGAGATTTCAATTAGTGGTAATGATGAGTGGGGAGTGGCCTCAACAGTGAATTGCCACTATTCTACCAAACCATAATTGTCCACCGTTTTCTTCTTCTTCTTGCTAAACAAAATCAGTGGATAGAGCTTTGGTATGGGTATTGAATTCCCTATAAATGGAAGACTCTCTCTTCTAAGTTCAATTTGCTAAGTTCAGATAAGTTTCCTATTAAGAGTGAATTGCTATTAGTGAGAGCAATCTGAGATTGGAGGATTGAAGAGCAGTAGTTAGCCAATCAAGTAGTCAAGAGGTAATAATACTAACATATAAGCTCTTGATTCCTAAATTTTGCAATTTCTTAGAAATGTCAAGAAAATGGTTGCTTTTGAGTCAAAAATTGGTGGATAATGTAACAATCTAGAATTTTATTTATAATTTCAAATATTTATTGAATTAAATAAATATTTTTAATTGATGTGTTTGTTGTTTAGTAGATATTTGTTGGATTATTTATTAGTAAGTAAATAATTCATGAGTTATAGAAATTAACTTAATTAAGATAAAAGAGTGATGAATTAAATTTATGATATAATACTCTAATTTAACTTAATAACTAAATTAGAGAGTTATTAATGATTATATGGTTTGTTATAATGTTATTTAATTTGATTTTTTAATTAAAGTGATGTGTTAATTTATTAAATAAAATTATAATTATAATAAAATTATAATTTTATTGTATTGGTTTATGTGATAAATGGATTTAATAAATTGTTATTAGATTTAATTTAATTTGAATATGGGAATTTATTTAAATAAAGTGTGACAATAAATATGACTTATGAAAATAGATTAAAAGAGTTTTAATTTGGTTTTACCAAAGCCTTAGAGCCTTTTAAATTCTTATTTTAATCTTGTTTTGCCAAACAAGGCTTAAGGAATGATTATGTCATTATTTTAATTGGTTTTGCCAAACAAAGCCTTATGACTTTTGAATTAAAAAAAATTAATAATAAAATATAACATAATAAATATTACATAATTAGTATATTATTATTATGACTGTTTTATACGTTTTATGTTTATTCTTGCGTTTGTTTTATTTTACGTAAGAAGTTATGGCCTAAGCCTGAGAAGGGAGGAAGAACAAAGAATAGGAGAGAAATTGAGAGAGAAAGAGAAGAAATCCTTTGCTAAATTAAGAAGAATGTGCTTTGTGAGAATCAAAGGAAGAAACAAGAAGATTGTTTAAGCTTTATGGCTAATCAAAGGTAATAACCTAGCCCTAAAACTCTAGTTTTTGATTTCTTGAGTTTTTCTTTATAAATGAATTTTGGTGGAGGATTTGTCAAGAAATTGGATTATATATATTCTTAGATATGTATAATTTGTTCTATAATTGAGTTTTCAGTAATTAGGTTCATGTGATTATGTTTTAAAAGAAGAAATTTAGTTTTTGGTTATATATATGATACGACTTATTTTGGAGTCAAAATTGTTAGTTAGTTCATGAATAGAATCTGAAATTGGTGCTAGATATTGTTATTATATTGAATTACGAAAACAACGAAAGTTGAATGAATCGAAATGGTTAAGAAACAAGTTCGTGGTGTTCGATTTTGCTAGAGATGTTAAAACTTGAAAATAGTGTATGAACATGTATTTTGGGTCAAATTTTAGGTTGGTTAATGTTTTTTAAAATTGTTATAATTCTAGTATGTTGTAGTTTTATGAATTACGAATCTATAGAATCGAAAACGGACTAATTTGGATGTGTATAACTCAAGTTATGAAGATTAGAAGGAGAAAAGGTTCAAAAAAAATCATGAGATCAGTAACTTCAGGTCCCATTTCTTCTAATGGGCGTAGCTGCGTTGTGCCCTAAGTCATTTAGGGCACAGCTGCGCTATGCCCAAGGCTTAATTGGGCATATCTGCGCCCAAAGTATGTTAGGTGTGACTATTTTGACTTGATTTAGTAAAATAAGCATAACTTTTTCATACGAACTCCGATTGAGGCGATTCAAGATGACCCGGAACGAGAACGAATAAACCTACAACTTTTATGCTTTAAGTGTTTCAATTTGAGGTCAGGAACAGGGGTAAAAATGGTTATTTTTAGGACTGTTGTGTTTTTGGGGACAATCAGAGGGCGTCGGGCATGCACGTATGCAAGTGTAGTGCTCTTGACGGTAAAAGATATTATTCTTAGTTATAGAACATGAATATTATGAAGTATAATGATGCTTAACATTAATAAATGATCTATTAGATAAGTTGTATACACATACTAATCACACACAAGAGAGACAAATCGGGCGTGTGACGAATGAACGTCAAAACGCCGTAACAAATGTTAATGAACATAAAAAGTGTTTTAAGTCAAATGAAATGAACATTATAAGGTATGAAATGGGTTTAATATAAAACCAATAATGATTCCTAGCAAGACTTAAACACTTGAATGAACTTCGAATATGAAATACAGTGAGATATAAGTTGAAAGTTAACACAATCAAATTGAATATTGTGTATTTATGATAGGAAGGGTTGTGAGACGTAGAGTAAAGTTTACATTACAACTACTATGCGTTGCTATGTGACTAATAGTTAATGTGAATAATTATATAATTGTGTAGGGCACGTGAAGTGCAAATATCTGTAAGCTGTTAAACTGTTATTGGTAAACAACGATCAAGGCAAGTCTTTTAGTTCCTATTTGCAATGTGAACTTGATGATGAACTATTTTCAATCTTTATTGCAAATAGCATGTGTAATATATATGTTGAAATTATGAAACATTAAAGTCAATTTAGGACTATGTTCATTGAGTAAAGCATGCTGATTGAGTAAGGAACTCAATCTTTATATTTGTTATATGAAATGTAACATGTATGTTATGTTTGTGACGCCCCCCAAATAGGTATACATCACCCATCTTGAGTCACCAAATACATGATACAAAAATACAAATACAACTTAATAATACAACTATCATGTAAAATACGATAAAACATAAACTGAGAGTTTTAATAAGAATATTGTCATCTAGACAATATCCACACTCAAAGGAGTCCTCATTATATTTATTGTCACACTATTTAATGTAATAGTGAGGACTACTAATACTATCATCCGGACCGATCACTGCTTTCCCGACTAGTCCCGCCACGCTTTCATTTTACTCAAGAGAACAATTGAAAGAAATGGGTGAGCTCAACTAGCCCAAGAAGAAATATTATGACTAAGATAATGTAGAATAAATTATCATTAGTCTTCATAATGTTAAACCGATAAAATATAACAAACATCAAGTTTAATCAGAAGCGAACAAGCAATCCATTAAAAGAGTCAAGTAGAGAATAAAATCTACTATCTTTTATGATTTAAAAGGTTTTCATCACTTTTATCACCGAGACTCGACTTTAATAAAATAATCCACATCATCCCCGCACTACTGGCCAAGGATATTCATTAGTATCACAACCACAAATTATCCATGCACTACGGGCCAAGGATATTCGTGTATTCATCAATGGTCATGATCATGCCAACAACTGTCCATCAATGCACTACGGGCCAATGAGGACTTTTATCACATCATTTGTAACATTACGGTCATGATTATACCAAATAATCCCTGGTCATAATCATACCAAGTCCATTTATGCACAACAGGCCACAGATGACTTTCAACATAATATAAGCATGAGGATGATGACAATGATATAAGAATCCAATAAAACAAGTTCAAGAATTAATTTATCCAGAATTCAATAACGTCCAAATTGTCAAAATGATACTGCTTTGTAGAGTAAAATTCAAGAATGCTCAGAAGAATATTTCCATGAAAAGATACTGGATGAAGCGCAAATATCAAGGATATTCCACTAATTTTATGGAGTATAGAAGTCAAAACTTTAACCAACTGAGTATAATAGAATATATGAAATCGAAAATGGATTTTTACGCCGCCATGCAGTAATCCACGTGATATGAGATCATTTCCGCAATTTAATAAGGAATGAATACAAAGGATCATTCACCATGCATGTGGTAATCCACATGAGCAAAGTTATTCCAATGAATAATAAAGAATGGAATAATGTATGATTCACCATGCCCGCGATAGATCGCATGTATAGGTTATTCCCAATGAATAATAAAGAATGGAACCAGTCATGTGTAAATGCACGATAGGATATTCCGACATAATAATAAAGAACGGAACCGTGTCAAAGTAAATTACGACCGGCAGGATATTCCAATGAGAATAATAAAGAATGGAATAACAACAGAAATCACCATGCATGCGATGTAATCACATATGCATAAAAGTTATTCCAATGTAATAATAATTAATGGAACCAGTCAAAGTAATACACACCGCGTGGATATTCTAATAGAATAATAAAGAATGGAATAACAGAAGAATTTCACCATGTATGCGGTACTTCGCATATACAGGTTATTCCAACATAATAATAAAGAATAGAATAACAGAAGAATTTCACTAAGTATAGAGTAGCCTGCATATACATGTTATTCTAACAGAATAATAAAGAATGGAATAACAGAAGTTCTCTTCATGAATACGAAAGAAATAATATCCCTTACAAGTATTGAAAGAAAATAATTCTCTTTATGAATACGAAAGAATAATACCCCTTACAAGTATTGAAAGAAAATATTTCTCTTCATGAATACGAAAGAATAATACCCCTTACAAGTATTGAAAGAAAATAATTCTCTTCATGAATACGAAAGAATAATACCCCTTACCTTAGAAGAAACTGGATATAGGAGTAGTGAAGTAGCAGAATACTTTTCTTCTTTCTCTCTCTAGAGTTTCAGTGAATTCGTAAGAAATAATGAAGGAATGAGCTTCTATTTATAGGAGAATGGACTGAATAGTAACTAATTCATAAACGGTCTAGATTGATTTACTTTTAAACGGACGGTCCATATTGATTTACTATGCAGTATAAATAAAATATTCTAATAAAACAAAATCTTTTAAATAAAATATAATATATTCTATTTATAATCTAATAAAACGAATAACTTTATAAAAGTATTCTATTTTATATAAAAAAAAATTACTATGCAAAACACTATGCAGCACTATAAACGCTATGCATAATAAAATATAATATATTCTAATTATTGTCTAATAAAACAAATAACTTTATAAAAGTATTTTGTTTTATATAAAAAGATTTTACTATGCAAAAATACTATGCAAGCACTATGCATAATAAAATATAATATATTCTAATTATTGTCTAATAAAACAAATAACTTTATAAAAGTATTCTGCTTTATATAAAAAGCTTTTCCGCTTTATTACCTTAATAATACTAATAAAACAAAATTTATATATATATATATAATATATATATATATATATATATATATATACAAACCTCCGTGACTTCATAAAAAGATACCTCAATATATTTAACAACATTTATCATCATTATTATAATTCACAATATTAATCGACCAGGTCATTCTCAGGAAAGAAGGGGCTTTCCAATAAGGATTTTTCCCTATTGGCGCGTAATTAGGTGACCAAACCTCTCCTTGGCAGAACTTCTAGACATCGTTAATATTGTAAATAATAATATTAATAACTCTGTCATCTTAATTATTAATTTAATAATATATAAAATATCGACAATAATTGAATCAAATAACGTGAGATACTATGCAACAATTACTGAAGCAATAATTGAACAAAACTGAGTGACTTCTCACGTAAGCATCAATAATTAATACCGTGTGCTACTATGCAACCACGCGTATTACTGTACTTTTACTACCGAGTAGTTCAACAGTTTTAACGGTAAAACTTCCGCCGTTATTTTCATAAAAATATTTTTGTCGTTTTCTCAATCCGACAATAATTTTGTTGTGGGGTCGACCAATGATTGTGTCGTCGTACGGATATTCCCCGATAAAAAGAATATTCCTTGACCAATCGAATATTATATAACAACTTGCATACTTTGCAAAATTTATAAATATTACCCACAACTATAACATTATATCAAATCCACACCATAATTTTGAAAAAAAATATTTCGAGAAATTTAAATCTTTGTTCATAAAATTTGGGGTTTCACAATGTTAGTCCAATGTTTATGAGATATATGTTGAGCATGTTATTATGTGCTACGTGATGCATGAAAACTGTTAGATTTGCTGGGCTGTTGAGCTCAACCTTGCAAATAACCATTTTTGCAGGTTAAGGATTGAATGTAACACTATGTGCTACTTGAATAACGTGGAACAGAAATAATACACGAAGATTAATATTTTAGCTAAAGTTGTTATTTCTTTATACCATGATTAAGATTCATGAGATGTACTAAATATTTTATGATGTATAGTTTTATTTTGAGTTGTAAAACTAAAGTTAGAGTTATCTGATATGTAAAGGTTATCAGATTAAAATGTAAAATTTTATATAATAACAGTAATAAAGCGAATCATAAAATAAGATTGATTAAAAGACATGTAGATGATAAAGGTTTTGATTTAGGGAATTAAAGCAAGAAGACATAAAAGTTTAAATTATTCCGCATTTTATAAAATTTAACATCGAATAATGATGTAAAATCAGAAGGTAGATGTGTTATTAACAACCGAAGTTGAGAATTAAATTGTATGAATTTTGGGGTCGGTACAGTTGGTATCAAAGCTGTAGGTTATAAACCTTAGGTAGGAGTACCGTAGGCTATAACCTTAGAGAAGGAAGATGAAGATAATGAAAGAATATGCTCAAATAGAGTTTGAATAATAAGAAATAATTTAAGAAATTTATAAAGGAGGGATTAAAACATGCATGAAAGGATTCAAAGAAGAATCTCGCAGAGTTATAAGGAATATGAATGTTGGGTTACCCAACTCCAATAATAAGGATGTAAGGTGATGTCTATAAGAAGAGAATGATAAAGAAGTTAAGAATAAAAAGTTATATTTAAGTATGGTACAATTGTACTCTTTAGTAGTTGATGTATGGTATCTGGGCTAAACGATTCCTTCATAGAGCGGAGGTATATACGAACTAGCAACTCGAAACCTAGTTTGTTGGTTGTTTGTGGGAAACCACTCAGCGTACCATATTGAAACCGTTAGAGACTCGATGTGTACCGAGTATAAAAAATGCATACGTATGATGAAAATGTGGAACTCGAATGAAATGTTAAGTAATGTAAATGAAGTTAGAAATTCTTAAAGGAAGAAGTGTTATATAAACAAGAAAATTCAAAGAAGAATTTTGAAGAGATATAAAGATAAGAAATGGGAGTTACCTAACTCCAATAGCCAAGATAACGAATAATGATGAATAGATAAAGTCTATAAGATTAAAAGCATAAATCAAATCATAAATGATAAAAAAGGAAAGAAAGAGGATCGTAAAACAAAACGATCACGAGTTAAGAAAAGAATTTTATGGGAGATAATTATAGAATAAGATCACGACGTGATCTGTTTAAGTTATAAAAGAAAGATAGTCTGTAATATTTGAATAATTATAGCTTGATGCTATGAAGATGATGTACTATGAAATAGTACAAGATAAACTCATGAGGAGTTATAGATAATGTGATACGAGAAATTCGTATCGAGCAAAGAGCAAGTTAAGAGTAACATAGAGTTAGGTGGGATTTCAATTGAGGACTCATGTGATGGCTGAGTTGTACAAATCTTTGTATGGGCGAGGGTTTTGTGCTTGCACTCAGTTTATCACATTGATAATCATTGGAATGTTGGTGTCGTGTTATCAATGTATATGTGGCAAAAAGATGATTCTTTTCTCATGTGTATGTTTGATAGTTAGAAACTATTAAGATTAGGTGCGGTTCTTAAAACTAATGCATATGGTATGTTCGTGACTCATAATAATATGGTATGTTTGGAACCCCTCAGCGAATAGACGCCTATGGTCTGACTAGGATAAATTCTTAAACTCATATTATTGTGGCAAGTTCCTTAACTTCCAATGTGTAGTAAGTTTGATGAACTATACTGGGGGTATAGGAAGATTGAAGTTGATGGATACCTGGATATTCTAAATCTACTAGCTATGCTAGACTTTCGAGATTTATTGATTTCGTGCTGATGGTTATACTTTTGATTTTTGAAAAATGTTGGATCACACTAGTGAACCAAAGAATTTTTAAAACAATGCTATTATTCGCGTATCTATGCTGTTTATTTCGGCTAGATAAAAAAATGATTTTTAAATTTTCAAAATACATTTTAACTATATGTATCGGGTGATATGATAAACGGTGGAGTCATCAATGCAATGGAACCTGGTGTTGGATGTGATCATATGATCGTCAGCCCACTATGGTGAGATGTAGTATGACAACGTCATAATCATGACGCCATAAAAAGATTTTTTGAGATTTCTTTAGGATATGAGAATATATATATATATATATATGTATATTTTGATTGATGTTAAATTGTTGTAGAAGTCTATGCTATTTGATTCAGCTAGACGAATATTAAAAGATGTTCATGAAATTCAAGCGTTTCTTGAGAAGTTATGCCAAACCACATTGTTTTGGTGCGAATTCAGATGTTGAAAAGCTGAGATGAACAACCCTTTTATAGGGGATTACACAGTGCAGATTCAGATGATGAAAAGCTGAGATGAACAACCCTTTTATAGGGGATTACGCGGAGGCGTTTAGATGTTTGTGCACAATACATGGTACGAAGGGCTGATCACCCTAAGTACGGGGAGTCCCTGCAGTATTACTGTTAAGGTTAAAGTTGAAAGATTACTTGTAACTGTGGACATAGTTCGTGGTCTTGTGACCCTCAGTTACATGTCTAAAAACTGAGAAGAACAACTCTATTATGAGAATTATTTTATGCGATGCGTTTAGATGTTTGTGCATAATACATCGTACGAAGGGCTTAACACCCTAAGTACGGGAGTCCCTACAGTCTAATGATTGTTAAGGTTTAAGTTGAAAGAGTACTTATAACCGTGGACATAGTTCAAGGTCTTGTGACCACTCTGCATGATTTGGAATCTTTTAAATTCCTGAGTTATTCATACTGCTTCCCAATTATTGAGCAATTGTGGAAGATTCTTTCTATTCTAAAAGGCGAATGTGGTAAGGATGATATTCCTTAGAAAGAAGTGAGTCGTAGAATGCGACACTGAATGATGAATATATTGAATAAGTGAGAAAAGAAATTTTGAAATGAGGAGGAGATGAGTTATCAAAGAATAATGTAAAACTTTTAATAGAAAAGTTTAATAATTGTAGAAAGATCTTTGTGGAAAGAAATGGTTATAGAACCCAATGAATGAATAAAGTATTAACATAAAATCTATTTTGATAGATTAAATGAATGAAGATTAATAAATAAAATTTCGAGGACGAAATTCTTAGAAGAATGGGTGAATGTAATATCCCGAGTGTTTATGATATCGATCCTTAGAAAAGGAAATGAATGGGTTAAAGAATATATAATACTCAAAATATAATTGAGTTCAAGTCAAAGTTATGAAATAAAACTTACAATAATTTATTATGAAGAATGGTGGGAGTAGGAATAAAACCTATATTAAGGTAATGTGTTGAAGTTATTCAACGAAGAGATTTGATAAAAAAAACCTGAGGAATGTAGGGTTTCGGTGATTCCGATGACGAAATCCTTATAAGGTGGAAAGAATGTAACAATCTAGAATTTTATTTATAATTTCAAATATTTATTGAATTAAATAAATATTTTTAATTGATGTGTTTGTTGTTTAGTAGATATTTGTTGGATTATTTATTAGTAAGTAAATAATTCATGAGTTATAGAAATTAACTTAATTAAGATAAAAGAGTGATGAATTAAATTTATGAGATAATACTCTAATTTAACTCAATAACTAAATTAGAGAGTTATTAAGGATTTTATGGTTTGTTATAATGTTATTTAATTTGATTTTTGTAATTAAAGTGATGTGTTAGTTTATTAAATAAAATTATAATTATAATGAAAATTATAATTTTATTATATTGGTTTATGTGGTAAATGGATTTAATAAATTGTTATTAGATTTAATTTAATTTGAATATGGGAATTTATTTAAATAAAGTGTGACAATAAATATGACTTATGAAAATAGATTAAAAGAGTTTTAATTTGGTTTTACCAAAGCCTTAGAGCTTTTCAAATTCTTATTTTAATCTTGTTTTGCCAAACAAGGCTTAAGGAATGATTAAGTCTTTATTTTAATTGGTTTTGCCAAACAAAGCCTTATGGCTTTTGAATTAAAAAAAATTAATAATAAAATATAACATAATAAATATTACATAATTAGTATATTTATTATTATGATTATTTTATACGTTTTATGTTTATTCTTGCATTTGTTTTATTTTACGTAAGAAGTTTTGGCCTAAGCCTGAGAAGGGAGGAAGAACAAAGAATAGGAGAGAAATTGAGAGAGAAAGAGAAGAAATCCTTTGCTAAATTTAGAAGAATGTGCTTTGTGAGAATCAAAGGAAGAAACAAGAAGATTGTTTAAGCTTTATGGCTAATCAAAGGTAATAACCTAGCCCTAAAACTCTAGTTTTTGATTTCTTGAGTTTTTCTTTATAAATGAATTTTGGTGGAGGATTTGTCAAGAAATTGGATTATATATATTCTTAGATATGTATAATTTGTTCTATAATTGAGTTTTCAGTAATTAGGTTCATGTGATTATGTTTTAAAAGAAGAAATTTAGTTTTTGGTTATATATATGATACGACTTATTTTGGAGTCAAAATTGTTAGTTAGTTCATGAATAGAATCTGAAATTGGTGCTAGATATTGTTATTATATTGAATTACGAAAATAACGAAAGTTGAATGAATCGAAATGGTTAAGAAACAAGTTCGTGGTGTTCGATTTTGCTAGAGATGTTAAAACATGAAAATAGTGTATGGACATGTATTTTGGGTCAAATTTTAGGTTGGTTAATGTTTTTATAAATTGTTATAATTCTAGTATGTTGTAGTTCTATGAATTACGAATCCATAGAATCAAAAATGGACTAATTTGGATGTGTATAACTTAAGTTATGAAGATTAGAAGGAGAAAAGGTTCAAAAAAAATCGTGAGAACAGTAACTTTAGGTCCCGTTTCATTATCAGCTTTAGAAGATTCCACTTTAAAATTACTAACTTCTAAATGTAGCTTAATGGTTACAGGTATGAGATCAATTTTTTGAGGAACAACTTGGCAATTATCAGTAATATAAATTATTTATTCTTCTATCCTGGTTAATTATTTTCCTACAGTTTGAAGGAATAAATTAGTATAATTATTCTGTTTAGACAAGAGTAAAATATCTTTTATTTTTACCGCATCTTGTTGATGGGGTATCTCAGATATATCCACATACGGATTGATAAATAAGGGTTTTAAATTTTCATTCCCTGGGCTAAGTTCAAGAGACTTAGGAGGGGGATGAATAGATTGAATAATGTTACCACTTGTGGTAATCCAATCATTTTGAATTCCGGTTAACACATTCAGTTGACTTTTAGTGTAAAAATCAGACTTTGAAACAAAATCATAATACCATTTAGTAAATGATAAAATACACTGGTTTTTATTCAGATAAGCATAATAGTTAGCTTTAATATCTGCTTGTTTTTTATTATCATGATTTTTAAAATACCAATTTCTAAAGTTCTGGTATTTATCCTGCATAAACTTCTAGCTTAAACATTGACGAATTTTACTATTAGGAGAAAAATCCATTAACATTAAAAATTTATATCACTAGCAGTCGGACTATAAGGTCTTCTGTTTTGAGGAGTAATTGTTTCATAAATACCACGAGGTATTTGATTTTCAGAAATATGAATTCCTCTAATTAAGTCTTGTGACACCCCCAAATCTAGGTACTTCATTCCCACAAGATTTGGTGCTCACTATCCATACATTCACACTATCTACCCAAATAAATAATATTCAAATCATAAATCCTCCCCTTAAATAGGGTTACATCATTAAGTTCAAAAACATCCTAGGTAATCTAACCTTTAAACATCATTCACGTGCGAGAAATAGATAACTACATTACATCATTATTAAAAAGTCTAGGATCATCACAATAAAAAAAATTACAAGTCTGCATCACTTGTACATTTTCCCCTTTCCTTTGCTAGTTGAAGGCTCATCTACCTTCTCAACCTTAGCTGCAATGAGTATATAAATATGCAAGAGTGAGCAAAACAATTGCCCACTGGATATAACAATGAATCAACAGAAGAATAATAATAATATTTGCCAACAATAGGCTCATCAAGACTGAATAGTACTCTAACAATGATAATCAGAAACTGGAATCCAAAATATGGAATATATATAACTGAGGGTCATAAGACCATGAACTATGTCCACATTTGTGAGTACCCTTTCAACTCCAACTTTAACAGTCATAAGACTATAAGGACTCGTCGTACTTAGGGGGATCCGCCCTTCGTACAATGTATTATGCATAAACATTTCAACGCTAAGCATAAATTATCCCCTAATAATAATAGGGTTGTTCATCTCAGTATTTAGAGTACAAGTCCGCACCAAAGAAAGTTTGGTTTGGATAAGCTTTCAAGGGTAATTTGAAGTTTAACGAATATCAACTAGAGGACTAGTTGAATCAATAGTGTTTGATAACACAACAATTGTTTAATAACAACATAACATAGAACAATTGAGAATTATAGTGAACTGATTATATATATTAAACTCATGCTTGAAATAACTATAGAGCATAAGTATTCAACAAAATGAATAAAATGGTTAACCTTTGCTTGAACAGTAAATAAACTAAGGTTAGAGTCTTATAACATTAGAAATGAAATTACTGAACGAACATCAACTGATAGCAAGTTGGAAACTAAAAACTTTCCCAACATGGTATTAACTCATGCAAAGAATTAAAACAATTCAATAATAGAGACGAGTTCAGAAACTGCGTTCATTATACAAGAATAGAACTTAAGAAACTTGCTTAACTATAAACAAGTTAGAATGAATCAACCAAATGAGAATTT
This sequence comes from Panax ginseng, assembly GCA_020205605.1. Taxonomy (NCBI): domain Eukaryota; kingdom Viridiplantae; phylum Streptophyta; class Magnoliopsida; order Apiales; family Araliaceae; genus Panax; species Panax ginseng. The sequence goes on along the minus strand of CM035149.1, from coordinate 49,581,445 downwards.
CAAATAACATTAGAGTTAAAGTTTGCTCAAATGAAATTTTAGGAACAATTGATTTATTCAATAACAGTTAAGATAAAAAGCTTGCTCAATCAAAAGAATAAAGTTACATAATTTAATAATAGAACTAACTCAACAAAAATGTAGAGTTAGAAAACTTTCTCAATGTAAAAAGATAGGGTTTAGAAACTTGCCTTAAGCGTAAGCTATAAAATTAAACTCACGATCACCTACATATAATTTTAGAACCACAATACCTATTAGATATGCTAACATACCAAAACATGTAAACTTCTATCTAAACTTATCATTGAAGCACAAGTCTTTCATTACCACTTACATTTCAGAAATTCCAAGTGTTATACTTCACAACACTTAACTAACGTTCATTGTGTATACTAAGTTATCACATAACGCGTTCTCGATTTACTAATCATTTTTGCAACTTTGAATTCACTAACCACATAACACAACTCTGTTTTAGCCTTGTTGTTACATGTTGGACACATTACCACAACCTTAAGTTAAGCTACATTGAACAACCAAAGTATGCAGAATTAGCGAGCGTCATTGTCCAAATCGGCAATCAAGCGCATTGGCTACCCAATTTTATACTTTGGTGTGGCATATCATAGCAGTAGTAGATAGCAATTGCCATGAGAAAGCTTGCATGGCAGCGCTACACACAGACTTTAGTTTGTAGAACAGAGCTATGACACTTTTCTTAAGCCAACTAACACGAATTTCACCCACCAAGCAGTGATAATAACACATAAAATAAATATACAACTATCATAAACATGATTGCTAACATATTCAACCACTTAGCACAATTTAACAACAACTAAAACTATTTTAATTTCTCAATTTTCATGTTTTCATGAAAAACTCAATTTTCTTAACATCCTTTACAAAATTCATCACTGTAATCTCTATACTTGGCCAAATCACTTCATTCGAATTACGTTATGTTCATTTCTTAATGAACTACCATACACAAGACTCAATTTATAGTTTAACATATAAAGTGGCCATCAAAATTGGTACTTACATGAGCCATATGAAAAAAATACATACAAACATACACTGTCGAAAATTTTCTTCTACTATAAACCGAAATTAGCATGCAATTATTGTTTAAACATAAACTCTATCATTATAAGCATGTATAACCACCATAACTTAGTTACATAACAACAATTCGGAAGAAATAGAATTCATAGAGCATAACAAAACTTTGTCGTAGTTCACATATGTAGACATATACATATATATATTAGGGTTGTATAAGAAGTACCTTCAAATTGCTTGCAATCCTTTTTGATAAACACTGCAAAATGCTCTGAAATCCTTCTCTCTCAAATTCTCTCAACTCACACAAAACTCAGCCACTAGAGTGCGTATAGTAAACAAAAGCTAAGCCAAAAATCAACTGATAGCCAGCGTAGGAAATAAACTGATAATCTTAATACGCCAACTTAATTAAAATGGCAGTTACAAAACAAACATATATATTATAATTATATTATACTTATTATTTTATTTATTTTATTAAAATTCAAAAATTAGAATTTCAAAAGCCTTAAGGCTTTGTTTGGCAAAACCTTTTAATTTTTAAAGAATTAATATATTAAGCCTTGTTTGACAAAAACTAATTTAAATCTTTTTTAATTTATTTTAATAAAAACTTTAGTTTATAATTATAATTACATACTATTTATTTGGATTTTTATATCCAACATTAACCCATTAAATTAATCACATACTATATTTTAATTAAATATAGCCTTTTAGCAAATATCACCAAATTATAATTTTCATTATAACTTTATTTAATAATTTAATATACCATCTAAATTATTAAATCAACACAACAATATAACACCTCATGATATAATACAAACCTCTAAATTATAAATTAATTTAATTTAGAAAATTTCTCTATTAAATTTAGATTCACAACCATCACATCAAATAAATATTTATTTCATCAATTCACCAATAGACACATCAAATAAATATTTATATTATTCAATAAATATTTAATATTACACTTTGAACTTTCGGATCGTTACATCCTTCCCTCCTTACAAGGATTTTGTCCCCAGAATCACAATTCAAACATTCAAATCGTCACATTCTCCCCTACTTACAAAGATTTTGTCCCCAGAATCGAAGACACAGACTAAACAAATAACTCAGGGTAATTCTTCATCATATCAGCTTCGAGTTCCCACGTAGCCTCTTCGATATTGTGGTTCCTCCATATTACCTTCATAGAAGGTATCACTTTATTCCTGAGCACTTGTTCTTTCCTTTCGACTATCTGGATAGGAATCTCTTTGTAAGACAAATCTTTACTGAACTGCAACGGTTCATACTCGATCACATGCTTGTAATCGGGTTTATATGGTCGCAACACCGACACATGAAAAACATTGTGCACATGCTCTAATTCTGAAGGTAAAGCTACCTCATAAGCCACCTTTCCCACTCTGCGTAGAATTTTGAAAGGTCCAATAAACCTTGGGATGAGTTTTCCTTTCTTGCCAAAATGAATTTTCCCTGTCCAAGGAGAAACTTTTAGGAACACAAAACTTCCTGCTTCAAACTCATGACTCTGCCTGTGTTGATCAACATACTTTTTCTGTCGATCTTAAGCAGCTACCAGTCTTGATCTGATGAGTTTAACAACTTCAACGGTCTGTTGTACCAGTTCTGGGCCTAACAGTTGACGTTCACCAACTTCATGCCAGCATAGTGGAGTTTTGCATTTCTTGCCGTATAACGCCTCGTACGGCGGCATAACAATGCTTGCATGGTAACTATTGTTGTATGCAAATTCCACCAACGGTAGATGATCATCACATTTCAGACTTTTATAGTCTGTGTAGATCTCACATTTCTCTCCGTAGAGATAGTGTCTCCATATCTTCAGTGCATACACAACCGCCGCCAACTCTAAATCATGAGTCAAATACCCTTTTTCGTAGTCTTTCAGTTGCCTTGATGCATACGCAATAACCTTGTCATTCTGCATAAGGACACAACCCAGTCCTTTGTGTGAAGCATCACTATACACAACAAAGTTTCTCAGATTATCTTGTAACGACAACACAAAAAGCCACACTTAACTTCTTTTTCAGTTCTTGAAAACTTTTCTCACACTTTTCCGTCCAAACAAATTTTACAGATTTTCTTGTCAAATTTATCAACGGAGAGGCAATCTTGGAAAAATCTTGAATAAACCGTCTATAATAGCCTGCTAATCCCAAGAAACTTCTCACTTCTGATGGAGTTCTTGGTTGTTTCCAATTTATCACAGCTTCGACTTTTGATGGATCCACCGAAATCCCATCCTTATCAATTACATGCCCAAGAAATTGTACACGTTCCAGCCAAAATTCACATTTAGAGAATTTCGTGTACAACTTTTCCTTTCTTAGCGTCTCCAACGTCAGACGTAAGTGTTCCACGTGTTCCTCCTGAGTTTTAGAGTACACCGGAATATCATCGATAAATACCACCACAAACTTGTCTAAAAATGGTTTAAACACCCTGTTCATCAAATCCATGAACGCTGCAGGGGCGTTTGTCAAACCAAATGACATCACTAAAAATTTTTAATGTCCATACCGAGTTCGGAATGCCGTCTTCGGTACATCCTCCTTCCTTACTTTCAATTGGTGATATCCACTTCTCAAATCTATTTTCGAGAAATATCTAGCACCCTTCAATTGATCAAACAAGTCATCCATTCTTGGCAATGGATATTTGTTATTAATAGTGACTTTGTTCAATTTCCTATAATCAATGCAAAGACACATTGACCCATCCTTCTTTTTTCATGAATAACACCGGTGCTCCCCACGGTGACACACTTGGCTGAATGTACTTCTTATCTAACAGTTCTTGCAGTTGCACCATTAGTTCTTTCATCTCCACCGGAGCCATTCTGTATGGGACCTTCGATATAGGAGCGGTTCCTGGCACTAAGTCGATCACGAACTCGATTTCTCGGTCAGGCGGAAGTCCAGACAAATCCCTTGGAAACACATCTACGAAATCCCTAACCACTGGTATTTCCTCCAATTTCATACCCTTCTCCTTTTGAGTATCGACTATGTAAGCTAAATACCCTACACAGCCCTGACTCAATAACTTCTTGGCCTGCATCATTGTCAGACATTTCATTTGTCTAGGCAATTTGCTACCATGAAAAACTACCTTTGACAGAGTCATAAGGTTTACACACTTCTTTTGGCAATCAATTATTTCTCCATAATTGAACAGCCAATCCATTCCCAAAATAACATCGAACTCTCCAAGTTTTATCGGGATTAAATCTACTCTCATAACATTCCCCTTAATATTCATCCTACAGTTCTTGTATACGAACCTAACAGGAATCACTTCCTTATTCGCAATTTCTATGTTTAAAGGGAATTTCAACTCTTCACAAGGTATTTCTAACCTCCTAGCAAATTCATTAGATATAAACGAGCAAGTAGCACCCGAATCAAATAATACATATGCATTTATATCATTGATTGGGATAATACTTGACACAAAATCTTTTGATTGCACCGCGTCCTGCATCGTCATGTTGAAGGTTCTGGCTGTGGGCTTATTTGTTGATGTTGGTCCTACAATAGCCAGCGCACCTCCACTAGCATTTCCCTTGCTTCCATTTGCCTCACCAGATCTCTTCTTAGGACATTCACGAGCAAAGTGATCATTGGACCCGCACGTGAAGCAAACGTTCTTCTTAGCTTGAGTGCAATTTGGGGCGATGTGACCCTCCTGGCCACAATTGAAGCATACTCATTTCCCCATCAAGCACACACCCTTGTGAAACTTCCCACACGTAGCACATGCTTCGAACTTCTTATTTTGCTAGTTTCTTTGCTGATTTCCAGCTCCCCCATTCGCATTCCACTTCCTCTTCAAATTGTTTTTGCCATTTCCACCATTACCACCACCACCATTCTTAGCTTCACCTTCACTCTTCTTCTTTCTCTGCTCTTGATTGTGTTTTGTTACAGCCTCGCCTCCACTCTCAGCGAGAATCGCCTTCTCCATCACTACTGCAAATGTCTTCAACTGGAACAGGGAAACCCTACTGTACAACCAGGGCTTCAATCCCTGTTCAAACCACTTCGCCTTGCACTCGTTTGTGCTGACTTGATATGGCGCAAACCTCGCCAACTCGTTGAATTTTACGGCATACTCAAACACCGATATCGTTCCCTGCTTCAATTCCAAAAACTGTACTTCTAGCTGACTCTTTTAACTTTCTGGAAAATAGGTCTCAAAGAACATCTCCTTAAACCTTTCCCAAGACATAATCCCTTGACCTCCTCGGTTTTTATTGGTCTGCCACCAATAACTAGCCTCTGCATTCAACATAAATGTTGTAAAAGAAATATTTTGATCCTCCCCTACTCTCGCAACATCGAACACTTTCTCTATCTCCATGACCCTGATCTATGCCTCAACCGAGTTCATGGTTCCACGAAATTCTGGTGGTCCAACCGCCTTGAAATCCTTAAATGTTGTACCTTGATTTTGAGGTTGATTCTGCAAAGCACCCGTCAGTAATGTCACTAGCTGCTGAACAGGGTTTCCTTCCACATTGTTGTTGTTGTTGGTTTCCTCAGTGGTTCTCTGTCCTGGTGGTTGACGTCTTGGAGGCATTTCTGTTAAAATACATCCATTATCTTTTATTCCACCTTTTAAGTATTATATACTTAAGTTGCACATCATAAAAGTTTATCACATAACACTTAACACTTTGAATAAAACAATAACTTTTATTCATTCATCATCTTTAAAAAAAACATCAAAATAATAGTATCACTGCTATTTCCATTACTTTTCCTGAACTATAACAGTTGCAGGACAACATCATCGTCTATCCCATTGGTTATATCATACTCGAGATTTACATTTCATTTATTTTCTAATCACCTTTCAATTACATTCTGTACAATGTCCTACTAAGATATTGCGTAGCCTTATGATGCTCTTCCTCCATAATTCGGATCATTGTTCGGCGATCCAATATGTATGATGGTAGCGTCTCAAACTGAATCGGATAACCCATGACTCGATCTTGAGCTCGATTGATCATGGTGTTGAATACGTTGTTCATCTCTTCCATCTTCATCCTCTTTGCTTGTGCGTCTCTCTCTACCATTCCGGCTCGTTGATAAGTTTCACTGTATGCGTCTTCGGCTCTTTCCCTTTTTGTAGATTCTTCTTTCAACTTGTTCTTCAACTCTGCAATCTCTGCTTTCATTCGCTCATTCTCTCCTTCAATGTGGACCAGTTTCTCTTCAACGTTGTTCAGTCGTTCTTCTCGATCCTGGATCTCGTCGTCCTTCTGTGCCATCGAGGTCTGTTGTTCAGCTACTATCTCTTGTAACTCCTCGAAGGTGTCTTGAAGTTCCACATTGCGGTCATACACCTCGTCGTACATACGGGCATCTATCGAGTTAAGTGGAAGCTCATCCTCCTCATCCTCCTCATCTGGCTGTGACAGCTCCACGGGGTCCTCCTCGTCCGTCTCTATCTCATCATCCTCATCAGGTACTCTCTCCTGCTCAACTACTGTGACAAACGGAACTGTTTCCCGTGGCAGTAGTTGTTCCCAAATCACCTGAATATCCCGAGGCTCCTCCTCTCTAGCCTGACCGGATCCTCCTACATTAGCCATCCTGTCAACCAAATTTTAAGTTTTAATTACTAATCATTAGTACTCGACACTCACGAGCACATAAGTTGTAATCACATAAGCACATAAGTATTTTAGTACTTCCTCTTTCCTAAAACTCGAAAAGAGTACATCACTATCTTTTCAAAGGTTACTTCCTAAGGCTTATCCCCTACCTAAGGTTCATAACCTAAAACTTTGATACCAACCTGTGACACCCCCAAATCTAGGTACTTCTTTCCCACAAGATTTGGTGCTCACTATCCATACATTCACACTATCTACCCAAATAAATAATATTCAAATCATAAATCCTCCCCTTAAATAGGGTTACATCATTAAGTTCAAAAACATCCTAGGTAATCTAACCTTTAAACATCATTCACGTGCGTAAATAGATAACTACATTACATCATTATTAAAAAGTCTAGGATCATCACAATAAAAAAATTACAAGTCCGCATCACTTGTACATTTTCCCTTTCCTTTGCTAGTTGAAGGCTCATCTACCTTCTCAACCTTAGTCGCAATGAGTATATAAATATGCAAGAGTGAGCAAAACAATTGCCCAATCGGATATAACAATGAATTAACGTAAGAATAATAATAATATTTGCCAACAATAGGCTCATCAAGACTGAATAGTACTCTAACAATGATAATCAGAAACTGGAATCCAAAATATGGAATATATATAACTGAGGGTCATAAGACCATGAACTATGTCCACAGTTGTGAGTACCCTTTCAACTCCAACTTTAACAGTCATAAGACTATAAGGACTCGTCGTACTTAGGGGGATCCGCCCTTCGTACAATGTATTGTGCATAAACATTTCAACGCTAAGCATAAATTATCCCCTAATAATAATAGGGTTGTTCATCTCAGTATTTAGAGTACAAGTCCGCACCAAAGAAAGTTTGGTTTGGATAAGCTTTCAAGGGTAATTTGAAGTTTAACGAATATCAACTAGAGGACTAGTTGAATCAATAGTGTTTGATAACACAACAATTGTTTAATAACAACATAACATAGAACAATTGAGAATTATAGTGAACTGATTATATATATTAAACTCATGCTTGAAATAACTATAGAGCATAAGTATTCAACAAAATGAATAAAATGGTTAACCTTTGCTTGAACAAAGAAATAAACTAAGGTTAGAGTCTTATAACATTAGAAATGAAATTCTTCGAATCGAACATCAATCGATAGCAAGTCGAAAACTAAAACTTTCCCAACATGGTATTAACTCATGCAAAGAATTAAAACAGTTCAATAATAGAGACGAGTTCAGAAACTGTGTTATTATACAAGAATAGAACTTAAGAAACTTGCTTAACTATAAACAAGTTAGAATGAATCAACCAAATGAGAATTTCAAATAACATTAGAGTTAAAGTTTGCTCGAATGAAATTTTAGGAACAATTGACTTATTCAATAACAATTAAGATAAAAAGCTTGATCAATCAAAAGAATAAAGTTACACAATGTAATAATAGAACTAACTCAACGAAAGTGTAGAGTTAGAAAACTTTCTCAATGTAAAAAGATAGGGTTTAGAAACTTGCCTTGAGCGTAAGCTATAAAATTAAACTCACAATCACCTACATATAATTTTAGAACCACAATACCTATTAGATATGCTAACATACCAAAACATGTACACTTCTATCTAAACTTATCATTGAAGCACAAGTCTTTCATTACCACTTACATTTCAGAAATTCCAAGTGTTATACTTCGCAACACTTAACTAACGTTCATTGTGTATACTAAGTTATCACATAACGCATTCTCGATTTACTAATCATTTTTACAACTTTGAATTCACTAACCACATAACACAACTCTGTTTTAGCCTTGTTGTTACATGATGGACACATTACCACAACCTTAAGTTATGCTACATTGAACGACCGAAGTTTGCAGAATTAGCAGACTTCATTGTCTCGAATCGGGCATCGGGCGCTACCGCCAGCTTTTATCTTCGGTGGCGGTACCACGCCAAGAAAATGCGATCGCCTACGCAAAGACTTCACCCACCAAGCAGTGATAATAACATATAAAATAAATATACAACTATCATAAACATGATTGCTAACATATTCAACCACTCAACACAATTTAACAACAACTAAAACTATTTTAATTTCTCAATTTTCATGTTTTAATGAAAAACTCAATTTTCTTGACATTATTTACAAAATTCATAACTAGAATCTCTATACTTGGCCAAATCACTTCATTCGAATTATGTTATGTTCGTTTCTTAATGGATTACCATACACAAGACTTAATTTGCAGTTTAACATATAAATTGGCCATCAAAATTGGTACTTACATGAGCCATATGAAAAAAATACATACAAACATACACTGTCACAAATTTTCTTCTACTGTAAACCGAAATTAGCATGAAATTATTGTTTAAACATAAACTCTATCATTATAAGCATGTATAACCACCATAACTTAGTTACATAGCAACAATTCGGAAGAAATAGAATTCACAGAGCATAGCAAAACTTTGTCGTAGTTCACATATGTAGATATATACATATACACACACACACACACACACACACACACACATATATATATATATATATTAGAGTTGTATAAGAAGTACCTTCAAATTGCTTGCAATCCTTTTTGATAAACACTGCAAAATGCTCTGAAATCCTTCTCTCTCAAATTCTCTCAACTCACACAAAACTCAGCCACTAGAATGCGTATAGTAAACAAAAGCTAAGCCAAAAATCAACTGATAGCCAGCGTAGGAAATAAACAGATAGTCTTAATATGCCAACTTAATTAAAATGGCAGTTACAAAACTAACGTATATATTATAATTATATTATACTTATTATTTTATTTATTTTATTTATTTTATTTATTTTATTAAAATTCAAAAATTAGAATTTCAAAAGCCTTAAGGCTTTGTTTGGCAAAACCTTTTAATTTTTAAAGAATTAATGTATTAAGCCTTGTTTGAAAAAAACTAATTTAAATCCTTTTTAATTTATTTTAATAAACACTTTAGTTTATAATTATAATCACATACTATTTATTTGGATTTTCATATCCAACATTAACCCATTAAATTAATCACATACTATATTTTAATTAAATATAGCCTTTTAGCAAATATCACCAAATTATAATTTTCATTATAACTTTATTTAATAATTTAATATACCATCTAAATTATTAAATCAACACAACAATATAACACATCATGATATAATACAAACCTCTAAATTATAAATTAATTTAATTTAGAAAATTTCTCTAATAAATTTAGATTCACAACCATCACATCAAATAAATATTTATTTCATCAATTCACCAATAGACACATCAAATAAATATTTATATTATTCAATAAATATTTAATATTACACTTTGAACTTTTGAATCGTTACATCCTTCCCTCTTACAAGGATTTTGTCCCCAGAATCACAATTCAAACATTCAAATCGTCACATTCTCCCCTACTTACAAAGATTCTGTCCCCAGAATTGAAGACACAGACTAAACAAATAACACAGGGTATTTCTTCATCATATCAGCTTCGAGTTCCCACGTAGTCTCTTCGACATTGTGGTTCCTCCATATTACCTTCACAGAAGGTATCACTTTATTCCTGAGCACTTGTTCTTTCCTGTCGACTATCTGGATAAGAATCTCTTCGTAAGACAAATCTTTACTGAACTGCAACGATTTATACTCGATCACATGCTTGTAATCGGGTTTATATGGTCGCAACACCGACACATGAAAAACGTTGTGCACATGCTCTAATTCTGGAGGTAAAGCTACCTCATAAGCCACCTCTCCCACTCTGCGTAGAATTTCGAAAGGACTAATAAACCTTGGGCTGAGTTTTCCTTTCTTGCCAAAATGAATTTTCCCCTTCCAAGGAGAAACTTTCAGGAACACGAAACTTCCTGCTTCAAACTCACGACTCTGCATGTGTTGATCAGCATACTTTTTCTGCCGATCTTGAGCAACTACCAGTCTTGTTCTGATGAGTTTAACAACTTCAAAGGTCTGCTGTACCAGTTCTTGGCCTAACAGTTGACGTTCACCAACTTCATCCCAGCATAGTGGAGTTCTGCATTTCCTGCCGTATAACGCCTCGTACGACAGCATGCCAATGCTTGCATGGTAACTGTTGTTGTATACAAATTCCACCAACGGTAGATGATCATCCCAGTTTCCTTTGAAATCCATGATGCACGCTCTAAACATATCTTCTAACGTCTGGATCGTTCGTTCGCTTTGCCCATCTGTTTGCGGATGGTATGTTGTGCTCATCTTTAGTTGTGTTCCCATGCATTCTTGAAGTTTCTTCCAGAAATTTGAAGTGAACCTCGGATCTCTGTCTGATACAATTGACACTGGAACTCCATGTCTTGAGATGATCTCCTTAACGTATAGCTTCACTAGCTGATCAAGATTAAATCTAATCTTTATTGGCAAGAAGTGTGCAGATTTTGTCGATTTGTCCACTATTACCCATATCGCATCGTATCCTTTCTGAGTCGTTGGAAGACTTATCACAAAATCCATTGTGATGTGCTCCCACTTCCATTCCGGTATTTCCAACGGTTGAAGTAATCCGCTTGGTCGTTGATGCTCGGCCTTCACTTTCTGACATGTCAAGCACTTTGCAACGCATTCCGCAACATCTCTTTTAATGTTCGGCCACCAAAAATGACGCTGCAAATCTTGATACATTTTCGTACTTCCTGGATGAATCGAATATCTTGAACTATGTGCTTCCGTCAAGATGTCTTCTTTAATATCCTGTACTCCTGGAACCCAAATTCGTCCCTCGAATCTTAGCATTCCCTCAGTATCGACCTGGTACTTCACTTCTTTACCATCGACCACGCTTTGCTTTATTTTCTTGTATTCTTCATCCTGTAGTTGTGCATTCTTCACTTTGTCCACCAAAGTTGGACTAGCTTCTATCTAGAATAATTTTTCATCAGACTCTTCTGGAAATTTGATTTCTAGCTCTAACCTTACCATTGTTGTAATAAGCTCCTCTTTATCTGTTAACAACATCAACTTTTCTCTGCCTTTCCTACTCAAGGCATCTGCAACCACATTAGCTTTGCCCGGATGATAAAAGATCTCACAATCGTAATCTTTTATCAATTCCATCCATCTCTTTTATCGCATGTTCAGGTCTTTCTGTGTGAAAATATACTTCAGACTTTTATGGTATGTGTAGATCTCACATTTCTCTCTGTAGAGATAGTGTCTCCATATCTTCAGTGCCAACACAACCGCCGCCAACTCTAAATCAAGATCAAAGGCCTTAAAAAATGCTTGTCAGACTTTCTAGAAAATCTGGGTTGCCCAGATTCCAGTTTTCCATGGTCAGACAACTAGGTTTGACCACTTATAACTTGAGATCTAGACCTGGTATGGACTTGATTCCACATCCAGTCTACTCTTTTCATGGGATAAAACAAATCTATAACATAAAACACACCTAACAATTAACTGGTTGAGATCTATGAGCCCTGACATATGGCTGTCAGGCCATATTTTAGAGTTCTTGGTCAGTTGCTAAATACTTGATTTTGTTGCATCTAGATGTTCTGGATCCTTGATGTAACATCTTAGATCAGTAAATAACATCATTTAACATAACTCTAAACATCTAACAACAACATATAACATCAAATCACAAGGATTTACAAAAGTTAGGGTTTATACCTTTATGCTTTGATTTCTTGAATCTGATCCTTTGAATCTAATATTGGAAAGCTATGAAGTGTTCTTCAATTAATTTCTCACTCTCTCTCACTCCCCATTTCAAAAATTATAGAGAGAGAAGGTCTTGGCATGTAGGGTAAGTAAAGTAAGATTTTTACTTTAACTTAAAATCTTTATCTTTGATTCATGTATCTAATGTTGCTAGGTGGCAACAAATATCAGATTTGTGAGGATTTGAGCACATGGGATAAACAAGTGGTGATGAGTCACCAAGATTTCATAAATCTTTTACTTAAGTTTTAAGTAAAAGGCATTTTTATCATTTCGCACTCACTAAGGGTATTTTTGTAATTTCCCCTATAATTTGAAAGGCAAATTAGACAATTCACATATATCCCATAACTTAAAATCCTTAAGTCTTTATACTTAACATTTGAGCTCCCAATTTAGGGTTTCGGATTCCCGGGACCGATTTCAGGGTTTCCGAACAAATCGTTAGGGTTTCTAACAACTCATTAGGGTTTACTAACTTAACCTTGATGTTCACGACATAACTATAGGTTTTTCTAAAGTTGCTACTTATTCTGATCAATATTTGATCCTTATCCACAAATTGTACATACAAAATCACAATACACAAACCATATACACTTATATACTTAACCATGATAGTTTGTAGACACTCAAAATTTTTTGCACTCTTGTTACTAACATTGCAGGAGAGCAGAATCGTCTTTCAAAGATAACCCTAGAGGACAGCTCAACTCAATCCCTGAGATAACCCTGGGATACTCAGTTTTTACAATCTCGAGATAACCCCGAGATAATAAGTCCCATCCCGGAGATAACCCCAAGAGTTCCAATTTTAACCTCAGAGATAACCCCGAGGGTTGCAGTTCAAGTTCCGGAAATAACACCGGAGAAAGCTTTTTCATCTTGGAGAAAACCCCAAGATATTCAGTTTCATCGTGGAAACAACACCGGGAGTTTCAATTCTAACCTCGGAAACAACACTGAGGAGTGCAGGTGCAGTTCCGGAGATAACCCCAGAAAAACTCCTTTCAACCTTTGCAGTCAGCTTCAACCTCAGAGATAACCCTGAGGCACTCAGTTCCAGTCCCGGAGATATCCCCTGGAGGTCAGGCACACCTCAGAAATAACCTTGAGGACATTCAGTACTTACAGCAGCCCAATCTCAGAGATAACCCTGAGCAACGACTGCTATATCAGCCCAAACCGATGATAACCCCGGTAAGGGGCAAAATCATCATTTTTCCACCTCGATCCTACATTCGTGCCGTCTCAACACAGCTCAACATACATTCTACATAGCAGTGTCCTACAAGAACCAAATAGCTCTAATCCCGAGTGACTACTACACAAGACAACACACCGGATTGAATTTGAAGACTTGAAGACCAAGGGCATGGGCACATCTTCCTGACTTCGTACAACCTCTAATCCCATGTCATAGTGTAGCTCTCGACAACATCACTCCAAAAAAGGTGTTATACACCTCGATCAGATGGCCGGATTGAAGTTCTGAAAGTTTGAGTGGACATCACGTTGCATGCGTGCACGCACTTTGAGACAGCGAGACCCACAGAGTCCGGGGCACCCTAGGCAGCCGCAGGTGTATCTGCGGCTGCCGTAGGTACACTTGCGGCTCCCCCCTCTATAAATAGAGGGCTTGGGGTTGTAATAACCCGATATTTTTTATATAATTAAATCAGAAATTTTGCGTATAAATTTTTTTTATTTTAAAGGTGGGAATATGTATAAGGTAAAGCTTATGTATTTATGTGATAAATAAAAATTTATTAATTACATGAATAATTATAAATAATTTTTTTAGAATTATTTTGTAGTAAAAATATTTTTTATTATTTGTTTTCCTGAAAATATGATTATATATTATTTAAATAATATATGAAATGATTATTAAAATTATTATAATAATTATTTTATTTTATGAATTTATTCATATTAGTTAAGTTAATTATTTTAACTTAATTAATAATGTTATATATATAAAATAAATCAATATGGAATCCAAACCCTAATTCTGGATTTTGAACAAGAAATGAGAATAATAATATACTATTAATTATATTTAAGTGCTATAAATATGTATTGTATGTATAGACTGATAATGGTTGGTAAATTATAGTATATCATGCTAAAACCCTAGTATTAATTTGTTTAACCCTATTTTAAAACTCAAATGGGGGATTCAAGAGTGTATAGTAATTGTGTTATATGATTTATGTTGCGTATTATAGAATTTAATGTTAAAGAGAACCCCTAATTAATATTTGAAAACCCTAATTATTGGAAACCCTAATTAATATTTAGAAACCCTAATTATTATTGAGGATCCCTAATTATCAAATTATAAGCCCTAATTGCTAAATTAGCGATCTTAATTATATTTTCTAAAGCCTAAAACTAATTTTTCATGTTCTATGTAATTAGAAAACTAAGTATGATTAAGAAACCCTAATTGTCAATTTTTTTAGAAACTAAATTTTTACTATTTTAAACCCTAAATAAAAATACTAGAAATTCATTTTTTTTAAACCTTAGGTGTGAGACCCCGAAATTTATGAAATGAAAGTACTTAATTTTCTTATAATTATTATTTTATTTAGTAAATGCCTAAATTGATAAAAGGTTAAAGTTACGGGTGATATTTGAAAATTTTACAAAGTAAACAAGTTGTCTTAAAATAATCGATGGTAAAAGTACAGTAATACGCGTGGTTGCATAGTAGCACACGGTATTGATTATTAATGCTTACGTGAGAAGTCACTCAGTTTTATTCAATTATTGTCACAATATTTTATATTATTAAATCAATAATTGAGACGATACAGTTATTCATATTATTATTTGCATAATTAATAATGTCTAGAAGTTCTGTCAAGGAGAGGTTTGATCACCTAATTGCGCGCCAATAAGGAGAAATCTTTATTGGAAAGCCCCCTCTTTCCTGAGAACGACCTGGTTGTTAATATTGCGAGTTATAATAATAATGAATAAATGTTATTAAAAATCGAATTTGAGTTCGGAGTTGAATTTGGAGACGCGGACGTGATATTTGAGTCCAGAATGATGAAATTAGTAAGAATAGACTATAAATACAAAATTTACCGGGGTTGACTTTTTGGTCAAATAGTCAATAGTTGACTTATGCTATTCTTACTAATTTTGTGTTAAAAATTCAAAAATTCAAAAATGAAAATGTTGTTAAAAATATTGAGGTCAATTTTATGAAGTATTTGATGTAAATTTTGCTTATTTTATGGACCCCTATTTACCCATTTTTTAAAATAATCGGTAAAAAATTATTTAATATAATAAAGGTGGGTCCCACATGTGGTGGGCATATATGGGGGCCACATGTGGGGCCCATGTGTGTTGAAAATTTGACTTTGGAAATTGGGGGGGAGTTGGCGTAAATGGGAGGGAGTACTAATATATATATATATTATAAATTTTGTTTTTATTATTATTATAAAGATA
Organism: Panax ginseng; assembly: GCA_020205605.1. Taxonomy (NCBI): domain Eukaryota; kingdom Viridiplantae; phylum Streptophyta; class Magnoliopsida; order Apiales; family Araliaceae; genus Panax; species Panax ginseng. Next base: position 49,565,465 of record CM035149.1, on the reverse strand, counting down.
ATAAAACAGAAAACTTTTTATATAAAACAGAATACTTTTTATAAAGTTATTTGTTTTATTAGATTATAAATAGAATATATTATATTTTATTTAAAAGTTTTGTTTTATTAGAATATTTTCTTGCATAATGCAGAATAGTAAATCAAATTTTTTTTCAGAATTCGATCGATTCTTCGCCCATGAATTGAAATTACTGTGCGTCTGTGATTATTTTCTAAATAGTATCCTTTCCATTCTCCTATAAATAGGATGCTTATTTAGAATTGAAAATCACACTAGAATCAGAGAATTCTTCTTCTATAATATTGAGTGTATTTCTTTAGAGTTTTAGAAAGCTTTGAGTGTAAAAAAATAGTGAAAGTTTTCTTCAAGAATATATCCGCTATACCAGTTGGAATACTCTTCTTTTCAAGGTAAGAGTTGTTATTTTTGTTCAATATTCGCTTGAAATAATATTTTCTTCCATACTCTGTAGTATGTAAGAAATATTATTTCGTTTCAGATTTTGAATTCTATACTCGTAAGGATTATTATTTATTTCATATTCTGATGAGAAATTATTTTTCTTATTCCTCTGAATATTATTATCGTTCAATATTCATTGTTTTCGTTTAATATTCGTAAGGAATATTATTTTCGTTCAATATTCGTAAGGGATATTATTATTGTGGTAAGGAGTATTATTTCTTTCATATTCATGAAGAGAGTTATTTTCTTTCAATACTCGTAAAGGTTATTATATTATTCATATTCTGAAGAAATATTATTTTTTATATTCGTATGAATATTATTTTCGTTCAACCGTTATAAGTAAAGGGTTTCTGCCAGGGGCAGTTTCATAATTTTTCTGACCCTTAAAAATTCTAGAAAAAATTAAAATGATAATTTGATGAGTTTTCTATATTGTGTCCAAAAATGGCGATTTTTGGATGTATAGATTAAGAGTTATGAATTTTATGGGAAAAGACTATTTTAAAAGTAAACCCTTATAACTCCTCGTGGTTAACTCCAAAATTGGTGAAATATTTATTGGGAGTACATGTATATAACAGAAGTATACCGTGTAAATTTTGGAATTTTTGGACAAAAGTACAGTTTATAAAAAATATCTAAATATTCGGTAGTTTTGGCCATATGAAAAATAGTAAATGAATTTTTAAAATTCTGAGAAAAATATATGTTTAATATGAGACTATATTCTGCTAAATCCCAGAAAAGAAATATTTTGGGGACTGATTTGGTATTTTTCATGAAAATGAACTAGTTATGAGTAAATGAATTAAATATGTTATGTGAAGTAAAAAAATTGGAAAATAGGATTTTATGGCTTGGAAATCCTATATAAGGTATATGCAGATTTGTGATGAGAGTTTTGGTTTATTGATGATGAAATCTTATGAGTTTGGCATTTTAGGATGATTAAATGCATTAATTAGTAAAGTGTAAACAATTAAAATAAATTATTTATAAGTTTAAGAAATGATTAAAATATTGTTATAATATTAATGATATTATATTATGAGATTATTAAGTGATTAATAACATTTGGTTATTATTGAACGCTGAATAAATTGTATTATAAATGTTTAATATTTATCCTTTATCTCATTTGATTGATTCTTTATATCATTGTCATTATCCTCATGCTTATATTATGATAAAAGTCATCTGTGGCCTGTAGTGTATAGATGGACTTCTTATGACTATGACCAGGGATTATTCGGTATAATCATAACCGTAATGTTACAAATGATGTGGTAAAAGTCCTCATTAGCCCGTAGTGCATTGATGAACAGTTTTTGGTATGATTATGGCCATGAATTCTCTTCGGCCAAGGGTGCAAAGATGAATTTTTTATGGCATGATCATGACCGTTGATGAAAACACGATTATCTTTGGCCCGTAGTGCATAAATAATTCGTGGTCGTGATACTAATGAATATCCTTGGCCTGTAGTGCAGGGATGATTTGATGATGTGGATTAATTATTGAGCTGAGTCTCATCAATGAAATATTAATTCATGGATGTGATAAAAATGAATATCCTTGGCCCGTAGTGCATGGATAATTCATGGATGTGATATTAACGAATATCATTGGCCTGTAGTGCAGGGATGATTCGATGATGTGGATTAATTATTGAAATTTGAGTCTCAAAGAATGAAATATTAATTCATGGATGTGATAATAATGAATATCATTGGCCCGTAGTGCATGGATAATTCATGGATGTGATATTAACGAATATCCTTGGCCGTAGTCAAGGTGATTCGATGATGTGGATTATTTATTAAAATTTGAGTCTCATCGATAAAATATTGATAATAAACTTTTAAATTAAGTAGAGATAGTAGAGATATCATGCTCTACTTGACTCTTCTAAAATACAAATGTATGTCTTGACTGTAGTACAAAGATGAAATGATAATGAATATCTTTGGCTTTAGTCTGAGATGAATTTATTAAGTATGATTATAAATAGGAACTGTGATTTGGTATAACCATGATCTTTGATGTTTCAGGTAAAGATATGTGATGAAAATTATCTTCGTCCTGGGTGCGAAGAGGAATTTAGAATTACAATTATGATTATGAGTTATTCATATGATTGTGGAAAGGAACTGTTGATTGATGTTACAGGGATAAAACATTGTTGGTGGACTTTTAATGTGGAGAAGATAATAGACTTTATGGTCTATTTGACTCTTCTAATGGATTGCTCGTTCCGCTGCAACTATGGTTGAAAAGTTTTATCATCTACCATATGTTCTAAATCTCTGATTTATTACTGACGAAGGCTATTGATAATTTAATTATCTTTAGTGTGACGCCCCCAAAACAGGTATACATCACCATCTTGGGTCACCAAATACATGGTACAAAAATCAAATACAAACTTCTTTGAGTTTGGTTAAAATATAGTTCTCAATTGCAGACAGTGGAGATAGTTATATATCAAGAGAAGACTCACCATTGGAAGGAACATGATAGTAATCTTCTCGTTTTTCTTTGGGGTCTATTGGGTCAACCAAGGATAATTCTGTGGACATATGATATCTATCATAACCTAGACGCATGGCCTCCCATGTACGAAGGTTTCCTTGAGCACTTCCCAAAGATTTTAATTTCTAAAAAAGTTATTGACTTTACCTTTATGTAAGGTGCAATTGTGACATGAGTTAGAGTTGGTATATATATTTGTATTTAAACTCACAATATACATATCGTCGTATTTTGCATGACAGTTGTATAAATGAAGTTGTCAGTATTGTATTTTCTAGCGACTCAAGATGGGTGATGTATACCTATTTTAGGGGCGTCACATTAGGGTTAAACCCTAAGGGTCAAACCCTAAGGGTTTGCCAAGTTACCAAATGATCATTAAAATCACAAGCTAAATGACATAAATGCCCCTCTTGCATTATTGAAGCGAACTTGTCAAATTGGCTAATGCTTTAGTTGGTGAACTACCCTAAGCTTAGCCATGTGACTACAATTCAGCCCCTTTTCCAACCAAATTCATTGCATACAAGTCATATATAAGGATCAAGAGAGAGAGAGAAAATCATATTCAAGCCTCATTTTTATATAAACACTTATCCAATCCTTTATCTCTTTAAGACCCGCGAAATATAGTTGTGTATCAGTCCCAAATCAAGCCCCACTATCACTCATAACAAATCAGTAGCCCAGATTCAAGCATTAATCAAAGTAAGGTATAAACCTAATCAAAAATCTGATCCTTGATCCTCTGTTAAATGTTATGATTTTGTGTTTAAACATGTTGTTTGTAGTCTATATAAGTGATCTAGGTTGATAGATGTTAGATCCATAACATCTATAGGCTCGGATTTGATGTTTTTCAAAATCTAGAATTTTTTTTATGTTGTCTGACAACGAATGTCAGACCTCATAGATCAGCGATCGTTAATAATTTTTGTGTTTTGAAAGTTTGTAGTTGTAGTATGCTATGAGATCTCTGTTCTAGAACTCGAATCAAGCCTAGAGCATGTACAGATTGAAAGGTATGGCTGGTCAAACATAGTTGACCGACCATGACTTTTAGTTTTCTGGAAAACCCAGAACGTGCCCAGAAGGCTCTGACAAGATCTTTATGGGCTCGGATCTAGCAGTGGTTTGATGTTTTGTTATGTTTCTTGCGTCTAAGTTGTAGTATGATGTTTCGATTATATGCTAGTGTCTTTATATCACTAAAATATTAAATATGTAGGATTTAGTGGACGGTCAAACCAAGCAGCATGATCACGAAAGCAGTTTTTTGGGTAACCTAGAAAACTGATGAACGTGTCTTCTGACATGGTTTGACCGGACAATATCTGCTTGATGTGTTGTTGTTATATGTGTTTTATGTGTTAGATCTCTTCATTTACATGCTAGATACAACCTGAAAGCATTAAATCACAAAAACATTACACGAACAACAAGTTGTGGAAGCCCAAAACTAGCCAATCTAACTGTTCTTCATTTCTGGGTAACCCAGAAAATGAAGAACATCTCCGACAGCTTGTTCTTGAGCTTAGATCTTACTTTTGTAACATGATATGATCTTAGGGTTTGACCCTTAGGGTTTAACCCTAATATTTTTTTAAAAAATAAATTTTTAGCATTTTCTAATTTGGTTTGTTTTTTTAGAAAATTAAGATTTCTAAATTATAATTAAGATTTCTAAATTATAATTATGATTTCCTAATTGTCTTAAAATTTTCTAATCACATTAGGGCTTGCTAACTAGGATTAATGTTTCCTAATTAACATTAAAATTGTTAAATTAATAATTAGATTTTCCCTAATTATACATTAGGGTTTTTAATCCAATAATTAGGGTTTTCTAACTGAATAATTAGGGTTTCTAATTTATGAATTAGGATTTTCTAACAATTTGTTAGGTTTTACCCTAATTAAGTATATAATCATAAATACTTAAGCCTTTACAATTATACATTGAACTCCCAAATTAGGGTTTCAATATTTTGAATTACGGTTTCGGATTCTCGGTACTGAAATTAGGGTTTCCAGAGTCGGTATTAGGGTTTCTTATCAATCGTTAAAGTTTTCTAACCTATCAACCATCTTCTTAATACAACTTTAGGGTTTGCTAAAGTTACAATTTATCTGATCAATAGTTGATCGTAAACCACAATTCTATACACATAAACCACATACAGCAATTCATATACCCTTATACACTTAACCCTAGGAAGCCTTCACCAAAATTTTTTAAAATCAATAAAATTCCTTCCCAGAAATATCAAATCCATACACTTATTTTATGTCTAGGTCTATTATTTAACCTCTTTCAACCTTTTAAGATTTTATTAAATTGTCTAAATTCTCGGGTTGTCACAAAAACCCTCTTTTGTATAATAAAAGGGTAGTCTTTTGTAATTCCCAACTTTTAGATATCAATCGCGGGAAAGTAATGTAAATAGTTGAAGCTATGTAATGACGAATGTTCACTACACCAAAAATGGCCTCTAGTGAAGGACAAATCCTTCACAAGACCTACTATATCACTCATAAGTGATTTATTGCGAAGAAATATTTTCTTCACACGATTGCTCGCATTAGACCTCCTCGCAATTGGGTATCCTTCGCTAATTAGTAACTAAATATTTTTTGTGAAGGATATATTGTGAATAACTTTTTTATTCAGAAATTATATTTGGTAATGGAATATTGTTATTTAGTGAAAGATTGGGTTCCTTCACAAATAATATTTTAAGAAGGACTATTTAAAATTATTGAATAACTTGATTCCCTCACAAATAATATATTGTGAAGAACAAATTTATTTAAAGAGAATATTTTCCTTCACTAATTATAAATGGAGAATCTTTCTTCAAATTAGTGAGAAAATTTCCTTCACAAATTATAAATTTGTAAATAAAAAATTAATTGCTAAATAATCAAAATTCATTGAAAATTATAATTAATTTTTAAATCATTGATTTCATATTTATTATTATTATTAATCTCTATAAGAAATATTCAAATATATTTTTCAAGTAAATATAAATATTGCCATACTTTTTTCAAACTAATTGATAAGCTAATGCTTAAAGAGCTAATAAAATTAAAACTTCACATATAAATAGATCATAATACTCGGGTCACAATAACTACAAAATTTGTTATTGTGTTTGTATCTTGGTCTCCCAAAGACCATAGTACCTACAAAATTTATTAACTAAAATAAGAAGTCACAATAAGGGAATGTATACACTTTCATTTATGTGAATTAAAGTTGTAGTTACTTTTGGAGTAGTATAATTATTAACAATAAAAATCAAATGACAGAAGAATAAAAGAAGAAAAGATTACTAATCTATGGACACGAAAGAAAATTTCAGACTGCTTAATGGATGGATGGATGATGTTGTCATTGAAGCCTAAAGAAAGCCATGAGAGGATCATACACAGCTTGCCTAGCATTGACAGCCATGACATAATCTGCATGAGCGTAATCCTCTCTGTATTCAAACACCAACTTGTCCCCGTCGTGATTTTTAAGGGTGTCGTGCAAGCACTGCACGTCGTTGACATCAGAAAGTGCATCCGTCCCTCCATTTGCAAGGAACAGGGGAAGATCATCATTTGGAATGCTTGTCATGTCATAGGCCGGAGGAGTTGCCTGCCCATAATGTTTCTTGTTCTCATCATCATCTCCGTAATCGTACATTTTTATAGTTCCTTCTCTAATCACTGTCCATAATAGCTCAGCCAACTAATTTTCTTTCTATCAAGACCTTTCAAATCACTAAAAGGTATCAACTACCAAGTGTTCTTTGCCAGAGCCATTTAGAGCATTAATGCACTGTAGAACACAAACTTAAGAGATACTTACTCTGACCCACATGAATTATGTTCTTTGTTGACGTTGACTGAGGCTCGTGTTCCAGAAAAAACCCGACTACTGAGGAGTTCAGGCAACAATTCTGACCTATAGTTATTATACACTTTACTTCACTAATAGAAGCTAAAACTTTCAAGGTCAAGGACAAATAAAAACTTTGATTACCTGTGAAAGAAGTGAGCAAGTTTGTGCAGTTAACACCTGGTTTTGCACAGAGATCCTTGAGAAGAATGATTACATCAGCACTGGACAAATTGGGAGAAAAATTCGTTGTCACAAATCTCAGTCGCCAAGTTTGATTTATTATCATTTATTTTCTAAATGGATTCGCAAAAAAAATAGAGACCAAATTCTAACTACATTTGAGCACAATGGCTAGTTTGGGAATCTGAGAAGTTTCATACTCTTATTTATTTTCAACCTCCTAATTTTGGCAAGTCTAAATGTAAACATACCATATTATTATTTATCTCAAAGTGTTCGTGATAGTGGCAAAAATTTTCTAGATTCTTAAACTCAAAACAGTAATGAGATGAGAAAGTTGACTGGGGAGAATGACTAGACTCTTACCCCCTTGGATTAAATTCATGAATGCCTAACCACTTCAAAGCCTGTAAGAATAAAACCAAAAAATGATTTTCAAACTTATATACCCTATGCAACACTGTAAACATAGAGTGAGAAAAAGAAAAAGAACAGTTCATACTTTGGCAAGAAAGTTATCAGCAGCGTTTCTTGCTAGTGGAGAGGTCATCTGATCGACATAAGCAATTGGGCTAAGAAGTGCAGCTGACCTTATCATGCTTACAAGCTGCCCTTTCGAGAATGAAGCCAGAGCTATCAATGTTCCCTACAAAGGATATATCAAAGAAGTTAACATAGCCACTATCAATTGAGAGGCTCTAGGAGTAAAAGAAACAACAGAATCATAGCATAAAATTACCAAGGAATGCCCAACATAATTCAGTTTCTGTCCTGTTTGATCATTGACATACTGAAATGTAGCTGGAAGATCATAAGCTACCAATTCATCCCATGTCCAATCCCAATAAGCCTACCAAAAAAATAAATCAAGCAAACAAGAAAGTTATGCTACATATACTTTTTACATATCATTTCCCGAATTACGCCCGCATAGTTATGAAAACTTACGTTTACATTACATTTATATCGCTTTCTTTACATTTAAAATGAGTTTTCGCGATATATAAACATTATATAATATCTATACATCTCTCTCGGTGTTTTGCTACATGTTAAACAGCCACAAAACCACCCAAAAGCGTTGCAGAAAAATCGCACGCTGAACAGCCCATGGCTGTTGCTATCTGCTGCTGCCACAAGGCAACACCCCTCACCTTTGACACCCACTTCGCGGCTTAATAACTTGCAATCTACTTATCTAATCGTAAGGCGTTTTTATTATGTTTTTCATGGCATACAAGACTATTTTTAAGAAATACTAACCTCTCCTTTCGGGCTTGTTAAGTAGTCTAAACAGCGTGCCAAAAATTGACGTTCATAGCAATTTTAAATTTTTTTTTCCAGCTTTATCCTCTCTCGCTAATTCGTTTCAAAACATTTTTGAGCAATTCTTGAGCCCACGCGAAGCTAACTTACGAGGCTACAACTTTCATTCTTTGATCATTTCCAAATTCAAAACACAGAATTCCAGAAAATTCGTGTAAGGGACTTCTTCGAATCTGTTTTCCAGATTTTTGGCAGATTCGACGCGACTACTTTGAACTGTCATAACTCCTTGCTCCAAAATCGGAATTAATCCGTTCCGGAGTCTATGAAAAGCTTATTCAGTGTACTACACATCCCCAAAAGCCCAAAATTTTCTGGAAAGTCTAGGTAGCCCCGAATTTTTCTTTTAAGGTCAGCAGCCAAACTAGTTTTTGATTTCTAACATGTTTTACTAAACCATTCACTATAAAATTCGTTTTAACTTCTTTTTGGTTCATTCCAATTAACACGAAACTTGTTCCTACCTTTAGACTTTATTACAAGGTACAAATTACATTAGAGTTTCATTCTTACCAGCATCTTTATGGTATAAAACAGATGGCCAAAAGTATTCAAACATCACAGATTTTGGTTTCACCCAATTTGATAGAAAATCAATAAAACTCATGTTAAACTTGATTTAATACACTTAAACAACTTTAGTTATCTTATAATTCATGTAAATATACTATCTTGGCCCGAACATTAGCCAATTCTCATGATTTAGCATAATAGTCTCTTTGAACCATTTTATCCAACATGTAATATGCATAGCATGTAAAGTCAGATTTTTCATGGATTTTAAACATGTAATCATGCCATCTCCTTTCAAAATTCTTCTTATATCCTCTGACTCCATATGATCCCACCATTCAAATAACATCCCACAACCTAACATGGCAATAACAGTGAACAATTACTAAATTTCCATGAATTTACTAAGGAAGCTTACATACCTTTTCAATAAAACTTAGCAAACACTATTTCTAACTTGGTGATGAACAAGTGTAATCCTTCTTGCTGCAATTGCTTTCTACTTCCCACCAATTTACTTGTTAGTTCCCATCTCTTCTTGTATTCTTGTATGCTCTGATCTAGGAAGTAGGACAAAACTCAGGAAGTGAGAAATCACAGACGCCTTCAGCTTCTTCCTCAATGCTATAGTTAAGCGAACAACTCGAAGAATCCGACGGATATCCTGGGCATAAGCACCAGCCTCAATTAGCGACACAATCTCCTTCAAATCTGAAAATCCCTAATTTCAACGGAGCATTCATCAGTTATTGATAAACCCAACCCTTGAAAAAGTGAAAAATTTCAGACATTCTTACGCTGAAAAGGGGAAGGAGTAGTGGATGTAACAGAATTGGAAGGCGCTCGAAGCTCTTTCATTTCCACATCTTGAGTCATTTTGTGGGAGATGGATTGATTGAAGTCGACTTGCTTTGAAAAAGGTTAGGTCTATATATATCAAGACTCGTCCAAACTTATCTTGGAACCATCGATATTGTATATAAAAACATGGACGATCGAATTTATCCAACTTTTATTTTGTTAGATAGATTTATTTTATAGTTTATTAAAAAAATAATTGATATTATAAGTTACTTTAAAAAGTGTTATTGAAAGAAAATTTACTATTGTAAATTTTTTTATCTATTTATATATAATACAATTTATATTCATTTAAATAATTTTAAAAAAAATTATTTTAATAAAATAGTGACTAATTTTATCTCTCGCAAAAAATCTCTCACTAATAATATATAGCGAGTAATAATTTCTTCATTAATAATATTTTTCTTCACAAATTTTCATCAAAAATTGGCGCTAAACATCCTTCTATTATCTCAATTTTGCGAAAGAAAAAAATCTAAATTGTGAAGAATTTTCTTTCACTAATAACTATATTGTGACTAAATATTTTTTCTTCACCGTTCCTTTGCTAAACAACTCCTCATGTGAAGGAATAAATTCCTTCACATAATTTCCTTTGCTACATCCCTATTTTGGTGTAGTGGTTGTAGTATATACTACAAGAAAGAAAACATTTAAATATAATGAAGCTTATTAAATATCTTTTGCAATGAGTTTAAGTTATTATTGATTGTTGATTAATAATCAAATTGAGAGTGATAAATAATAATGAAGCTTTATTTATGTAAACAAAAAAATGCCGCCAAGAAGAAGACAACGAAACCAAGAAGCAGAATCTCATAATGAGAACCAACAAAAAGTGAGACCGATTAACCCAATGCAGGATTTTATTAATTTATTAACAACTACATTTAATAGAACTGGAACAGATGGTAATTGTGACACCCCCAAATCCAGGTACTCCATTCTCACAGGATTTGGTATTCACTATCCAAAACATTACATCTAACTACCCATAATCAAAGGATAAAGACGTAATTTAAATAACTTAAACAATCATCTGTCCCATTAAAGGGTTACATCATCATCTCAAAATAAATCCCAGGTAATCTAACCTTAAAATTATTACATCAGTTTGCGGGATACATCATATATTAAAACAAGTCTTTAACACAATTCATTAAGATAAAATTTTCATAAGTCTTCAGCACTTGGACAATTTGCCCTTTCCTTTGCTAGTGGATGGCTCATCAACTTTCTCCACTTTAGCTGCAGTGTTAATTGCAAGAGTGAGCAAACAATTGCTCACTGATATAGAAAGTAGTAATGATAGCAACATGAGAGTGAACAACCCTTTAAGACCACGAACTATGTCTTCGGTATATAGGTATTATTACCTTAACCTTAACAGTCATTAGACTGTACAGACCCTTCTTAGTGTACTTAGCGGGATCAACCCTTTGTACCATGTATTATGCACAAACATCTAAATGTTACACGTACAAAAATCCCCTATGTTAGGGTTGTTCGTCTCAGCTTGATTTTAGAATTTTCGCACTAAAGAAAGTTTAGTTTGGAACTAGCTTATCAGTGTTTGTAGAATTTTAGAACATTATTCAATTTCCATCAATAAAGGTTTAATACAAGAATGTATAACTGAACAAGGCTATCAAAGTCAAAGATCGGATATCAACACTATATATAATTGAATAACATGATATACATGCAAAGTGCTATATTCAAAGTAGTTTAGAACAATCTTCTATGAATCAATGTATTAGAACAATATATACTTCGAATGATATTAAGGAAAGTAAAGCTCGCTCGATGTAATGAATTAGGTTACAAGTGCTTGCACAAACATACTCAAGATAAACTAGGCTTGTTCAACCTTACAAGAATTTTAGGAACTTGTACAATAACGATTTAGGAATGGGAACATGCATTCAATATGAAAAGAATGAAGTTAGAAAGCTTGCTCAATATAAAGAGTTAAGGTTTAGGAACTTGCCTTGTTTGTAAGCTACACAAGTGTAAAATAATCTCCAATTACCCTACACATATCATTATAATCGCAACAACAATTAGTTGTATGAATATTAACACTATGGATATTAAACCATCATTTAGGTCATAACCCTAACCTAGTACCTAACCATTTAGGTTAACATATTTAACGAATCTAAAATCGCATTACGAGCCAACATAACTTACTCGTTCATTTCTAACTTTTGAAAATATCACTTTTAATTTCATTATATAACTCAATTAACAATCACCTAAAACTCTTTTACACTTTGTATTACAACCCTTACAATCTTATCGTAGTCCACTTTATGTTTTAATATCCTTAACATGCATGCTAAACTAACCCAAGTCCGATTCGCATTACGACTGCAATTAAGCGCACTTCACTTTGTCGCGATCGGCTACTCGCATCACGACCGTGCGAATACACTGGGTAATCACATGGCATCATGCGATCACAACACCAGCGCCCATATGTAGTCTTGCCCATGCGATGCCTCAGTTACAATTTTTATAGAAGCTCAAAATCAGACTCTGTTTTGGCCAAAAAATCCCAATTTTACAGAAAATCTCCCAACTTTAGCATCTAACACTTTGTCATATTATAGTTATACATGCTAAACACCATTCTATATACAAAAACATTTCATAAACATCATTTTGAAGAATCAAAACTATATTTTCCCCAAATTTTCTCATTTTATACTTTTAACGAATTCGATCACCACGAATTCGTTTCTTAATCATTTGACATGATTCGAACTACGCCGCTTTCGTTTCTTAATATATTATCACAATCCACCAACAAATTACAGATTACATCACATATTGGACAAGAAATTTGGTACTTTCTAAGGCCATTTTATATGAACATAAACACTGTGATTTTCCTTTTTCTTCCTACACCCAATTTTTACGAATTTGATAACAAATAACAAGTATACATGATGATTAACATAGTTTTGCAAACCTATATAAACATATATCTATCATAATTCATGTGATTTCCAAAGTATACCAAGAAGATATATATACATATATTACCAAAACTAAAAATAAAAATAGGAATAGAGTATACCTTTAATCCTTGATTATATGCTAGCAAAAGATGAGAATAAGGTTTAGCAATCCTCTCCTTCCTCTTGAAACCTCAGAGAATTCTCTCTTCAAAGCCACTGAACTTCTCTCACACTCTGTGTTACCTCTTAGCTTAGGATACAATACGAAATAAACTATGAACTAGCCTTAGGGAAAAATACGACGCTTAGGAATTATAAACTGACTCCCACTAACGCCAGGTAAAATAAGCCAAAAGTTTGTGTCAGTTAAAATAACCCAAAAGCCATAAGGCTATGTTTGGTTACACACTAATTCCCCATACAAGATTATTTAAATAATATTTATATTATATAATTACACTTGTCACACATGTAACCCATTTTAATAGCTTATAATTTATAATTATAATAATTATATTCTTATTATAACTATGCTTATAATAAATAATTAAATAATTATATATCTAATTTAATTAATAGATTAGAGTCACCTTGTTTAATTTATTTATTTCCTTTAAATTAAACAATTAATTTAATTTAATTATTTCCTTAAATTAAATCCTTCAAATAAAATTATCAATACTCAATTCAATTAACATTAATCAATTTAGTTACTAAATTAATTCACCACAATTCATCAATTATTTATTTTCCTCAATAAATAAATTATTTAAAATATTTATTTAATTTAATAAATATTTAAATTAAATTACAAATTTCTCGATCGTTACAGTAATGAAGGTGATCAGCCTTTCATACCTGATGAACACATGCAATATGCACAACGTGCGAATCAACAAATTATAAACTTGATATAATCAACAATAATTAACCACAAGCACAGTTGAAGAAATCATAACTCAGGGTTGAGTTAGAGAGAACTTGCCTGAATCACTGACTACTGCTATACAGTCTATATAGCTTCATCTGAAGACCTAATATTATTAATACCGGTCTCCAATATTAGAATAATATCATCACATTATAACACTGTTAATTACATTTATAAAATAACCTAAACATATAATCACATATCCCTATTGGTCTATAAAACACATAAGACCCAACCTCAAGTTAAACTATTTCAGTCTGAATTGAGTTCGGTACTAATACTACAAGAAATCACACATTTTATGATAAAAATTTTTGCCGCGCACAAAATTTTGTCACAATTTGTTAATTAATAATTACGAAATTCATAATCGTCACTAAAACTTTTGCTTTTGTGACAACTTTTACTTTTGTTACTATTAATCATTTATATCGTCACTAATTTACACATTTGATGACGATTAACAAAATTTCGTCACAAGTTATTTTGGAGGCAGAATTTCGCACCAAAATTTTGGAGGGAAACCTTTTAGTGACATTTTGTAATAATTGATGACAATATTTATTGTCACAAAATATTTCTTTTAATGACAACATAATACTTTGTCATTAATTATTTGTAAAATTTAGTGACAATGTGCTTTCGTCACTAATGTTAACATTTATTGACGCCAAATACAAATTCGTCACAATTTTATTTGGAGGCAAAACTTTAGAGGGAAATTTTGGAGGGAACTTTTTTAATGACGAAAAAAAAATAATTTATGACATTTTGTATTGTCATAAATACCAATTTTATATGACAAAATAATAGTGCGTCACTAATTAGATGCGTGGATAAGTGACAAAAATCGTTTGTTATAAATTCTTATATTTAGTGACAAAATATGTAATATCGTCACAATTTTATTTGGAGGCAAAATTTTTCTGAAAAATTTTGGAGGAAAATTTTTTAAAGACGAAAAAAATATTAATTTATAACAAATTGTATTGTCATAAATATCAATTTTATATGACGAGATAATAATGCGTCACTAATTAGATGAGTGGATAAGTGACAAAAATGGTTCGTCATAAATTCTTATATTTAGTGACAAAGTACATAATATTGTCACAATTTTATTTGGAGGCAAAATTTTTCTGAAAAATTTTGGAGGGAAATTTTTTAAAGACGAAAAAATAATAATTTATGACAATTTATATTGTCATAAATACCAATTTTATATGACGAGGTACTAGTTCATCACTAATTAGATGAGTGGATAAGTGACAACACTGGTTCGTCATAAATTCTTATATTTAGTGACAAAGTATGCAATAACGTCACATTTTTATATAGAGGCAAAAATTTCTTATATCCAAGCGACATCACCGGTCTTCTTTTCATCATTGACAGCCTCCATTTAGTCAAGAACCTCCATTATCAATTTTTAATAATCCCAAATTGATGGTAGAAATTATTTGACATTTTAGGTATGTTTCTAGATTTTGAATTGAATTGATAATTAGTAGTTGTTCTAATTGCAGTTTGGCATCTCTTTCTTGGAGGGAAACATCCAAAACTTCTAATTGTGTAGTATTTAGAATGTAAGTGGCAATAGAAAGGGCCAGGTGTTTTGCCAAACATCACTTCAAAGGGAATCTCAGCAACTGAGGAATGGTATGCAGTCTTGTTATAGTGCCTTTCAGTAAAACCCAAGAATTTATGCAGTACTGCGCATAACATCACCAATACAAAACCATTAAAAGACAACACTTAAAAAATGACGTTTTTATAAAAAGCGTTGTGGTATTTTTTTTACAACGATTTTTAACAAAACGTTTGTATATACATATAAAAAAACGTTGTGTATTTATAAGGGAAATTTTTGGTTTTAAATAAATAACATTTTTTTAAAAAAAAAACGTTATGTATGTAAAAAAACAAGGAGCAAAATTCTCTTTTCAAAAATCCTCAAATCCTCTTTTACGCTCTGTTTCTAAGTTTTAAAATGGACAGAAAAGAAAAGAAATGGACAGAAAAGTTAAGTTTTCTTTCCAATTCTTATGTTTTTAAGTTTTTTAATAAACGGAAAAGAAAAGAAATGGATAGAAAACTTGGCCACTTTTCCTGCCAAAGTTTTTCGTCCAAAATTGGCTTGATTTGGACGGAAAAGAAATTAGAATAAGTAATATTTTTATAATTCCCATATTATCCTCAATTTTTAATATAATAAATTTTAAATTACAACTCATGTCCTCAATTTTAAATTTTCTATTCTTTTCTATTAAATACTCAGAAACAACACAAAGGAAAACTTCAAATTTTCTATTTTTTTCTTTTCTATTCTAATTTAAGTTTTTTATTCTTTTCTTTTCTATTCAAAACTCGTAAAGCAGTGTTAAAAACACGGAGGCGTGGGAGTTTCGGTAGGAGTGAGCAAAAAACGGATAAAATCGAACTCACCGAATCGAATCCGAACTTTTTAATGTAATTATTTCGATTTTCGGTTTTTTTCTTATTTCGGTTATATCCGATTTATTGCTCATTATTCGGTTTTCGATTTGGTTTTAAAAAAGCATAATTGAATGCATTCGAATAACCGAATATTAATATTTAAAAAATAATAATTTTATACTATTATTATTATTATTATTATTATTATTATTATCTGAATTCACATATTCTGATTCACTCATATTTTACCCTAGCCACGCCCATTTCGAGCAAGACGTCGTCTTTTCTCTTTTGGTAGTAACAACAGTTGTACGGCGGAGAAATTGGACGAAACGGTCGAGGAATCGAAAAATGATGATGAGAGTCTTGTTGATCAGGAACGAATAAGTAACATTGAGAACCACTGATCAGACCCCTTGAAGTGTGAACTCTCTCCGATTCAAGTCTCAGATCTCAAATCAATTCCTCAGTCTCAGATCTCAGCAAGAAAGCTTTCTCTTATTCAAAGGCTTTCAATTGGACAGATTGTTTCACATTGATTGCTTGTTCTGGAGGGAAATCTAGGATTTTGTTCAATATGATGAAGAATGCTGCAATTCTTGAATTGGGTTTGTTTTTAATTGTCTTGTGTTTGATTTTTATGAAAATTATTGCATTTGTTGTTTGATTTGAGTTTTGGGTTTATGTGATTTTTATTTTGGGTTTTTGTAGGTCTAAATTTGGGAATTTTCTGTTTTAATTGATTTTAGTTTTGGGTTTTATTTAAAAAGCTAGGATTTAAAGATTTTTTGATTTTTAGTTTTATGTGTTGTGTGGATATGGAATTCTGAATTTGTTGGTGAGCTATGTAATTGTATTGGATTTCCCTTTGTTATGAATCTCTTTTTGATTTAATCTCAAAACTAAATTAATTTGTTTGCTCCGTATCTGCAACCTATGCTACGGTTCACCAACTCTTAATTCCTTGAATTCTACCAGGGTTTTTTTAATTCTTTGCTTTGTAGGTTCTGTGTGTTTTTGTTTAGCCTTCTTAGTTCAAATTTATGTGAAAGGCCATCACTTTTGAAGAATATTTGAGGTTGAACGAATATTTTGTCCTATTCTAGTTCTAACTCTGTCTATACATGTTATCTTAGTATATGTTAAATTAAGAAAAAATAATTTATGGAGGGGTTCCTGGCAAGAGGCTCTTTGATTTTCTAACTACTTATTGAGTTTCTTTGGGTTTCTGGTACAATATGTGTTTTACTAATCATAATACCCTTATTATGTGCATGTATGTGATTTATTCATGCTAGCATAGTAGCTTCCAATTGAATCAGTATTTGTGTATTTGTTTCTGCAAGGGAAACTACAAGGGAATCAGTATTTGGATGCATATGTTGGTATTTTCTTTGTTGATTAACAACAGGTGTTTTGATTTTATGGAATGACAATTGGGTGTAGCTTCATTAAATTGATTTAAAGTTCAATTTCATCTGAGGTAACTCATTATTGTTGGTGTTCCAGATTTCTTACTATCTGATAATCCTAGTGGACAATATATTAACGGTTGCTTCAAAAACATAGCCCTATCCTAAGCTCATATCTATCTTTTCATAAGAAAAGGTTGTCTACATCATCTTTGGACAAATGCACGTCATCTGTTCACCTTTGAGTAGTAAAACAGCATCCCTGTTGCACAATTTGATCTACATTGGTGTTAATTAAACGTAATACTATCCTAATAATTTCCTTATCATAATTCCTGCACAAGAGAGTGGTTGTCTCTAGTTGTGATGCAATTTTGTAACTCTGTTATTTAAATGTTCTCTCATTTTGAAATCAATATACTAATTTGTGGGTGAACTTCCACCTTTAAAGAATATGCTTACAAGGATGGCAAACAATGCTGGAGCTATACTGGTAGTTGGCAGAGGGCTGGTCATTGTTCCTAAATTGATTCACCCCTTGCCACCTCCCTTGCATTCACCTGAGACATCGCTAGAACGGGTCATGGATGACACGTGGATGCAGGTAAGATTCCTATGCAAGCTACATCATTCATCTCCTTCCCTCCACAATCCACACCCATCTATCTCTATATTTTTTCTAATGTAATACATATATATATATAAGTGCTGAAACAAATTGAAAAATGGCGTCACCCAATTCCAATTCAACAGCCGAAGATCATGAAGATCAACCCATCACCAGAAGAATAAATCGCCTCACTCTACACCTCAATCCGGCATCACCCAAATCTGATCACCGCCTTGACATCCAGCTGCTAACCTGCGTGGCCCGTGCGAAGCTTAACGTGAGCACCCACATGTATCTTCATACATGAGGGGAAAACACAGGGACGAGCAAGAGAGAGTATATGAATTTTTCAAGTCAAGGCCTGGGAGATTTGTATGAGGCAGCTTCTGGGTCTGGTCAGAGAAGCTGGGATTAGGCCTTTTAAGTACGTTGTTGATGACCCTTTTAAGTATTTCACCATTGCTGAAGCTGCTGGCAGCGTTGACGTTTCGTTTGGAATCAAACTTGGAGTGCAGTACAGGTGATTCCTCCACCCTTGAGCCATTATATAATGACTTGGGTAGAGTTTAAAAATTACACTTTATTGGTCTATTCTCAATATTTTATGCCTTTTAATCCAATTGTGGTTTTTATCATATTGGAATTCTAACATTTTGGGAATAAAGCAATGGAATAGTCACATAAATATATGGGTATTGTATTTGTTTAAAATTTTGTATGGTGGTACAAAAAAATATTGCAACTGGGAATTACTAAAAGGATTTGTGGACTCTTTTTGTTTGAGCAAATTTGATTGACAAAGATAAGTCTATAATTATGTAGTTGTGTATATTGCTATAAATGTTGGAATTTGATGATAATTATCAGTTTTGAAAACTTTTCATTGCAAGAAAAAGATCATCCTTTGAACTTTTACTGATATTGACATACAAAGTAGTTTTTAACATGTCAGCATACAATATACACAAGCCGGGAGGGGGGATTTAGAAGTTGAAGTTTAGATTTTTAGTGCATAAACTCTACTGTACTATATGCAGAACTAGACAATAGGTTTGGCAATTGCAACTATGCCATCCTGCTTTCTTTTTTCAGGGTTAAAGGATCATAAAAGAGTGAGGTATACAAATGATAACAAACGTGAGGTGAAGGAGGAAAAATGGCTCTGCAGGAAGAGATAGGAATGTCATACGATAAGAAGTTAATTATGAAAAGATTGAAAGACATATTCTAAACTCTGAAGTATAAAAGGAAGACAAAAAGGAGCATGCCGGAAAGTACTGGGGTATGTAGGGAAATCTGAGCAATTAATGATAGTGCTCTAGACATTATCTTGACCTTTTCCTTCTGCTCTTCTATTAGAATGGCAATAAATTGGTCAGCTATGAAATCACAACTTGGAGTCTTGCTTATAGTATATATTCTCTACCTCAGTCTTAGTGGATATCTATTTTTTATTTAAATGATTTGTTTCGTTTGCAGAAGTCTTTTATTTAAATGATTTTTTTATTTAAAGCCTTCTATTCATCTGATTTTTTTTCTTTGGTTAGCTGGTATTTGTTCTACTCACTTAGGCCAGGATATGAATTTTGTCTCTTTTAGGATTGCGTCTATGGTTTTAAAGACAGGTTACAAGGATAAACTCCTCTTAAAAACAAACCCATATCATGTTACAAGGATAAACTGTACATGAATCTTTTTTTAGAAATCTTCTTTTGAATTAAAAGTACATGCATCTTTTTTTTTATTGACAACTGTTTGAACACTTCTCAGGAAGGTTGTCACACATTTCAAGGAGGTTTCTGGAATTACTTCAAGATATGGGTGAGTGTACTTTGCCAAATGATAACTTGATTGCAACTTTTCTTATTTCTAAATGATTTTTTAATCACCTATATTTGTTGCTTGCCTTGAACTAGAACCGAATGTTAGCATGTTGAGTAAATAGTAGCCATATAATGTAAAAACTAGACACAATTTTTTGTGTAGTCCTGATTTCATTATCAAGATAAGTAAATATTATGAATTATGGGTTCAACAGCAGTAACTGAGACAATTTTTAAATAGTTTATGTTCAAAAAATACACCTTGGCTTGCTGTCAGATGACGTGGTCGTAATAAAGTTGAAGGTAGCTAATTATTGTAATATTGTACTTCATTCGTCTGGAAATGAGAGTCCTACTTTTGTTATTGACTTTTTTTTCTTCGAATATTGAGTTTCTTCATTATTTGTCAATAATTTTTTGAAGTAATAAATCTTAATTTTAAAGTTTATTATTGAAAAAAATCCAAAAAATTATGTTCGTCTTCTTTGACAGTTTTTTGCTTCTAGGTTGCTGAGTATGATCTTGATGACTGGTGATTATCCCTTGTATATATAGATATACATACAAGTTGATGAGTAACCATCCTTTCTATCATTCTTGTCAAGTTGTCTTTGGATTAAACATATAGTATACTTAATTGTGTTTGATAATAAACATCATCATTAACAAGCAAAATCAAGAAGATTCTTGACTTATTTTGTTTTATGGGCCTAATGGAATATGACAAAGATTTCGGTACTCTTGATTAGCTTCATGCTTCAATCCCATGGACTATATAGTCTATGGATTAGTAATCCTATCACTATTTTATCCTTTAAAAAATAGTCCTTTTCCATGCTCTTTTGCTCTTATATTCTCCCACTTCTGCAGCATTGCTACTTAATCATTTATATACTCTAAATTTTCTTCTTACTGGTATAAAAATATAATAGAAGAAATATTTTCCATATGGTACTACTGCATGATATCAGTATAGTGTTCCTTGGTGGCTTTTTTATCTTCAGGTTTAGATTTGTTTAGAGGACTTCAGGTACAGTGGTATGCTAAGTGTTCTTGCACTATTTAGATTTAGTGGTGTGCAAGATTTGTATTGAGCTAATCTCTTGAAATTATATGCGCTTGATGTTTGCTTGCGGTGAGAACAGAGATCATCCGATGTGCCTCATTTGCTACTCGATTAGAGTTTGGAACTGCACATACATCCAGTCGAGCTTCACCTTGTAGATCTTAGAATTTGGTGAT
The DNA here is from genome assembly GCA_020205605.1 of Panax ginseng. Lineage (NCBI taxonomy): Eukaryota > Viridiplantae > Streptophyta > Magnoliopsida > Apiales > Araliaceae > Panax > Panax ginseng. The sequence continues at coordinate 49,544,264 of CM035149.1, read as the reverse complement.
GCCCATTGTTGGGAAGCGAGATGGATGTGAAGGATATTTTGGATTTCAAATATAATTTGGAAAGATTTGGAAATTTTGATGTATTGTGGATGTGATAACCCTACTATCTGTTGATGTACAAGAACCATTCTATATCTTTTTGCTCAACTGTTACTATAATGCGGCTGTGATTTATATGTCATGTTGTATTTGACCTGTGTTGTGACATGTTACTTATTTGACCTGTGTTGTGACATGTTGTATTTGACCTGTGTATATCGTCACTGTTATATATTCATTTAGTTGCAACAACTAATTTTGTCACTATTAGTAACTCTTTTTGTGACGAGATGTATCGTCACCATAAGTATTCAATTAATGACATTGAAAAATGTGTCTCAAAAATAACTCTTTTGTGACAAATTATTTTGTAATATTATTTAAAATATGAAATGACAACGACATAATTGTCATGTTAAATATATTATTAGGTGACAAATTGTTCATAAATCATTTATTTTCTTATTTTTTGGTGACGATAAACACAATAACATGACAAAAGAATAATCATAAATATGTCAATATTGTTGTCATTAAAATTAGATGATTCAAATAGAGTAACATATTTTCGCGCTTACTAAAACAATATCATTTAATGACGAAAAATGATTTTTGTCATTTAATGCAGCAAGTTTTGATGACGAAACATAATATAGAGTGACGAAAGTTTCATTCAAATAGTGACGCTATTAACGTCACTAAAAGTAATTAATTATAGTGACAATGATGTAGATCGTCACCATAAGTTAAAACATTTAGTGACGACATCAAATAATGTCAAATATACCTAATACCACGCTCATACGGTGACGATCTCTGTGACGATTAACAATCATCACCAAATGTTTTAGTGACGAAAAATGAATTTTATGTGACAAATTTTAGCGTCATTTTTTGTCTGATTTCTTGTAGTGTAATTTGACATCCCAACGGCCTAGCTGGACAATCATCGAGCCTATTTTCCTTAAGACTCTGCTTAAACGCTTAACAATTATCTTAGATAATTTTATTATTAGTCAAAATATTTTTCCATAGCTCATAATAATTTTTAAATAATTATTATCATTTATCATGATTTTTCAATCATTAATATCATATTTATATGATTTAAATACCACTTAATTCCATTATTATTAATATTTATTTAATATCAAATATTAATGAAATACACAACATAATATTATAAATTATTTATAATATCTCATAGTATTTTTAATACTTTATTATTGCCTTTAAGATTTTAAAGTATTTAAAACCATTATTAACTAACTACCATTAATATTAAAATATTAATGTATTTCATGACAAAATATTAAAATTATATTTTATAACTTCAAAATATTTTTATAACCTTTAAATCATTTTTATATGATTTTTAAAATCATTAATTCTATTTTCCATAATTTATTTAATATATTTATTAAATAAATTAATTATCATTAATATTAATTTATTAATAAAATTCATCACAAAATATTAAAAGTGATTATAAATAACTTAAAATATTTTCTAACACTTTAATATAATTTTAAATGATTTTTCAAGTATTAAAATCATTTTAAAGTAATTTATTATAAAATAAATTAAATACCATTAATATTAAAATATTAATGAAATATATTACAAATTATTAAAAATCCATTTTTAGGTTTTAAAATAATTTTAGGAATTTATTATGATTTTTTCATAATTAAAAATCATTTTTCTCTAATTATTTAATAAAATAATTAATTTTATAAATAAAATGTCGCTAAAGTTGGCTATAGCGATAAAATTGTCGATATAGGTGTTCTTGAGACCTTCAAGAACCTTCATGTCATTTATCCGGGTGTCTACTTTGACCCTCATTAGATATTTGATATTTAAGTTTTCTGGGCTGCTCAAATGTTATGATTGTAGTACTTATGTAATACTACAACCCCAAACAATTCTCATGGCCAAACTACATCACAACTGAGAGATATAATCTCTGAAAGTTATTGTCGGAGGCTGTTCTTCATTTCTGGGTTACCCAGAAATGAAGAACAGTTCATGGTGCTTTTTTCCAAGCTTCATATCTTGCATTCTGGTTCTCGTTTATGTGATTTAAGAGTTCACACTTATAGTCCATATGTCAAGGAACATTTATAATAAACTAGATCAGTCTAACAACATCACATGTGAAAGATCAAGTGTGACGCCCCCAAAATAGGTATACACCACCCATTCTGAGTTGTCAATACATAGTACAGAAACAACTACAACTTTATTATTACAACAGTAAAACTGTGAGTTTAAATACAAATATTGCCATCTAGACAATATCCACATACAAATAAATCCTCATCATAATTATTGATACATTATTTTACAAAAATGGTGAGGACTACTAAACAACTCTCTCTAGAACTATCATTACATCCCTCGACTCGTACTCGCTACATTATCTCCTCCTGAGAAGAAAAATGGAACAAAAAGGAAAAGGGTGAGCTCAACTAGCCCAGTAAAGAATATTATGACTAAGATAATATACAACAAATTATCGTTAGTCTCCAACAGGGAAAAATCTAATAGAATACAATAGACAACAAGTTTTAAATCAATATTCGCAGTGGAAAAGAATAATTCATTAGAAGAGTTAAGTAGAGGATGAAATCTACTATCTTCTATGTATGAATTTAAAAGTTCATCGCTCATCTTTTATCCTCAGAACATCAATCAATATATATCTGAATCAAATATTCATCTTTGCACTACGGTGCCAAAGATATTCATCATTAGTCATGTTCATCTAAACACTGCTCATCTTTTTTGCACTACGGGCCAAAGATATTCATCGAAATCATTCATCTTTGCACTACGGGCCAAAGATATTCAATAATATCATCATTTAAGACCGAGGATGATGAAAATATTTTTTAAAAAAGCGAATCCAAAGGAAACAAAATGACAAGGATTAAGGATTAAGGATTTGTACTTTGTTTTATCCATGTCCAAAAATACCTCAAAAATAATCACAGTGGTGTAAAATTCAAGAATGATCAAAACATGGATACAATCAAAGCTAGTATCCACAATAGATATTTTAGACGAAAAAGGAAAATTTTTATTTTTCGATGAATAGTGTCGTATTCGTGAATAGTGTCGTATACGTGAATAGTAACTCCGACACCAAAAGATAGAAATTTCACAAAAAACATCTTCACGCTTCGTGAATAGTACTCGTGAATAGTAACTCGTGAATAGTAACTCATGAATAGTAACCCCGACATGAAAAAATTCCCAATTTGATAAAAATTTTCAACCAATATTTCGGCATAATGATATTGAAGAAATAATATCATTTTCGAATAAAATAACATCCCTTACCTCGAAAGATTAGTACCTCCGGCTAGAATACTGGGTATAGCGCTGAAGGGAACTTGCACCGTATAACAATACTCAAAGTATCAAAATCCTCACAAGAATACGCTCAATATATAGAGAGAAAAATATAGAGAAAACTTCAGTTTACGTGTAATTTTCAATTCTAACCTAAGCACCCTATTTATAGGAAAATGCTTAGAACACCAAAGCGTAAAATTTATTAAAATAATATTATTATTTGTTAAAATTCCATACGCCCACTTTTGGAGATCTGATTTCAAAGAATCAATAACACATGCTAGACCCACTTAACTCACCAAAAACGTTTTCCATAATTAAAATATTTTAAACTTCCAAAATCAATTATTTTGAGTTTTGGAACTTCAATAATTCACAATAAATAGCCCTTTTGTCGAAAAATTCAATCTCGCGAATTTTTATAGGAAATTCAATTCTCTACAACTTTGCGTAAGAAAGTTTTTCCAAATTCCAAACAAAATTGACCAAATCCATAAACGGACTATTTTACAAAAAGCTATAATCAAATTTCACCAATAAATGGGGTCCACCGACATGTTTAACATGTTTTAAACATTTTGGTAACAAAATACTCCTCCTCCACATATACTCATATATCCCACATTCATCGTAAAAATATCATCATTATTATATTATTAAAATATAATAATATATTTAAATAAATTATTTTATCGAAAAAGATAAAATTTTAATTTTTAACAATTGTCACATTAAAAATTTTCTCCATCTATATCCACATAAAATCAATATTTTCCTCATTATATGAATCAATAATTAATTATTCACAAATAATATTACAGTAATCACAATATTGACAACCGTGCGGCTCCTGGAAAGTGGGGGCTTTCAATAAGAATTTCTCCTTCATCAAGCGCATGATTAGGTGACCAAACCTCTCCATAGATGTAACTTTCTAGACATTGCCAATAATGTTATCTAATAATATTATTCAGATAATATGAATTATTGCTTCGATAATGGAAAATCTTTGTATAGTGACAATTATTGAAACAACGGTAATATAAAATATCAACGCAACAATTATTGAATCAATAAAATAAAATATTTGAATAAGAATTCATCGTAATAATTATTGAGTAGTGCCTTCTTACGTAAGAATCAATAATTGGTGCAATACCGCAAAGTAATCTTAATGCAACAACGCCAGATTCATCGTGTTTTAACCACCAACGGTATTTTTTAACAAAGATTAATGGTAACAACTACTGTAAGTTATTTTTAAACAACTTATATTTGTCGTTTTTCTCATCCAATCGCTTTTCCGTTATGGGGCCCACAAAAATCATACTTGCCGTCGTCATTTAATATTCCCGAAAAAAGAAGAATATTCCACGACCAAACGAATATTCCCCGACAACAATGAATATTTTATAACCACTTGCTTATTTTGAAATATTTGCGTATTTTACCCATAACTATCCACATTAATCAAATCAATCCTTATTATTTCAAAATAATAAATAGAGGAAAATAAATTTCATTTATTAATAATTTGGGGTCTTACATCAAGGCCGGTCAAACCTTGTCAGAAATCTTGTTCTTGACAATATATTCTGGATTTTCCAGAATTCTTCCCAGACAGTTGGTCAACCCTAGTTTAACCGCTCATATCTTTGATTCTATGTAAGATCTAAGTGTTCTAAAGGCTTGATTGTATAGTCCATATGTTAGACTACAACATCTATACACAAACATGGACTAATCATTTAACAGTTGCAAGATCAAAGGCCTTAAAAAATATTTGTCAGACTTCCTCGAAAATCTGGGTTGCCCAGATTCCAGTTTTCCACGGTCAGTCAACTAGGTTTGACCACTTATAACTTGAGATCTAGACATGGCATGGACTTGATTCCACTTCAAGTCTACTCTTTTCATGGCATAGAACAAATATATAACATAAAACACACCTAACAATTAACAGGTTGAGATCTATGAGCCCTGACATATGGCTGTCAGGCCATATTTTAGGGTTCTTGGTCAGTTGCTAAATACTTGATTTTCTTGCATCTAGATGTTCTGTATCCTTAATGTAACATCTTAGATCACTAAATAACATCATTTAACATAACTCTAAACATCTAACAACAACATATAACATCAAATCACAAGGATTTACAAAAGTTAGTGTTTATACCTTTATGCTTTGATTTCTTGAATTTGATCCTTTGAATTTGATATTGGAAAGCTATGAAGTGTTCTTAGCTTAATTTCTCACTCTCTCTCACTCCCCATTTCAAAAATTATAGAGAGAGAAGGTCTTGGCAAGTAGGGTAAGTAAAGTAAGATTTGTACTTAACTTAAAATCTTTATCTTTGATTCATGTATCTAATGTTGCTAGGTGGCAACAAATATCAGATTTGTGAGGATTTGAGCACATGGGATAAACAAGTGGTGATGAGTCACCAAGATTTCATAAATCTTTTACTTAAGTTTTAAGTAAAAGGGCATTTTGGTCATTTTGCACTCACTAAGGGTATTTTTGTAATTTCTCCTATAATTTGAAAGGAAAATTAGATAATTCACATATATCCCATAACTTAAAATCCTTAAGTCTTTATACTTAACATTTGAGCTCCTAATTTAGGGTTTCAGATTCTCAGGACTGATTTTAGGGTTTCTGAACAAATTGTTAGGGTTTCTAACCACTCATTAGGGTTTACTAACTTAACCTTGATGTTCTCAACATAACTGTAGGGTTTTCTAAAGTTACTACTTATTCTGATTAATAGTTGATCCGTATCCACAAATTGTACATATAAAATCACAATACACAAACTGTATACACTTATATACTTAACCATGATAGTTTGTAGACAGTCAAAATTTTTTGCACTCTTATTAATAATATTGCAGGAGGGCAGAATCGTCTTTCAGATATAACCCTGGAGGACAGCTCAACTCAATCCCTGAGATAGCCCTGGGATACTCAGTTCTTACCATCTCGAGATAACCTCGAGATAATAAGTCCCATACCGGAGATAACCCTGGGGGTTCCAGTTTCAACCTCGGAGATAACCCCGAGGGATGCAGTTCAAGTTCCAAAAATAACACCGGAGAAAGCTCTTTCATCTCGGAGATAACCCCAAGATATTCAGTTTCATCCCAGAAAAAACACCAGGAGTTTCAGTTCTAACCTCAGAAACAACACCGAGGAGTCCAGGTGCAGTTTCAGAGATAACCCCGGAACAACTCCTTTCAACCTTTGCAGTCAGCTTCAACCTCGCAGATAACCCCGAGGCACTCAGTTCCAATCCTGGAGATAGCCCCGGGAGGTCAGGCACACCTCAGAGATAACCTTGAGGACATTCAAGACTTTACAATGACCCAATCTCGAGAGATAACCCCGAGCAAACGATCGCTATATCACCTAAAATCGGTGATAACCCCGGTAAGGGGCAAAATCATCATTTTTCCACCTCGATCCTACATTCGTGCTGTATCAACACAGCTCAACATACATTCTACATAGTAGTGTCCTACAAGAACCAAATAGCTCTAATCCCGAGTGACTACTACACAAGACAACACACCGGATTGAATTTGAAGACTTGAAGACCAAGGGCATGTTCCCATCTTCCTGACTTCGTACAACCTCTAATCCCATGTCATTGTGTAGCTCTCGACAACAACACTCCAAAAAAGGTGTTATACACCTCGATCGGATGCCCGAATTATAGTTCTGAAAGTTCAAGTGGAATTCACATTGCTTGTGCGCACGTACTTCGAGACGGTGGGTCCCACGGAGCCCGGGGCACCGGGCGTGCAGCAATACTGCGGCCCCCCCCCCTATAAATAGAGGCCTTGGGGTTGTAATAACCCGACATTTTCTATATAATTAAATCAGAAATTTTGCGTATAATTTTTTTTTTAAATGTGAGAATAGGTATAAGGTAAAACTTATGTATTTATGTGATAAATAAAAATTTATTTATTACATGAATAATTATAAATAATTATTTTTGAATTATTGACCATTATAAATTATATTTTATAATTAATTTTGTAGTAAAAATATTTTTTATTATTTGTTTTCCCTAAAAATATGATTATATATATTATTTAATTAATATATGAAATGATTATTGGAATTATTATAATAATTATTTTATTATATAAATTTATTGATTAGTTAAGTTAATTTTTTTAACTTAATTAATAATGTTATATATGCAAGATAAATCGGATATGGAATCCAAACCCTAATTCTGGATTTTGAACAAGGAATGAGAATAATAATATACTATTAATTATATTTCAATGCTATAAATATTTACTGTATGTATAGACTGATAATGGCTGGACAATTATGGTATATCATGCTAAAACCCTAGTATTAATTTGTTTAACACTATTTTAAAACTCAAATGGGAGATTCAAGACTGTGTAGTAATTGTGTTATATGATTTATGTTGCGTATTATAGAATTTAATGTTAATTAGAGAACCCCTAATTAATATTTGAAAACCCTAATTATTGGAAACCCTAATTAATATTTAGAAACCCGAATTATTATTTAGGAAGTAAGCTCTAATTGCTAAATTAGCGATCTTAATTATAATTTGTAAAGCCTAAACCTAATTTTTCATGTTCTATGTAATTAGGAAACTAAGTATGATTAAGAAACCATAATTGTCCATTTTTTTAGAAACTAAATTTTTACTATTTTAAACCTTAAATAAAAATACTAGAAATTCATTTTTTTTAAAACCTTAAGATTAAACCCTAAGGGTTAGAAAGGTCAAACCCTAAGGGTTTGCCAAGTTACCAAATGGCCAATAAAATCACAAGCTAAATGACATAAATGCCCCTCTTACATTATTGAAGTTAACTTGTCGCATTGGCTAATGCTTTAGTTGGTGTACTACCCTATGCTTAGCCATGTGCCTACAATTCAGCCCCTTTTCCAACCAAATCCATTGCATACAAGTCATGTATAAGGATCAAGAGAGAGAGAAAAAATCACATTCAAGCCTCATTTTTATACAAACACTCATCCAATCCTTTCTCTCTCTAAGACCCACGAAATATAGTTGTGTATCAGTCCCAAATCAAGCCCCACTATAACTCATAACAAATCAGTAGCCCAGACTCAAGCATTGATCAAAGTAAGGAATAAACCTAATCAAAAATCTGATCCTTAATCCTCTGTTAAATGTTATAATTTTGTGTTTAAACATGTTGTTTGTAGTCTATATAAGTGATATGGGTTGATAGATGTTAGATCCATAATGTGACGCCCCCAAAAAAGGTATACATCACCCATCTTGAGTCGCCAAATACATGGTATATAAATCAAATACAAACTTAATTATACAACTGTCGGGTGATATACGACAAAACATAGCTGAGAGTTTAAACAAGAATATTTCCTTCTAGACAATATCCACTCTCAATGGAGTCCTCATTACAATTATTGTCACACTATTTTACAGAATAGTGAGGACTACTAAAGCCACTTATCCTGGACAATCAGTCCATTCCCCGACTCATCCCAGCTATATTCTCATTTTCTAAAGAGAACAATGAAAGAAAAGGGTGAGCTCAACTAGCCCAGTAAGAAATATTATGACTAAGATAATGCAGAAAATTATCCTTAGCCTTCAACAGTATAACAACTGATAGAATACAATAGACAACAAGTTTTAGATCAACAACTGCAGCGAAAATAAGCAATCCATTAGAAGAGTCAAGTAGAGCATAAAATCTACTATCTTCTATGATTTAAAAAGTTTTTCATCAACTTTATCGATGAGACTCAGCTTAATAAATAAAATCGAATCATCCCTGCATCACGACCAAGGATATTCATGTAATCATCAATGGTCATGATTATACCGAATAATCCCTGGTCATAATCATACCAAAAATTGTCCATAAATGAACTATGTGCCAATGAGGACTTTCACCACATCATTCGTCACATTACTTGGCCATGATTATACCGAATAATCCTCGGTCATAATCATACCAAGTCCATCTATGCACGTAAGCCAAAGATGACTTTAATCACAATAAAAGCATGAGGATGATGACAATGACATAATAATTCAATAAAACAAGTTCAAGGATAAATTTTAAAGATTTATAATTTAATTTATCCGTAAATCAATAACGCCCAAATTGTCAACATGATCTTCGCTTTGTAGAGTAAAATTCAATAATAATATTCATGTACCAAAAATAATTTGAACAGAAAAGAAATATATTTTTTGGGTGAATAGTACCCCATGAATAGTACTTCGAGAATAGTACCCCGTGAATAGTACCCCGACACAAAAGTGTCCCGAATACCCGAGTGAATGATACTAGAGTGAATAGTAATCGGGTGAATAGTAACCCGTGAATACTACTCCCATTTAAAAAGTGCCCCTAAATACCCGAGTGAATAATACTAGAGTGAATAGTAACTGCATGAATAGTAACCAGTGAATAGTAACTCGTAAAAAAAAAACCAAAGAAAATGATATTCCATGATGAGTACAAAAGAAATGATATCTTAGACGAGTATAATAGAATATACGAAACTGCAAATGAATTTTCACCCGCCATGCGGTAATTCACGTAGACAGATCATTTCCATAATTTAATAAGGAATGTATACAAAGGATCATTCACCATGCATGCGGTAATCTATATAGACAGGTTATTCCAATAGAATAATAAAGAATGGAATAACAGAAGAATTCACCATGCATGCGATAGACCACACAAACATGTTATTCCCAACAGAATAATAAAGAATGGAACTAGGTAATGCTTAATCCGTACAGACAGGATATTCCAACAGAATAATAAAGAATGGAACCAGTGTCACATGCGAATCCGCATGCATGTGATATGCCAATGTAATAATAAAGAATGGAATAATAACAGAATTCACCAGGCATGCGATAGAACGCACAGACAGGTTATTCCAATAGAATAATAAAGAATGGAATAACAGAAGAATTTCACCATGTATGCGGTACTTCGCATAGACATGTTATTCCAATATAATAATAAAGAATGGAATAACAACCCTTACGAGTATTGAAAGAAAATAACTCTCTTCATGAATACAAAAGAATAATACCCCTTACCTAAAAAGAAGACTGGATACTGGAATAGTGAGGTAGCAGACTTCTCTTCTTCTTTCTCTCTATAATTTCTCACTATAATAATTGCTCTATAGCTTTAGTGAATTGGTGAAAAATAATGAAGGAATGAGCTTCTATTTATAGAAAAATATAGTTTCGACAATTGCACGTTTTGGGGCTCGAAATATTACAGTATAATACATTCCTCTTTTCCTTCATTTTTAATTTAGTCCTACAGGTATTATCAAACTTGTACCACCTCCCCTAATAGTAAATCATGTGAATCAATTGTTCTAGACATGTGAAAATACGAATTACAGTATAATACCTCCATCTATACCTCTATTTTTAACTTAGTCATGCAAGTATTATCAATGTTGCACCATCTCCCCTAATAGTAAATGAATGTGAATCAATAGTACACACATGTGAACAAATAGTTATAATTATGTGAATCAATAGCAATTAATTGCTCATTTATCCGGTTAATTACGCGATTGGTCAATATAACCTCCAAACATCAATTATTATCGAAATAAATGTCTATTTTTAATAACACTAATAATTCCAACATAATGGATCTATCAATTTTATCTTTAATCAACACGAACTTATTCATCATTAATATTATAATTCACAATATTTAACAACTAGATCGTTCCCAGGAAAGAGGGGGCTTTCCGATAAGCCTATTGGCGCGCAATTAGATTATCTAACCTCTCCTCGACAGAACTTCTAGATATTGTCAATATTGCAAATAATAATATGAATAACTTTATCATCTCAATTATTGATTTAATAATATAACATATTATGCAGATGATACTGTGACAATAATTGAATAAAACTGAGTGACTTCTTACGTAAGCATCAATAATCAAAGATACTATACAATACCGTGTGTTACTATGCAACCACGCGTATTGCTCTACTTTTATCACCGATTATTTTATGAAAACTTTCTTACTTTGAAAAATTTTCAAATATCACCCTTAACTTTAACCTTTATCAATTTAACCATTTACTAAATAACATAATAATTATAAGAAAATTGAATACTTTCATTTCATAAAATTTGGGATCTCACAATCTCCCCTCCTTATGAAATTTCGCCCTCGAAATTTACGTACCTGGTAGTTCGAAGGGATGAAAATACCTTGCTTTCTTTTCGGAGTGTACCTTTTTGGTTATTTCCTCTCTATCATGATTTTCCCATTTATCATCTCCTGTATTTTATATATCATTCTAGAATATAGTTTCAAAATAAGGGTTAATTGACATACCACAATATACCCTTATATATTCTAACCGACCAATTATATAACAAATAACTTAGGTAGGTCATACTAGCGAAGGATTAACCCGTCTCTCCCCTCCTAGTTCTAATCTCACATCTCAGCCAGAGATCATATCCTTAAGCTTTGATACCAACTGTGACCCGCATCCAGGACTTTGATAGCACCTCACAATGATACCTACCAACTTGCCACCGTTACTCACGGCGTCCCCAACGGAAAGTTTGGCTTCGGTGCATCCCAAGACTTGGAAGTCACCAGATAAATGCCCGGGGCTCTTTTCTATGGCTTTGATACCAACAGTGACGCCCCCAAAACAGGTATACATCACACATCTTGAGTTGCCAAATACATGGTACATAAATCAAATACAAACTTAATTATACAACTGTCGAGTAATATACGACACAACATAGCTAAGAGTTTAAACAAGAATATTGCCTTCTAGACAATATCCACTCTGAATGGAATCCTCATTACAATTATTGTCACACTATTTCACAGAATAATGAGGACTACTAAAGCCACTTATCCTAGACCATCACTCCATTCCCCGACTCGTCCCAGCTATAGTCTCATTTCCTGAAGAGAATAATGAAAGAAAAGGGTGAGCTCAACTAGCCCAGTAAGAAATATTATTACTAAGATAATACAGAATAAATTATCCTTAGCCTTCAATAGTATAACAACTGATAGAATACAATAGACAACAAGTTTTAGATCAACAACTGCAGCGAAAATAAGCAATCCATTAGAAGAGTCAAGTAGAGCATACAATCTACTATCTTCTCTGATTTAAAAAGTTTTTCATCAACTCTATCGCTGAGACTCAGCTTAATAAATAAAATCGAATCATCCCTGCATCACGGCCAAGGATATTCATGTAATCATCAATGGTCATGATTATACCGAATAATTCCTGGTCATAATCATACCAACAATTGTCCATCAATGAACTACAGGCTAATGAGGACTTTCACCACATAATTTGTCACATTACAATCATGATTATACCGAATAATCCATGGTCATAATCATACCAAGTCCATCTATGCACGTAAGCCAAAGATGACTTTAATCACTATATAAGCATGAGGACGATGACAATGACATAATAATTCAATAAAACAAGTTCAAGGATAAATTTTAAAGATTTATAATTTAATTTATCCAGAAATCAATAACGTCCAAATTATCAACATGATATTGCTTTGTAGAATAAAATTCAATAATAATATTCATGTACCAAAAATAATTTGGACAGAAAAGAAATATATTTTTTGGGTGAATAGTACCCCGTGAATAGTACTTGGGGAATAGTACCCCGTGAATAGTACCCCGACACAAAAAGTGTCCCGAATACCTGAGTGAATGATACTAGAGTGAATAGTAATTAGGTGAATAGTATCCCGTGAATAGTAACTCGTGAATACTACTCCGACACGAAAAGTTCCCCGAATACCCGAGTGAATAATACTAGAGTGAATAGTAACCGCATGAATAGTAACCCGTGAATAGTAACTCGTAAAAAAAATACCAAAAAAAATGATATTCCATGACGAGTACAAAAGAAATGATATCTTAGACGAGTATAATAGAATATACGAAACTGCAAATGGATTTTCACCCGCCATGCGGTAATCCACGTAGACAGATCATTTCCACAATTTAATAAGGAATGAATACGAATGATCATTTATCATGCATGCGGTAATCCACATAGACAAGTTATTCCAACAGAATAATAAATAATGTAATAATAGAAGAATTCACCATGCATGCGATAAACCGCACAGACAGGTTATTCCTAATAGAATAATAAAGAATGGAACCAGGTCATGCGTAATCTACACAGACAGGATATTTCAACAGAATAATAAAGAATGGAACCAAGTCATGCGTAATCCATATGCATGTGATATTCCAATGTAATAATAAAGAATGGAATAACAACAAAATTCACCAGGCATGCGATAGACCACACAGACAGGTTATTCCAACTGAATAATAAAGAATGGAATAACAAAAGAATTTCACCATGTATGCGGTACTTCGCATAGACAGGTTATTCCAACATAATAATAAAGAATGGAATAACAACCCTTACGAGTATTGAAAGAAAATAACTCTTTTCATGAATACGAAAGAATAATACCCCTTACCTCAAAAGAAGACTAGATACTAGAATTGTGAGGTAGCAGACTTCTCTTCTTCTTCCTCTCTATAATTTCTCTCTATAATAATTGCTCTATAGCTTTAGTGAATTGGTGAAAAATAATGAAGGAATGAGCTTCTATTTATAGGAAAATATAGTTTAGATAATTGCACATTTTGGGGCTCAAAATATTATATTATAATACCTTCCTCTTTTCCTTCATTTTTAATTTAGTCCTACAAGTATTATCAAACTTGCACCACCTTGCCTAATTGTAAATCATGTGAATCAATTGTTCTAGACATGTGAAAATATAAATTACAGTATAGTACCTCCATCTATACCTCTATTTTTAACTTAGTCATGTAAGTATTATCAATCTTGCACCATCTCCCCTAATAGTAAATGAATGTGAATCAATAGTATACACATGTGAACAAATAGTTATAATCATATGAATCAATAGCAATTAATTGCTCATTTATCCGGTTAATTACCCGATTGGTCAATATAACCTCCAGACATCAATTATTATCGAAATAAATGTCGATTTTCACTAACACTAATAATTCCAACACAAGGGAACTATCAATTTCATCTTTAATCAACACTAACTTATTCATCATTAATATTATAATTCACAATATTTAACAACCAGATCGTTCCCAGGAAAGAGGGGGCTTTCCGATAAGCCTATTGGCGCTCAATTAGATTATCTAACCTCTAATCGACAGAACTTCTAGACATTGTCAATATTGCAAATAATAATATGAATAACTTTTTCGTCTTAATTATTGATTTAATAATATAACATATTATGCAGATGATACTGTGACAATAATTGAATAAAACTGAGTGACTTCTCACGTAAGCATCAATAATCAAACATACTATACAATACCGTGTGTTACTATGCAACCACGCGTATTACTCTACTTTTATCACCGATTATTTTATGAAAACTTTCTTACTTTGAAATTTTTTTAAATATCACCCTTAACTTTAACCTTTATCAATTTAACCATTTACTAAATAACATAATAATTATAAGAAAATTGAATACTTTCATTTCATAAAATTCGGGATCTCACACATAACATCTATAGGCTTGGATTTGATGCTTTTCAAAATCTGGAAATTTTTTTATGTTGTCTGATAACGAATGTCAGACCTCATAGATCAGTGATCGTTAATAATTTTTGTGTTTTGAAAGTTTGTAGTTGTAGTATGCTATGAGATCTCTGTTCTAGAACTCGAATCAAGCCCAAAGCATGTACAGATTGAAAGGTATGGCTGGTCAAACATAGTTGACCGACCATGACTTTTAGTTTTTTGGAAAACCTAGAACGTGCCCAAAAGGCTCTGACAAGATCATTATGGGCTCGGATCTGACAGTGGTTTGATGTTTTGTTATGTTTCTTGCATCTAAGTTGTAGAATGATGTTTCGAATATATGCTAATGTCTTTATATCACTAAAACATTAAATATGTAGGATTTAGTGGACGGTCAAACCAAGCAGCATGATCACGAAAACAGTTTTCTAGGTAACCCAGAAAACTGATGAACGTGTCTTCTAACATGGTTTGACCGGACCATATCTGCTTGATGTGTTGTTGTTATATGTGTTTTATGTGTTAGATCTCTTCATTTACATGTTGGCTACAACCTGGAAGTATAAATCACAAAAATATTACACGAACAACAAGTTGTGGAAGCCCAAAACTAGCTGGTCCGAATCAGACGTTCTTCATTTCGGGTAACCCGGAAAATGAAGAACGACTCGATACGACTTGTTCTTGAGCTTAGATCGTGCATTTGGAACATGATATGACCTTGATTAGTGTTGGATCTTGTAGTTTTAAATCACCACTACAAGATCAATACAATAACTTGCCCAGAAACATCAAGATCTAACATCTATAGTTGGTCAAACATGGTCACTTGGTATCTGACATTGGGTGTTCTTGATGTTCAAGAACACCTAAGGCTACACTTTCTGTCGCTAGAGGCTATAGCGACAAACTTTTAAATTATATTTAATTTATTTTCTAAAAATTATTTAAAAATAGAAATTTATTATTAAAAATTCTAAAATTAGTTTTAAAAATTATTTGAAGTTATAAAAATGAACTTTTAATAATTTGACATATTTTGCATAAATATTAGTATTTATTTAAATATTATTGATATTTAATTTATTTAATAAATGCATTAAATAAATTAATGAAAAATGATTTTATTATATTAAAATCATTTTAAATGATAATAAGGTATTTAAAAATATTTTAAGTTATAAAATATAACTTTTAATATTTTAAGATAAATTTCATTAATTATTTAATATTAATGATATTAAATTTATTTAATAATAAATTAGTTTTAAAATGATTTTAATATTATAAAAATCATTTTAAATGAAAATAAAGTGTTTAAAATATAACTTTTAATATTTAAAGGTAAATTTTATTAATAAAATAATATTAATGATATTAGATTTATTTATTAATATTATTAAATAAATAGTTTAAAAATTATTTTATTAATTTAAAAATCATTTAAAAAGGATATAAATGAATTAAAAATATTTGAAGTTATAATAAATGACTTTTAAATATTTTGATAAATAATGCATTAATATTTAAATATTAATGGTAATTATTTAAAATAATTTTAATTATTTAAAATAATTTTAATTATTTTAAAAATAATTTAAGAGTAATATTAATACTTTAAAAATATTTTAAGTTAATATAAATAACTTTAATATTTTGGCAATGGTTTCATTAATATTTTAATATTAATTAAGTATTAATAATAATAGAATTATTTAATATTTAAATCATTTAATAATGATTCCAGTGTTTGAAAAATCATGATAAATTATAACAATTGTTTAAAAATTATTATAAGTCATTTAAAAATAATATGACTGATATTTAAGTTATCTAAATGGATATTGAACTACAGTATAGAGTGTTAGACTCGATAATTACTCGATAAAGCTGTCGGTACACCGAAATATTTCAGAAATTGATCTGGACTTATATAATTTGTCTGTATAAGTGTTTGTTTCTGTCCTAATGACTGCTAAACATATGTGACAACGTAATTAGGTTATGTGCTGACTGCATTTAGCAGTACTATGTGTTATAATATATTATTCTAATCGAATGAATGATCTTATTAATGATAAGTTTTGATATAAAAGATAAAACTATGTTGTATAGGCAGCAGATCAGGTAAACATCCTACCTTTGCATTTACTTTATGCAATAGACATGAGTAAGAAAGTTTCGGAATTATATTATCGCTATGCCAGATTATTAACTCTATTGTTATTGATTATGTATCCAAACATTTGTATTTATACAAGTTCTTAAATTATCCGATCATTAATTATCAATGCAGTATTATTGTATAATTCAGATATTTATTTTGTTCGATAATTTCAACATATGGTTATACAAGTGTTTTCACTTGGATAATCATTATATTTTATCACATGTTGATACATACTTATTGGTTTCCAGTATGTATACATTGACTTAAAAGCCGTCTAAGCTATTTGATTCAACTAGAAACAGATTTAAAAAAAAATATTGTTGAACAGGATAAAACTATATTGTATCCAACCGAATTATTTTGGTTCGAATTCTAGACTAGTTTGAACATCCCGAATCAGAGAAACTTTTGTGCACCTAAGGCGGATATGCCAGACAAAAATATCGTTTGAACATATAGTATTGATCAATACAGGGTATAACGGGCTGATCACCCCCGTGCCTGTAAGTTATGACAGTTTACAGATGATTTTCTGTTTATCCTTTTCTAAAATAGAAAACAATGTTCATAGTCTGTCGACTGATCCCCTATTTATAGTCTGTACGTAGTTTTAAAAATTTGAAATCGAAATGACATGTTGTTTATTGTTGCTTCAACTTACTTCACAACTGTTGATTCGTTGTAGAAGTACTATTTACGGAAAACATTTACTTTCTTCAGCTAACTTTTATTGCTTGTTATTACTTGCTGAGCACTCAAATGCTCATCCTTTCTTAATTTAAATGTTTTCAGCTAAGTGTGATCAACCAGAAGGCTCTGCTAAGAACAAGGGAAAAGGAAAGATTACAAAATGAGTTTTATGCTATATTATGTAATAGTTTGACTTTATTAGGATAAGGATGATATATATATATATATATATATATATATATATATATATATCTATCATGTAATGTAATGTATTAAAGATTGCGTACTTGGGATTAGAAAACTCTGATATGTAAATTAAGTTTGATATTAATGTTGATATTATTATTATTATTGATATCGTGAAGCACCGAGTTCGGGTTTCAAGTACCCGAATTTGGGGGTGTCACAAGTTGGTATCAGAGTTATAGGTTAGAAACCTTAGGTGGGGATAGACCTTACTATAACCTTAGGACAGAGGGAAACGTTAAAAATATAAATAACTCAAATAGAGTTTAAAGGAGATGAATTGAATAAATTCATCGTTAAACAAAATAAAAGATAACCTATATAAAGCTGTTACTTGCTGTGTGTATATATTATAAGCTAATCAAGATAATTTATGTGCAGATGTCAGGTGGAAAAGGATTAGGATACCCTCAGATCGTAAAGAATGAGCCAATATCAAGGCCAGTAGCTGAAATAGAGGCTCATAATGAAAGAAACTTAGATGAGGTGGTTATTATGGAAAACATAGTACCAGATCCAAAAATGGTGGAACTGAAAGATAGTGATTCGGACACTGAAGTTGTAGCTGATCAAGCATCAACGAAGGTGCAGAATTTGAGGAACAAGGTTTCTTTTCTAGAAAAGCTGTGGGAAATAGAAAAGCTGTTAAATAGTCAATTGCAGAAGGCATTAATAGAAACAATGGAAGAACAAGATAAGCTTAAAATCCAAATTGATCAAATCAGAGCTAAAAGCAGCAAAGCATGTGCAGTTCCGAGCAAGAAGGGGAAAAGAAAGATTAAAAACCTCGATATAGGAAATTCTGATAACAACCAAGGGAAACTTAACCGAATAAAAAAGTGTACAAACTGTAACAAGAAACATGAAGGCTTGTGCCGAAAAGGGGAAAATGTTTGCTACAATTGCAGACATGAGGGACATTTCTCTCCTCATTGTTCCAATCCGAAGTAAGGTGTCTGTTTTATTTGTGGGATAGAAGGTCATCAGGCGAAAGGTATTACAAGATCAAGAAAAAGGCATAGTGAATAAGTAGTATAAGTACTGTTTGAGTAGATGTGTTTGGTGTTGTATATATTATAAGTATGTGTAATATTATTAACTTTGGTATAAGTTATAACAGTAAATCCCGACTTTTGTTATCACAAAGGGATAACAGTATGTGCTATATTATGTAAAGTACTATGAATTAATCGAATGAATATGAATCTATATTTGATTAATGAAATAAGTGTGATATATTAAACTTATACGATAAGGTTTAGAATGTAAAGAATAATTTATGGTTTTATTTAACCAGATAATGCCGCCAAGACGTCAAACTCAAAATCAAAGGGCAGAAAAATCTGTCAACAACGCTAGGGGACAACAACCAGACCCGATGCAAAACTTGGCAAACATGGTAGCTCAAGCTATGCAACAGGGAATGCCAGCCGTCGGGAACTAGCGGGATAATTTCTTGGCGAACTTCAAAGATTTTAAGGCTGTAGGACCGCCAGAATTTAGAGGTACAACTGACCCTGTTGAAGCCCAAACTTGGGTTAAGGAAATTAAAACAGCATTTGTGATTGCTAGGGTAGTTGAGGGGCAAAAGACAACTTTTGCCACTTACATGATGAAAGGGGAGACAGATTTTTGGTGGGAGGCAAATCAAGCTAGGGTAGGAGAAGGTGTGGTAACTTGGGCTAGGTTTAAGACTTTGTTTTTTGAGAACTATTTCTCGTCTAGTATGCAGGCTAGGATGGAGGTGAACTTTTTGGAGTTAAAGTAGGAGAACATGACAATTGCTGTAACAATCGAGAAATTTGGATCTTTTATAAAATAATTTTATTTAATAAAATAAAGAATTAAATTATATTTCTTGTTATTATTACGTGTTAGTAAGATGAATGTCATTCTATAACCTATAAATGTCTGAATTTAGTAATATTTTGACTACGTGAGAGAATTAAAGTGTTTGAATTTCCAAGACGAAAATAAAAGTATTCCGAGAAATTTTCCGAAAAACACTAATCATCCATTTTTGCTCGGGAATTATTTTTGAACTTCTGAGAAATACTTAACGATAGAATATCGAAGTGAATTGGATTATGTAATAATAATTCAAGCATGGAAAATGTAATTTTTCGCATACGGACTTAATTCGAGAATGTTCAGAAAAATAAAGCGTTAAGGAAGTGAATGTAATGATCGTATGATACGTATGTATTTTATGAGGTAATGTACGAGTATGACACGATGTATGATGCGAGTATGTATGAAGAATGGGATATCGTATATTATGACTGAGTATACGAGTTAGAATACGAAAATAATATGTAAACAATATGTATTAAGGCTTTTAGCCAATTGAAATGGAATTATGAGATTGTTTAGCAATTTGTAGAGTCCAATGGAATATAATGTGCAAGCCCAAGTGGGAGAAATGTTAAAGCCCAAAAGCTTAAGTTAAGTTAATTAATCTAAGCCCAAGCTATGATCCAATAGGTTAGGGTGGTTCATGGGGCAACCCATGAATATGTGGTTATTCTTGGTGACCAAGACAATTATGTGATGACCAAGATATTAGTGTGATGGCCAAGTATTTAATTTGGCCGACAAGTTAACTTGGTACATAAGTAATGAATAGTAAGGAGTTGTGATTGGAGTATTGTCTAAAATACCCTAACTTAGCAAATCCTATAAATATTAAGCTTTGGATTTCATTTGTTGCTTGTTCTTTTTCATCCAACACTTTTCTACTTATTGGTTAGAGAGATTAAGCAAGAATAAGTTAAACCTCCATTGTTAGAAAAGAAGAAGAAAAGCTAGTTCAACAAAGGTAATGTTCTTATGTCATTAGTCTTCCATCTCTACCACTATAGGTTGATAAGAGAAGTGTGGATTAATGATCATTATGCTAAGAATGATAGGAATGAATAAAATAAGGACTTAAGTCCTAATAATCCGACAATAAGCACTTTGTTCATAGATAAGCTATGAATTAAGTAATAACTTATAAGACTTGTATCATGTTTACATGAATGAATTTGGTATGTTAAAAGTATGTAAGAATGATGGATAGAAGACTTAAACTATCATAAGTCATAAGAATTGAACTATATGTAGTTTATAATATGATAAGTTATAAACTCATAAAGAATAAGCCATAAATTATCATAAAAATAAGTTGATGTAATATGTAGGTTGAAATGTCAATATGATGGATAGAGATCATTTGAAATGATAATCAAATCATATGTAACGAAGCTATGCAGGAATTTTCACGATTGGACGATAATCGTCGAATTCATGAAATTCTCGAATTAGAGGTCAAATTTTGATATTGAGCTCGGAAACATTGGTTTTCGATGGGAAAAAGTCTTATTTGGCATTATAGAGTTGCAAACCCAAAAATGGCCGAATTCCGACTTAGAATGAAGAAACGAGCGTTAAACGTTCATGGACGTTTATCGTTTTCGATAAAAATGAACTAATAGGTGAATTTTGAGTTAACGAAGTCAAAAATATAAAATTCTTGCATGGACACGTAGAGTATATGATTTGTGAGCTAATGGCTTTTGAACGAGCCAATTCGGACTTAAAATAATCAAATTTGGAGTCCGGGAAGTTCGTTGTGCAAATCAAAACTGTCAACTATCTGGTGGCGCCAAATATGAGGGTTATAAGCGGCCACATACGGTCTTGGGTGCCATGTCCGAGACCTACTAAAAAGTCATGCATGCGGTCTTGACAAATGAGCTATGTATGTGTGCTGCAGTCAGCCAAGGCTTCAAGCTTTATTACTTTGCTAACTCTTGCACAACATGAAGTATAGATATATAGATGATTTGGTGCCGCAATGCCAGCCTTAAGGAATACATAGTAAGGAAGGGTTACAAGTATAGCAAGAATGGTAGCT
Source organism: Panax ginseng (assembly GCA_020205605.1). Lineage (NCBI taxonomy): Eukaryota > Viridiplantae > Streptophyta > Magnoliopsida > Apiales > Araliaceae > Panax > Panax ginseng. The sequence continues at coordinate 49,522,177 of CM035149.1, read as the reverse complement.
ATTTAACAATGAAGTAAAAGATTAATTATAAGTAATCAAACATGAACGTAATGACAATGTGAACTATAAACGGAAAGCCAGAGCCAATAGTAACAAGTCTAACACATGATTAGATTGAGAAGAAAGGTAAGATTTTTAGGAAACATGTATGTTATTCATGATCTAATGTGTCATGTGATGTGATTATCTACTGTAGAGACCATAAAGACTTAAAGTGAACGTGTAATAATCAATAGCAGACGCTGAAGGCAAATATTCTAACCCTTGCCTATGTTCAATCTAGATAAGTTTTGTGGTTCATGTATTCTTACGCAGCATGAGTTATTGTATGATGAAGTCAAAACCAATTCTTTCATCTAGACTTAAGATGTTTGGATTTTGTAGAATCTAGTGATGTATGGTTAATGTTTTACCAAGCTATATTGGTGTAGTTTTCAAACGAAGACTGAGTATGCTAAAAATGTTTTGTCATCAAAACGACAGGCACGTGAGGTTGCCATAACTTAAACGTACATATGTTTAATGAATGTAGTGTTGATCAACATAGAATACTATAGGCTGATCACCTAGACGTGCTTGTAAGAAATGCCGGACTTATGGACTTTGTGCCGGGATGTCCCTTTGAAAGAAAGTATGAAATGCTCAAGGTCTTGGACTGAAATTGATGTTTTACTGAATATTGTCATTGTAAAATGTTTTAAAGAAAAGAGAAGTGATATTTTGAATTATCGATAGTACTTGATAACTATTGTTCAGTTATTGAAGATATATCATTTGTATGATTCAAGCATATTGTTAATAGAATTGTCATTCTTGTTGAACTAGTCATGCTCACTCTTGCTTGAACCATATGAATGCAGCTAAGACCGAATGGACCGAAGGATCCGACAAGGATAAAGGAAAGACAAAGACGGACCTATAGATTTACCTATGTAATAGTATAGGTTTGTAATGATAATATTTGATATTAAGACAAGAACAATTGTAACGGTTATAAAGAACCTGGGGAATGATAATATTGATTTGCAATATATATAAGACATATTCATTCTTTTGAGTCTTTTCGATTAAATGTTTGTGTGAACTGTAGCACCATGGAGAACCATCTGTCGGGTTGGAAGATACCCGAATTTTGGGCGTCACAGGTTGGTATCAAAGCATTAGGTTATAAAACTTAAGGGGGGAAATTAAAACCTTAAGTCATAACCTTAAGAGAAGTTAAAGAAGTAAAAGAAGAAATTAACCCAATAAAAATGCATTCTATATATATGTTATGTGTTTTTATTATTCTACTGACGTGTACTAATTAAACTTAATTGTTTTGTGTAGATGTCAGGTGGAAATGGATTGTATATAGAGGTACATGTAGTTAGGGAAGAATCGGCTAACCAAATAAGGGTTATACCGAATCCAATAGCAGAGGAGCCAGAAATAGTAGTGATCAAGTCTGGAGAGTCAGAGGACCCCAATCTCATGTCGGTATTTGGTGGCATATTAGAAGAGGAGGTGAAGGTGGTGTCCTTCAACCCTATGACACTTGCAGAAGAGACACCCCAAGGGGAGTCTATGATGTCATTGTTCATGGAAGTATTAGACAGGAACCTCCACTATTGTCAGGAGGTGAAGGAGTTACGAGCTGAGCTCCAGGTTGTCTTACAGGATAAGACAGATGTGTAGTCAATGTGGGAACAGGAACACGATGAGCGGGTTTTAGCCAAGGACAAGGTCCATGAGCTAAAGCATGAGGTTTTTGAGCTCAAGGGGGAGCTAAAGACCAAGAGGCAAAAGATAGGGAGAATGTCCTATATCCATAGGAGTTCTCATCAGGATTTCCAGAAAAAGGTAGCTGGATACCCAGTAGAGGCTGGGCAGACTCGGCACACTATCAACCGGGATGTTATCGCTGGTCTGGCCACATCATATTTTAATAATGCCTTAAGGCAGATGTAATCTAATAGTAGCTAGAGTAGTTTTAGATATGTAAATATTGTGTATCTAGTAGTGACGTAAAACCCTCTTTTGTATATCAAAGGGTAGTCTCTTTGTAAATCCCAATTTTGGAAAGCAATTGCGGATGGTAATGTAATCGACTTAAGTCGTAATGAAATGATGTAGTATTATACTACAATGAATGAATCAATATAAGCCTTTTTACGGAAAATGTTGAGTAATGGATGTTGAAGTTATTGTTTAATCTTCAATAATAACTAACCAATAAGAAGGGAATAATAACGAAATGTGTTGTTTATTGTAACAGCAAAATGCCGCCAAGAAGAGGGCAACGAAATCAAGGCGCTAACGTAAATCAACTAGAAGGAGGTCCGGTTAACCCAATGCAGGAATTTGTTAACTTATTAACAGTCGCATTTAATAGAAATGGGGCTAATATCCCCGTAAATCCGGGAGTAGCACGAGCTACTACCTTCAAGGATTTTAAAAGTGTCGGTCCATCAGAGTTTAAAAGAACTACGGACCCCATAGAAGCCCATACATGGGTAAAGGAAATTAAGAAGGCATTTGTCAAAGCAAATGTCAAAAAGGGTCAGAAGGTTGACTGTACAACCTATATAATAAAAGGTGAAGCTAGTTTTTGGTGGGAGGCTAACCAGGCTAGGGAAGGTATAGAGAACCTAACGTGGGTGAGGTTCAAGGAGATATTGTTCGAGAACTACTTTCCCACGAGTATGAAGGAAAGGATGGAGATGTTGTTTCTGGACTTGAAACAAGGGGACATGACGATTCCCCAATATGCTGCCAAGTTTAATGAATTGGCAACGTTTTCTCCACACCAAGTGGACACTGAGGTTAGAAAAGCTCGACGGTTTGAGCAGGGCTTGAAACCCTGGCTATAAAACCGTATATATGTGTTTCAAAGTACTACGTTTGTGACTATATTAGAGAAGGTGATAATCGCCGAAGGTGGTAGCGAGGCTCTAAGCCAGTACCACAAAGACAAGAAGAATAAGGGGAAGGTTGATCGGGGAGTGAAAATGGAAGGAGCCAGCGGAAGTGGCGAGGGACTAAAATGGAAAGTGTTTAACTCTGGGAATACCGGAGTGCAGTAAGGAGTTCTAAAGAGGAGAATGGAGGCCTGCAAAACCTGTGGGAAGACTCATCTGGGAGTCTATCTCAAGGGGAAGGCCGTATGCTATAACTGTGGATAGGAGGGGCACATTTCGCCAAACTGTCCAAGTACAAAGAAGAACCACGGATGCTTTGTGTGTGGGTCAACTGACCACATGACAAAGAACTTCCCGAAGAAGGGGACATACGGGAATCGAGGCACTAATAGCGGTAAATTAGCTATTAGTGGTCCAGTGCAACCAGGTAGGCCGATGGGCCGTACCTTTAACATGACAGTCCAAGATGTAGTTGCATCAGGGGACGTAGTCGCAGGTATTATTCCGATTAACAACATAAATGCTTACGTGTTGTTTGATTCGGGTGCTACTTGTTCGTCTATAGCATGTTATTTTGCTAAACCATTAGAATTACTTCCCAAAAATTTACCTATACCTTTAAATATTAAGGTAGCAAACGAAGAGATAATTCATGTTGAAAATATTCATAGGAGTTGTTGCGTAGACATACGAAGTTGTAAATTATCGGTAGATTTGATACCGATAAAGTTAGGAGAATTTGATGTAATTCTCAGAATGGATTGGTTGGTTAACCATGGGGCAATTATAGATTGTCAGAAGAAATGTGTGAATATTAGAACGTTAAGACAACCTCAGGTAGTATTTTACAGGAATAGATCGTCGGGGCGTTCATGTTGTCTTACCATGACATAAACTAGGAAATTATTGAGGAAGGGATGTATAGGTTATCTGTGCCATGTTGTCGATACCCAGAGAGTGGTAGCAACCATGGAACAAATACCTATAGTTAGAGAATTCGCGGATTTATTTTTGAGTGAATTACCAGGTCTTCCACCGGATAGGGAGACCAAGTTTGTAAAAGACATTGTGCCAGGAGCGGCACCAGTTTTCAGGGCACCATATCGTATGGCTCCAGTGGAGATGAAGGAGTTAATGGTACAGTTACAAGAACTGTTAGACATGAAGTACATACAACCGAGTGTTTCATCATGGGGAGCACCGGTACTGTTTGTAAAGAAGAAGGACAGATCGTTAAGACTTTGTATCGACTATAGAGAGTTGAACAAGTTAATAATAAAGAATAAATACCCATTTCCCATTATCGATGATCTCTTTGATCAGTTAAAAGGGGCTAAGTATTTTTCTAAAATAGATTTAAGGACTGGGTATCATCAGTTGAAGGTTAGGAAGGAGGATGTACCAAATACGACATTCAGGACTCGTTATGGTCATTACGAGTTTCTGGTGATGTCATTTGGATTGAGTAATGCACCAGCTACATTTATGGATATGATGAACATAGTATTCAAAAAATATTTGGACAAGTTCGTCGTGGTGTTTATTGATTGAACACCTAAGAATAGTGTTGGAGACACTAAGGAAGGAGAAGTTGTATGCGAAGTTCACTAAGTGTGAATTTTGGTTGGAAAAGTTACATTTTTTAGGTCATGTCATTGACCATGAGGGGATTTCAGTAGATCCGGCGAAGGTGGAGGCCGTGATGAATTTAGAACAACCGAGAATGCCGACTGAGGTGCGAAGTTTCCTAGGGTTAGCAAAATACTATCAGAGATTCATCCAGGATTTTTTGAAGATAGTTACTCAGTTGACTAATTTGACAAGGAAGACTGTGAAATACGTGTGGACTAGTAAATACGAGGATAGTTTTCAAGAACTAAAGAAGAGGTTAAGTGAAGCTCCTATTTTATCATTAATCAATGACACAAGAAATTTCGTAGATTATAGCGATGCTTCGCATAGAGGACTTGATTGCGTGCTCATGTAACATGGCAAGGTCATTGAATATGCATCAAGGTAGTTGAAGGATTATGAGAAAGTTTACCCTACTCATGATCTGGAACTGGCCTCATTAGTTTTTGCCATAAAGATATGGAGACATTATCTTTACGGAGAGAAATATGAAATATATACGAACCTTAAGAGTCTAAAATATATCTTCACATAGAAGGAGTTGAATATGAGACAAAGGAGATGGCTGGAGTTGATAAAGGATTATGACTGTGAAATCCTGTATCACCCTGGAAAAGTCAATGTATTTACCGATGCCTTAAGTAGAAAGGGTCGGGAGAAGTTGTCTATGTTAACGGTTCAAACTGAGTTAATAATAAAAATGGCTAGGATGGAAATAGAAGTGAAGTTACCGAGTGAATCAGGACAGAGACTGTTTGCGATAGAGATTCAATCTACCATTGTAGAGAGAGTCAAGGAGGTGCAGCTCAAAACTGATGAGTGTGACCGGATAAAGGAGCAGTTAACCAATGAAAAAATATCAAGTATAGTCTTGATAATGAGGGGTTATTGAGATTTGAAGGAAGAATTTGGGTTCTAAATGAGATGGAATTAAATGAGCAAGTATTATAAGAGGCTCATAGTTCAAGGTTCTCGGTTCATCCTGGGAGTACTAAGATGTATCAAGACCTTCGACAGAGTTTTTGGTGGCCGAACATGAAAAGAGAAATAGTAGAGTATGTAAGTAGGTGCTTAACTTGTCAGAAAGTTAGGGTCGAACATCAACGACCAAGTGACTTGTTATAGTCATTGGAGATTCCGGAGTGGAAGTGGGAGCATATCACGATGGACTTTGTGGTGAGACTTCCGACTATAACGAAAGGGTATGATGCGATTTGGGTAATAGTGGACCGGTTGACAATGTCGGCTCACTTTTTGCCAATTAGGGTCAAGTATAACTTGGATTAGTTAGCTAAACTTTATGTTAAGGAAATAATTTCTAGACATGGAGTATCGGTATCGATTGTGTCAGATCGTGATCCATGATTCACATCAAACTTTTGGAAGAGTCTGCAGGAGCAGTTGGGAACGCAGTTGAAGCTGAGTATGGTGTATCATCCACAAACTAATGGACAGAGCAAGAGAACAATTTAGAAGATAAAAGATATGTTAAGATCTTGTATCATGAATTTCAAGGGCAGTTGGGATGATCATCTACCATTAGTAGAGTTTGTGTATAACAATAGTTATCATACAAGCATAGGTATGCCGCCTTACGAAGCTTTGTATGGAAGAAAGTGCAGAACACCATTATATTGGGACGAAGTGGGAGAACATCGAATGCTAGGGCCAGAATTGGTGCAACAAACAACGGATGTGGTGAAGTTGATATGAATGCGTCTCGTAGCAGCTCAAGATAGATAGAAGAAGTATGCAAACTCACATCGAAAAAATAGGGAGTTTGAAGCAGGCTCTTATGTGTTTCTAAAGGTATCTCCCTGGAAAGGAAAGATACGTTTTGGAAAGAAAGGAAAGTTAAGTCCAAGGTTTATAAGACCTTTTGAAGTATTAAAACGGGTAGGTGAGGTAGCTTATATGATAACATTACCTCCAGACTTAGAACGAATACATAATGTGTTTCACGTATCTATGTTACGTCCTTATAAGCCGGATTATAAGCACGTAATAGAGTATGAGCCTATTCTTATCGAGAAGGACTTAACGTATAAAGAGATGCCGATTCAAATTATCGATAGAAAAGAGCAAGTTCTGCGGAACAATGTCATACCTTCCGTGAAGGTGTTATGGAAGAACCACGATGCAGAAGAGGCAACGTGGGAATTAGAAGAAAAGATAAGGAAGGATTACCCTCAATTATTTGTGTAATGTGAGTCGAGATTCTGGGGATAGAATCTTTATAAGGGGGAAAGAATGTAACGACCGAGAAATTCAGATCTTTTGTAAAATAATTTTATTTAATAAAATAAAGAATAAAATTATATTACTTGTTATTATTACGTGTTAGTAAGATGAATGTCGTTCTATAACCTATAAACGTCAGAATTTAGTAGTATTTTGACTACGTGAGAGAATTAAAGTGTTTGAATTTCCAAGACAAAAATAAAAGTTTTTCGAGAAATTTTTTGAAAAACACTATTCATCCATTTTTGCTCGGGAATTATATTTTAACTTCCGAGAAATACGCAACGATAGAATATCAAAGTGAATTGGATTATGTAATAATAATTCAAGTATGGAAAACGTAATTTTTCGCATGCGGACTTAATTCGAGAACGTTAAGGAAAATAAAGCGTTAAGGAAGTGAATGTAATGATCGTATGATACATATGTATTGTACGAGGTAACGAATATGAGTATGACACGATGTATGATACGAGTATGTATGAAGAATGGGATATCGTATATTATGACTGAGTATATGAGTTAGAATACAAGAATAATACGTAAACAATATGTATTAAGGCTTTTAGCCAATTGAAATGGAATTATGCGATTTTTTAGCAATTTGTAGAGTCTAATGAAATATAATGTGAAAGCCCAAGTGGGAGAAATGTTAAAGCCCAAAAGCTTAAGTTAAGTTAATTAATTTAAGCCCAAGCTATGATCCAATGGGTTAGGGTGGTTCATGGGGAAACCCATGAACATGTGGTTATTCTTGGTGACCAAGACAATTATGTGATGACCAAGATATTAGTGTGATGGCCAAGTATTTAATTTGGTGGGCAAGTTAACTTAGTACATAAGTAATGAATAGTAAGGAGGTGGGATTGGAGTATTGTCTAAAATACCCTAACTTAGCAAATCCTATAAATACTAACCTTTGGATTTCATTTGTTGCTTGTTCTTTTTCATCCAACACTTTTCTACTTATTGGTTAGAGAGATTAAGCACGAATATGTTAAACCTCCATTGTTAGAAAAGAAGAAGAAAAGCTAGTTCAACAAAGGTAATGATCTTATGCCATTAGTCTTCCATCTTTGCCACTATATGTTGATAAAAGAAGTGTGGATTAATGATCATGTATGCTAAGAATGATAGGAATGAATAAAATAAGGACTTAAGTCCTAATAAGCCGAGAATAAACCCTTTGTTCATAGATAAGCTATGAATTAAGTAAGAACTTGTAAGACTTGTATCATGTTTACATGAATGAATTTGGTATGTTAAAAGTATGTCAGAATGATGGATAGAAGACTTAAACTATCATAAGTCATGAGAATTGAACTATATAGTTTATACTATGATAAGTTATAAACTCATGAAGAATAAGCCATAACTTATCATGAAAATAAGTTGATGTAATATGTAGGTTGAAATTTCAATATGATGGATAGAGATCATTTAAAATGATAATCAAATCATAAGTAACGAAGCTGTGCCGAAATTTTCACGATTGGACGATAATCGTCGAATTCATGAAATTCTCGGATTAGAGGTCAAATTTTGATATTGAGCTCGGAAACATTGGTTTTTGATGGGAACAATTCTTATTTGGCATTATAGAGTTACGAACTCGAAAATTGCCAAATTCTGACTTAGAACGAAGAAACGAGCGTTGAACGTTCACAGACGTTTATCATTTTCGTTAAAAAGGAATTAATAGGTGAATTTTGAATTAACGAATTCGAAAATATAAAATTCTTGCATGGACACGTAGAGTATGTGATTTGTGAGCTAATGGCTTTTGAACGAGCCAATTCAGACTTAAAATAATCAAATTCGGAGTCCGAAAGTTCGTTGTGCAAATCAAGCATATTCTTAATAGAATTGTTATACTTGCTGAGCTAGTCATGCTCACTCTTGCTTGAACCATATGAATGCAGCTAAGACCGAACTGGCCGAAGGATCTGACAAGGATAAAGGAAAGGCAAAGACGAACCTATAGATTTACCTATGTAATAGTATAGGTTTGTAATGATAATATTTTATATTATGATAAGAACAATTGTAACGGTTATAAAAAACTTGGGGAATGGTAATATTGAGTTGCAATATATATAAGACATATTCATTCTTTTGTGGCTTTTTGATTGAATGTTTGTGTGAACTGTAGCACCGTGGAGCACCATCTATTGGGTTGGAAGATACCCGAATTTGGGGGCGTCACAGTTGCGGAGTATGCCACAAAGTTTAATGAATTGGCTAGGTTCGCTCCACATTAAGTTGATATGGAGGCTAAGAAGGTGAGAAGGTTTGAGCTGGGATTAAAACCCTGGCTCTACAACAAGGTGGCGGTGTTGCAGATCATTACCTTTGTAACACTTTTGGAAAAGGCTATCATAGCCGAAGAGGGGAGTGAGGTCATGAGCCTCTATAACAAGGAGAAGAAGAACAAAGGCAAAGTCGAGGGAGCTGTGAAGGTGGAAATTAATAGTGGGAGTAGGAGTGGAAATGGAAAGAGAAAAGGGAGCAATTTTGGGAATGTTCAACTCAAACAGGAAGGTGTGAAGAAACAGGCTGTGCAGTGTAAGAATTACGGGAAAAATCATTCTGGTGAATGTCTGAAAGGTAAGTTTGTGTGTTATAAGTGCGGGAAGGAGGGCTATATCTCTCCCAACTGCCCCAATCCTAGGATGAACAATGGGTATTTTCTATGTGGGTTGATGGAACATAAGGTTAAGGACTGTCCGAAAAGGAGAATGGAGGCATGGAGTGTAACCACGGGGAAAGGCAGCGGGACTCTGGCAATCACAGGACCAACTACATCAAGCAAGCCGACAAAATCAACTGCAAGAGTCTTCAACATGACCGTTCAAGATACCGTGGCAGCTGGTGATGGAACTCCAGGTATTATTCGTATAACTTTTATTTTCTTATACATGATTTTTCTATATATAGCAAATTATTTTATAAAGAAATTTTGAAGGAGGAATTTGAGTTCTGCTAGAAATCAATTTTACGTTTAATCAGATAGACAAACTTTTTGTTGATTAGTTAAAGATTAGTTCGACCAAATCTGATCGAGATCTACTTGAAATGACTGTGTATGCTATGTACCATAATATGTATAAGTTTTGAAATGGTGATTCCGGTGACAGAATCTTTATAAGGGAGGGTGAATGTAATATATAACCCGATATTTTCTATATAATTAAATCAAAAATTTTGCGTATAATTTTTTTTTATTTTAAAGGTAGGAATATGTATAAGGTAAAGCTTTTGTATTTATGTGATAAATAAAAATTTATTTATTACATGAATAATTACAAATAATTTTTTTAGAATTCTTGACCATTATAAATTATATTTTTATAATTAATTTTGTAGTAAAGATATTTTTTATTATTAGTTTTCCCGAAAATATGATTATATATATTATTTAAATAATATATGAAACGATTATTGGAATTATTATAATAATTATTTTATTATATGAATTTATTCAGATTAGTTAAGTTAATTATTTTAACTTAATTAATAATGTTATAAATGTAAGATAAATTAGATATGGAATCCAAACCCTAATTACGGATTTTGAACAAGGAATGAGAATAATAATATACTATTAATTATATTTCAGTGCTATAAATATGTATTGTATGCATAGACTGATAATGGTTGGTCAATTATGGTATATCATGCTAAAACTCTAGTATTAATTTGTTTAACCCTATTTTAAAACTCAAATGGGAGATTCAAGACTGTGTAGTAATTGTGTTATATGATTTATGTTGCGTATTATAGAATTTAATGTTAATTAGAGAAACCCTAATTAATAATTGAAAACCCTAATTATTAGAAACCCTAATTAATATTTAGAAACCCTAATTATTATTTAGGAACCCTAATTATCAAATTGTATGCCCTAATTGCTAAATTAGCGATTTTAATTATAATTTGTAAAGCCTAAACCTATTTTTTCATGTTCTATGTAATTAGAAAACTAAGTATGATTAAGAAACCCTAATTGTCCATATTTTTAGAAACTAAATTTTTACCATTTTAAACCCTAAATAAAAATACTAGAAATTCATTTTTTTAAACCCTTAGGGTTAAACCCTTAGGGTCAAACCCTAAGGGTTTGCCAAGTTACCAAATGGCCATTAAAATTACAAGCCAAATGACATAAATGCCCCTCTTGCATTATTGAAGCTAACTTGTCAAATTTGCTAATGCTTTAGTTGGTGAACTACCCAAGCTTAGCCATGTGCCTACAAACTATACAATTCAGTCCCTTTCCCTACCAAATCCATTGCATACAAGTCATATATAAGGATCAAGAGAGAGAGAGAGAGAGAATGTGACGCCCCCAAATCCGGGTATCTTCCAACCCGACAGATGGTGCTACACGATACTAATAACTGTACATTCATTCTATTGAAACGACATCAAAATATGTGTATCAATGACATTCTTATTACATTAATAATATTACATCCCGCTCCCAGGTTCTAAAACCATTACATTCTTTGTTCATCATACTATGATATATACAACTTACTAGTTTATTACAAGGTAAACTAATCGTTCATCTTTGTCTTGCCTTTATCCTTGTCGGATCCCTCGGTTCATTCAGTGCTATCTGTACTCATATGGTTCAAGCAAGAGTGAGCATAACAAGCTTAGCAAGTACAACAATTTCTTTTTAAACAAAATGCTTGAAACACAGGAATCATATATCTTCAATAACTGAACAATAGTTATGAAGTACTATCGATAATTCAAAATAGCAATTCTTTTCCTTCAAAACGTTTTACAATAACAATATTCAGTAAAACATCAATCTTTTCAAGACCATGAGCGTTTCATAATTTCTTTAAAAGGACAACTTGACACTAAGTCCGTAAGTCCCAAGCGTATCTTCTGAGCATTCCGGGTGATCAACCCATAGTACTCTATGTTGATCAACACTACATCCTGTTAAACGTATGTACATTTAAGTTTTGGCAACCTCGCGTGCCCATCGAATAATTAATGAAAAATACATTTGTTTATTCATACTTAGGCTTACCTTGAATCCGTACCAAACACTTGGCGTAGGATAGCATTAACAAATCTATATTGAAAGACTTGTAAATAAATCAATCAATTCTTCAAGATTAGTCTAGTCGAGGTAACACTGGCATTGACCCTTTAGTAAAACAGTTCATGCATCTCATAACATGAATCACAGAAAACTTGGCTAACACGAAGGTTAGACAAGCATTTAAGAAAAACTTACCTTCAGCGTCTGCTATAGTAAAATTACTTTTCCTTTGAGTCTTTACAGTCTCTACAACACATAACCACATAACATACCACATTAGGTCATTAATGAATATACATGTTTCCTAATGAATCTTACCCTTCTTTTCAATCTAATCCCGTATTAGATTTGTTATTTATTGGTTCCGGCTTTTCATTACATCGTTTTCATTACATTTATTTTCAATTGATTATCAACCTTTAATCATCATACATTAAGTGTCTAACAATGCCTTAACAATGTTATATTTACACCTTAGTTCATTACTAATGAGTTATCTTTCATTCTATACTTGTAAACATTCTTGTATGTCGAAACCCTAGGACTTATGACTGCACACGGCCATAACCCTTCAACTCATGTCATGGCAGCGGGGTTAGCGATACTTGGCATCCGGACTTGGCACTGCGGCGCCACACATAACTCTCTTTCTCGCTTCTTGAAAATCTCACAATGGAAGTTTGCCTTATAAGTGCTTATTCTCTCTAACCAATAAGTTGCTTTATAAGAGAAGTTGTTGGATGAAATTTTAACAAGCAACAAATGAAATATTAAGCTTGATATTTATAGGAGTTGCTAGGTTAGGGTATAATGGTCAATAAACCACTCCCACCTCCTTAACTCCACCTCCTTAAGCCACCTCCTTACTATTCCATTCTTAACCACCAAGTTAACTGGCTCCCCACAACACTTGGCCATTAAGTCTTCTTGTTCACCACACTTACTTAGCCATTAAGTTTACTTGCTCACTACTTTGGATCATCCATGGTTTGCCCCATGGGTTTAAACCATCCAATAACCCATAAGTTCTTAATTTGGGCTTTTAGCTTAACTTATACTTGGGCTTGCAATCAAATAACCTTGAACCTTAAACTTTAATTCTAATTGGACTCATCCATTCCTACCTTTGGGCCTAATCTATTCTCAGTGGACTTTACAATGTTCTACACAATCCTACAAGTCCAATACATTTAGCTTAAAGTTTTATAATGTATAATCTACGTATAATTCTCATATTCTAACTCGTATACTTATTCATATATGACATATACTCATTCGTACATACTTGTATAATACCTCATATTATACTCATATTCATTACCTCGTATAATACTTACGCATCATATAATCATTGCTTTAATTCCTTATACGTATCTTATTTCCTTCTCGGAAATCACTTTCCCTAACCGTTAGGTTTTAAGTCCGCAGGTGAAAAACTGTGTTTGCCATAACTGAAATATTATTGGATATTCTATCTTACCTCGGTATTCTATCATTATGTATTTCTCGGAAGTTCAACAATAATTCCCGAGCAGAAATGCGTGAATAGTGTTTTTTGAAAAATTTCTTGGAAAGTTTTTATTTTCGTCTTGGAAATATAAACACTTTAATTCTATCACGTACCCAAAATACTACGATATTCCGACATATCTAGGTCACTGAACGAACTTCACTTAGCTTACTCCCATAAATAATTAATTAAATTCATTTAATCCACATAATCAAATAAAAAATTTAATTCTCAAAAAATTCAATTTTTCTCGGGCGTTATAGAGAAAATCACATTCAGGCCTCATTTTTATACAAACACTAATCCAATCCTTTCTCTCTCTAAGACCCACGAAATATAGTTGTGTATCAGTCCCAAATCAAGCCCCACTATCACTCATAACAAATCAGTAGCCCAGATTCAAGCATTGATCAAAGTAAGGTATAAACCTAATCAAAAATTTGATCTTTAATCCTCTGTTAAATGTTTTGATTTTGTGTTTAAACATGTTGTTTGTAGTCTATATAAGTGATCTGGGTTGATAGATGTTAGATCCATAACATCTATAGGCTCGGATTTAATGTTTTTCAAAATCTGGGAAAAAAATTTATGTTGTCTGACAATGAATGTAAGACCTCATACATCAGTGATCGTTAATGATTTTTGTGTTTTTAAAGTTTGTAGTTGTAGTATGCTATGAGATCTCTGTACACATTGAAAGTTATGGTTAGTCAAACATAGTTGACCGACTATGACTTTGAATTTTCTGGAAAACCCAGAACGTGCCTAGAAGGCTCTGACAAGATCTTCATGGGCTCCGATTTGGCAGTGGTTTGATGTTTTGTTATGTTTCTTGTGACTCCCCCAAATCTAGGTCCCTTCGAACCTCGGATTCGGTCCGCCACAATACTACTATCGTCAAACTATTTATATCTTTTATTCATAACTTAATGAAAATAACTTTACTTATTACAATTTAGAATATAAATTCTTTCCATTTCCAGGATCTATGTAATGACCCCAACTTTTATAAGTTTCTAATCTTGGTCATTTACCATTCATGTCCTACATCATATTCAATGTTATAATATGTGGAATAATTTAAAATTTTTCAATCTTCTTTGAAAAAATGAATCTTTTATTGATTTCTTAACTTAAATCAATTACAAATCCCTGAATCAAATTATTCTATGATTCACTTTATTCAATTTCCGCATAACTCTTTACATCTCGATTAGAATTTCTCTATGTATCACATAGTACAACTTTACAACTTAACATGTATTACACATCGTAAACTACTATCATGTACATCTACTAGAACCTAAACATGGTTCAAGAGCATCTATTTAAATAATAAATCAATTTCCTTCAATACTATTGAACTTTATCAATCAAGTAGCACGTAACTTTACTGTGAGTCCTTAACATGCAAAAGTGGTTATTTGCAAGGGTGAGCTCAACAGCCCAATAATTCTAACAGTTTTCATGCAGCACATAGCATATAATAGCATATTCGGTTCATGTATTCATAATCAATTAATATTTACTACGCATGTTACTTCTCACATAACAGGCATAGAGATTTACTTCACAAGCATATCATCAAAGATCAACTTTCACATTTCATACATATCTCATATGCATTTCATATATATACATCAACATTCTAATGGCATAATATAGCTTAACTAATAGTTATCAAATTCATATAACAAATAGGAACTGAAAGACTTGCCTGATTCGTAGTTTATCAACTACGACTTAATTGCTTAAAGCTTATCTGCACTGCGTGTGTTCCTACATAGTTATATAATCATGGATTCATACCCATTAGTCATACATTCGTTTATTCTCATTAAAATAATAAATTTTTACATCGCTCTAGTTCACTTCTTCGGTATACTTTTAGGATAGCTATGTTGCTAGTCCATTTTACTCTCATACTTATTCTTTCGAAACAATCCTATTTCATCTTTTACGGTCTTTAAGTATATATATAGGCATGCTCTAAGTTCTAGACAGTTAACAAAGCGTTTCTTGACTACTCAAAGAACAACTTGGCGTGGCAGCTTACTCATCACCGCCGTAACTAGAACTGAAAATTTCAAAAGTCTAGTTCTCTTATTAGCACCTTAACATCTTTTAAAAATATACACATAAAGACAAGGTTTATGACACATTGGGTTTTCCAAACTCGTTAACGTTGAGGCTAACTTTTAAAACTTTTAGTTTTCTTTTGAACTCATTTGTTCAACTAGGATTTACATGATCAATAGCCTATTGACCAAGTTGAACACCTCCTCATGTATCTAAAACAAACTTTTGAGATAAAACTCAAATCATGCATACAACTTCCTTTTTCAAAACTCTTTAATCGAGACTAAAAAGGTTTATTCAACAAGGGACTCGCTACGTTAACCATTAAGTGACATAACGATACTAAACCACCCTTATTACGCATGCTTATGTGTATTTATATGACTAGCATGGTTTATCACTTGAAAAATTACTTTAAGACATGCATAGTTCATTTTACGTCTATCTAGTTGTGTGCACGTATCATTCATATTCAAAGACATAAACGTCCTATCATGTTTGCACATATAGGCAATGTTTAAAGACACAAAAATTACTAGCATGTCATCCTACAAGTTCAGAAGTTTAGACAACATAATGCTCATGAATAATGTTTTCAAAATGTCTAAGTTTCTTTTCTTCAAATCCATGTCATGACAACCTCATCATGCAAGGCAACTTCGA
Source organism: Panax ginseng (assembly GCA_020205605.1). Taxonomy (NCBI): domain Eukaryota; kingdom Viridiplantae; phylum Streptophyta; class Magnoliopsida; order Apiales; family Araliaceae; genus Panax; species Panax ginseng. Next base: position 49,506,087 of record CM035149.1, on the reverse strand, counting down.
ATCATATGTCATATTTGTACATTTTTCTCTCTATGTCAACATATAACCACTTCATGCTTTAATACTTAGTTTACCAAAGATAATGGAGTTTGCCTTTGAAATCATTTTATCATGAATGATGTAATATAACATATATAAGACAACTTTTAAAACTCTTATCATAAGTAACTAAGTCATGTTAACATCTTCTCAAGTTCAGAACCTACCTCATGTAGCATTCATGCGCCTTAGTTCTAATATATCAAGTTTTTCTTGAAAACTTCTCTAATACAAGGTCTAACAATTTTGATCATGAACAAGGACACTATAAATATCATATCATGCTCATTTATATTTGAACTCAATCATGTATATAAACCACTAAGTTAAGAACTTGTAGAACATAAGTTTCCACAAGGTTTGTTTTCAAAATCTTTAAGTCTCTTTTCAAAACACATACTAAGTCATGCTAATGCTTTCTATTATGAACAAGGAAATCTTATATGTCATGTCTATTATCATGCGTTTTCATGTTATATTACTTAGAATAATATATTCCATCTTCGGGAGCACTATACTTGCGTATGTGCTCGTTCGACGTCCTCTAATCACCTCTGAATACGTAACATTCACAAAAATGACTGTTTTGAACCCTTCTAACGACCTCAAATTTAAACACTTAAAGAATAAAAGTTATAGGTCTATTCCTCCTCGTTTCGGATCATCTTGAATCGCCTCAATCGGAGTTCATATGAATAATTTATGGCCATTTTACCAGAATAGGTCAAAGTAGTCATAATCAGCACATATGGGGCGCGGCTGCGCCCCTTTTCCTCACTATTACTGGGCACTCGTACAAATAACAGTTTCAGACATAACTTTCTCATTTTATGTCCGAATTAGTTGGTTTTCGATTCGTTGGACTCGTTAAGCTCTTAGCTACCCATCTACAGAGTAATTTTAACACTTTAAAAACATTAAATAACCCAAAGATTAATCCAAAACTCATATTCATACTAAATTTTCATATTTTGACAAATTTAGCGAATTCATTCACTACAAATTCGTTTCTCAACCAAATTGGTTCGTTTAACTTATGTTGTTTTCGTATTTAACGATATTAACAACTTCTAACAGAAAATTACAGATTACAACAAGTTTTAGCCATCAATTTTTTGACTTAAAAGCTATTTTTTCTCAACATTTCTAAGCAATTCAAGACTTAGGAATCAAAAGCATAAACATTAGATTCATTACCTCTTGATGGCTTTAATTTGCTATCTATAGCACTCCAACCCTCTGCTAGCTCTCAATACTACCGAACTTCTGTAACCCATTTCTCAGACAACTCAAACAAACGGGAAGAAGAAGAAGGAGTCTCTATTTATAGAGAAGTCAATATCCAAATAATAGCTTTGCCCAATGTTTTGAACTAGCAGTAGGAAGAAGAAGATGATGGGCAATGAATAGTTGGTGAACTACTCCCTTCTACTCCATCCCTGCAACCATCATCAGTCTCCTTGTTTATATGCAATATAGGGGGATAGGCCAATGACCTATTCACGTGTATGAGAGAAATGAGACTCTCTTATTGGGACAAAGGCTTATAACTCAACACTTTAGCAATTTGGCTCTTGTAGTAAATTTTCCTAGCTCAATATTGCTATATTAAATTAAGTTATGGGCACATATATACACCAACATAATCTTATTATATTAATAACTTACTTATTTGTTTTATGTCAAATAAATAAATTATTCATCTTATTAATTAATCCATTCCTCATTGATTAATGTAATTATTGATCTCTATAACGATTAATTATCTATAACGTATAGTAAATAAATATAAATCTTATCATATTACAGACACGTTGCTTATTATTATTATATCTTTAACAATAATAATCACATATCATTAATTAATCACCATTAACAATTAATCAATATTCTATAATAACAATTAACAATTAATATTAATTAATTGTTCACTTAATAATTCCTTTGTTGATTAATATCATTATTAATATTTCCCATCACCGTGCCACACAAGGCTTAATAATGTGAACTTAGTAATTAATAGCTCACAATCTTATAATAATATAATCTCACAAAATAATATTATTCTTAACATTACATCTCTAACCAATATTTAAATATATTGGTCCCCTTCTTTTATTAGACACTTATTATCAATAACAAATCTCATCTATCACATCTTTTCGTATATTATTATACTATGAAATATATTAAAATTCCTTTTTAATTTATATATTCATTTTATTTTCTTTATGTTAACACATATATTTAACTCACCATCCTATGTAAGGGAATGAACTCTTTTTATTGGATTTATTATCACGCCACTGCCACACAAGGCTTTATACTCAAATTATATTATAATATTACATAATATAACTTAATTAACCAATATTAATTTCCATAAATAACTTCTCATTTAATTCATGATTCGTTATGTCAATCCATTCATGGACAGTTGGAACACCAATTATGGTCCTTTTTATAACATATTAGTTACTAATACACAAATCCTAAAGTTCAGATTACAAACTCATCATGAACAGTCTACAGGCCAGCGCGGCCGCTCTAGTCTTAGGCTTGAGAGTGGCGCGGCCGCGCCACCTCAAGTTAGAACGCAGACAAGTCATGCTTTAATAGAAATAGAACTTAACTCGCAAATCCTTTAACATGCTCCCTACATGCTATCTTATTACATTAACCAAAATCGATTTCCTTTTTGACTTTACAATATCAATTTCTACATTCTTCAATAACTTAGAAATTAAACTTGAAGTTCAACTCTTCTTTCTTTAATCTATAAATTTAACGATATCCCAATATTAGTCAATAAATCTCTAACCAATATTTATCTAAAGATATATCGACTTTCTTCTCTCGTCAACAACATACATATATACAAATCTAAACCTAGCACACATAGAGTCTTTAATAGTATTCAATATAGTACACTGAGTGGTTACCCAAAAACAACCAACAAATTAGTTTTCGCCTCGTCTACACTGTTTTCACAGTGAGTTAGATTGGTTATTAATTCTTATATACCTCCGCTCTCTGAAGGAATTGTGTAGCCCAACTTCTATACATCCCCCATTAAAGGGTATGATTGCACTGCCTTAGACTTGATACTTACTCGTACACATACTCAAGATATTTTAATGTCACCAACTTACTATAATAAAATAATTTTACATAAATTATTTAATCATTAATAGATAAATTGTATCCATCTTCTTACTAATTCCTCTCTACAATATATAATAAATATATAATAATGGTATATATTTATTAAACACAACATCACTTATCACAGAGCTCACAATACCACATACGTCGTAACACACTTAAATATTCTTGTTCGAACCCATCTCATGCTTTAAGAATTTTATTTACTAAATTCTTATTTTAGTATTTTCTGAAAATTTGGGTTCTTACATTTCTTGGATCTAAGTTGTAGTATGATGTTTCGACTATATGCTAGTGTCTTTATATCACTAAAATAGTAAATATGTAGGATTTAGTGGACGGTTAAACCAAGCAGCATGATCACGAAAGCAGTTTTCTGGGTAACCTAGAAAACTGATGAACGTGTCTTCTAACATGGTTTGATCGGACCATATCTGCTTCATGTGTTGTTGTTATATGTGTTTTATGGGTTAGATCTCTTCATTTACATGCTAGCTACAACCTGGAAGCATTAAATCACAAAAATATTACACGAACAACAAGTTGTGGAAGCCCAAAACTAGCCAGTCAAACTGTTCTTCATTTCTAGGTAACCCAGAAAATGAAGAACAACTCTGACAACTTGTTCTTGAGCTTAGATCTTGCATTTGGAACATGATATGACCTTGATTGTTGTCGGATCTTGTAGTGTTACATCACCACTACAAGATCAATACCATAACTTGCCCAGAAACATCAAGATCTAACATCTATAGTTGGTCAAACATGGTCACTTGGTATCTGACATTGGGTGTTCTTGGTGTTCAAGAACACCTAAGGCTACACTTTCTGTCGTTAAAGGCTATAGCGACAGACTTTTTGATTAGGTTATGTGCTGACTGCATATAGCAGTACTATGTGTTATAATATATTATTCTAATCGAATGAATGATCTTATTAATGATAAGTTTCGATATAAAAGATAAAACAAAGTTGTATAAGCAGCAGATCAAACAAGTATCCTACCTTTGTATTTACTTTATGCAATGGACATGAGTAAGAAAGTTTCAGAATTATATTATCGTTATGCCAGATTATTAACTCTATTATTATTGATTATGTATCCAAACATTTGTATTCATACAAGTTCTTAAATTATCCGATCATTAATTATCAATGCAGTATTATTGTATAATTCAGATATTTATTCTGTTTGTTAATTTCTATATATGGTTATACAAGTGTCCTCACTTGGATAATCATTATATTTTATCACATGTTGATACATACTTATTGGTTTCCAGTATGTATACAATGACTTAAAAGTCGTCTAAGCTATTTGAGCTAGACACATATTTAAAAAAAATATTGTTGAACAAGATAGAACTTTATTGTATCCAACCGAATTGTTTTGGTTCGGATTCTAGACTAGTATGAACATCCCAAATCTGAGAAACTTTTGTGCGCCTAAGGCGGATATGCTGGACAAAAATATAATTCAAACATGCAGTATTGATCAATACAGGGCATAACGGGCTGATCACCCCCGTGCCTGTAAGTTATGATGGTTTACAGATTAATTTCTGTTTAACCTTTTCGAAAATAGAAAACAATGTTCATAGTCTGTCGACTGATCCCCCATTTATAGTCAGTACATAGTTTCAAAAATTTGAAATCAAAATGATATGTTGTTTATTGTTGCTTCAGCTTACTTCACAACTGTATATTCGTTACAGAAGTGCTATTTACGAAAAACATTTACTTCCTTCAGCTAACTTTTATTGCTTGCTATTACTTGCTGGGCACTCAAATGCTCATCCTTGCTTAATTTAAATGCTTTCAGCTACGTGTGATCAACCAGAAGGCTCTGCTAAGAACAAGGGAAAAGGAAAGATTCCAGAATGAGTTTTATGCTATATTATGTAATAGTTTGACTTTATTAAGATAAGGATGATATATATATATATATATATATATATTATCTATCATGTAATGTAATGTATTAAAGGTAGCGTACTCGAGATTGGAAAACTCTGATATGTAAATTAAGTTTGATGTTAATGTTATTATTATTATTATTATTATTCCGCTCATAGAAATGATATTGTGAAGCACCGAGTTCGGGTTTCAAGTACCCGAATTTGGGGGCGTCACAGGAGTGGCCATTTTGCAAAAGAGAAAAAGGCGAGGAAGCCATGTCCAATTTGCTCTGTACACACTATAAACTGAGTGCTTTCTCATTTTAAACACTTGCGAACTCATATATTGCTATTTTTTACCGGTGGGAACCGAGTGTTCATCCATTTAAAGATATTGAAGTCTTCTTTGGCAGTCCACTGTAAGCATTCTTACCTTTCTTAAAGCATTTTCTCTACTACTGTGCACACACAATTATTCACATTGAGAGTCGTGTTGTGTGCGTATGCCCGGAGTTAGGTCTGTGGCTTTTATTTCTTTTATAAATATATATATTTATATATATATAGACTAACATTATCGAGTTATGCCTCGATTGAGCCTAGACTCACGTCCGGAGCATTTACTGCTTATATATATATATATTATATTATCATCAAACTCTATTTGATAGAGCTTGGAGTTTACTTTGTAGTGGTTGATCATTTTTACTGCTTTATTTATATTTCATCCCGCCTGGAGTTTACTTCGTGGCGGTTGATCATTTTTACTGCTTTATTTACATTTTCGATCCCCCATGGAGGTGCTTCGTGGTGGTTGATCATGTCCCTATATATATATTTACCGTTTTTATATATTTACATTTCCAATCCCCCATGAAGTTCGCTTCGTGGTGGTTGATCGTATGTATATATATATATATATATATATATAGCTTTTATATATATAACTGTTTACAACTTTCATATGAACTGCTACATCATGTGAGCCTAGGAATCATGTGATCACAGATTCAGACTCCTGAATCTAGATTTGGTTCTCGTGATGGACATTTTTGACTGTATTCAGCTTGTACATTATTCACTATGTTTAAATTTCCTTAGATGGCTCTCATGCCCACAAGGAGTTCAGCACTGCTTTGTATATTATTTTCTCAAAGATGCCTCGCATCTGAAAAATAAAAGCAATCAAGCCGAACATATAATAAAATGGAAGTATCAAAGACCTCAATTCTATTGAGCATAAGGGTTTGAAAAAATCTCTTTTACAAAACATCACTGCTATATCTTGTTAAAATTGAATTTTTACACAAATTGAAACCCTTTGTATATAGGTGTTAACGAGGCATAGCACTACTTTCAGATAATTGGACATTGATCCATACACACACACACACACATATTCATATAACAGTTTAATTAAAAAGTGGTGATCACTGTGGTAACACGAATGTCAGGGGGTGCCTAACACCTTCCCTCTGCATAATCAAGTCCGCGGACCCTAACGAATCTCGGTTTCATAAACTTGTTAAACAGTGTCACATCACTAGGTCAATGTGCAAACCTTTTCTCGGTTGAGGTGGTGCAACAATTTAAAAATACCATTTAGGGATTCTTACAGTCCAATCGTCGACATATACATGTCGGACCTTTTCACAACTTGTTTTCTCAAACAAATCTCATCTAACATGAGAACACCAAAAGACAAGAACAGAGAAAGGACAGTAAAAAAATCCCGACGTCGACAGGTGGCAACTCCGCTGGGGATTCCAGTAAGAGGATTTAAGCTGCTACTACAAACTTTTCAAACTATTATATGTTTGTGTGTGGATGTTGCATTTACATTTACATAGATGTGTATGGATGCATTTACTTTCTGCACTTAGTGCTTCGCACTATATCTACTTGTGATATTAAAAGTGCTTCGCACATGTCATCATTTCCATAGCGGTGAGACACGTTGTATGTGAATTTATGTTGTGTGGACCCTCCTTTAGGAGGCTATCCTGTCGGTATTTTATTACTGGACTCGTAGGGAAACGAATTCTAACTAGGCTCAGGAAAGGCACCACCCAGATTCGCTCCAGTTGAAAGACCGAATTAACTTCCCGTCAAGTAAATTGCGATGATCTAGGAACTTTCATGCCAAAAAGTCGCGAGAGTAACCTATGATATGTCAGCCTCTGATAAACCAAATGTGGAGGGAAGTCTCTTCATACTTTCCCATTTTAAATTACTCGTAAATTCAATTACTTGTAATGTCATTCCATATTAATCTCATTGTAATGGGAAATATGAAGAAATATGTGTACATGCATAAACATAACATGTTATCCTGCATTACAAACAGCTAACGTCCGTTTTGTAGGATAATACTCCTAAAATGGATACATCCCATAGCATGTTACATTTATACATTCCCTAAGACTAAACTAAATTGGTTTTTTTGTAGGGAAACAATTGGGCCTGTTACCTGCTTAAAGTCCAAAAAGGCAATGAGCCTACAGCCAATTATGTCTTCATCTGACCAAACTAATCCTGCTCATGTATCTCTTGAAGAGTTTGACAGATTAAGTAAACAAATTATAGATTTGGCTATTCTTAAGGAACTACATCAGTCTATTCAGGGTCTACTAATACCCGTACATACAAAATCCTCTGCACAGGGAGGAACTTAAGGTTTTGATCAAGCAAATCAAGTACCTGAGCTTTAGTTGGAGAAATCCAACAAAATACCTGAAATTACCAATCTCAAAGAAGATCTAGAAACCAGTGATATCAGAAAGAAAGTCCTTCAAATGGAAGAGACCATTCGGTCTATAAAAGGGATTGAAGCACACGAGAGTGTCTCATATGCCGACCTTTGTATATTCCCTGGTGTCCATTATCCAGAAAACTTCAAGACTCCTGACTTTGAAAAGTATGATGGGTTGGGAGATCCTTACACACATTTAAAGGTATTCATTGGAGAACTCAGATCTTATGCCAAGGATGAGAAGCTCAGAATGTAGCTGTACCAGAAAAGTATGACTGGAGAAGCCTGATCGCGGTATACTAGATTAGACAATTCCAAGATTCATAGTTAGGAAGAGCTGGCTCATTCCTTCCTCAACCAGTACAGTTTCCAGTCTCAGATGGCTCCTGACCGGTACCAAATTACCAAGGTCAAGAAACAATCTAATGAGTCTTTCAAAGAATATGCCCAAAGGTAGAGGCGCCTTACTGCTCAAGTTATTCCCTCTATGACTGAGTCAGAAATGGTGATGACCTTCATAGACATACATGAAGCTCCCTTATATGAGAGAGTCCTAGCTGGCATTGGCAAGCCATTTTCTGAAATGATTAAACACGGAGAGATGGCTGAGATGGGATTGAAGTCAGGAAAGATTCAAAACCTAGCCTCTTTGAAAGCTGTTGCTGAGCACATCCAGTCTAGAAATTATGGAAACAACCCTAGGAGGGTCCATGAAATGAAAGAATAGGATGTTTCCTTGATACTACAAGGTTAGAAAGGCAATCAGAACATGCCTATCCAAAGGAGAAACTACTCCTCTTTTTAAGCATAGTCTTTTAACCCCACATTACCAAAGGGTGGAGAAGTCTGACGTAATCGAGTGTTCACACCCCTAGGGGACTCACTCGAGAATATTCTCAATATTCTGACTACTCAGAAGAAAATTACTCATCTTCTTCCACCAGCCAACCCGAATGGGAAGGGTTTTAATGCTACACGGAAGTGTGCCAATCATGCTGGAGTGCCTGGACATGATACTCAGGATTGCTGGGCCTTGAAACACAAGATCCAGGATTTAATTAATAACAGTGAGATCATTGTGACTAAACCCGACCAACCGTATGTGCAAGACAACCCTCTTCCTCAACATAAAGAGGAAGAAGTTAATATGATTAATTGGAGCAATGGACAGAGTTCCAATTATGGTGGTGAATCCTCCCAAACTAGCAATGACGGTGCTGATAGATGGGATTATGCATAGTTCCAGTTTATGATGGAACGAAAAATGAAGGCTCTGTGTGAGCAAGTTAACTAATTAGCAGAACTGGTGATCCATCAGCATCAAGTTACTCGCCAATTAGTCAGTCAGGAGCATGCTAGTCTCCTTCCTATGGTTACAAATACTCCATCATTTACTCAAAAAAGTGAAACACTGGAGGATAAAATTGTAAAAAGAGCAAGTGCCAAGGCTCGTCGAGATTTTGCCAATAAGAGGCAATTTACATACCTTGGCCAACCAATGGAGGAGATATTTCAGATGCTGATCATGAAGGAAGAATCACAGCTCTATTACCTCTAATTAATCCCCGTTTAAGATGGTTCAATTCTAATGTAGTATGTCAGTATCACTTCCACTCTCGCGAACACAGCACAGAAGAATGTTAGGCACTTTGCCACCTTATTCAGTACATAGTAGACAGCGGTGTCCTGTAGTTGGCAGACGATGACACTATGCTCCTTGAGAGTGGGAACACAATTCCTAGAAGATGGAAGGAGGTCGTAGCAGTTATATTCGCTGAGGATGATTTGGCTTCCAGACCACTTACAATACAAGCAATTCAACTAAAAGTTGTTGACAATCCTTTGAAAGTGGCTGCGCCCAAGCTAATTACATTGCCATCTAGGCCACAATATCCTGTTGTCATCCTGAAAAAAGTTCAATGGAATTATGGAGAGGCTGAAGGATCCACATCCCATATAACTGTTGTAATAACCGTAAAAATTTAAGTCACTATATATGTATGTACATTATGGATTTTTTTTAACCTTGTGTTACATAAGGATTTAATATGTGACAACACATGTGAAGTGGTGCATGGGTCAATTAACATATATATTATAGTTATGGATACATACATTTATAGACTTCATTAAAAGTGAAAGCCTTGTGACCTAATTATATATTAGGTAAGACTATTAAATAACCTAAGGGTTATGGTAATACGAAAAAGTTAGTATTTTATATGTATACTAACTTAAGTGGGGAAACTTTGTATTTTAAGTGACTAATAATTCTAAACCTAATTCTTGTAAATCTAATTAGGTTATGAGATAAAAATCATATGTGTAAGTAATTAAACTTCATATGATTGGAAATGAAAGCCCTAAATTATCAAATTGGGTAACATGATTAAAATTGCTAGACTATGTTTATTATCTAGCCCAAATCAATTAAAAGAAAAGCCCAAAGGAAATAAAATACAATCCAATACTTAGCCCACTTGATTAGGGGTATTCTAGACATTTGATTAATCAAAATTGGGCATTTAAAATAAAAGCTAAATGAAGGATATTATGAGGATCCTAAGTGGAATAATTAAGCTAACTTGTCCATTAGTAGACATTATTAAACATAAGGACAATGTTGTTAAGCTCTCATTGGTTGCCACTCCATCATGCACATTTAATCATGTTTAACCTAATGGAAGTAATAATACAAAGTTTTTACCTAATGGGCAACAAAATAATTGTGGGAGGGTTATTAGTGAATCACCCACTTCATTTTGTTTTCATTCTTCCAACATCTCATTCTCTCTTCATCTTCTTCTTCTATCTTTTGCTCCCAAGCTAGCCAACTTCAAAGAGAGAAAAGAGAGAGAGAATTTCATCCATAGAAAGAAAAAAATATAGGAGTGCTTGTTGTTTATGCCCCCTAAGTTTATTAGTTACTTTGGAAAATCAAGAAGGGTATCAACTAAGTCAAGGTATAATGTACCTTCATCTTCTTCTTTTACTTTGTTTTGCTAGCTTGAGTTTTGATGGGGTTGTGTACAACTACTCAAGATACACTAGTTCTACATATCATCATGCATGAAATTAAGTATCTTGAGTGTTGGATCTAAGGCTTAGAGGAAGAAAATGAGCATATGTTCTCCAAGGGTGAAAACTCTTGTTTTTCTTCCACTAAATCTTGTGTAACTCAAGTTGTACAACTTGGAATTGTGATCCGTCGAAGGGGGGGTGCTAGATACATGAGTTACCTAGTAAACCCAAGTGATAGGACATAAATCTAGCATGTTTTGGAACCTTTAAGATTATTTTTCCCAAAACAGTCCACTTTATATGCTAAAGCTTTGAAACTCTAAATCAGCTACTGACTTGTTTTTCATGAGGCTGTTTCGGTCAGTTCCTTGTCTTTTAAAAATCTGGAAAAATACTACAGAGGTACCTTATGAAGTTATCTACGCGTAGGAAAAAGAACGGACACGTTTCGAGATATATATTGTGCGTAATGACTATTTCCGTAAAGGACTCCATAAATATTATCCTACGAATATCTCACTGTGTATACACTGGAAAATTCCAAAAGTTTTACAGTAGCTTCATATATGTTAAGAGAGCATACCCTGAAAAGTTCAGATTTTTCTGAGTAAAACTCAATTTATGAAAAATAGAGCAAGATCCGAGTGTTTTGGACACTTTAAAAATAGTAAATCATTTTCTAAAATTCCAGAAAAATTAGAGGATCATTGTTGGTTCATATTCTGTCAAAATCCAGAAGCTGAGAATTTTTGGAATCAATTTGCTATTTTTCCTAAAAATGATTAGGTTGTGAATAAAATGAAATAAATAGTTAAATGATGTCTTTAATGAGAAAAAATATGATTTTTATGCTTGAATGCTCATAATATATTATATCATGACTATCTTAGGGCATTTTGGTAATTTATAACAATAAATAATATTTATGACCTTTTATGGATATTAAAATAAGAGGTTAATAAAGGATGAGCAATTAGAATAAATTATTTGTTAATTTAATAAATCATTGGAATATTATTATAATATTAATAATATTATAATATGATGTTGTTATGTAAATAAAATATTAGATTAGAGTATTATTATTAAATAATAATATTCGAGATTAAATAAAATATTATTAAATGATTAATAATATTAGTAAAGGGATAAAATATTATTAAATGATTAATAATATTAGTAAGTGATTAAAATATTAGTAAATGATTTAAAGTATTATTAGTGAACCAATAATACTAGAAGGCTAATTAATATTATCTAAGTGAATAATATTACGTGAATTAAAGGTAGTCGTTAATTAATAATAACACTATCTAGACATGATAATGTTTATAAGAACTTAATGTAATGTATAATATCTATGTGATTACATAATCGATGTTATGCATTGACTAATTGAAAAGACTAATTATAGGTCTCTCAAAGGAAGATAATTTAAGCGCATAGTGGATAGAAATTAATTTAAGTAGTCAGTGTGTAACTCTCTGATCGAGGCAAGTTTCCTAACTCAACTTGAGTTATTATTTTCAAAGCATGTTAGTGAATAATTATTGATGATTATTCACGTCTTTATTGATTATTGAAATTACGCACTTTGTGCAATCAAATTCCGCTCTCTTGCCGCCATTGAATCGTGAATTAAATTAAAGTTCTTTATTTATGAACTGTTTATGGGATAGATCTATGCTAATTATATCGGCTAGATCAAGTATGTCTAAATTTGTTAAATCAAATGGGTTTTAAATAATCTGTTTTATTAATTGATATGGTAAGAACTCTTGGTGAGAAATGGACAAATTTGATTAAGGCATGATATCAATGTTTGATTATTAAGTGTTTATGCATAAATCACGGGGTATGAAAAGGTGATCCCTTGAATGCCAAAACTTATTAAAAGGTCCAGTTTAAATCACTGAGCACCTTGGCAAATGTTCATGGTTATTCAAAACCACTCAGTTCATGTTATTCAATTATCGAATATTCAATTGTTGATTATTAATTCATGTTCCTCCACAATCTTATATTATTGTTGAACATTGAAGGCAATATTTCTTTCTAAGTCATGATATATATCCTTTGTCTTTATAAACTTGTGAAGCAAATTAGTTGCTTACTCTTGCTATATCATGACCTCTATTTTCAGCCTAAGCTCAAGGATCTAACGTGAAGGACAAGGGCAAGGGCAAGATCCATGAGTAATTTTAGAATGAATGTTAAATTAGTTATTATCTAATGGAATTTCTTAAGTAAACTATTTGTATTATAAATGGTGTATTTAAAGTTAAGGTTATGGAGACCATGGGACCATATTATGAGACCTTATTATAATGAACAATGTATGTTTATTATTTCAAAATAGTTATAGAATGCTTATGATGATGATAGGATCGTGAGCACTGAATCTGAGGTTAGAGAACCTGGATTTGGGGGCGTCACAGGTTGGTATCAAAGCTGTAGGTTATAAACATTAGGAATTGAAACCTAGGTTATAACCTTAGTAGAAAACTCTTACGAGTATGTTAGGAGATGGATTGTGGAAATTCATCGAGTATGTATTATACTTTAATAAAATATTATTTCATTTCATCAATGAATATATTTTATTGTAGTAATTGATGTTGTATCCTTATTTTATAGGATGCCGTGTGATAGTCGGGGAGCCCATTACATGAGACCAGAGAGGAGGTCGTCCCTGAGGAGGTGTGTCGGACACCTCGAAGGATGTGATGATTAGTAACTTTGTTAGAAAATAACCATGCTCGTGGAGCAAAGGATTTTTGCAGTTGGAGGCGGAGAATATGAACCATGAACACACGGAGCGGCCATATAAGGATGTTTGCTTATCGAGCGTGCATGATGGAGCTAGTAGAGATACTGAGTCCAAATAGAAGCAGAGAAGGCAAAGTTCGCGACATTGAGAGTAGAGCATCCGCAATGCAGTGAGTGAGTTTGATGTAGAGATTACAGACAAGATACGGGTGGAAGAAGCATTTCATAAGTCGGCCAAACAGGTGGACCTATTAGAGATGGCACTGGATGCCATGAAGGTCAGGGTAGAGACTTTAGGATTGGCATTAGACGCTGCGTATGAGGGCCAGCGCAGTGGGGCTAGGAGGGTCCACTCTGAGATAGGAGAGTCTAGTCGATCCGTTCGACGTAGAGTTCTGGAGTAGTTGCTTCCCTAAGAGCCTGTGCAGGTGACCTGGCAGGGCCACCAGTGGTGATGATGTGATGGCCCAGTTGTAAATAGATGCATTAGTACCTTTCTTGTTGTGTAATAAGGTTTTATGTTGATGTAAACCTCAATAGGTGTGAGGTAGTAAATGGTTAGGTACTTTCCTAATTGTGTTTTGTAGGAGGTATCATTATGAGTTAATCCCATCTTTTGTGTTAAAATGGGATAGTAGCATTTATAAAATATACCTGTATTAATCATGTAAGTCACTGAAGATTGGTGTATGAATATAAATGCAGTATTATTATGATATGTGTTGGAAGATTTTAAATAGTAAATTTTCTATTTAATGTTATGTGAATCCAGTAGACTGATTTGGAAAATGTTCTTTAAAACAAACTTAACCCACTAAGCGAGGAGAAAGACTTCCAAATCTCGGTAACTTAAAACTCTCACATAATGATCATCGATTGTTTAAATAAATAGCGTGTTACATGCTAAGTAATCATATGATAATAAATCCGAGTAGTAACGTGTTAGAATTTTGTTTCACTAGATAATGGCGCTGAGACGTGGACCGAGGAACCAAGAGATTGAAGAGTCGATTAATAATGTAAGCGGGATCTCAACAAAACCCAATGCAAGATTTTATCAACATGATGGTTTGAAGCCATGAGGAATCAAGCTCAACTGCGCAGGAAATCAGCGGGCACCCAACTAGTCAACTTTAAAGACTTCAAAGGCGGTTGGACCACGGAGTTCAGGAGAACAATGAGAGATCCGATAGAAGCCCAAATGTGGGTAAAGGAGATTGAGAAGGCCTTCGTTATTGCTAGAGTAGCGTAAGAACGTAAGACCATTTTTGCTACCTACTTAATGAAGGGTGAGGCTAACTATTGGTGGGATGCCAACCGAACAAAGCCGAATCGGAATCGTGACTTGGGAAGCATTCAAGAAGTTGTTCTTGAGAACTACTTCCCGAGAGCGTTCAAGCAAGAATGGAGATCAAGTTCTTGGAACTAAAACAGGAGAATATGTCGAGATCGTCAGTATCTTTGTGAAATTCAATGAATTGGCGATTCGCTCCACATCGTGTGGACACAGAGGTGAGGAAAGCGAGAAGGTTTGAAAATGGACTAAAGCCGTGGATTTATAAAGACGGTAGCGGTTTTACAAATCCCATCATTCTCAACTCTGTTGGAAAAAGCTCTTATAAGCGGAAGGAGGAAGCGAAGCGGTCTCAAGATACAATCGGGAGAAGAATAAGAAGAAATCGGAAGGTGGGAATCAAAATGTTAGCGATTAAGCGGTAGCAACAATAAGAAGCGGAAATGGAGCGGTGGGGGGTAGTAATCGGAGATGCAAAGCAGCGAAGTGTGCAACAAAAGAAGCTCTGTGTGGGAATCAGGGAAAGGGTCACTCGGGGAGTGCTTGAAAGGAAAAACGACATGTTATACATGTGGGCAAGAAGGGCATACCTCACCCAATTGTACTAAGGTGAAGAAAGGAGGTTGCTTTAATTGTGGTGAAGTGGGACATCGGATCAAGGATTGCCCAAGAAGAAAAGCACGGATGGCGGAAATGGCAGGCGGGCAATAACACTAAGACAACCAATGGAGGACCAATTGACCAAACAAGCCGACAACACGGACATTCAATATGACGGTAAGATGCCATGGCATCCGGGAGGTGGTGTCGGTATAATTTCGATCAATGATATAAATGCCTATGTGTTATTCGATTCGGAGCTTCATGTTCTTTCACAGTATCGATGAATTTGCTCAAAGATTAAGTTTACCTCATGAACTATTAGAACACCCTATGAATGTAGAAGTAGCAAACAAAGAAATTATCCCCATAGACTACATCTATAGGAACTGTTGTGCTAATGTAAGAGGGTTTAAGCTTAACGATTTGATTTGATACCGATTCATCTTGGAGAGTTTGATGTAATCCTTGGGATGGATTGGTTATCAAGTCATGGAGCGGCCATCGATCGTAAAAAAGTGCGATACCTAAAGACTCAATAAGTCAAAGGTGGTATTTCATGGCGATAAATCGCCAAGATAATCTTGTTGTCGACGATGATGCAAGCAAGGAAGTCGCTTAGGAAGGGTTGTATAGGTTATTTGGCTCACGTTGTGGATACCCGCAGAATCGAGGGTGAACTGGGTCAAATACCTATTGTAAGGGAATTCGTTGACGTTTTCCCAGAAGAGATTCCGGGATTGCCACCAGATAGAGAGATAGAGTTTGTTATCGATTTGGCGCCAGGGACATCACCGGTATCCAAAGCGCCGTATCGTATGGCTCCTATAGAAATGAAGGAACTGATGGTTCAACTACAAGAGTTGTTAGATAAGGGATACATTCGACCAAGCGTATCACCATGGGGAGCACCAGTCTTATTCGTAAAGAAGAAGGATGGGTCATTAAGACTTTGTATCGACTACCGAGAGTTGAACAAGGTCACCATTAAGAATAAATACCCGTTGCCCAGGATCGACGATTTGTTTGATCAGTTGAAGGGGGCAAAATACTTTTCAAAAATTGACTTGAGGACTGGTTATCACCAACTGAAGGTGAGACATGAGGATGTTCCAAAGACGGTATTCGAACTCGGTATGGACACTTTGAGTTTACGGTAATGTCTTTTGGGTTAACTAATGCACCAAAGACATTCATGGATTTGATGAACAGTGTTTTAAGCGATAGTTGGATAAGTTTGTTGTCGTGTTCATCGACGACATTCTCGGTATATTCGAGAGACAAAGGAAGATCACTACAACATCTAAGGAAAGTGTTGGAGACGTTAAGGAGGGAGAAGTTGTATGCAAAGTTCTCCAAGTGTGAATTTTGGTTGCGAGAGAGTGCGGTTTTAGGTCACGTTATCGACAAAGATGGTGTTTCTGAGATCCAAAGCAAAAGTAGAAGCGGTTATCAATCTGGGAACGACCAAAGACACCGATGCGAAATTAGGAGTTTCTTGGGATTAGCAGGATACTATCGAAGATTCATCCAAGATTTTTCAAAGGTAGCATCGCCATTGACCAACCTTACTAGAAAGATAGTGAAGTTCGTTTGGACGGAAAAATGTGAAACGAGTTTCATGGAATTGAAGAAGAGGCTCGGTCAAGCACCGTGTGTTGGCTTTTGGACAACACACGTGAGGATTTATAGTGTATAGTGATCGTCACACAAGGGTCTTGGTACATGTCTTGATGCAAAGACATGGCAAGGTCATTACAGTCACGCTTCACGCCGCCTAAAGGACTATGAGAAGGGTTATCCACTCATGACACGGAGTTAGCAAAGCAGATGTTTTTGCCTTGAAAATTTGGAGGCACTATTTGTATGGAGAGAAGTGTGAGATATATATGAGATCATAAGAGTCTAAAGTATATCTTCACGCAGAAGGAGCTAAATATGAGGCAAAGACCGATGGCTAGAATTGATCAAGGATTATGATTGTGAGATTCTGTACCATCCAGGCAAATCAAATGTAGTGGCTGATGCCTTGAAGCGAAAAAGGTAGAGAGAAGTTATTGAAGTTAACCATTCAAGAGGAATTGGTGAAGGATTTCGAACGACTTGACTTAGAGGTTAAGTATCCGATGGAGATCAATGAGAAATTATTTATCGTGGCGTGAGCCCTACTTTATTAGATAAGTTTAAAGAGGCTCAAGAGAAGGATCGAAGATTATGCGGCGAGATCAAGAAGCCAGTTATAAGAAGGGATGAATTGAAATACAAGATTGATGGCACCGGATTGCTAAGATTTGAAGGACGAATTTGGGTACCGTTAATACCAGAACTAAGAGAAGAGATTCTGCAAGAAGCACACAATATGAGGTACTCGATACACCCAGGAAGCACAAAGATGTATCAAGACTTACGTCAACACTTTTGGTGGCCAAACATGAAGAGAGAGATTGTAGAATGTGTCAGCAGATGTCTAACTTGTCAAAGAGTCAAGGCAGAACATCAACGACCGAGTGGATTATTACAGCCTTTAGAGATTCCAGAGTGGAAATGGGAGCACATCACGATGGATTTTGTGGTGGGACTTCCAACAACGCAAAAGGGACACGACGCCATATGGGTGGTCGTAGATCATCTTACGAAGTCGGCTCACTTTTTGCTGATCAAGATCAGGTATAGTCTGGACCAGCTAGCCAAATTATATATCAAGGAAATTATCTCGAGACATGGCGTACCAATATCTATTGTGTCGGATAGGGATCCACGATTCACGTCAAACTTCTGGAAGAGTCTTCAGGAAAGAATGGGGACGCAGCTACGGATGAGTACCGCGTATCATCCGCAGACCGATGGGCAAAGCGAGAGAATGATTCAAACACTTGAAAACATGCTCAGAGCTTGTGTGATGGACTTCAAGGGTAGTTGGGAGGATCATCCTCCATTGGTAGAGTTCGCATACAACAATAGCTACCACGCCAGCATCGGAATGCCGCCGTACGAAGCACTGTATGGAAGGAAATGTAGAACGCCCTTATACTGGGACGAAGTGGGTGAACGTCGACTGTTGGGACCAGAACTAGTGCAGCAGACCGTAGAGACCATTAAGGTGATTAGAGCCCGAATTGGTAGCGACTCAAGATCGCTGTAAGAAGTATCTGCGACTTACATCGCCGTAAGTGAGATTTTGAGGTGGGAAGCTATGCATTTTTGAAAGTATCTCCTTGGAAAGGGAAGATAAGGTTTTGAAAGAAAGGTAAACCGAGTCTCGAGATTTATTGGACCTTTTGAGATCCTCAAGAAGATAGGGAAGAAGGGCGTGCGAGGTAGCTCTACCTCTGAATCGAACATATATTCATAATGTATTTCATGTGTCGATTAACTACGACCATATAAGCTCGATTACAAGCATGTGATATCGTCACGAGCCAATTCAGTCGAAAAAGATTTGTCGTCTGAGGAAATTCCAAATGAAGTTTTAGATGAAAGGAAATGCAAATTGCGAAATAAGGTTATACATTACGTAAAAAGTTCTTTGGAGGAACCACAATCTTTGAAGAAGCTACGTGGGAACTTGAAGAAAAGATAAGAGAAAATTATCCGCACCTTTTTGAGTAACCTTATATGTAATTCCGGGGACGGAATTCTTATAAGGGGGGGAGGATGTAATAACCGTAAAATTTAAGTCACTATATATGTATGTACATTATGGATTTTTTTTTTAACCTTGTGTTACATAAGGATTTAATATGTGACAACACATGTGAAGTGGTGCATGGGTCAATTAACATATATATTATAGTTATGGATACATACATTTATAGACTTCATTAAAAGTGAAAGCCTTGTGACCTAATTATATATTAGGTAAGATTATTAAATAACCTAAGGCTTATGGTAATACGAAAAAGTTAGTATTTTATATGTATACTAACTTAAGTGGGGAAACTTTGTATTTTAAGTGACTAATAATTCTAAACCTAATTCTTGTAAATCTAATTAGGTTATGAGATAAAAATCATATGTGTAAGTAACTAAACTTCATATGATTGGAAATGAAAGCCCTAAATTATCAAATTGGGTAACATTATTAAAATTGCTAGACTATGTTTATTATCTAGCCCAAATCAATTAAAAGAAAAGCCCAAAGGAAATAAAATACAATCCAATACTTAGCCCACTTGATTAGGGGTATTCTAGACATTTGATTAATCAAAATTGGGCATTTAAAATAAAAGCTAAATGGAGGATATTATGAGGATCCTAAGTGGAATAATTAAGCTAACTTGTCCATTAGTAGACATTATTAAACATAAGGACAATGTTGTTAAGCTCTCATTGGTTGCCACTCCATTATGCACATTTAATCATGTTTAACCTAATGGAAGTAATAATACAAAGTTTTTACCTAATGGGCAACAAAATAATTGTGGGAGGGTTATTAGTGAATCACCCACTTCATTTTGTTTTCACTCTTCCAACATCTCATTCTCTCTTCATCTTCTTCTTCTATCTTTTGCTCCCAAGCTAGCCAACTTCAAAGAGAGAAAAGAGAGAGAGAATTTCATCCATAGAAAGAAAAAAAATATAGGAGTGCTAGTTGTTTATGCCCCCTAAGTTTATTACTTACTTTGGAAAATCAAGAAGGGTAGCAACTAAGTCAAGGTATAATGTACCTTCATCTTCTTCTTTTACTTTGTTTTGCTAGCTTGAGTTTTGATGGGGTTGTGTACAACTACTCAAGATACACTAGTTCTACATATCATCATGCATGAAATTAGGTATCTTGAGTGTTGGATCTAAGGCTTAGAGGAAGAAAATGAGCATATGTTCTCCAAGGGTGAAAACTCTTGTTTTTCTTCCACTAAATCTTGTGTAACTCAAGTTGTACAACTTGGAATTGTGATCCATCGAAGGGGGGGTGCTAGATACATGAGTTACCTAGTAAACCCAAGTGATAGGACACAAATCTAGCATGTTTTGGAACCTTTAAGATTATTTTTCCCAAAATGTTCCACTTTATATGCTAAAGCTTTGAAACTCTAAATCAGCTACTGACTTATTTTTCATGAGGCTGTTTCGGTCAGTTCCTTGTCTTGTAAAAATCTGGAAAAATACTACAGAGGTACCTTATGAAGTTATCTACGCGTAGGAAAAAGAACGGACACGTTTCGAGTTATATATTGTGCGTAATGACTATTTTCGTAAAGGACTCCATAAATATTATCCTACGAATATCTCACTGTGTATACACTGGAAAATTCCAAAATTTTTACAGTAGCTTCATATATGTTAAGAGAGCATACCCTGAAAAGTTCAGATTTTTCTGAGTAAAACTCAATTTATGAAAAATAGAGCACGATCCGAGTGTTTTGGACACTTTAAAAATAGTAAATCATTTTCTAAAATTCCAGAAAAATTAGAGGATCATTGTTGGTTCATATTCTGTCAAAATCCAGAAGCTGAGAATTTTTGGAATCAGTTTGCTATTTTTCCTAAAAATGATTAGGTTGTGAATAAAAGGAAATAAATAGTTAAATGATGTCTTTAATGAGAAAAATATGATTTTTATGCTTGAATGCTCATAATATATTATATCATGACTATCTTAGGGCATTTTGGTAATTTATAACAATAAATATTATTTATGACCTTTTATGGATATTAAATAAGAGGTTAATAAAGGATGAGCAATTAGAATAAATTGTTTGTTAATTTAATAAATCATTGGAATATTATTATAATATTAATAATATTATAATATGATGTTGTTATGTAAATAAAAATATTAGATTAGAGTATTATTATTAAATAATAATATTCGAGATTAAATAAAATATTATTAAATGATTAATAATATTAGTAAAGGGATAAAATATTATTAAATGATTAATAATATTAGTAAGTGATTAAAATATTAGTAATGATTTAAAGTATTATTAGTGAACCAATAATACTAGAAGGCTAATTAATATTATCTAAGTGAATAATATTACGTGAATTAAAGGTAGTCGTTAATTAATAATAACACTATCTAGACATGATAATGTTTATAAGAACTTAATGTAATGTATAATATCTATGTGATTATATAATCTGATGTTATGCATTGACTAATTGAAAGACTAATTATAGGTCTCTCAAAGGAAGATAATTTAAGCTGCGTAGTGGATAGAAATTAATTTCGTGGCGTAAACTCACGATCGAGGCAAGTTTCCTAACTCAACTTGAGTTATTATTTTGAAAGCATGTTAGTGAATAATTATTGATGATTATTCACGTCTTTATCGATTATTGAAATTAGCACTTTGTGCAATCGAATTCGCTTCTACGCCATTGAATCGTGAATTAAATTAAAGTTCTTTATTTATGAACTGTTTATGGGATAGATCTATGCTAATTATATCGGCTAGATCAAGTATGTCTAAATTTGTTAAATCAAATGAGTTTTAAATAACTCGTTCTTATTAATTGATATGGTAAGAACTCTTGATCGAGAAATGGACAAATTTGATTAAGGCATGATATCAATGTCGGATTATTAAGTGTTTATGCATAAATCACGGGGGTATGAAAGGTCGATCTCCTTGAATGCCAAAACTTATTAAAAGGTCCATTTAAATCATCGAGCACCTTGGAAAATGTTCATGGTTATTCAAAACCACTCGGTTCATGTTATTCAATTATCGAATATTCAATTGTTGATTATTAATTCATGTTCCTCCACAATCTTATATTATTCTTTGAACATTGAAGGCAATATTTCTTTCTAAGTCATGATATATATCCTTTGTCTTTATAAACTTGTGAAGCAAATTAGTTGCTTACTCTTGCTATATCATGACCTCTATTTTCAAATTAAAGCTTAGAAGGATCTAACGTGAAGGACAAGGGCAAGGGCAAGATCCAGGAGTAATTTTAGAATGAATGTTAAATTAGTTATTATCTAATGGAATTTCTTAAGTAAACTATTTGTATTATAAATGGTGTATTTAAAGTTAAGGTTATGGAGACCTTGGGACCATATTATGAGACCTTATTATAATGAACAATGTATGTTTATTATTTCAAAATAGTTATAGAATGCTTATGATGATGATAGGATCGTGAGCACTGAATCTGAGGTTAGAGAACCTGGATTTGGGGGCGTCACAACTGCTGCAGTGTTGAAGGAGAATCCACTATATCTTCCCCGCCGGGTGATGAAGCCTACCATCAAATCAACGGGGAAAGTTTCCATGGAGAAATTTGAAGAATTCCTCCGTACTATGGGCCATAACAAAGCCAAGGTGGTTCTAAGCTTGAAAGAAGCTCCACAACAAATTTCAATACTGGACTTGGTTTTCTCTTTTGAAGATCACAGGAAAGTCTTGCTAAAGGTTTTGGAAGAAGCCCATTTGCCAAAATCAGTGGATGTTGAAAATTTCCAACACCTGGTTGATCACATTTTTAACAACAATGTGATATCTTTCACTGATGACGACATTCCTCCCGAAGGGACTAGTCATTACAAACCGTTGAACATAGCGGTTCTGTCTTCTGAATACATGGTGGGAGGAGTTCTAAAAGATGGAGGTTCATCTTTTAATATCTGTCCTTATGCCAATTTGGAGAAGCTGAACATCAATCTCAAGTGGATCAAAAGCAGCCATACGATTATCAAGGCTTTTGATGGATCCCCACGTAATGCTGTCGGAGAGATTGAAGTGCTTGTGGAGATTGGTCTACATACTTTCCGCGTATCCTTTCATGTGCTCAAAATAGCCACATGATACAACCTGCTTTTGGGAAGACCATGGATTCACATGGTTGGAGCCGTCCCTTCCACCCTTCATCAGCAATTTAAATACATCATCAATAATAGCCTAGTCATTGTTAATGCTGAGCCAAAATGTCCTAAATAAGGTGACATACCACTCATCAGCTTCAGTGCAGAAGTTGAACCGGTCAATTTTCATGCCATAGAGGTGAGAAACACTCAATATCATCCTATTGGGGAGCCACTTCTCATACCCAAGATTTCTGTTGAGGTAATGGCAGCAACTCAAGAGATGATGTCATTGGGTCATCAACCTAGACAAGGTTTGGGCAAAGATCATAAGGGCATTAAGCACCCAATTCAAGTTCCCAGTCAAACCGAGACATCTAGACTATGCTATTCTGCCAGTTCTAGTCATAGGAATCCTTATAAGAACAAACAAATTTCTTCAGCTTTAGCCATATGGCGATTATCTCAACCTACAGATCCTTAGCCTGTACAATCTCTGGTAAAAGGTACCTACCCATGTAATGGCTATGCTATTTCCCAAACCGATATCGATTAAAGTAGAAGAGGTCTTAATTCCTGATCCCGGAGTGGAAGAAAGGGAACGGAGATGTAAACAAGACATCGCCAGGAGATTGTCTCACCTACGCATCATTTTCCATGATGAACATACAAATAGATACACCCCAGACGATGATTGTCCAGATATTATGGTAATTATTCGGGAAAAGGAGGACGATAACAGCACCTTTATCACTTCAGTCCAACAGGATTTCACCCTTGACAATTGGAGCGGACTCCTTGCATTTGTCGACAAGGGTAAAAAAGGGCAGAAACTCCCTCTACTCTGTAGATAACTATAACTGTTTAATTTTTTGAACATTATTAGCAGTTATTTTGTCATTACAGGCTAACACTTTGTATGATTGAACAGTTTCATATATTAAGTGAAAGCATATTTTGTTTCAGGACTCTGAATTTAGATGTGCTTATACTTGCTGATGAGGTGCCTTTTCTCCACAAGGACTGTAACTTTGATGAAAAGTTGGACACAGACTAGACGAAAATACAAGAGGACACTGAGAGACCTTAGGAGATCAAAGAATAGGTCGAGGATAAACCCTAACCTAATCTTGATCAAACCACCTCATTCAATCTTGGAACCTTAGAAAACCCTAAGCTAATCCAGATTGGTATGGACCTCACTCCAAACCAAAGGAATGACATGGTTACGCTATTAACCCAATTCCAGTATGTGTTTGCATGGTCTCATGAAGACATGGTGGGCTTATCCACTGACATTGTCATTCATCGCCTCCCCATTAAAGAGGGATTCAAGCCAGTCAGGCAGAAGCTCAGGAAAGGTGTCTACATACCCTGAATGGCAATCTAACATAGTCTCTGTACCTAAACCGGGAGGAAAGGTACGAATTTACGTGGATTACCGGGATTTGAATAAAGCCTGCCTTAAAGATAGCTTTCCCATGCCATTTATCCACATTCTCATACAATACTACTCAATAAGGCATGTACTCCTTTGCTGATTGTTTTGCAGGGTACCATCAAATCATGGTTGCTGAAGAGGATCGTGAGTAAACTGCATTCATCACACCTTGGGGAACCTTTTGCTATAGACGGTTGTCATTCGACCTCAATAATGCCGGAGCTACCTACCAGCGAGCCATGATGGCTCTTTTTCACGAATTAATGCATAAGGAGATAGAGATCTATGTGGATGACATCATTGTCAAATCCCGAAGGGAAGAAGACCACTTAGACCATCTCCAGAAGCTCTTCAACAGGTTGCGTAAGTACAACTTGAAGTTGAATCCAGCCAAATGCGCCTTTGGTGTTAAATCAGGTAAGTTACTAGGTTTCCTAGTTAGCCACAAAGGTGTTGAGCTGGATCCCACCAAAATCCAGACCATTACAGAAATGCCCATTCCTCGGACAAAGAAGGAAATACAGGAATTTTTGGGAAGAATCAACTTCATTAGCAGATTCATTTCCCAACTCACAGCAACCTGTGAGCCTATTTTCAAATTGTTAAGGAAGAACTCCTCCATGAAATGGAGCAATGAGTATCAAAAAGCCTTCCTTACAATCAAAGAACAACTGGTCAATGCTCATATTTTGTTACCGCCTAGGGATAATTGTGACAATTCGATAATTTAGACAATTTAATAAAATCTTAAAAAGATTGAATAGAGGTTAAATAATAGACCTAGACAGAAAATAAGTGAATGAATTTGGCATTTATGTGAAGGAATTTTAAGAATTTCAAAATTTTATGAAAGATTTTGGTGGGTTTAAAATCTTGTGGTAAAGACTTGCAAGGTTAAGTATCTAAGGGTATATAAATTTGTGTAGGCGGTTTTATGTGTACAGTTTATGGTTAAGGGTCAAGGGTTGACCAGATAAATTATATCAGTGACAAACCCTAATATTATATTAAGAACCTTGACGTTCAGTTAGAAAACCCTAACGATTGATAAGAAACCCTAATATCGGCTCAAGAAACCCTAATTTTAGTACCGAAAATCTAAAACCCTAATTCAGAATTTGAAAACCCTAATTTGGAAACTTAAAAAATAAGTATAAAGTTTAAGTCTTAATGATTATATATTTAATTAAAGATAACCCTAATTGATTAGTTAGAAAATCCTAATTTCTAAAGTCGAAAACCCTAATGTATAATTAAGGAAGACCTAATTGGTAATTCATTGATTTTAATGTTAATTAGGAAACATTAATCCTAACTACAAGCCCTAATGTGATTAGGAAACCATAATATAATTAGGAGACCCTAATTATAAATTAGAAATCTTAATTTTCTATTTTAAAACCTAATTACTAAATGCTAGAAATTTAAATTTATAAACCCTAAGGGTTAAAACCTAAGGTTTAAAACCTAAGGGTTGGTCAAGTTATATTTATGCCATTAAAATTACAAGTCAAATGTCCAAACTACCCTTTTTACATTTTTTAATGCGATGGAGTGTAGATCTTGCCCTAGTAGTGGTTGGTGAGCAACCCTAAGCTTGCCATGTGCCCGATATCTAAAATATCAGCCATCTAGATCAGCTATATACATTGTATTTATTAGATATATAGATTAAAGAGAAAGAGAATGCTCATTTTACTTATTATATTCACCAAAGCCATACTCTCTCTCCATTTTCGAAATCTAGAGTGAGAGAGAGTGAGAAACAAAGCTAAGAGCACTTCATAGCTTGCCAAAGATCAGAATCAAAAGTCAAATTCAAGGATCAAAGATTAAAAAGGTATAAAAACCCTAAACCTAAAAATTCATGTGATCCATGTTATTTGTTGTTGTTTATTGTTTTAAGTTGTGTATTGGGGTGTTATTTAGTGATCTAAGTTTTAATATCATATATCCATAACACTTAGATGCACGAAAATGAGTTTTTAGAAACTAATCTATGAACCCTAATTTATGTTCTGACAGCCTAATGTCATGGCTCATAGATCCTTATGTGTTAGTTGTTTGTTGTGTTTTAAGATATAGACTTGTAGTATGTTGTAAGGGCTTTGATCTGGAACTTGAATCAAAGTCAGATCATGTCTAGAACTCAAGATATGAGTGGTCAAAGTGGGTTGACCGATCAGAAAAAAGCGAGTTTCTAGCAACCCGTAAAACCCATTTTAAATCGATGCCGCTTTTCTAGGCCTTAGATCTTGCTGTTTTTTGCTAGTTTGTCCATGTTGTTGTTTTGATGTTGTAGTCTGTCATGAGGACTACACAATAAAGTCATTAGATCAGTTAGACCATAACTAGAGTAAAATATAATCAAGGTCAAACTAGAGTTGACCGTCCGTTTTGTTGCAAATCTGGAAAACCCAGATTCTTCAAGTGCCTTATTTCTGACATGGTTTGACTATGCTAGATCTTGCTCATGTGATGACGTTATGATGATATGATGTTATAGAATTGTACCCTGACATGTATGCAACAAGATTTGACCATTAGAACACAGTAAGCAAGCCTGGACATCAAAGATTTAAGAGCTCAAAGTAGGCAGTAAGAACTGTTCTTCATTTCTGGAAAACCCATAAATGAAGAACAACGTCTGACAAGGTTTTTGAGAGATTAAATCTCTCTATTGTATAATGATTAGGCCATGAAATTGGTTTAGAATTGTAGTACTACATCAGTACTACAACATTAACATTTTAGCAGCCCAGAAAACATAACAAGCAATGATTAAATGATGGTCAAACATACCACCCTGCGAACTGAGTATGAATTTCTGGGCAGGCTCAAGAACACCCGAGAACCCCTATAGCGACGGTTCTGTCGTTATAGGCACCCTTTAGCGACAGTTTCTTAATAAAATTAATTATTTTATTTAATAAATAGAGAAAAATAGTTTTTAATTATTAAAAATACATAATAAATTCCTAAAAAATTATTTTAAAGCCTAAAAATGGATTTTTAATAATTTTGAATATATTTCATTAATATTTAATGTTTTTGGAATATTAATGGAATTTAATTTATTTAATTATAATATTAAATAAGTTACTTAAAAATGATTTGAATACTTGAAAAATCATTTAAAAATATATTATGGTATAAGAAAATATTTTAATTTATTTTTAATGACTTTTAATATTTTGTGATGAATTTCATTAATAATTTATTATTAATGGTAATTCATTATTTAATAATCGTATTAAATAAATTATGGAAAAATAGAATTAATGCTTTAAAAATCATATAAAAATTATTTAATGGTTGTAAAAATATTTTAAGTTGTGAAATATAACTTTTGATATTTGGTCATGAATTTTTTAATATTTATTATTAATGGTAGTTAATTAAATATGATTTTAATTATTTTAAAATCATTTAAAGGCAATGATAAAGTATTAAAAATACTTTAAGATATTATAAATATATTATAATATTATGTTAAGGATTTTATTAATATTTAATATTAAATAAATAATAATGATAATGGAATTAAGTGATATTTAAATCATATGAATATGATATTTATGATTGAAAAATCATAATATATAATAATAATTACTTGAAAATTATTATGAGCCTTTAAAAATTATTCTGACTGATAATAAAATTATCAAAGATAATTGTGTTGCGTTTAGACAAAGTCTTAAGGAAATTAGGCTCGAGAATTATCCGACTAAGCCGTCGGGATGTCAAAATAGTACCGAACTCAACTCAGATTGCAATAGTTTGACTTGATATTAGGTCTTATGTGCTGTATAGACGGATAGGATTATGTGGTAATGTGTTTAGGTTATTTTATACTATGATGATATTATTCTAACTTGGAAATCAATATTATTAATATTAGGTCTTCAGATAAAGCTAAATAGATTACGTAGCAGTAAACAACCGAGCAGACAAGTATCCTAAACCCTTACATTACTTTATTCAACGAATATCGTAAGCAAGTATCTAAACCTTATCTCTTTGAATGCAAGTTTTCTTGAACTATTCTTTTAACTTGTGGTTAATTATTATTAATTACATCATGTCTATAAATTGTTGAATCGCACTTTGTGCATATTGCATGTGTTCGTCAGGTATGAAAGGTTGATCACATTCTTTACCATTCGATCCAGATATAGTGGTTCATGTTCAATGTTCATTCAGCTATGAAATTTTTTTCATGCTAGTTCATAGTTATATTGTAGAATTTTAGCCAGCTTATTGTTCAATTCTTTTCATCATGATATATCCCTAATTTATTGAACTTAAACTTGCTGGGCAAACTTGTTGCTCACCCATGCTATATCATGATAAACATTGCAGATTAGAACGAATATATTAGATACAGGAAAAGACAAAGACAAGTCCAGCTTGGGATTGTATGTGTAGCTAAATCTGTAACAGTCATGTATAATAATACCATTGTATGTTAGATAGGATATTGATTCAGGTTTTAAGTGAAGATTCTCGACCTTGGAAATAGTGTGTAAAGTTTAATGTATAAAAATTTATGTTTATATCTTCCGCAATAGTTATAGAACTAGTGTACCATATTCGTGGTGATTTGGAACCCGAATTTTGGGATGCTACATTTGGTATCAGAGCTGTAGGTTATAAATCTAGGGTAGAGTTACGTTAGACTAATAACTGCAGTGATTATGATAAGATCTAACTCACATAGAGTTAGTGTGTCGGTGAGATTCAAAGACGAATCTCGATAAGTTGTAAAGATACGGAGTTCCCTAACTCTGATAATAAAGGTGAATAGTAGTGGTGAATAGATAGAGTCTAAAAGATTAAAGGTACTGGGATAGGAGATCATAAAACAAAACGATCATAGCATAAAAATATATCATAATATATACGATAAGATCACCCCGTGATCGGATAAGGTTATAGTAGTGAGAAGGATTAATAGAATGATTAAAATGTTACAGTAAGAATGTTGTGTGTCAATTATACTATGAATTAGTACAAATTCAGGAAAGGATTATGAATACTGTAAGACCCCAAATTTTACGAAATGAAAGTATTTAATTTTTATAATTATTATTCAATTTAGTAAATGGTTAAATTGATAAAAGTACAGTAATACGCATGGTTGCACAATGGCACACGGTATTGTACAGTATCTTTGATTATTGATGCTTATGTGAGAAGTCACTCAGTTTTATTCAATTATTGTCATAATATTTTATATTATTAAATCAATAATTGAGACGATAAAGTTATTCATATTATTATTTGCAATATTGACGTTGTCTAGAAGTTCTGTCAAGGAGAGGTTAGGTAATCTAATTGCGCGCTAATAGGGAGAAATCCTTATTGGAAAGCCCCCTCTTTCCTGGGAACGATCTGGTTGTTAATATTGTGAGCTATAATATTAATGATGAATGTTATTAAAAAATTGAATTTGAGTTCAGAGTTGAATTTGGAGACGCGAACGTGATATTTGAGTCCGAAACAATGTAATTAGTAAATATAGACTATAAACACAAAATTTATGGGGGTTGACTTTTTGGTCAAAAAGTTAATAGTTGACTTTTTCAGAAAAAGTCAAACTTTGAAATTTAAAAAATGAAATTGTTCATAAAAATATTTCCATTGAGTTGGGATTGTTAGTGTTAGTGGAAATCGACAGTTATTTCGATAATAATTGATGTCTGGAAGTTATATTGACCAATCGGATAATTAACCGGATAAATGAGCAATTCATTGCTATTGATTCACATGATTATAACTATTTGTTCACATGTGTATACTATTGATTCACATTCCTTTACTATTAGGGGAGTTGGTGCAAGATTGATAATACTTGCATGACTAAGTTAAAAATGGATGTATAGATGGAGGTACTATACTGTAATTCGTATTTTCACATGTCTAGAACTATTGATTCACATGATTTACTATTAGAGGAGATGGTGCATGTTTGATAATACTTGCATGACTAAATTAAAAATGAAGAAAAAGAGGAAGGTATTATACTGTAATATTTCGAGCCCCAAAACGTGCAATTATCGAAACTATATTTTCCTATAAATAGAAGCTCATTCCTTCATTATTTTTCACCAATTCACTAAGTCTCACAAGAGCAATTATTTTAGAAAGAAATTATAGATAGAAAGAAGAAGAGAAGTCTGCTACCTCCTCACTATTTCAAAGATCCAAATCTTCTTTTTGAGGTAAGGGTATTATTTCTTTTTCGTATTCATGAAGGAATTATTTTCTTTCAATACTCGTAAGAGTCACATTATTCCATTCTTTATTATTATATTGAATAACTTTGTCTACGCAATCTGCACCGCATACATGGTGAAATTCTTCATTATTCCATTCTTTATTATTACATTTGGAATAACTCATGCATCGTGATCTATCGCATGCCCGTGAATTCGTTGTTATTCCATTCTTTATTATTCATTGGAATATCCCGTCTACATGCGGATTACGCATGACACAGTTCCATTCTTTCTTATTACATTGGAATATCCTGTCTGCATGCGGATTATGCATGACCCGGTTCCATTCTTTATTATTCTGTTGGGAATAACTTGTCTGTGCGGTCTATCGCGGGCTTGGTGAATTCTTCTATTATTCCATTCTTTATTATTATGTTGGAATAACCTGTCTATGTGGATTACCACATGCATGGTGAATGATCCTTCGTATTCATTCCTTATTAAATTATGGAAATGATCTGTCTACGTGGATTACCGCATGGCGGGTGAAAATCCATTTGTAGTTTTGTATAATCTATTATACTCGTATGAGATATCATTTCTTTTGTACTCGTCATGGAATATCATTTTCTTTGGTATTTTTTTTACGAGTTACTATTCACCCAGTTACTATTCACTCTAGTATTATTTACTCGGGTATTCGGGGCACTTTTCGTGTCGGAGTACTATTCACGAGTTACTATTCACCCAAATTACTATTCATCTAAATATTATTCACTAAGGTATTTTGGGTACTTTTCATGTTGGGTTACTATTCACGAGGTACTATTCCCGAAGTACTATTCATAGGGTACTATTTACCCGAAAAATATTTTTCTTTTCTGTCCAAATTATTTTTGGTACATAAATATTATTCTTGAATTTTACTCTACAAAGCAGTATCATGTTGACAATTTGAATATTTTTAAACTCTGGATAAATTTAAAGTCTTTAATATTTATCCGTGATTTAATTTGATAAATGCTTATATCATTGTCATCATCCTCATGCTTATATTGTGATGAAAGTCATCTTTGGCTTACGTGCATAAATGGACTATTGATTATTGGTTTTATAGTTGTATATCTTTGGCTTACGTGCAAAGATGGACATGTGTATGACATGATCATAACCACTGGTGATAATAACGAATATCCTTGGCCCGTAGTGCATGGATAATTCGATGATGTGATTGGCAGGATCATGACCATTAGTTAACAGTTGAATGTCTTTGGTAGTAGTGCAATCGGACAATTGATTGGTATGATCATGACCATTGGTTTTATAGTTAAATATCTTTGGCTCGTAGTGCAAAGGTAGACAACTGATTGGTATGATCATTGTTATTACATTTGAATATCTTTAGCCTTTGGGGTAAAGATATTGAGTAAACGTTCTATCAAGCCTTTGTGGCAAGGAGAAACTGTTGAGTTATATGATTATAAATATGAGTTGTGGATTTAACTATGATCGTTGGTGGTTTAGGTGCAGACAGGTGATGATAGTTCTTTTTGTCTTGGGTATAACAAAGAACTGTTGTTGAGTATTACATAAATGAAATATTAACAATGGACTTTTAATTTAGAAGAGATAGTAGACATTATGTTCTACTTGACTCATCTAATGGATTGCTTATTCCGCTGCAGTTGTTGATCTAAAACTTGTTGTCTATTGTATTCTATCAGTTGTTATACTGTTGAAGGCTAAGGATAATTTATTCTGCATTATCTTAGTCATAATATTTCTTACTGGGCTAGTTGAGCTCACCATTTCTTTCGTTGTTCTCTTCAGGAAATGAGATATAGCTGGGACGAGTCGGGGAATGGAGCGATGGTCCAGGATAAATGGCTTTAGTAATCCTCACTATTTTACGGAATAATGTGATAATAATTATAATGAGGACACCATTGAGTGTGGATATTGTCTAGATGACAATATTCTTGTTTAAACTCTCAGTTATGTTTTGTCATATTTTACACGACTGTTGTATAATTAAGTTGTATTTAAATTTATGTACCATGTATTTGGCGACTCAAGATGGGTGATGTATACCTGTTTTGGGGGCGTCACAGTTGGTATCAAAGCTTAGGGATATGATCCCTAGCTGAGATGTGAGACAAGAACTAGGAGGGGAGAGACGATGAATTCCTTCTCTAGTATGACCTACCTAAGTTTATTTGGTATTTAATTTGTCGGTCAGACTATAGGGATAATATGTGATATGTCAATTAACCCTTATTTTGAAACTATATTCTAGAATGATATCTGAAATACAGGAGATGAGAAATGGGAAAATCATGATAAAGAGGACCGGGAAGGTACAATCCGAAAAGAAAGCAAGGTATTCTCATCTTTTCGAACTACCAGGTACGTAAATTTCGTGGGCGAAATTTCATAAGGAGGGGAGATTGTAAGACCTCGAATTTTATGAAATAAAAGTATTTAATTTTTATATTTATTATTCAATTTAGTAAATGGTTAAATTGATAAAAAATACAAGATGTCTGGCGTGGTTGAGCAAAGGGCACACTGCAGTATTGTACAGTATCTTTGATTATTGATGCTTATGTGAGAAGTCACACAGTTTTATGCAATTATTGTCACAATATTTTATATTATTAAATCAATAATTGAGATGATAAAGTTATTCATATTATTATTTGCAATATTAACGATGTCTAGAAGTTCTGTCAAGGAGAGGTTAGGTAATCTAATTGCGCGCCAATAGGGAGAAATCCTTATCGGAAAGCCCCCTCTTTCTTGAGAACGATCTGGTTGTTAATATTGTGAGTTATAATATTAATGATGAATGTTATTAAAAAATTAAATTTGAGTTCGGAGTTGAATTTGGAGACGCAGACATGATATTTGAGTCTGTAACGATGAAATTAGTAAAAATAGACTATTAACACAAAATTTATCGGGGTTAACTTTTTGGTCAAAAAGTCAACAATTGAATTTTTCGAAAAAAGTCAAACTTTGAAATTTCAACAATGAAATTGTTGTTAAAAATATTTCCATTGTGTTGGGATTGTTAGTGTTAGTGGAAATCGACAGTTATTTCGATAATAATTGATGTCTGGAGGTTATATTGACCAATCGTGTAATTAACCGGATAAATGAGCAATTAATTGCAATTGATTCATATGATTATAACTATTTATTCACATGTGTGTACTATTGATTCACATTCATTTACTATTTGCGGAGTTGGTGCAAGATTGATAATACTTGCATGACTAAGTTAAAAATGGAGGTATAGATGGAGCTATTATACTGTAATTCATATTTTCACATTTCTAAAACTATTGATTCACATGATTTACTATTAATTCACATGATTTACTATTATGGGAGATGGTGCAAGTTTGATAATACTTGCAGGACTAAATTAAAAATGAATAAAAAGAGGAAGGTATTATACTGTAATATTTTGAGCCCAAAATGTGCAATTATTGAAACTATATTTTTCTATAAATAGAAGCTCATTCCTTCATTATTTTTCACCAATTCACTAAGTCTCACAAGAGCAATTATTTTAGAAAGAAATTATAGATAGAAAGAAGAAGAGAAGTCTGCTACCTCACTATTTCAGTATCCAGTCTTCTTTTGAGGTAAGGGGTATTATTTCTTTCGTATTCATGAAGGGAATTATTTTCTTTCAATACTCGTAAGAGCTGTTATTCCATTCTTTATTATTATGTTGGAATAACCTGTCTATTCGAAGTATCGCATACATGGTGAAATTCTTCTGTTATTCCATTCTTTATTATTCTCGTTGGAATAACTCATCTGCAAGCGCTTGATCATCGCATACCGTGAATTTTATTGTTATTCCATTCTTTATTATTACATTGGAATATCCTCGTCTGCGGATTACGCACACCGTTCCATTCCTTATTATTCTTTTGGAATATCCTCATCTATCACGGATTCTGGCATGACCGTTCCATTCGTTATTATTACGTTGGGAATAACTTTCATCTGCATGCGATCTATCACATGTATGGTGAATTCTTCTATTATTCCATTCTTTATTATTTTGTTGAATAACTTTGCCTATGTGGATTACCACATGCATGGTGAACGATCCTTCAGATTCATTCTTTATTAAATTGTGGAAATGATCCATACTCACGTGGATTACTGCGCATGGCGGTGAAAATCCATTTGCGCTTTAAATATAATCTATTATACTCGTATGAGATATCATTTCTTTTGTACTCATCATGGAATATAATTTTCTTTGGTATTTTTTACAAGTTACTATTCACGGGTTACTATTCAGCCGATTACTATTCACTCTAGTATTATTCACTCGGGTATTCGGGGCACTTTTCGTGTCGGAGTACTATTTATGAGTTACTATTCATGGGTTACTATTCACCCAAATTACTATTCATCAGAATATTATTCACTCAGGTATTTGGGATACTTTTCATGCCGGGTTACTATTCATGAGGTACTCTTCCCAAAGTACTATTCATAGGGTACTATTTACCCGAAAAAAATATTTCTTTTCTGTCCAAATTATTTTTGGTACATGAATATTATTCTTGAATTTTACTCCACAAAGAAGTATCATGATGACAATTTGGATATTTTTAAACTCTGGATAAATTTAAAGTCTTTAATATTTATCCTTGATTTCGTTTGGTAAATGCTTATATCATTGCCATTGTAGACATTCAAAATTTTCTGCACTCCTATTACTATCATTGCAGGAGTGTAGATTCGTCTTTTGGAGATAACCCTGAAAGACAGCTTACATCCATTCCAGATACTACCGGAAGTTCAGTTCCAACCCAGAACACAAACCGGGAACATCATCTCAAACCCGGAACACACACCGAGAATGTCATTTCCAATATCAGAGATAACCCCGAGATATGCAGATCAAAAGACCGGCAACAACACCGGAGAGGACAGTTCTATCTTGGCGATAACACCGCGACGCTCAGTTCCAGTCCCAGAGAAACACTGGGAGTAACAACCTCATCCTTGGTGATAGCCCCAAGAGATGCCATTGCAATTCTGGCGATAACCCCGGAAATGCTTGTTTCAAACATATGCAATCAGCTTCAACCTCAGACATCCTATCGAGGCACACACACCTCAGACCCGAAGATAACAACGGGCAGACAGGAAAATCCACAGATGATAGTGATACATACAAACAAGCAACAGTCCAATCTCAGATGTAACCTTGAGCAACATCTGCTTTTCGCTTAAACCGGCGATAACCCCAGTGAGGAGTCACAACGTCATCTTACCATCTCAACAAGATGATATCACGACATACCAACAAGTAGTCCAATCTCAGATGTAACCCTGAGCAACGTCTACTTTCTACTTAAACCAGCGATAACCCCGACGAGGATTCAAACGTCATCTTGTTCCTTCGACAATGGCACGTCGTCTCAACACTTCATACATACATACATACAACAATGTCCCACAAGAGCCGAGGATTGAGAATCTAGAGTGACTATTACGCGTGGCAGTACTTTGGATAGAATTTGAAGCTTGAAGACCATGGGCATAAACCCCTCTTCCTGACTTCGTACAACCTCTAATCCATGTCATTGCGTAACTCTCGACACAAGCGGTCCGAAGAAGGTCAGATATACCTTGTTCGGATGCTTGGATTGAAATTCTACAAGTTCGAGCGGACATTATAGTGCATGAGTGCACGTACTACGAGATGATGGGACCCGCGAGGCTTGGATGCATCACGACCAGCTCGGATGCATGAGTGTACCTGCGGCCATTCGTATATATATACAAGCCTTGGGGTCAACCATTTGAGAAGAAGAGGGAGGGAAAAAGGCGAGGAAGCCCTGTCCGTTTTACTCTTCATACACATCTTTTGAGTGTTTCCTCACTTCTAAACATTAGTTAGCTCACATATAACTATCTTTATCCGGCGAGGGCTGAGTGTTTATCCATTTAAAGTCATAGAAGTCTACTTTGGCAGCCCACTGTAAGCCTTCTTATATTCTATAAAGCCTTCTTCTCATATTAGCACACAACTTGTTGTACACGTTGAGAGTCGTGTGAGTGTGTTTGCCCGGACTTCGGTCCGTGGTTTTCATTTCAGTCTGTATATATATACTTATATATATGTATATATTTCATATATGGACTAACATTATCGAGTTATGCCTCGATTGAGCCTGAACTTGATGCAGAGTGTTTAATTGCTTTTATATATATATATATATATATATATACTTATATATATAAACTGTGGTTAGACTCTGTCTGATGAACCTGGATTTTATATCCGGTGCGTTTAATTGCTTATATATATATACTTATTTATATAATTATTGTCGAACATATCCGATGAGCCTGGATTCACATCTGGTACGTTTACTGCTTATATATATATATTTGTGCATATATATATATATACATATTTACATTCCTGTCCGGCCTGGAGTTTACTTCGTGGCCTTTTACAGGTTTATTTACATTTTGTCCTGCCTGGAGTTTACTTCGTATGGCGCTTGATCGCTTTTACAACTTTATTTACATTTCGTCCCACCTGGAGTTTACTTCGTGGTGGTTGATCATGTCCATATATATATATATATATATATATATATTTATCGCTTTTATATATTTACATTTCCGATCCCCCATGGAGTTGCTTCGTGGTGGTTGATCATATTTATATATATATATATATATATATATATTTACACTTATATATATATAATCGCTATCGCTTTCCATATAAATTGCGGTATCATGTGAGCCTAGGAATCATGTGATCACGAGTGTTCGGTTCATCAATCTAGATTCGGTTCCCATGATGGACATTTTTCAAATTGTAAGCGACTGTACATTATTTTACAATTATCGAATTTCCTTGGATGGTCATTATGCCCATGAGGAGTTCTAAGATCTGCAGATATATTTTTTTCTAGAATGCTTCGCATCTCGAAAAAATAAAAAGTAAACAAGTTTAAACATTTAATAATAAAATGGAAGCATGAAAAGGTCTCAATTCCTATTGAGCACAGGGTTTGAAAAACCTCTTTTACAAAACTTTATTGATATATCTTGGTTAAAACTGAATTTTTTTATAAAATTCAAACCTTGTGTATATAGGTGCGAACGAGGCCTCACACTACTTTCAAATAATTGCACATTGATCCACACACACACACACATTCATATAACAAATTCTTTGAAAAGTTGCGGTCACCATGGTAACACGGATGTCGGGGGGTGCCTAAAACCTTCCTTCTGCATAATCAAGCCCCCGGACCCAAAATGAATCTTTGTTTTATAGATCCGTCTAGCAGTGTCAAAACACTGGGTCAATGTGCAAACCTTTTCGGTTGCGTTGGTGCAACCAGTTAAACACACCAAATGGCGACTCTTAAAGTCAAGTCGTCGACATTATATATGTCGGACCTTTTTCACTTGTTTTTTCAAATAAATCTCACATTAACATGAGAACACCAAAGAACAAGTAACGAAAAGGGACACTGAAAAATCCCGACGTCGACAGGTAGCGACTCTGCTGGGGATTCCAGTAAGTGGGCTTAAGCCGCCATTACAAGCTTTTCAAAATTGTTACATGCTTGTGTGTGAATGTTGCATTTACATTTATGATGAATGTATACGAATGCATCTTAATTACTGCACTACTAAATATCTATCTGTGATATTAGTGCTTCGCATATGTCATCATTTTGCATAAACGGTGAGACACGTTTTATGTGAATGTATGTTGTGTGGTCCCTCCATCAGGAGGCTATCCTATCGGTGTTTGATTACTGGACTTGTGGGAAGAATGATTTCTCGAGGCTCAGGAAAGGCACCACTCATATTCGCTCCAGTTGAACGACTAGATTAACTTCCCGTCAAGTAGATTACGATGATCTGGGAACTTTCATGCCCAAAAGCCGCGAGAGTAACCCTAAGATAGGTCAGCCTCTGATAAACCAAACGCGGAGGGAAGTCTCTTCATACTTTCCATTTTAAATTACCTGTAAAAATATTTACTTGTAATTCTATTCCATGTTCATTCATATGTAATGGAAAATATAAAGAATATCTGTGCATGCATGACATGTTATCCATTAACAACCGGGTTTGCAGGACAAAATTCCTAAATGGACATGTTATGATAACATTTATATTACCCTAAGACTAAACTATGTAAGTCTTTTGTAGGGAAGCAATTTGGCCTGTTACCCGTTCAAAGTCCAAAAAGGCCACATGCCTACAGCCAATCATGTCATCTTCTGATCAGTCTAATGTTGTTTCCCGAGAAGAATTTGATGGATTGAGTAAACAAATCACAAACTTGGCTATCCTACTAAAAGAATTATACCAGTCTACTCAGGGTACGAAGATACCTACACATACAGAATCCTCTACACAAGGAGGAGTTCAAGGTCTGGAAAAAATAGTTCCAGAACATCAGTTGAATACAACCAACAAAGACCCGAAAAACACCCATCTCAAAGGAGATCCAGACACCGGTGATATCAGGAAGAAGGTCATTCAAATGGAGGAAACTATCCGCGTTCTCAAAGGGATTGGAACACATGGCAGTGTTTCATATATAGACCTTTGCATATTTCCTGGTGTTCAATATCTAGTGAAATTCAAGACCCCTGATTTTGAGAAATATGACGGATTAGGGGATCCTTATACACATTTAAAAGTGTTCATAGGAGAACTTGGGTCTTACGCAGAAAATGAAAAGCTCCGAATGCAGCTATTTCAAAAAAGTCTGACTAGAGAAGCCCGTTCATGGTATACCAAATTAGATAACTCTAAGATCCATAGTTGGGAAGAGCTGGCTCACGCCTTCCTTACTCAATACAGTTTTCAATCTCAGATGGCTCCTGACCGGTACCAAATTACCAAGGTCAAGAAACAGTCTAATGAGTCATTCAGAGAGTATGCTCAAAGGTGGAGGCGCCTTCTTTGCTCAAGTTATTCCTTCCATGATGAATCGTAAATGGTCATGACCTTCATAGATGTACTGAGAAGCTCCTTTCTATGAAAGAGTTCTAGCTAGTATTGGCAAACCATTTTCCGAAATGATCAAACACAATGAGATAAATGAGATGGGATTGAAGTCCGGTAAAATTCAAGACCTAGCCGCTCTTAAAGCTGTTGCTGAGCACATCCAGTCCGGATATTATGGAAATAACCCCCGGAGGGTCTATAAAAAGAAAGAGGAGAATGTTTCCTTGATACTACTAGGACAAAAAGGCAATCCAAGCATGCCTATGCAGAGGAGAAACTACTCCCCTTTTCCAGCACAATCTTCAAACCCTCCATTGTCTAAAAGTGGAGAAGTAAAGCGACCTCGAACGTTCACACCCTTAGGGGACTCGCTCGAGAATATTCTTGCTCTTCTGACTACTCAGAAGAAAATTACACATCTTCTTCTACCAGCCAACCCTAACGAGATGGGTTTTAATGCTACTCGAAAGTGTGCTTATCATGCCGGGGCACCTGGACATGATACTCAAGATTGTTGGGCCTTGAAACATAAGATTCAAGATCTAATAGAAAATGGTGAGATCGTGGTCACTAAACCAGATCAACCTCATGTGCAAGATAACCCTTTTCCTCAACACAAAGAAGAAGAGGTCAACATGATCAGTTGGAGCACTGTACAAAGTTCCAATTCTAACGGCGAATCAACCCAACCCATCAAAGACGGTGTTGACAAATGGGATTATGCAAAGTTCCAGTTTACCATGGAACGAAAGATGAAAGCTCTTTCCAAACAAATTGAACAATTGGCAGAATTGGTGACCCACCAGCATCAAGTCACACGCCAATTAATCAGGTAGGAGCATGCCTATCTCCTTCCTTTTGTTATGAATGCCTCCTCACCACCTTTAGAAAGCGAAGCTATGGAGGATAAGGTTGTGAAACGAGCAAATGCTAAAGGCCGTCAGGATTTTGCCAATCAGAGGGAATTCACCTATTTGGGCCAATCTATGGAGGAGATACTACAGATGTTGATCAACGAAGGAAGAATTACCTTCCTTCTCCCTCCCATGAATCCCCGCTCAGGGCGGTTCAATCCTGATGAAATGTGTCAATATCATTCACATTCTCGCGGTCACAGCACAGAAGAATTGTAACATTCTAGAATTTTAATTGTTATATTAAATATTTATTTAATTATTTAAATATTTAATGGATGTGTTTATTATTGAATAAATAATTGTTCAAATTTGAATTGATGTGCTTAATTATTTGTTAAATAAATAATTAAGGAAAATTAATTATTTTGCTAATTTAATTTAATTATTAAGTTAGAGAATTTTGATTAATTCAATTACTATTCTTTTATTGGAATTTATAATTAAAAAGGATGTGTTGGTTGATTAAATAAAGTTTTAATTATATAGAAATTATAATTTTAGTGGTATTGATTTATGTGATGTAGTAATTTAAAAATTTGTTATTATGATTAATTTAATTAAATTAATGTGTGACAAATAACCTTGTTATAAAGGAGTTACTAAAATAACTTAAAGGAGTTTTAATTCAGTTTTGCCAAACAATGCCTAAGGCCTATTAAGTCTTTAATTTATTTGAGTTTTACCAAACAAGGTGTTACGATTAATGGGTTATTTTGTTAGTGGTTAACCAAACAAGCCTTATGGCTTTTGATTTTAAAATTCACATAACTGATATTAGTTATGTTTATAATTATATTATATAATTAATATATATAATATCTATATACATTATTTGGTTAAGACGTATGTTAGAGGAGAGAGGTTAGAGAGAAGAAGGAAAACTCAGAGAAGAAGAAGAGAAGAAGAAGAGAAGAGAGGAAGAAAGGCTAGAGAGTGGGAAGAAGGAGCTTGAGAATAGAAATGATAGTCATCATCTTCTTCAAGGTATTACCCTATTCTTTTTAAATTTTAAAAGTTTTAGTTTCTCTTCTCCTATTTTTCTGTAAAATTCTTGTGATAGGATAATTATTGATTTTATGTGTGTTCATATGATAAACTAGTGTTGTAAAGTTATTTTCATAGGTTATATTTGATTATAATCAATGTATTGTTGTTATGTATGAAGTTTGTGAAGAAAACCTTTTACATAGAGTTTTTGGTGATTATATATTATTTAGTTAAAATAGAAATTGAGGGTTAATTAGTTGTTTAGTTGATAAATTGACCATTTAATTTGATAGAGCATGTATAATTGTTGATAAAAACACTTTGAATTAGTGATTTTTGTTGAAAAACAAAAGTTACAGTGTTGATTTTCATTGAAATATAAAAAAAAAAAATGAGTTTTAGCCAAAAACAGTGAATTTGGGTGTGTTAATTTTGTTGTTTATGTTGTTGTATGGGTAGAATCATGTTTAGAGTTTTTGAAATATGTTTACATGAAGTCTCTATATGATTTATGTGCTAATTAGTCTGTTAGAAACGAGCTTGTAGGCCAAAATTGGCTTTTTCTGTCTTTGTTCTTAGAGGTCATGTCGCTTGAGGTCTGCAATTCGGCAGCGCATGACGTGGACTTACGATACCTTTGTGGCACCATGACATATCTGCTCATGTCGTATCACGACCTTGTAGCCTTGATCTCCATGTGCATATTGGCCATTCCTGCCGCAGTATGATGCAATACGTTGTAAATCGTGGCGCCACACGCTGAGTTAAGTTAGCGAGAATGGTCTGACAGTGTACTTTTTGTACACGAAATTTTAAGAAAAGTTATGTGATAATAGTAGGACTGTAAAATGTTGATTTTAGTATTTCTATACTATGAATAATTATGTTATTAAGGATTAACTTGTGTTATAACTTGATTATTTGATTAAAAATCCAATTACATAATCAACGTACTTAGTTATGTTCGTAAGATGGTAATGACTAATTATGTCATGATGACATATGTTTATAGGATATTGTGGTTTGATTTGTTCGGTTTAGCCCACGAACAAGGCAAGTTTTTTAAACTTTCTTTTTACATTGAGCAAGTTCTCTAAGTCTACTTTTGTAATTGGAATCAATTATTGTTCTCAATATAGTAAAGCAAGTTTTCTAAACTTTCTTTTACATTGAACAAGTTCTTTAACTCTACTTTTAGAATTGTGCAATCGCTTAAATTTTCTTTGAGCAAGTTTTTCTAATCCTTTATCTTGTTGAACTAATTATGGTTTTCAATTCGATTATGATATAATGATGTAAGTTATTCTTGAGAAAGTTATTCTTGTATTTAACTTGTTGTTTAGCATGCAAATTTATATATTCTAATGTTGAACATTTTTATCTATCAAATTGTTATGCATGCTTAGTATTCAATTCTAATTGACCTTGGCTTAGTATTGTTCAAGCAAGGTGTTATAGTTATTCAAATTGTATGCTCTTAGATTATTCCTAAAGCATGACTTTAGTTTACTATGATTGATTCAATCACGATTATTCTATAGTGAAATGTTCTTGGTTTCATTCAACTAATCCTTAGTTGATGTTCGTTGAAATCAAATTACCACGAAAGCTTATCCAAACCAAACTTCCTTTGGTTGGGACTTGTACTCTAAATCTTTGAGATGAACAACCCTAATGTTATGATTAGGGGTTAACTTACGCCAGTAGCGTTAAATGTTTAATGCACAATACATGGTACGAAGAAATTTGATCCCCCAAGTGCGAGGAGTCCTTATAGTCTTATGATTTGTTAAAGTTGGAGTTGAAAGATTGCTCATAGCTGTGGACATAGTTCATGGTCTTATGACCCTCAGTTATATTTATTCCACATTTTGGATTTCAGTTTCTGATTATTGATGATAGAGTACTATTCATTGTTGATGAGCCTTTTATTGGCAGTTATTATTACTATGCTCCTGTTAATTTCATGTTGTATCCAGTGAGCAATTGTTTTGCTCACTCTTGCATATTTTAAAACTCATTGCAGCTAAAGAAGAGAAGGTAGATGAACCTTCGTCTAGCAAAGGAAAGGGAAAAATGTGCAAGTGATGAAGACTTGTAATTTTACTTTGATTGAGATGTTAGATTTTTATTATGATGATCTTAGACTTGGTTTTAATGAAGTTTATTTAATTTACGCATTTGAATGATTGTAATTAAAGGTTAGAACACAGGAGATTTTATTATGTAACCCTTTAATGGGAAAGGTTTTATTTATCCGCTTTTATTGCGATTGGGTAGTTAGATATGAATGTTTGATTAATTGAACACCAGATCCTGTGGGAATGAAGTACACGGATTTGGGGTGTCACATGTTGGTATCAAAGCCTTAGGTTATGAACCTTAGGTGGGGAAAAGCCTTAGGAAGTAACCTTCGAGAAGATAGTGATGATAAACTATTATCGAGTTTCAAGGAGAAAGTAATAAAACACTTATGTGCTTATGTGTTTACA
Organism: Panax ginseng; assembly: GCA_020205605.1. Taxonomy (NCBI): domain Eukaryota; kingdom Viridiplantae; phylum Streptophyta; class Magnoliopsida; order Apiales; family Araliaceae; genus Panax; species Panax ginseng. Next base: position 49,461,693 of record CM035149.1, on the reverse strand, counting down.
ACTTATGTGCTCGTGAGAGTCGAGTAGTGATGATTAATAACTAAAACTTAAAAATCTTGTTGTCAGGATGACTAATGTCGGAGAATCCAGTCAGGCTAGGGAGGAAGGACCTCAGATGCCTAGAGAGGAGGAATCTCGTGATATTCAAGTGGTTTGCAAACAACTGATTCCACGAGAGTTAGCTCCATTACTCGCAGTGGTCGAGGATGATGATGATGATGATGTAGAAACAGATGAGGAAGAACCCGTGGAGCTACCGCAGACGGGTGAAGAGGACGAGGAGGAAAGGATTCCACTTAACTCGATAGCTGGGCGTATATAGATGAGGTGCATGACCGCAACGTGGAACTTCAAGATACTGTCGAGGAATTTGAAGAGATAGTAGCTGAACAACAGACCTTGATGGCACAGAAGGACGAGGAGATTCAGGATCGAGAAGAATGACTGAACAATGTTGAAGAGAAGCTGGTTCACACTGAAGAAGAGAACGATCAAATGCGAGTAGAGGTTGCAGAGTTGAAGAGCAAGTTGAGAGAAGAATCTGCAAAAAGGGCAAGAGCTTAAGATACGTACAGTGACGCTTATCAACAAGCCGAAATAGCAAAGGGAGACGCACAAGCAAAGAGAAGGAAGACGGAAGAAATGGATAACGTGTTCAACACCGCGATCAATCGAGCTCAAGATCGGGTCATGGGTTATCCAATTCAGTTCGAGACGCTACCCTCATTCATCTTTGGACCAAATCGACCGTGTTACGAGTTATGGAAGAAGAGCGGCGTAAGGCCTTGCAATATCTTAATAGGACATCGTAGGGAGTGTACTTGAGTTATGTTATGATAAATATTTTGTTAATCCCAAGTGTTATGCAACCTATGGGATATGATGATGATGTCCACAAAACTTTAGTAGTTCGGAAAATAATGTAAATAGCGGTGATGCTATTGATATGATGTTTTTTCAAAGAAGTTTTGAATAAAAGATATTATTTTCTTTATCCAAAGTGTTATGTGTTATGGAATGATTACTTTCATGGGGGCAAGCTAAGTAGAAATTACTTGAAAAGAGTAGAGTAATAATCTAATGAATGTATTCTTTTTAACAAAAAATGCCTCCAAGACGTCAACCACCCCCTCAGAGAACCACCGAAGGAACCAACATCGATAATGCTGAAACTAACTCCATTCAGCAGTTGGTGACGTTACTAACAGGTGTACTGCAAAATCAACCGCAGAATCAACCTCAGAACCAAGGTGCTACATTTAAGGACTTCAAGGCAGTTGGACCACCAGAATTCCGTGGATCCATGAATCCAGTTGAAGCACATACTTGGATTATGGAAATCGAGAAGGTTTTTGATGTGGCTAGGGTAGAGGAGAATCAGAAGACTGCTTTTGCAATGTTTATGTTGAAGGAGGAGGCTAGCTATTGGTGGAAGGCCAACAAGACTCGGGAAGGACCAGGAGTAATGACCTGGGATAGGTTTAAGGAGCTGTTCTTCGAGACTTATTTCCCTGAGAGTTCAAAGAGAGTCGACTAGAGGTCCGATTTTTGGAGTTGAAGAAAGGAACAATGTCGGTGTCGGAGTATCTGCATGAAGTTCAACGAGTTGGCGAGGTTTGCGCCATATCGAATTCGTACCTGAGAACGGCGCAAGGTGAAGAGGTTTGAGCAGGGACTGAAACCCTGGTTGTACAGTAGGGTTTCCATGTTCCAATTAAAGACATTTGCAGCAGTGATGGAGAAGGCGATTCTTGCTTAAAGTGGAGGCGAGGCGGTAACAAAGCATAATCAAGAGCAGAGAAAGAAGAAAACTGAAGGTGAAGCTAAGAGTAGTGGTAACGGTAGTAATAGCAATAACCTGAAGAGGAAGTGGAATAGGAATGGAGGAGCTGGAAATCAGCAAAGAAACCGGCAAAATAAGAAGTTCGAAGCATGTGCTACGTGCGGAAAGTTTCATAAGGGAATGTGTTTTCTTGGGAAACGAGTATGCTTCAATTGTGGCCAGGAGGGTCACATCGCCCCATATTGCACTCAAGCTAAGAAGAATGTATGCTTCACATGCGGATCCAAGGATCACTTTGCTCATGAATTCCCCAAGAAGAGATCTGGTGAGACAAATGGGAGCAAGGGAAATGCTAGTGGAGGTGCGTTGGCTATTGCGGGACCAACAACAACAAATAAGCCCACTACCAGAACCTTCAACATGACTGTGCAAGATGCTGTGCAATCAAAGGATGTGGTGTCAGGTATTATCCCGATCAATGATATTGACGCTTATGTATTATTTGATTCGGGTGCTACTTGCTCATTTATATCTGATGAATTTTCTATGAGATTAGGATTGCCTAGTGAAGAATTGAATTTCCCTTTAAACATAGAAATTACGAATAAGGAAGTAGTTCCTGTTAGGTTCGTATACAAGAACTGTAGGGTGAACATTAAGGGAAATATTTTGATGGTAGATTTGATTCTGATCAGGCTAGGAGAGTTTGACGTTATTTTGGGAATGGATTGGTTTTTCAATTATGTAGCGATAATTGACTGCCAAAAGAAATGTGTAAACCTTATTACTCCGTCAAAGGTAGTATTCAATGGTAGCAAATCGCCTAGACAAATGAGATGTCTGATGATTATGCTGGCCAAAAAGTTGTTGAGTCAGGGTTGTGTGGGTTATTTAACTTACATAGTCGATACTCAGAAGAAGGGTGCGAAACTGGAAGAAATACCAGTGGTTAGGGAATTTGTGGACATGTTTCCAGAGGATTTTCTAGGACTTCTTCCTGACAGAGAAATCGAGTTCGTGATCGACTTAGCACCAGGAACCGCTCCGATATCGAAAGCCCCATACAGAATGGCTCCAGTGGAGATGAAAGAACTAATGGTACAACTACACGAGCTGTTGGACAAGAAATACATTCAGCCGAGTGTGTCACCATGGGGAGCACCGGTGTTATTCATAAAGAAGAAGGATGGGTCAATGCGTCTTTGCATTGATTATAGAGAGTTAAACAAAGTCACTATTAAGAACAAGTATCCATTGCCGAGAATAGATGACTTGTTTGATCAATTGAAGGGTGCTAGATATTTCTTGAAAATAGATTTGAGAAGTGGGTACCATCAACTGAAGGTAAGAAAGGAGGATGTACCGAAGACGGCATTCCGAACTCGGTATGGACAATATAAATTTTTGGTGATGTCTTTTGGTTTGACAAACGCCCCTGCCGCGTTCATGGATTTGATGAACAGGGTGTTTAAACAATTTTTGGACAAGTTTGTGGTGGTGTTTATCGACGATATTCTGGTGTACTCTAAAACTCAAGAGGAACATGTGGAACATTTACGTCTAACGCTGGAGACGCTAAGAAAAGAAAAGTTGTATGCGAAATTCTCTAAATGTAAATTTTGGCTGGAACGTGTACACTTTCTTGGGCACGTAATTGACAAGGATGGAATTTCAGTGGATCCATCAAAGGTTGAAGCTGTGATAAATTGGGAAGAACCGAGAACTCCATCAGAAGTGAGAAGTTTCTTGGGATTAGCAGGGTATTACAAACGGTTTATCTAGGATTTTTCCAAGATTGCCACTCCGTTAACAAATTTAACGAGGAAATCTGTAAAATTTGTTTGGATGGAGAAGTGTGAAGAAAGTTTCCAAGAATTGAAAAAGAAGCTAAGTATGGCACCTGTGTTGTCATTACCAGATAATACAGGAAATTTTGTGGTGTATAGTGATGCTTCACACAAGGGATTAGGGTGTGTTCTTATGCAAAACGGTAAAGTCATTGCGTATGCATCAAGACAATTGAAAGATTACGAAAAAGGGTATCCGACTCATGATTTAGAGTTGGCGGCGGTTGTGTTTACTCTGAAGATATGGAGACACTATCTCTCTGAGAGAGAAATGTGAGATTTACACGAGACCATAAAAAGTCTGAAATATATTTTCACATAGAAGGACCTGAACATGCGTCGAAGAAGATGGATGGGCTCGATAAAAGATTACGATTGTGAGATCTTTTATCATCCGAGCAAAAAAAATGTGGTTGCAGATGCCTTGAGTAGGAAAGGTAGAGAAAAGTTGATCTTTGTTAATCGATAAGGAGGAGCTTATTACGACAATGTCAAGGTTAGAGTTGGAAATCAAATTTCCAAAAGAATCCGATGAGAAATTATACCAGATAGAAGCCAGTCAAACTTTGGTTGACAAAGTGAAGAACGCTCAACTACAGGATGAGGAATGCAGAAAAATAAGAGAAAGTGTGGTCGACGAAAAGGAAGTGAAATACAAGGTTGATACTGATGGAATGCTGTGATTCGAGGGACGAATCTGGGTTCCAGCAGTACCAGAGATTAAAGAAGAAATTTTGACCAAAGCTCATAACTCGAGATATTCGATTCATCCAGGAAGTACAAAGATGTATCAAGATTTGCGGCGACATTTTTGGTGGCCAAATATGAAAAGAGACGTTGCAGAATGCGTTGCAAAGTTCTTGACATGTCAGAGAGTCAAGGCCGAGCATCAAAGACCAAGCGGGTTACTTCAACCGTTGGAGATACCAGAATGGAAATGGGAACATATCACAATGGATTTTGTGGTAGGTCTTCCAACAACTCAGAAAGGATACGATGCGATTTGGGTGATAGTGGATAGATTGACAAAATCTGCACACTTTTTGCCAATAAAGATAGATTCAATCTTGATCAGCTGGTAAAGTTATATGTTAAAGAGATCGTGTTGAGACATGGAGTTCTAGTGTCGATTGTGTCAGATAGAGATCCGAGGTTCACATCAAACTTCTGGAAGAGACTACAAGAATGTATGAGAACCCAGTTGTGAATGAGTACTGCATATCATCCGCAAACAGATGGCCAAAGCGAACAAATGATTCAGACATTGGAAGATATGTTGAGAGCATGCATCATAGATTTCAAAGGAAGCTGGGATGGACAATTACCGTTGGTGGAATTTGCTTACAATAACAGTTACCACGCTAGCATCGGCATGCCGCCTTATGAAGCATTATATGGCAGGAAGTACAGAACTCCACTGTGCTGGGATGAAGTCAGAGAACGTCAACTATTAGGACCAAAACTGGTACAACAAACTGCTGAGGTTGTTAAACTCATCAGAACAAGATTGATAGCTGCTCAAGATAGACAAAAGAAATATGCTGATCAACACAGACAGGATCGTGTATTCGACATAGGAGATTTCGTATTCCTAAAGGTTTCTCCTCGGAAGGGAAAAATTTGATTTGGTAATAAGGGGAAACTAAGTCCGAGATTTATTGGAACCTTCGAAGTGCTGTGAAAGGTTGGAGAGGTGGCTTACGAGGTAGCTCTACCTCCAAAATTTGCAAAACATTCATAATGTTTTTCACGTGTCAGTGTTACGACCGTATAAACCTGATTACAAGCACATGATTGAGTACGAACCACTGCAGTTTGAGAAAGATTTGTCCTATGAAGAGATTCCTATCCAGATAGTCGACAGGAAAGAGCAGGTGCTCAGGAATAAAGTGATACCTTCTGTGAAGGTAATATGAAGGAACCACAATGTCGAAGAGGCTACGTGGGAACTCGAAGTTGAAATGATGAAGAATTACCCTGAGTTATTTGTTTAATCTATGTCTTCGATTCTGAGGACAAAATCTTTGTAAGTGGGGGAGAATGTGACGAATGAATTGTTTGAATTATGATTCTGGGGACAAAATCCTTGTAAGGAGGGAATGATGTAACATTCTAGAATTTTAATTGTTATATTAAATATTTATTGAATTATTTAAATATTTATTGGATGTGTTTATTGTTGAATAAATAATTGTTCAAATTTGAATTGATGTGCTTAATTATTTGTTAAATAAATAATTAAGGAAAATTAATTATTTTGCTAATTTAATTTAATTATTAAGTTAGAGAATTTTGATTAATTCAATTACTATTCTTTTTATTGGAATTTGTAATTAAAAAGGATGTGTTGGTTGATTAAATAAAGTTTTAATTATATAGAAATTATAATTTTGGTGGTATTGATTTATGTGATGTAGTAATTTAAAAATTTGTTATTATGATTAATTTACTTAAATTAATGTGTGACAAATAACCTTGTTGTAAACGAGTTACTAAAATAACTTAAAGAAGTTTTAATTCAGTTTTGCCAAACAATGCATAAGGCCTATTAAGTCTTTAATTTATTTGAGTTTTAGCAAACAAGGTGTTAGGATTAATGGGTTATTTTGTTAGTGGTTAGCCAAACAAGCCTTATGGCTTTTGATTTTAAAATTCACATAACTGATATCAGTTATGTTTATAATTATATTATATAATTAATATATATAATATCTATATACGTTATTTGGTTAAGACGTATGTTAGAGGAGAGAGGTTAGAGAGAAGAAAGAAAACTCAGAGAAGAAGAAGAGAAGAGAGGAAGAAAGGCTAGAGAGTGGGAAGAAGGAGCTTGAGAATAGAAAGGATAGTCATCATCTTCTTCAAGGTATTACCCTATTCTTTTTAAATTTTAAAAGTTTTAGTTTCTCTTCTCCTATTTCTTTGTAAAATTCTTGTGATATGATAATTATTGATTTTATGTGTGTTCATATGATAAACTAGTGTTGTAAAGTTATTTTCATAGGTTATATATGATTATAATCAATGTATTGTTGTTATGTATGAAGTTTGTGAAGAAAACCTTTTTACATAGAGTTTTTGGTGATTATATATTATTTAGTTAAAATAGAAATTGAGGGTTAATTAGTTGTTTAGTTGATAAATTGACCATTTAATTTGATAGAACATGTATAATTGTTAATAAAAACACTTTGAATTAGTGGTTTTGGTTGAAAAACAAAAGTTACAGTGTTGATTTTCATTGAAATATAAAAAAATGAGTTTTAGCCAAAAACAGTGAATTTGGGTGTGTTAATTTTGTTGTTTATGTTGTTGTATGGGTAGAATCATGTTTAGAGTTTTTGAAATATGTTTACATGAAGTCTCTATATGATTTATGTGCTAATTAGTTTGTTAGAAACGAGCTTATAGGCCAAAATTGGCTTTTTTCTGTCTTTATTGTAGGGGTTGTGCTAAGTGCGCAATTCGCACATGGCCATGGCCATACGGACTTTTGTGATACCTTTTGTGGGTCTTGTATGACTCATATGCTCATGTGTGTGATGACAGCCTTGTATAACCTTGATCTCACGTCATGCATTAATATGACCACGATGTAAATCGTATGGCGCGACGCGCCGAGTTAGCGAAAGATCCGACGATGTACTTTTTGTACACGAAATTTTAAGAAAAGTTATGTGATAATAGTAGAGATCAGTAAATGTTGATTTTAGTATTTCTATACTATGAATAATTATGTTATTAAGGATTAACTTGTGTTATAACTTGATTATTTGATTAAAAATCCAGTTTTTACATGATGAACGTACTTAGTTATGTTCATAAGATGGTAATGACTAATTATGTCAAGATGACATATGTTTATAGGATATTGTGGTTTGATTTGTTCGGTTTAGCCCACGAACAAGGCAAGTTTTCTAAACTTTCTTTTTATAGTGAGCAAGTTCTCTAACTCTACTTTTGTAATTGGAATCAATTATTGTTCTCAATATAGTAATGCAAGTTTTCTAAACTTTCTTTTTACATTGAGCAAGTTCTTTAACTCTACTTTTAGAATTGTGCAATCGCTTAAATTTTCTTTGAGCAAGTTTTTCTAATCCTTTATCTTGTTGAACTAATTATGGTTTTCAATTCGATTATGATATAATGATGTAAGTTATTCTTGAGCAAGTTATTCTTGTATTTAACTTGTTGTTTAGCATGCAAATTTATATATTCTAATGTTGGACATTTTTATCGATCAAATTGTTATGCATGCTTAGTATTCAATTCTACCTGAGCGGAGATGCACTCTACAAAAGAGATGCAGGATTAGGTCTCCTCAGATGTCTAGACAAAGACCAAGCTCAGAGACTCATGGATGAGATCCATGGTGGAGTATGTGGCCCACACATAAGCGGCCCCTTACTTGTTAAGAAAATTCTTAGAACGGGACATTATTGGCTTACACTCAAAGCTGACTGTGATAATCATGTCAAGAGGTGCTATCAATGCCAGATTCATGGGAATGCTATCCACGCCCCTCCAAGGGAGCTCCACAACATGAGTTCGCCATGGCCCTTCTCAATGTGGGGAATGGACATGATCGGGCCCATCGAGCCCAAAGCCAGTAATGGTCATTGATTCATTTTCACCATAATCGACTACTTCACCAAATGGGTAGAAGCAACATCCTTCCCTAAGGTCACTAAAGAAGTTATCATTGCTTTCATCAGAAACAATGTCATCTATCGATATGGACAACCAGAGGTCATTGTGTTAGACAATGCTAAGAACCTCAACAACAAAATGATGGAGGAGTTATGCAGAAAATTCCACATCAAACATCTTAACGGTTGATCGCTTTTACAGCTTTATTTACATTTTATATATATATATATTTGAATTCCTGTCCGGCCTGGAGTTTACTTTGTGGCCTTTTACGACTTTTTATTTACATTTCAATCTCGCTTTGGAGTTTACTTAAGTGGCGTTGATCGCTTTTACTGACTTTATTTACATTTAAGTCCCACAGGTTTACTTACGTGGTGGTTGATCATGTCCATATATATATATATATATATATATATATATATATACGCTTTTATATATTTATATTTCCAATCCCAGTGGAGTTGCTTCGTGGTGGTTGATGGTGTTTGTATATATATATATATATATTACAACTTATATGTATGTATATATATATATATATATATATATATATATATATATATATATATATATATATATAATCTTATTGCTTTCCATACAAATTATGTATCATATGAGCCTAGGAATCATGTGATCCTAGGTTCAGATTCTTGAATCTAGATTTGGTTTCCATGATGGACATTTTTCAAATTGTAAGCGTACTGTACAATATTTTACAGTGTCTGAATTTCCTTGGATGACTGTCATGCCCATGAGGAGTTCTAAGATCAACAGATATTATTTTCTGGAGAATGCTTCACATCTCAAAAATAAAAGCAAACAAGTCGAACATTTAATAATAAAATGGAAGTATGAAAAGGTCTAAATTCCTATTGAGCACAGGGTTTGAAAAACCTCTTTTACAAAACTTCATTGATATATCTTGGTTAAAACTGAAATTTTTTATAAAATTCAAACCTTGTGTATATAGGTGCGAACGAGGCCTCACACTACTTTAAAATAATTGTACATTGATCCACACACACACACACACATTCATATAACAATTTCTTTGAAAAGTGGAGGTCACCGTGGTAACACGGATGTCGGGGGGTGCCTAACACCTTCCCTCCGCATAATCAAGCCCCCGAACCCAAAATGAATCTCAGTTTCATAGACCCGTCTAGTAGTGTCAAAACACTGGGTCAATGTGCAAACCTTTTTGGTTGCGTTGGTGCAACCAGTTAAATACATCAACTGGTGACTCTTAAAGTTAAATCGTCGACATTATACATGTTAGACCTTTTTCACTTATTTTTTTAAATAAATCTCACATTAACTTGAGAACACCAAAGAACATGTAACGAAAAGGGACACTCAAAAATCCCGACGTCGACAGTCATCATCCTCATGCTTATATTGTGATGAAAGCCATCTTTGGCTTACGTGCATAGATGGACTATTGATTATTGGTTTTATACTTGTATATCTTTGGCTTACGTGCAAAGATGGACATGTGTATGACATGATCATAACCACTGGTGATAATAACGAATATCCTTGGCCCGTAGTGCATGAATAATTCGATGATGTGATTGGCAGGATCATGACCATTAGTTAACAGTTGAATATCTTTGGCCGTAGTGCACTGACAGACAACTGAATTGTATGTTCATGAACATTGGTATTATAGTTGAATCTCTTTGGCCCGTAGTGAAAAGGTAGACAACTGATTGGTATAATCATTGTTATTACATTTGAATATCTTTAGCCTTTGGGGTAAGGATATTGAGTAAACGTTCTATTAAGCCTTTGTGGTAAGGAGAAACTGTTGAGTTATATGATTATAAATATGAATTGTGGATTTAACTATAATCTTTGGTGGTTTAGGTGAAAACAGGTGATGATAGTTCTTTTTGTCTTGAGTATAACAAAGAACTGTTATTGAGTATTACATGAATGAAATATTAACGATGGACTTTTAATTTAGAAGAGATAGTAGACATTATATTCTACTTGACTCTTCTAATGGATTATTTATTCCGCTGCAGTTGTTGATCTAAATCTTGTTGTCTATTGTATTCTATCAGTTGTTATACTGTTGAAGGCTAAGGATAATTTATTCTGCATTATCTTAGTTATAATATTTCTTACTAGGCTAGTTGAGCTCACCATTTCTTTCATTGTTCTCTTCATGAAATGAGAATATAGTTGGGACGAGTCGGGGAATGGAGTGATAGTCCAGGATAAATGGTTTTAGTAGTCCTCACTATTCTATGGAATAATGTGATAATAATTGTAATGAGGACACCATTGAGTGTGGATATTGTCTAGATGATAATATTCTTGTTTAAACTATCAGCTATGTTTTGTTGAATTTTACACAACTGTTGTATAATTAAGTTGTATTTGAATTTATGTACCATGTATTTGGCGAATCAAGATGGGTGATGTATACTTGTTTTGGAGACGTCACAAATACAGATTAAACAAAATTCTTATTGAGAAGGGAGTTAAGATTAGGTGGGGATTTCAATTGAGGACTCATGTCGGTAATTTGAGTTGTATGATTCCTTGTTATGGGCGGAGAATTGTACTTGGTGTAAAAACCACTTAGTTTCTGGCACTGATAATCATTGAAATGTCTGTGTCGCGCTATTTGCTATATACCTGTTGAGAAGGTGATTCTGTAAAGACCCGAAAATTTTTCGAATAATTATATCCATATTTTTACGAATAATTTTTTTTCTTATTACAAATAATATTTTGAATGTATGTGATAAGGATTTAGCAGAATAGTCAATTTTAATTTTTAAGTTGACTGATAATGAATGTTAAGTTGGATATGGTACATAACCATAATTCATGAATTATGAACAAGGAATGATAATATATAATAATTATATGTGTTATGTATGTAGTGTATGTGTGTATGGTTTAGTGTTGATCAGAGATAGCAGAATAGTAGAAAACCCTATGTTTAAATCGATAAACCCTAAATAAAAAATTAAGACTAATTATTAATAAGGTTTATGTGATCAAGGAGACATGTTAAGTGTTATGAATCTAATTAGGGGAAACCCTAACGATTATCAAGAAACTCTAAACGATAATTTAGAAACCCTAATTCTATTACCGAGAAATCCTAAACCTAATTTTTAAAATCCTAATTGGTGATTAGCAAGCCCTAATGGTAATTGGCAAATGTTAAGATTAAAAGTTATGGGAAATGTATGAAATTACCAAACTACCCTTACAATTAAAGTGAAAAAGACCAAAATACCCTTTAGTGTGCAAAATGACCAAATTACCCTTTTACTTAACTTGTAAGCAAAAAGGTTTTCTAGAAAGCATGACTCACTATGTTAGATATCCCATGTGCTCTTATTTATCAGCCATCCTTATCCTTATTGACATCTTGCAAGATTGGATACATTGAATCAAACTTTAAGTGTAGTCTAATTACCAGGATTATTTTGCTTGTCTACATTTACTCATTTGTCCTTATATAGGATAGGAAATGACAGTAAAAGGTGCCAATTTGACTGCTTCAAAAGTAAAATTTTTTCACATCATTATGTTCAGCATGGTTTAATACTAACATTTGCTATGTTGAATATTTTTTATCAAGTCATATCAGCATGCATATTCACTACTATGTGTCTAAATGCATTTCATGCGATAAGTCATTTTCCAACGGACAGAAATTGGAAAAAAAATACATGCATGTGTTACGAGGATAGTGAAGAACGCTTGTCTTGTGGCGAGAATATGCGAGAAAGTTGCCCGAACTCAATGCAGATCCAAGAAAAGCTCTCGGATTTCCTTCATCACAATGACTTGAAAATGACTTATAAAAAGCAACGATTTGCCTATACATAAACACGGTTGGCCATGAGCGAACAACGTGTGACTCCTGCAGTACACTGCGGCACTCTACATGGATCCCACCTCCGGTTCACTCCGATTAGAGTTGCAAAGGTGGTCTAACAAATTTGAAAAGGCCAAATCGGGAATAAAAGTGCTTTCTGCGATTGAGCGGAATAGCCTGAAATCCTGGTTTCTCGTCGGTTAGAGTTAAACTCCCGTCGTGTCAAAGGTATTCACCTGCATGCAAGGTATACTATACCAATGAGCTAAGATTTCACAGATCATGCTCGACAAATACCCCACAAAGGTCCGATGTAAATCCAATGAGTGTCGAGCAACCACGATGTATCCTCGACGTATCCCCGGTTGAACGTTGGCATGAAAACCACGAAATATCAAACCTCCCCGGCGGGGGTTACAACGCCGAAGTTATCAAACATCTACGTATCCCCGGCGGGGGTCACAACGCGCATCTTTCAAGCATCTACGTATCCCCGTCGGGGGCTACAACACAATGCAACCATTGAAACACACATCAATGAAGGTCAAGCAACCTTGACATCATGTCAGCCGATGGAAAGTAAACCCATCGAAGCAACCTTCCCCGGCGGGGGTCACAACGCAACGCTACCATTGACACATACATCAATGAAGGTCAAGCAACCTTGACAATGCATCCAATAGGGATTTATCCGGTGATACACATATCGGAAGATAAAAGCAACCCCGACCCAACAAAGCTGTTGGCGATAACTCAAGAGTTTAGAATATGTTATACACATCCTCAAACAAACAAAGCTTTATCCCCACAGATCTCTTACACACAAGATGTACCTCTATGGAATATAAGCTAGTGTCTAGGATTCAAGACTTTGGTGATAGTTGATGATTGGGTAATATACCCATGAATTAGATATACTCGAGTTTAGATTTGTTTATTTTTGAGTCATTTTAGTATTTCTTTATTGTGTTTATGATGTGTTTTGCATATGTGGAATGTTTGGAAGCTATGTGACTAAAAAGGGCAAGAGAATTGGTTTACCCAGTGTTGGGGTCTTCTTCCCAAAACCAAAAACCGGGTGAGCAGACTTGACTAGACTTGAGCAGCGTGGATCCGGCGTGAGCCACTTTGACTTGCAGTTTGACTTTGTTTTGGAGTGTAGTGGAAGCCTATTTGGACTAGGATTTGTGGAATTGGGCAAGTAAATATAAATTGATTCCGTACATTGAATTGGGACTCTATTCAACACAATTGGAGATTGAACAAGGAGCAAGAACAGATCTGAAGGCTTGAAAATTTGGATTTCTTCTTCTTCATTATTCTTTTAAATTGTGTAACTCATTAAGGATGATTTATCAATTAATTATGATTTTTATTTCTGTCATAAAGTAATTCCTTTTATTAAGATTCCAATGGAACCTTTTATGGTTATGAATTGATTATTTAATTTATTCCAATTATTTATGTTGAAGTGAATTGTTCATCATGCCTTGTATTTATTGATTAATTATCTGGCCAATAATTACTGTGTTACTCTAGGAGGAATCGAGAGAGGAATTCTAGGGTTAGAATTGGGCTTGGTGACATGTGACTTAGTTATTTCCACAGTGAGTAATTAGGTTTGTGAATAGAATGAGAATATATATTTGCCGCATGTAACACATAAGGAATTAGGATTGTAACGAGTTTAATTCAATTGTTTTGCATATAGATATAGCAAAATTAATCTGGGTTAAATAGAACGTAATTGATCACTCGAGAGAGGGCTTTTGGCATTTGAGAATTCCTGTTAACAATTCAGTAGACATAATAATTGGGATAATTGGATAATTGATTTAATAATCATAATTGGGGAAATTGGAATCTTAATTATCATTTAATTGCATTCAAACAATTCTTAATTTGTTCTTTGTTTTCTGTTAGAATAATTTCTTGCTTTATTAAATTTAATTTTCTTTGTTTTAAAAAATCATAATTTTTGGTTGTTTAAATAAAATTGAATTGATACAGTACTAGTAGTTGGAATTTATTAATTGGAATTCTGAGGGATCGATACTCTAATTTATCACTATATTACTTGTTGATCGTGTATACTTGCACGTTTGCTTTGATTATGAAATCAACCCAACAAGTTTTTGGCGCCATTGCAGGGGAATTCTTTGTTAACATTAATTCCATATTAGTTATAATCAATTCTGTCTTAATTTAAACGTTACTTATTTTTCTTCTTGTTTTCGCAGGAATTCTTTGCGAGTGTATGCACACTAGATCAAGGGAAAGAAAGGAACTTTTTCCTTATATAAACGAGATTGAAAGGAAGTTCCGGAAAGGGCAATCGACTAGTGCAGTATCACCCGAGGAAGAAAAACTGGCAGAACAAGAAATTCCTGTGAACATGGCAGGGAACGATCAGAAACCACTTCGGGACTATGCCATGCCGAATGTCACGGATATTCAGTCAAGTATTAGGAGACCAGCAATCAATGCTAACACTTTTGAGATTAAACAAGTAACCATTCAAATGCTTCAGAATCAATGTCAGTTTGGGGGTAGTTCATTAGATGATCCGAATGAGCATATCTCTAGTTTCTTGGAAGTTTGCGACACCTTCAAATTTAACAACGTATCAGAAGATGCTACAAGTTTGCGGATGTTTCCATTTACCTTGAAAGACAAAGCACCAAGTTGGTTATACTCTTAGCCTCCTAACTCAATCCACACTTGGGACGACTTAGCTCAAAAATTTCTAGCTAAGTTTTTCCCACCAGCAAAGTTAGTAAAACTACGGAATGATATTCATACCTTTGTACAGTTTGATTTGGAATCGTTGTATGAGGCGTTGGAAAGGTTTAAGGTTATGCTCCGCAAGTGCCCACACCATGGAATTCCACAGTGGATGCAATTGGGGATATTTTGCGATGGTTTACAAGAATCCACAAGGGCAAGTATTGATGCAGCAGTAGGAAGAGCGATTATGTCTAAAAATCTTGAGGAGGCATTTTAGTTGTTAGAGACGATGACCACCAACAATTATCAGTGGCCCATGACGAGGTCTAATCCTCTGAAAACAGCGAGAAAGTATGATGTGGATGCGTTAACATCATTACAAGTGCAAGTGACCGCAATGGCAAAGCAGATAGAATTATTGTGTCCACAATCCACTCAGCAGGTACCGATGGTTTGTGAAATATGTGCTGGGGGTCATACTACGGATCAATGTTCCATCAATGCTGAAGTAGCACAGTATGTGGGGAGTTATAGTCGGTCTACTCAGAATCAAAATACATATAATCCGGGGTGGAGAAATCATCCTAGGTTTTCATGGAGTAACAACGAAGCTGCAGAACAAGCACCGAGACAGCAAAACAATTTCGGGTTTCAAAACCAGACACAACAACCTGTGCGGAAAGCAAGTTGGGAAGAAGCCTTGGAAAGATTTGTTAAGGCAACTGAGAAAAGGAGTGAGGAGGGTGATAAGAGGTTTAATCAAATAGAGCTGAGTATACAAAAAGTCGAGAATGCATCAATCAAAAATCTGGAAAATCAAATGGGACATGCATTGAATAACCGAACCACTTGGAACACTTAAAGCGACAAAAAAAACCCGGCGAGAGATGAACATTGTAAAGCGGTAACTCTATGAAGTGGAAAAAAAGAACTACAAGAGTCGATCACGGACAGGGAAAAGGAGGACAAGGCATCAATTGAAATAGAAAAAGTGGTGGAGACCAAAAAGTGTCAAGAGGAGACCTCACAATGAAAAAATTCGGAACCAACCAATCTGATGCCCCCATCTGGTGTCTCCATGCAGAGATTTTAGAAATCCAAGTTAGATAAGCGGTTCTCACGATTTTGGATATCTTCAAGAAATTGCATATCAACATCCCCTTCAAAAGCCTTGGAGCAGATCTTGAGAGTTATCTGAAGTTTATGAAGGAGGTTTTGTCGAAAGAAGAGGAAATTGGGGAATTCGAGATGTAGCATTGATCAAGAATGCGATCTATCATTCGAGAATAAGTTACTGCTTGAAGCTCAAGGATCCGTGTAGCTTTAATATACCCTGTGAGATTGGAAATCAGTTTTTAGGACGAGCATTATGTGATTTGGGGGCCAGTATAAATCTAATGCCATTATCCGTCTCTACGACCGATTCGGACTTGAGCTCCACACAACAAACATCAGTTTGCAGTTAGCGGATAGATCAGTTACATATCCACGAGGTATAGTTGAAGATGTGTTAGTAAAAGTAGATAAATTTATCTTTCCCACAGATTTCTTTATTCTAGATTGTGAAGTGGACAGTGAGATTCCGATCATTCTTGGGCGACCATTTTTGGCGACAGGCAGAACATTGATTGATGTTCAAAAAGGTGAATTGACAATGCGAGTTGATGATCAATAGGTCATCTTTAACATTTTTATGTCAATGTCGTACCCAAAAGAAAAAGGTGAATGTATGCCGGTTGATATCATGGAGGAATTGGTGAATCATAAATTCAACACAACTTTTTCGGAGGACCCACTTGAATCTATTTTGCTCGGGGCAGACGAATATGGTATTGAAGAGGATATCGAATACGTCAAATGGCTAGACATACCATCAGTTTTTCAGAAAAGCACTCAATCCTTCGACACCATATAGAGGCCCGAAGCGGAAGGTAAAAAGTTTAAACCATCAATAGAAGAGCCACCAGTGCTAGAATTAAAGCCATTACCACCCCATCTGCAATATGCTTACTTGGGAAAAGACGATACCCTACCAGTTATTGTTTAGACAGAATTGACTGATACGCAAAAGGAAAAACTACTACGGGTCTTGCGAGAATTCAAAACAGCAATTGGGTGGACTATAGCGGATATTCGAGGTATTAGCCCGTCGTTCTGTATGCATAAAATCTTAATGGAAGAGGGGGCAAAACCAACCATCGAGATGCAAAGAAGGCTAAACCCCATCATGAAGGAGGTGGTGAAAAAGGAGATTATAAAGTTTTTGGATGCTGGCATTATTTACCCGATCTCAGATAGTTCATGGGTAAGTCCTATACAATGCGTACCAAAGAAAGGGGGTATGACAGTGGTGAAGAATGAAGCTAATGAGCTCATCCTTACTCGAACAGTTATAGGGTGGAGAGTATGCATGGACTATCGCAAGCTAAATAAAGCCACACGCAAGGATCACTTCCCCTTACCATTCATTGATCAGATGTTGGATAGGCTAGCGGGACATCAGTTCTATTGTCTCTTGGATGGTTATTCTGGATATAATCAAATTGCTATATAGACCGAGGATCAAGAGAAAATGACATTCACATGCCCATACATGATGCGTTTGCATTTAATGAATGTCTTTTGGTTTATCTGATGCACCAAAGAACCTTTCATGTGCGTGATGGCGATCTTCTCTCGACATGGTCGAAAAAAATTTGGAGGTATTTATGGACGATTTTTCTGTGTTTGGTGATAGCTTTGACCTTTGCTTGCAAAATCTGATGTTAGTATTGAAACGATGCGTGGAGACTAATCTGGTTCTTAACTGGGAAAAATGTCACTTTATGGTGAAAGAAGGGCTTATTCTCGGGCATAGGGTTTCTGCGAGGATTAGAGGTGGATAAAGCAAAGATTGAGACTATTGAAGAAATTACCTCCTCCATCATCTGTGAAGGGAATCCGAGCTTCTTGGGACATCTTGGGTTTCTACAGACGTTTCATTAAAGATTTTTCAAAAATTTCAAAACCCTTGTGTTCCCTGTTAGAGAAAGACGTGCCCTTCAAAATAGATCAGTCATGTATCGAGGCATTCGAGATTTTAAAGAAGAAGTTGGTATCTGCTCCGATCATTGTGGCGCCCGATTGGTCTTTACCATTCGAATTGATGTGTGACGCCAGCCTTGACTATTATGTAGTGGGGCGATTTTGGGTCAACGTCACGACAAAATTTTCCACACAATCTATTACTCAAGTAAGGCGTTGTGGATGCTCGGTTGAACTACACAACCACCGAAAAAGAATTACTTATAGTTGTGTTTGCCTTGACAAATTCGAGCATATCTCATCGGGACCAAGGTCATTGTCTACACGGATCATTCTGCAATCAAATATTTGATCGAGAAGAAGGATGCCAAACCGAGGTTAATCTGGTGGGTATTCTTCTGCTGCAAGAATTTGATTTGGAGATCCGGGATAGAAAGTCTGAAAAATCAAGTAGCGGATCATCTCTCGCGATTGGAAAATGATGAGGCTGCGAGAGGAAGGACAATGCAATGATTAACAAGAAATTTACGGGACGAACAACTTCTACGAGTAACCACAACACTGCCTTGGTATGCTGATTATGTGAACTATGTGGTTGCTAAAGTACTACCACCGGATCTGAACTCATGACAACGAAAAAAATTCCTCCATGACGTGAAGCGATACTATTGGGATGAACCGTTCTTGTTTAAAAACTGCGCGCGGATCAAATGATTAGGCGTTGTGTGCCACATGAAGAGATGGATGGATATATTGGGTCATTGCCACTCATCGAATTATGGAGGTCATTATTAGGTGATCGAATCGCTACGACCAAGGTGTTACAATCGAGGATTTCTTGGCCTTCGTTATTCAAGGATGTGTATCTCTATGTGCTAAAATGTGATAGATGCCAACGAGTAGGTAACATCTCCAAGCGAAATGAAATGCCACTCAATTCTATATTGGAGGTAGAACTGTTCGACGTTTGGGGAATCGATTTCATGGGATCGTTCCCTTCATCTTTTAATAATTAGTATATTTTGTTGGCAGTGGATTATGTTTCCAAATGGGTTGAAGCCGCAGCTTTACCCATAAATGATGCTAATGTTGTTCTTCGATTCTTAAAGAAGAACATCTTCACACGATTCAGGACTCCCCGAGAAATAATAAGTGATGAGGGAACGCATTTCTGTAATAAGTAGTTCACAAAATTGTTGGTGAAATATGGGGTTCGTCATAAAATTGCAGCTGCGTATCATCCCCAAACCAATGGCCAAGCTGAGGTTTCGAACAGGGAGGTCAAGCGGATTCTGGAAAAGGTGGTCAGTCCGTCACGAAAGATTGGTCATTACATCTTGACGATGCTCTATGGGCATATCGTACAACATACAAGAATCTAATCAGCATGTCACCCTATCGAATGGATTACGGAAAGGCGTGCCACCTCCTAGTCGAGCTAGAACATAGTGCACATTGGGCCATTCGGAAGCTCAATTTTGATGAACAAGCAGCAGGTGTGAAAAGGTTACTGCAGTTGAACGAAATGGATGAATTCCGATTCAACGCTTATGAAAACGCAAAAATCAACAAGGAGAAAGTCAAAGCTTGGCATGATAAGAAAATTCTGGATAAAACATTTGAATCGGGCCAACAAGTCTTGTTTTTCAACTTGAGATTGCATTTATTTCCTGGAAAACTAAAATCACGTTGGTCAGGTCCTTTTACAGTCGTGTCTGTTGCACCACATGGTAACATCGAGATCGAAAAACCAAATTCAAATTGCCCATTCAAGGTTAATGGTCAAAGACTAAAACATTACTGGAGTGGGCCCATTGAAATTCAAACTACGGTCATGAACCACTCCGACCCATTGGAAAATTGAGCATACCAGCAAAGTCGGGCCGACGACAGTAAACCAAGCACTTATTGGGAGGCAACCCAATCATTTTTTTAATTTTATTTTATTTTGGTTTATTTATTTTATTTTTATTCTACTTAGTTGTCTAATATTGTCTTATTTTAGTTCTTGTGAGTATTGATTTCAACGTTATGGGGAAAGTAGTCTGAATTGTCTCTCTTCATGCAGATCCTTGAGCTTATACGTTGCAGACAACATGAGCCATGGCAACGACCAGTACCTTGCAACCGCATTATCATTGCTTCCCACAGCGCCTCGGCGCTAGCCCAACCCAGAAGCCACTGACTACGAGTGCCCCAACGCTGTCTCTAAGGGCAATACCAGCGCCCCGGCGCTAAGCATTATCCTCAGACACTGACCAAGCGCGCTCCCATTGCTGTCTACTACTATATTGGGCTACTACCTTGCGGCGCTAGTTTCCCCTATAAACTCGTGCCCCCCCGTGACGTGGGTGATTCGAGTCCTAGCAGATTCAAACTCTTGAATCAGTTACTCTTATTTTTTCTTTTTATTAGCATACTTCCACCCCTCCCTCTCATACACGCCTCTTCCTCTCTAAATTGGCAACACCGAATATTGTAAGTGCTACCAATACAATTCTAGGGCTAACTTCATATAGAGTGTCCTTTGATAGTTTAATAACTCTCATCTCTCTCATGATCATCTACCAAGGTATGTTTTATGCTATAATTTAATTCTTGTGCAATAATCATGGTTATTGATGTAATTGGTAGGTGTTTTTCATCCGGATATGCATCCTCCTTCATCTAGAGATAAGGGTTTCATGTTTCTATCTTGTATAATGGCCATAAATTGCTTACTTGTAAGTAGAGATTGCATTCATGGGATATTTTTGACAGATAAGAGGTTTGATTTGATAATAACTTAGGGAGATTCTAAGTAATTTATGAGTTGCCTCTTAGATGTTTGATGAATTGCCTAAGCCATTGATCTTGTCCACATGCACACATATCACCATGTCCAAGCACTATTATTCTAGACCATCTTGCCACCACAATGGTTTCACTCTATTGTAGCACATTTTCATGGCTATCATTGCACATAGTAAATTAGAGTGGGGAGAATTACACTATATTGATACATGCATGTCTCCTATTGCACTCTATAACAACTCTTTTGGGCATCTCTTGTGTTGCTTTTGCTAATTCTAGAAACTGACGAGTCCATGACTCCAATCGGTACAATTGTGCATGCGCCTGCGCTTTTGTGTCAAGTATCACCCCCACCATTGTACTCAATTTCCACATATATTTTAAAGTTTGGGGGTAAAGTCATACATAAGTTTATCCAAATTCCAATTCTGTTCAATGCTAATACATATATATGCTTGTAATTGCAGAATTGCCGACATAGCTTTAAAACGTCAACGAGGCGAAGGCTCAGGTTCCGCATCTGCCCCTCCAAGATTTGACAGCCGCCGTTTTGTCAGCCTTGCGGCTCAAGAAAGATACAACCGCATGGCTACTCGATCATTAGTTTCGAAGCGTGGATTGAGACCGGATCAATCAAAGGATGGCGACATGGTAGTCATGATAGCCGAGAGGAACTGGTTCACACTCACTAAGCAGCCCGATCCAGCAGTAATTGCAGTGGTGAAAGAATTTTACGCTAACGTGCCCGAACATGATCACTATACAGTATTTGTAAGGGGCAAAACAGTGGAAATTGGCGAAGAGGACTTCAATGAGTGTTATCAACTGCCAGTAGAGGGTTTTAATGATGAGTATGCTAGTTTTGTTAGTGATGGGTCGGATTATGAGCAAATAATTCGTGAACTTTGTCAGTCGGGCACCACATGGACAGTACATGAACGCGGAAGCATGACTTTCCCACTTGCGAATCTCAGCTTATATGGGAAGGCATGGTATGCGTTCATTTACGCAAAACTCATGTCGTGCACCCATGTGAGTCATGTGACAAGGGAACGAGCAGTGCTTCTATACTCCATAATTAAAGGTTTTAAAATTGATGTGGGCCATCTCATTTTGCAATTTGTCCTCCGAGTATCTCGTGGAAGTACCACTGGAGGGTTACCACATCCGTCTCTTATTTGTGTATTATGTGCTAAGTTCGGAGTCAAATGGAAGTCAAACAAGATGATTCAAACGCCAATGCCCGTGCTGGACCATAAATTGATCAGTCGATATAAAGTGTGGACGGGTGGAGAAAATCACCCTAGGGGATTGGGTTTCATAATTCCTCAAGCTGAACAATCTCAAGCTCCACCACCTCAGGATCCACCTACTTATGGTCCCTCGTCTGCAGCTTATCGAGGTATGGTTCCCGAAGCTGTCCAAAGAGAAGTTAATGGTTGGTTCTACAATATTGAAGCCCAAAATGTCCGCTTGTTTGAGTGCCAAGATGTTATCTATAAGTATTTGGTTGACCAGTTTGCAGCACAAAATGCTATGAACGCCCATCTGTTTCCGGATGTTAGTCTCAGTCAGTTCCCAACTACCCCAGTTCTGCCAGTTTTCCCCCCTTCTGATATAGAGATGAGCGAGGATGACGATGCTCCACCCGAAGCTTAGGCTCATCAGGGAAGTCCTCTGTTTTATTTTGTTTTATCTTTCGCATGAGGACATTGCTCTAGATAAGTTTGGGGGTAGTTTAGTTGTTTAGTGTTATTTCTATTTGCATGAGTAAACTGTGATTGTTAATAGTTTGTGGATGTTTTTAATTTTTATAAATGTTGCATTTAGGATTGCATGTTAATTCCAGCTTTTGATAGTGAGTATATTTGAAGGCCAATGATGAACTTAAAATTGCATGAACAAGTCTAGTATGGATTGTTGAGTCAGTGATATGATGTTCTTGACATGATTTGAATCTCTATCTGTTTGACACTGATGTTATAAGGATAGCACAATTTGAAAAATGACCATGTTAGCTATGATAGTTAAAATGGATAGATAATGGAGTTCTAAAGGATGAATGCTAGTGAAATGAAAGATAATTAGATAGTTAGTGAAGACTGAATTTAGGCATGAACTTAAGTTTGGGGAAAAAATATATGGAGTATATAAGCTATATAAAAAGAAAAAAAAAGACAACAAAGAAAAAAAAAGAAAAAGAAAAAGAAAAGTATGAATAAACATCGTGGCATGCTTGTCTAGTTTTGTGGCCTTTGTTACTTGAGTAAGTAAGCCCGAGGGGATTGTCTTTACACCTAGCGTCCTAAGGTCTTAATGGCTTGTGAATCGTTGGTCGAAAGCTCGTTAAGGTAGCATTGAAAAGCCTAAGGAAATAAGACAATGCATAGTTATGGTTAAAAAAAAATTATATATAATAGTAAAGCGAGAAAAGTGCAAAATGCCCCCGTCTGAAAAAAAAATAATAATAAGAAGCATAAGTATTTCATGTTGACCCCTGAGTTTTGGTGATTGTTTAATTTTAGTTGAATCTAGTTTATTTGATGAGCTCTTGAGTTGAACTATATGAAGCTTCTTAAGAACTTTATTATCTTTCAGATTTTTGCTTTGCATTGGTTAGCATGGTTGTTGAACACACACTCACAATATCAGTAATAACATATTTAGATTGATTGATTGTTGGGATGTTGTTGATCTATTTTAACATGAGGTATTAGCGTGTTTTTGTAATTTTTCTGAGGCCTATGAATATTCGTCAACTATCGAATTGCTGGAAATAAGGTCCTTTAGTTAGTTTGCATTTGCATGATGTTTAGTTATTTGTGTTTTATGTTTTGTTGCTTGAGGACATGCAACGATTTAAGTTTGGGGGTATTTGATGATTGGGTAATATACCCATGAATTAGATATACTCGAGTTTAGATTTGTGTATTTTCAAGTCATTTTAGTATTTGTTTATTGTGTTTATGATGTGTTTTACAGATGTGGAACGTTTGGAAGCTGTGGGACTAAAAAGGGCAAGAGAATTGGTTTACGCATTTGTCAACGGGCGCTGCTCAAAAAAAAAAAACCAAAGCAAGGTATTGGTCTTGACCGACCAGACTTGAGCAGCGCAGCGTGGATCCCAAGTGGGCCACTTTGACTTGCAGTTTGACTTTGTTTTGGAGTGTAGTGGAAGCCTATTTGGACTAGGATTTATGGAATTGGGCAAGTAAATATAAATTGATTCTTTACATTGAATTGGGACTCTATTCTACACAATTGGAGATTGAACAAGGAGCAAGAACAGATCTGAATGCTTGAAAATTTGGAGTTCTTCTTCTTCATTATTCTTTTAAATTGTGTAACTCATTAAGGATGATTTATCAATTAATTGTGATTTTTATTTCCGTCATGAACTAATTCCTTTTATTAAGATTCCAATGGAACCTTTTATGGTTATGAATTGATTATTTAATTTATTCCAATTATTTATGTTGAAGTGAATTGTTCATCATGCCTTGTATTTATTGATTAATTATCTGGCCAATAATTACCGTGTTACTCTAGGAGGAATCGAGAGAGGAATTCTAGGGTTAGAACTGGGCTTGGTGACATGTGACTTAGTTATTTCCACAGTGAGTAATTAGGTTTGTGAATAGAATGAGAATATCTATTTGCCGCATGTAACACATAAGGAATTGGGATTGTAACGAGTTTAATTCAATTGTTTTGCATAGAGATATAGCAAAATAAATCTGGGTTAAATAGAAGGCAATTGATCACTCGAGAGAGGGCTTTTGGTATTTGAGAATTCCTGTTAACAATTTAGTAGACATAATAATTGGGATAATTGGATAATTGATTTAATAATCATAATTAGGGAAATTGGAGTCTTAATTATCATTTAATTGCATTCAAGCAATTCTTAATTTGTTCTTTTTTTCTGTTAGAATAATTTCTTGCTATATTAAATTTAATTTTCTTAGTTTTAAAAAATCACAATTTTTGGTTGTTTAAATAAAATTGAATTGATACAGTACTAGTAGTTGGAATTTATTAATTGGAATTCTCTGAGGGATCGATACTCTAATTTATCACTATATTACTTGTTGATCGTGTATACTTGCACATTTGCTTTGATTGTGAAATCAACCCAACAATAGCCCCAACATCAACAACCTTGGAAACTTGGATCGCATGGCCAAGCCATCACTGATTGTCATCCCTGCAGGATTACTTGACAATCATTCATGCATTCTATATGCATTTGCATTATGTTGCTGCATATAGCATCATGTTTATCTTGCTTGCATTTCAAGTGTCTAGTCTTCTTTATCATATCCATGCCTTGCATTGCATGAATATGATAAAGAGGGGCATCTGTAGACACTCGAAATTTTCTGCACTCCTATTACTAACATTGCAGGAGCATAGATTCGTCTTTTGGAGATAACCCTGAAAGATAACTTACATCCATTTCGGATACTACCGGAAGTTCAGTTCTAACCCGGAACACAAACCGAGAACATCATCTCAAACCCGGAACACACATCGGGAATGTCATTTCCAATCTCAGAGATAACCCCGAGATATTCAGATCAAAAGACCGACAACAACACTAGAGAGAGGCGATTACGTCTCGGCGATAACTATGATAACACCGTTCGACGCCGGCCCAGGAAGAAACAGGAGTAGCAATCCATCCTTGGTGATAGCCCCAAGAGATGTCATTGCAATTCCGGCGATAACCCTGAAAATGCTTGTTTCAAACATATGCAATCAGCTTCAACCTCAGACTTCCGCCGAGGAACACACCTCGAACACGAGAGATAACAACGGCAGGCACAGAACATCCACACGATGATGCGGTGATACATACAAACAAAGAAAACCAATCTCGATGTAACCACGAGCAACGCTCGCTTTTAAACTTAACCGGCGATAACCCCGGTGAGTAGTCACAACGTCATCTTACCATCTCAACAAGATGATATCATGGTATACCAACAAGTAGTCCAATCTCAGATGTAACCTTGAGCAACGTCTACTTTTCTCTTAAACCGACGATAACCCTGGCGAGTAGTCAAACGTCATCTTATTCCTTCGACAATGGCACGTCGTCTCAACACTTCATACATACATACATACAACAATGTTCCACAAGAGCCGAGGATTGACAATCCCGAGTGACTATTATGCGTGGCAGTACTTTGGATAGAATTTGAAGCTTGAAGACTATGGGCATAGACCCCTCTTCCTGACTTCGTACAACATCTAATCCATGTCATTGCATAACTCTCAACACAAGCGGTCCAAAGAAGGTCAGATATACCTCTTTCGGATGCTCGGATTGAAGTTCTGCAAGTTTGAAGCGAACATTTCTGATTGCATGAGTGCACGTCTTGTGAACGACGGACCCATGAGGCTCGGATGCATCATGACCAAACCGGTACAATTACTGCGGTACCATAGGTGTTCATGCAGCTATCTGTCTATATATACAAGCCTTGGGGTCCGTTATTTGAGAAGAAGAGGGAGGGAAAAAGGCAAGAAAGCCCTGTCCATTTTACTCTGCATACACATCTTTGAGTGTTTTCTCACTTCTAAACACTAGTTAGCTCACATATAGCTATCTTTTATCCAGCGGGAGCTGAGTGTTTATCCATTTAAAGTCATAGAAGTCTACTTTGGCAGCCCATTGTAAGCCTTCTTATATTCTATAAAGCCTTCTTCTCATATTAGCACACGCTGTTGTACACGTTGAGAGTCGTGTGAGTGTGTTTGCCGGACTTGATTCATGGTTTTCATTCATACTCAGTATATGTATATATACTTATATATATGTATATATTTCATATATGGACTAATATTATCGAGTTATGCCTCGATTGAGCCTAGACTTCGGCCTGGAGCGTTTAATTTCTTTTATATATATATATATATATATATACTTATATATATAAAGCGTGGTCGGACTGGCCACGATGAGCCTAGATTTTATATCTGGTGCGTTTAATTTCTTTTATATATAAGTATATATATATATATATATATAATTGTTGTCGGACATATCCGATGAGCCTGGATTCACATCCTCAAGATGCGTTTCTTTGCTTATATATATATATATATATATATATATATTTGTACATATATATATATATATATATATATTTGCATTCCTGTCCGGCCTGGAGTTTACTTTATGGCCTTTTACAACTTTATTTACATTTCGTCCCACAGAGTTTACTTACGTGTGGTTGATCAATCACGCCCATATATATATATTTACCGCTTTTATATATTTATATTTCCAATCCCCATGGAGTTACTTACGTGGTGGTTGATCATGTTTGTATATATATATATTTACGACTTATATATATATATATATATATATATATATATATATATATATATATATATAACTACTTACTTTTTCCATACAAATTGCGTGATCATGTGAGCCTAGATTCTGTTTCCATGATGGACATTTTTCAAATTTGTAAGCGACACATACATTATTTTATAGTGTCTGAATTTCCTTGGATGGCTATCATGCCCATGAGGAGTTAAGACACTCAGTATATTATTTTACTGAGAATGCTTCATCTCAAAAATAAAAAGCAAACAAGTCGAACATTTAATAATAAAATGGAAGAATGAAAAGGTCTCAATTCCTATTGAGCACAGGGTTTGAAAAACCTCTTTTACAAAACTTCATTGATATATCTTGGTTAAAACTGAATTTTTTTATAAAATTCAAACCTTGTGTATATAGGTACGAACGAGGCCTCACACTACTTTAAAATAATTGCACATTGATCGACACACACACACACACACATTCATATAACAATTTCTTTGAAAAGTGGAGGTCACCGTGGTAACACGGATGTCGGGTGGTGCCTAACACCTTCCCTCCGGATAATCAAGCCCTCGAACCCAAAATGAATCTCGGTTTCATAGACCCGTCTAGCAGTGTCAAAACACTGGGTCAAGGTGAAAACCTTTTCGGTTGCGTTGGTGCAACCAGTTAAATACACCAACTGGTGACTCTTAAAGTTAAATCGTCGACATTATACATGTCAGACCTTTTTCACTTGTTTTTTTAAATAAATCTCACATTAACATGAGAACACCAAAGAACAAGTAACGAAAAGGGACACTCAAAAATCCCGACGTTGAAAGTCATCATCCTCATGCTTATATTGTGATGAAAGCCATCTTTGGCTTACGTGCATAGATGGACTGTTGATTATTGGTTTTATAGTTGTATATTTTTGGCTTACGTGCAAAGATGGACATGTGTATGACGTGATCATAACCACTGGTGATAATAACGAATATCTTAGGCCCGTAGTGCATGAATAATTCGATGATGTGATTGGCAGGATCATGACCATTAGTTAACAGTTGAATGTCTTTGGCCGTAGTGCACTGACAGACAATTGAATTGTATGTTCATGACCATTGGTATTATAGTTAAATATCTTTGGCCCGTAGGGCAAAGGTAGACAACTGATTGGTATGATCATTGTTATTACATTTGAATATCTTTAGCTTTTGGGGTAAGGATATTGAGTAAACGTTCTATTAAGCCTTTGTGGCAAGGAGAAACTATTGAGTTATATGATTATAAATATGAATTGTGAATTTAGCTATAATCTTTGGTGGTTTAGGTGAAAACAGGTGATGATAGTTCTTTTTGTCTTGGGTATAACAAAGAACTGTTATTGAGTTTACAGGAATGAAATATTAACAATGGACTTTTAATTTAGAAGAGATAGTAGACATTATATTCTACTTGACTCTTCTAATGGATTATTTATTCCGCTGTAGTTGTTGATCTAAAACTTGTTGTCTATTGTATTCTATCAGTTGTTATACTGTTGAAGGCTAAGGATAATTTATTCTGCATTATCTTAGTCATAATATTTCTTACTGGGCTAGTTGAGCTCACCATTTCTTTCATTGTTCTCTTCAGGAAATGAGAATATAGTTGGGACGAGTCGGGGAATGGAGTGATGGTCCAGGATAAATGGCTTTAGTAGTCCTCACTATTCTACGGAATAATGTGATAATAATTCTAATGAGGACACCATTGAGTATGGATATTGTCTAGATGACAATATTCTTGTTTAAACTCTCAGCTATGTTTTGTCGTATTTTACACAACTATTGTATAATTAAGTTGTATTTGAATTTATGTACCATGTATCTGGCGACTCAAGATGGGTGATGTATACTTGTTTTGGAGACGTCACAAATACGGATTGAACAAAATTCGTATTGAGAAGGGAGTTAAGATTAGGTGGGGATTTCAATTGAGGACTCATGTCAGCAGCTGAAGTTGTATGATTCCTTGTTATGGGCAGGGAATTGTACTTGGTGTAAAGACCACTTAGTTTCTGGCACTATTAATCATTGAAATGTCTGTGTCGCGCTATTTGCTATATACCTGTTGAGAAGGTGATTCTGTAAAGACCCGAAATTTTTTTGAATAATTATATCCGTATTTTTATGAATAATTTTTTTTCTTATTACAAATAATATTTTGAATATATGTGATAAGGATTTAGCAGAATAGTCAATTTTAATTTTTAAGTTGACTGATAATGAAAGTTAAGTTGGATATGGTACATAACCCTAATTCATGGATTATGAACAAGGAATGATAATATATAATAATTATATGTGTTATGTATGTAGTGTATGTGTGTATAGTTTAGTGTTGATCAGAGATAACAGAATAGTAGAAAACCCTATGTTTAAACCGATAAACCCTAAATAAAAAATTAAGACTGATTATTAATCATGTTTATATGATCAAGGAGACATGTTAAGTGTTATGAATCTAATTAGGGGAAACCCTAACGATTATCAAGAAACTCTAAACGATAATTTAGAAACCTTAATTCTATTACTGAGAAATCCTAAACCTAATTTTTAAAATCCTAATTTTTGATTAGCAAGCCCTAATGGTAATTAGCAAATGTTAAGATTAAAAGTTATGGGAAATGTACGAAATTACCAAACTACCCTAACAATTCAAGTGGAAAAGACCAAAATACCCTTTAGTGTGCAAACTAACCAAATTACCCTTTTACTTAACTTGTAAGCAAAAAGGTTTTCTAGAAAGCATGACTCACCATGTTAGATATCCCATGTGCTCTTATTTATCAGCCATCCTTATCCTTATTGATAACTTGCAAGATTGGATACATTGAATCAAACTTTAAGTGTAAAAAGAGAGAAAAAGTTTACTTAAGTTACACATTTTTACCAAACAAGCAATCAACTCTTTTCTCTCTCTAAGCCACGAAATTCTCTAAGTTTTTCAGTCCCCAAACAAACCTCTAGACCATCATAAACAGTTAAGGAAGCAAGATCAAAGCATTTTCAAGAAAGAGGTATAAAACCCTCGCCCTATTTAATCTTACATGTTAGTATAAATTTTGTGTTTAAGTGTTTAGATGCATGCTAGAAGATGTTATATGATGATCTATAATGTTACATCATAGATCTATAGCATCAAAGTGCTCAATAATCAACTTTTCATAACTGTCCAAGAACCCTAAATCTATGGCCTGACAACCGAATGTCAGAGGCCATAGATCTGAGCAAGTTAATGGTTTTATATGTTTTATGTTTTGGACTTGTAGTATGCTATATGGACTTTGCTCTGGACTTGAAATCAGGCTTAGATCATGTCCAGAACAAAAGTTATTCATGGTCAAACTCAGTTGACCGAGCATGACCAAGAGTTTCTGGGCAGCCCAGAAATTCAAGAACAGTGTCTGACAACATTTACTCAAGCCTCTAACTGTCACGTGTTAAGTGTTTTATTGATGTTGTTGTATCTAGTTTGTATCCTGTTAGTTATACTCTAGATTCATGCTTTTAAATCACTCAAACAATCAACATATTGTAAGTAGTGGATGGTCAAAGTAGGTCTCTCGACATTGACTTTTAAATTTTGGGTAACCCAGAATGTGGATTTCAACGTCTGATAAGATGTTTATGGGTTCAGATCTTGCAATTGTTTGATGATTGGTTGGTGTTAATGTTTTAAGATTGTAATCTTGTATGTGTACTATATATTCATGCTCTTAAATCACTTATATAACAAACAGATTGAAAGTTATTTGCGGTCAAACTAGGCCACTCGCTCACGGATGGAGTTTCTGGGAAAAACCCAGTAACCGTATGAACGTTATTTCTGACAACATTTGACCAATCGCTAGCTAGTGATTTTGATGTTGTTTGAATGATCTGATGATTGATATATGTACTCTGTCATGTAAACTACAAATATAAACCATTATATCACATTAACAATGACTAGAACCGATAAAAATTTAAGCCTCAAAATGGACCTTTGAATCTGACTGGGTTACTAGAAAACCCAGAAAGTTCTGACAATGACTTTGCAAGGCTAGATCTTCATGCTATGTGTTTGTATGACTGATATAATACTTGATTCATGTAGTATTACATAAATACTACATGATCAATGCTTAAGATTGTCCAGAACATGTGTATACTGAGAATTAAAGCCGGTCAAAGTAAGTACCTTAGCCACTGACTTTCAATTTTCTTGAGCCTCAAGAACACCTATCACGAAAGAAATTGTCGCTAAAGCTTTTAGCGACAGATTTAATTAATTTAGTTACATTAAAAATAGAAATAAATTTCTAAAAATTATAAAATCAGTTTTAAAAATTATTTTAAGTTATAAAAATTAACTTTTGATAAATTGATATATTTTTTTATTAATATTACTATTTAATTAAATATTAATAATATTAAATTTATTTAATAAATATATTAAATAAATGGGTTAAAATGATTTTTATATTATAAAAATTATTGTAAGTGATAATAAGAGGTTTAAAAATATTTGAAGTTATAAATCATGACTTTTAATATTTTAAGGAAATTTTCATTAATAATTTAGTATTAATGATAATAAGTTTATTTACTATTTATATTAAATAAATAGTTTAAAATTGTTTTAATAATTTAAAAATCATTTAAAAAGGATATAAAGGATTTAAAATTATTTGTAGTGATAATAAATGATTGTCAATATTTTCATGAATAATACATTAATATTTAAATATTAATGGTGATCATTTAAAATGATTTTAAATGTTTTAAAATTCATTTAAGGGTAAATTAAATGTTTTAAAAATATTTTGAGTTATTGATAATGACTTAGATATTTTGTCAAGTATTTCATTAATATTTTTATATTAATGATAATGGAATTATTATGTATTTAAATCATTTAAAAATGATTTCAGTGTTTGAAAAATCATGAAAAATAATAATTATTTAAAAATTATTATAAGACCTAGAAAAATAATATTGTTAATATTTAAATAATCTACTATAGTGTTGAAGTTACAGATTAGAGTTTATGTAAATATAAACTCGATTATTATCCGATAAATCCATCGGTACACAAAAATGTTACCGAAGTTGACCTAGACTTAGATAGATTGACCTGATAAGTAATTATTTATGTTAGAATGACTACTATAACTATGTAACAATGTGTTTAAGATATATGATGATTGCAAATAGCAGTGTTAGATGTTATGGTATATTATTCTGATCAAAAGAATAATCTTATGAATGATAGGTTTCAGTATAAAAGATAAAATCTAAGTTGTGTAAGCAGCAGATCAGGCAAGTATCCTTACTCTTTGTTTCTACTTATGCAATGTTCCTGTATAAGTAAGTTATCGAATATTATACTCATGTTATATAAATTATTATACCCTACTAGTATCGGTCACATATTTAAATATTAGTATTCATGCCAGTTATAGAATTATATTCGTTTACCAGTACTGTAGTAATGTATGATCAGTGTATACCTTGTGGATAGATAGTTAAGTTAGATTATTCAAGTGCCCTCACTTGGATAATGATTGTATTTAATCTCATGTCGACACATACCTACTGATTTTCAAGTATGTATATGTTATTTAAAAATTATCTAAGCTATTTAACTCAACTAGACATAGAATGAAAGAATATTATAGAACATGATAGAGTATTATTATTATTAAATTGAAATGTTTTCTTTCGAATGTCAGATTAATTATGAACATTCCAAACAGGGAAAAACTTTTATGCTCCAAAGGCGGACCAGCTGAACGATTTATAATTCAAATAAGTAGTATTGATCAATACAGGGCATAACGGGCTGATCACCCCCCGTGTCCGTAAGACATGACGGTTTGCAGATGAATTTCTGTTGAACCTTTTCAAAAATTAAGATAAAATTTATAGTTTATTAAACCGTTATTAAATTTATAGTTAGTACGTAGTTTCAAAAATTAAATAGAATTAATATGTCGTTCAGTATTGTCTCAGCTTACTTCACAACATTTACTTCGTTGCTGAAGTGTCGTCCAAAGAAAATATTCAAATCTTTTAGATAATCGTTATTCATTGCTATTACTTGTTGGGCACTCAAATGCTCATTCTTGCTTTAAATTTAAATGTTTTCAGCTAAGCTAGCACGTCTTGAAGGTTCCAGCAAGGACAAAGGGAAGGGGAAGCTGAAGGAATAGATTACTTTATGTTGTTATGATGTTTGTAGTAGGATAATATAATATTTATCATATAATGTAAGACTTAAAGGTTCCCGAGATTGGGAAGGTAGGTAACTTTGATATAATAATTTTGTTTAATTAATACATTAAGTGGTTGAATGAATGTTATCGTGGAGCACTAAGTAAGGGTTTCAAGTACCCGGATTTGGGAGCATCACAGATTCTTTTCTCATGTGTATAATAGATAGATAGGTTATAGTTAGAGAATATATGTGAAGTACGAGTTATTAAAACTCATACTTATAGTATGTTTGTGACTCATAATTCTATGAAATATTTTTGAACCCCTCAGCGAATGGACGCCAAAGGTCTGACTAGGACAAGTTCTTAAACTCATATGATTGTGGTAAGTTCCTGAACTCATAAGTGTAGTAAGTTTGATAAATTGGGCATAGTTTTGTGTGAATGAAGTATTAAGGATTATAGGAATAGATAGATTGTTTAAGCAATTGATTATTAGTGGAGACATATATTTTTCCAAAACTCCTAGCTATGCTAGACTTCGAACCTTTTGACATCAAGCTATATATGTACTATGTGTTTTTGAAAATGAATTTTTGTTCTTAACTCTTGGTGACCATTGTGTATGTGTGGACTTCGGAACACTGACACATCGTTTTCTTTTGAAATGAAAAAAAAACTGATTTACAAAGATTTTTGAACGGTTTAGAGTATAGTATATGTTATTTATTTCGGCTAGATGAAAATGATTTGAAACATCAAAATGTGTTTTAGTTATCATTAATGTATCATGTAACCTGGTGCAAGAATGATAAAGAAATGATGGAGTTGTAAATACAGGACTACTTAGTGTTGAATTCGATCTAAAAATTGTTGTTCCACTATTGTACGATGTGTTATGACAAAGTCACACAATGATGACATCCTCAAACGGGCTGTTAATACAGTACGGTATCATGACGTCATTTTTCAAACTATTTTTTTTTAATTTTTAATTGCCAACAGGGTTTGGCTATACATAAATATTTTGTTTGAAATAGATTATTGATATGAGTCTATGATATTTGATTCAGCTAGACCAACGTTTATAAAACTCTAAGCGTTCTTTGTAAACTTTTCTGAACCAATATTTTTTTGGTGCGGATTCCGATAAAGACTGAGGTAAGAAAATTTTTGTGCGTCCAAGGCGGATAAGAGTAACGGGGAAAAATTATTCCTGCCAGCAGTACTTGATCAGGTGAGGGCATACCGGGCTAATCAACCTTTGTGTCCGTAAGTTATGACGGTTTGCGGATGAATTTTTGTATAAACCTTTTCGAAAATGACAGATAATAGTCTATATAACTCCCCAGCATGATTTGAAAATTTTATTCTTGTGCGTGATGTATTGGGTAGTATGAGATGTTGTGTATGAATGCTATAGGTATGCAGGGTATGAGGTGTAAGTTGAATTTCGGGGACGAAATTCTTAGAAGAAGTGGTGAATGTGACAACCCGAGAATTTAGACAATTTAATAAAATCTTAAAAGATTGAATAAATGTTAAACAATAGACCTAGACAAAAAATAAGTGAATGGATTTGGCATTTCTGTGAAGGAATTTTAAGAATTTCAAAATTTTGTGAAAGATTTTGGTGGGTTTAAAATCTTGAGGTAAAGACTTACAGGGTTAAGTATCTAAGGCTATATAAATCTGTGTAGGTGATTTTATGTGTAC
This sequence comes from Panax ginseng, assembly GCA_020205605.1. Taxonomy (NCBI): domain Eukaryota; kingdom Viridiplantae; phylum Streptophyta; class Magnoliopsida; order Apiales; family Araliaceae; genus Panax; species Panax ginseng. The sequence goes on along the minus strand of CM035149.1, from coordinate 49,426,725 downwards.
AGTTTGTGGTTAAGGGTCAAGGGTTGACCAGATAAATTATATCAGTGAAAACCCCTAATATTATATTAAGAACCTCGACGTTCAGTTAGAAAACCTTAATGATTGATAAGAAAACCAAATATCAGCTCTAGAAACCCTAATTTCAGTACCGGGAATCCGCAACCTTAATTCGGAATTTGAAAACCTAAATTTGGAAACTTAAAAGATAAGTATAAAGTTTAAGTGTTAATGATTATATATTTAATTAGGGATAACCCTAATTGATTATTTAGAAAATCCTAATTTCTTAAGTTGAAAACCCTAATGTATAATTAGGGAAGACCTAATTGGTAATTCATTGATTTTAATGTTAATTAGGAAATATTAATCCTAATTACAAGCCCTAATATGATTAGGAATCCTTAATATAATTAGGAGACCCTAATTATAAATTAAAAATCTTAATTTTCTATTTTAAAACCTAATTAGTAAATGCTAGAAATTTAAATTTATAAACCCTAAGGGTTAAAACCTAAGGTTTAAAACCTAAGGGTTGGTCAAGTTACATTTATGCCATTAAAATTACAAGTCAAAAGTCCAAACTACCCTTTTTACATTTTTTAATGCGATGGAGTGTAGATCTTGCCCTAGTAGTGGTTGGTGAGCAACCCTAAGCTTGCCATGTACCCTATATCTAAAATATCAGCCATCTAGATCAGCTATATACATTGTATTTATTAGATATATAGATTAAAGAGAAAGAGAATGCTCATTTTACTTCTTATATTCACCAAAGCCATACTCTCTCTCCATTTTCGAAATCTAGAGTGAGAGAGAGTGAGAAACAAAGCTAAGAGCACTTCATAGCTTGCCAAAGATCTGAATCAAAAGTCAGATTCAAGGATCAAAGATTAAAAAGGTATAAAAATCTTAAACATATAAATTCATGTGATCCATGTTATTTTTTGTTGTTTATTATTTTAAGTTGTATATTAGGGTGTTATTTAGTGATCTAAGTTGTAATATCATAGATCCATAACACTTAGATGAGTGAAAATGAGTTTTTAGAAACTGATCTATGAACTCTAATTTGTGTTTTGACAACCGAATGTCAGTGCTCGTAGATCCTTATTTGTTAGTTGTTTGTTGTGTTTTAAGTTATAGACTTGTAGTATGTTGTAAGGGCTTTGATCGAGAACTTAAATCAAGGTCAGATCATGTCTAGAACTCAAGATATGAGTGGTCAAAGTGGGTTGACCGATCAGGAAAACTGAGTTTCTAGGCAACCCAGATTTCGTCTGACAGCGTTTTTCTAATCATTAGATCTTGTTGTTGTTTGCTAGTTTGTCCATGTTGTTGTTTTGTTGTTGTAGTCTGTAATGAGGACTACACAATAAAGTCATTAGATCACTTAGAACATAACCAGAGTAAAAGATAATCAAGGTTAAACTAGAGTTGACTGTTTGTTTTGTTCCAAATCTGGAAAACCCAGATTCTTCAAGTGCCTTATTTCTGACATGGTTTGACCATGCCAGATCTTACTCATGTGATGCGTTATGATGATATGATGTTATAGAATTGTACTTTGACATTTATGCAACAAGATTTGACCATTAGAACACATTAAGCAAGCCTGGACATCAAAGATTTAAGAGCTCAAAGTAGGCAGTAAGAACTGTTCTTCATTTCTGGAAAACCCAGAAATGAAGAACATCGTCTGACAAGGTTTTTGAGAGATTAAATCTCTCTGTTGTGTAATGATTAGGCCATGAAATTGGTTTAGAGTTGTAGTACTACATCAGTACTACAACATTAACATTTTAGCAGCCCAGAAAACATAACAAGCAATGATTAAATGATGGTCAAACATACCACCCTGCGAACTGAGTATGAATTTCTGGGAAGGCTCAAGAACACCCGAAAACCCCTATAGCGACGGTTCTGTCTCTATAGGCACCCTTTAGCGACAATTTCTAAAAAAAATTAATTATTTCATTTAATAAATAGAGAAAAATAGTTTTTAATTATTAAAAATACACAATAAATTCCTAAAAATAATTTTAAAGCCTAAATATGGGTTTTTAATAATTCAGAATATTTTTCATTAATATTTAATGTTTTTGGAATATTAATGGTATTTAATTTATTTAATTATAATATTAAAAAATTACTTAAAATGATTTAAATACTTGAAAAATCATTTAAAATTATATTATGGTATAGGAAAATATTTTAAGTTATTTTTAATGACTTTTAATATTTTGTGATGAATTTCATTAATAATTTATTATTAATGGTAATTAATTTATTTAATAATCGTATTAAATAAATTATGGAAAAATAAATTAATGCTTTAAAAAGTCATATAAAAATGATTTAATGGTTGTAAAAATATTTTAAGTTATGAAATATAACTTTTGATATTTGGTCATAAAAATATTAATATTTAATATTAATGGCGCTTAATTAAATATGGTTTTAGTTATTTTAAAATCATTTAAAAGCAATGATAAAGTATTAAAAATACTTTAAGATATTATAAATATATTATAATATTATGTTAAGGATTTCATTAATATTTAATATTAAATAAATAATAATAATGGAATTAAGTGGTATTTAAATCATATAAATGTGATATTTTTGATTGAAAAATCATAATAAATAATAATAATTACTTGAAAATTATTATGAGACTTTAAAAATTATTCTGACTGATAATAAAATTATCTAAGATAATTGTGTTGCGTTTAGACAAAGTCTTAAGGAAATTAGGTTTGAGAATTATCCGACTAGGCCGTAGGGATGTCAAAATAGTACCGAACTCAACTCAAACTGTAATAGTTTGACTTGATACTAGGTCTTATGTGCTGTATAGACGGGTATGATTATGTGGTAATGTGTTTAGGTTATTTTATACTGTAATGATATTATTCTAACTTGGAAATCAACATTATTAATATTAGGTCTTCAGATAAAGCTAAATAGATTGCGTAGCAGTAAACAACTGAGCAGGCAAGTATCCTAAACCCTTACATTACTTTATTCAACGAATATCGTAAGCAAGTATCTAAACCTTATCTCTTTGAATGCAAGTTTTCTTGAACTATTCTTTTAACTTGTGGTTAATCATTGTTGATTACATCACGTCTATGAATTGTTGAATCGCACTTTGTGCATATTGCATGTGTTCATCAGTTATGACAGGCTGATCACATTCATTACCATTCGATCCAAATATAGTGGTTCATGTTCAATGTTCATTCAGCTATGAAAATTTGTTCATACTAGTTCACAACTATATTGTAGAATTTTAGCCAGCTTATTGTTTAATTCTTTCCATCATGATATATCCCTAATTTATTGAACTTAAACTTCTTGGGCAAACTTGTTACTCACCCTTGTTATATCATGATAAACATTGCAGATTAGGATGAATACGTCAGATACAGGAAAAGACAAAGACAAGTCCAGCTTGGGATTATATGTGCAGCTAAATCTGTAACAGTTATGTATAATAATAACATTATATATTAGATAAGATATTAATTCAGGTTTTAAGTGAATATTCTCGACCTTGGAACTAGTGTGTAAAGTTTAATGTATAAACAATTTATGTTTATATCTTCCGCAATAGTTATAGAACTAGTGTAGCAGATTCGTGGTGATTTGGGGATGCTACATTTGGTATCAGAGCTGTAGGTTATAAATCTAGGGTAGAGTTACGTTAGACTATTAACTGCATTGATTAGGATAAGATCTACCTCACATAGAGTAAGTGTGTCGGTAAGACTCAAAGACGAATCTCGGTAAGTTGTAAAGATACGGAGTTCCCTAACTCTGATAATAAAGGTGAACAGTAGTGGTGAATAGATAGAGTCTAAAAGATTAAAGGTACTGGGATAAGAGATCGTAAAACAAAACGATCATAGCATATAAATATATCATAATATATATGATATGATCACCCCGTGATCAGATAAGGTTATCGTAGTGAGAAGGATTAATAGAATGATTAAAAAGTTACGGTAAGAATGTTGTGTGTCAATTTTACTATGAATTAGTACAAATTTAGGAAAGGATTATGAATACGGATTGAAAAAAATTCGTATTGATAAGGGAGTTAAGATTAGGTGGGGATTTCAATTGAGGACTCATGCCAGCAGCTGAGTTGTATGATTCCTTGTTATGGGCGGGGAATTGTACTTGGTGTAAAAACCACTCAGTTTCTGGCACTGATAATCATTAAAATGTATGTGTCGTGCTATTTGCTATATGCCTGTTGAGAAGGTGATTCTTTTCTCATGTGTATAACAGATAGATAGGTTATAGTTAGAGATTATATGTGAAGTACTAGTTCTTAAAACTCATCCTTATAGTACGTTTGTGACTCATAATTATATGAAATATTTTTGAACCCCTCAGCAAATGGAAGCCAAAGGTCTGACTAGGACAAGTTCTTAAACTCATATGATTGTGGTAAGTTCCTGAACTCATAAGTGTGGTAAGCTTGATGAACTGGGTATAGTTTTGTGTGAATGGCGTATTAAGGATTATAGGAATAGATAGATTTTTTAAGCAATTGATTATTAGTGGAGACATATATTTTTCCAAAACTCCTAGTTATGCTAGACTTCGAACCTCTTGGCATCAAGCTAAATACGCACTATGTGCTTTTGCAAATGAATTTTTGTTCTTAACTCTTGGTGACCATTGTGTATGTGTGGACTTCAGAACACCAACACATCGTTAACTGTTGAAATGAAAAAAAAAACTGATTTGCAAAGATTTTTTAACGGTTTAGAGTATAATCAATGTTATTTGTTTCGGCTAGATGAAAATGATTTGAAACATCAAAATGTGTTTTAGTTATCATTAATGTATCATGTAACTTGGTGCAAGAATGATAAAGAAATGATGGAGTTGTAAATACAGGTATACTTAGTGTTGAATTCGATCTAAGAATCGTTGTTCCACTATTGTACGATGTGTTATGACAAAGTCACACAATGACGGCATCCTCAAACGGGCTGTTAATACAGTACAGTATCATGACATCATTTTTCAAACTATTTGTTTTAAATTTTTAATTGCCAACAAGGTTTGGCTATACATAAATATTTTGTTTGAAATAGATTATTGATATGAGTCTATGCTATTTGATTCAACTAGACCAACGTTTATAAAACTCTAAGCGTTCTTTGAAAACTTTCCCGAACCAAATTTTTTTTGTGCGGATTGCGATAAAGACTAAGGTAAGAGATTTTTTGTGCGCCCAAGGCGGATAAGAAGAATGGGGAAAAATTGTTCATGCCAATAGTACATGATCAGGTGAGGGCATACCGGGCTAATCAACCTTTGCGTCCGTAACTTATGATGATTTGCGGATGAATTTCTGTATAAACCTTTTCGAAAATGACAGAGAATAGTCTATATGACTCCTCAGCACGATTTGAAAATTTTAATCTTGTGAGTGATGTATTGGGTAGTACGAGATTTTGTGTATGAATGGTATAGGTATGTAGGGTATGAGGTGTAAGTTGAATTTGGGGATGAAATTCTTAGAAGAAGGGGTGAATGTTATAATCCGAGAATTCAGACAATTTAATAAAATCTTAAAAGATTGAATAAAGGTTAAATAATAGACCTAGACAGAAAATAAGTGAAAGGATTTGGCATTTCTGTGATGGAATTTTAAGAATTTCAAAATTTTGTGAAAGATTTTGGTGGGTTTAAAATCTTGTGGTAAAGACTTACAGGGTTAAGTATTTAATGCTATATAAATCTGTGTAGGTGGTTTTATGTATACAGTTTGTGGTTAAGGGTCAAGGGTTGACCAAATAAATTATATCAGTGGTAAAGCCTAATATTATATTAAGAACCTCGACGTTCAGTTAGAAAACCTTAACGATTGATAAGAAACCCTAATACCGGCTCTGGAAACCCTATTTTCCGTACTGGGAATCCGAAACCTTAATTCGGAATTTGAAAACTCTAAATTGGAAACTTAAAATATAAGTATAAATTTTAAGTGTTAATGATTGTATATTTAATTAGGGATAACCCTAATTGATTAGTTAGAAAATCCTAATTTCTAAAGTTGAAAACCCTAATGTATAATTAGGGAGGACCTAATTGGTAATTTAGTGATTTTAATGTTAATTAGGAAACATTAATCCTAATTACAAGCCCTAATTGTGACGCCCCCAAAATACGTATACATCACCCATCTTGGGTCGCCAGATACATGGTACATAAATTCACATACAGACTTAATTATACAACAGTTGTGTAAAATACGACAAAACATAGATGAGAGTTTAAACAATAATATTGTCATCTAGACAATATCCACACTCAATGGAGTCTTCATTACAATTATTATCACATTATTCCATAGAGTAGTGAGGACTACTAAAGCCATTTATCGTGGACCATCACTCCATTCCCCAACTCGTCCCAGCTATATTCTCATTTCCTGAAGAGAACAATGAAAGAAAGGGTGAGCTCAACTAGCTCAGTAAGAAATATTCTGACTAAGATAATGTAGAATAAATTATCCTTAGCCTTCAACAGTATAACAACTGATAGAATACAATAGACAACAAGTTTAACTACAACAACTGCAGCAGGAATAAGTAATCTATTAGAAGAGTCAAGTAGAGCATAAAATCTACTATCTTCTATGATTTAAAAAGTTTTTCATCAACTTTATCACTGAGACTCAGCTTAATAAATAAAATCGAATCATCCCTGCACCACGACCAAGGATATTCATGTAATCATCAATGGTCATGATTATACCGAATAATCCCTGGTCATAATCATACCAACAACTATCCATCAATGAACTACAGGCCAATGGGGACTTTTACCACATCATTCGTCACATTACGGTCATGATTATACCGAATAATCCCTGGTCATAATCATACCAAGTCCATCTATGAACGTAAGCCAATGATTACTTTAATCACAATATTAGCATGGTGATGATGACAATGACATAATAATTCAATAAAACAAGTTCAAGGATAAATTTTAAAGATTTATAATTTAATTTATCCAGAAATCAATAACGTCCAAAATGTCAACATGATACTACTTTGTAGAGTAAAATTCAATAATAATATTCATGTACCAAAAATAATTTGGACAGAAAAGAAATATATTTTTCGAGTGAATAGTACTTTGGGAATAGTACCCCGACACGAAAAGTGTCTCGAATACTCGAGTGAATGATACTAGAGTGAATAGTAATAGGGTGAATAGTAACCCGTGAATAGTAACTCGTGAATAGTACTCCAGCAGGAAAAGTACCCCGAATACCCGAGTGAATAATACTAGAGTGAATAGTAACTGCGTGAATAGTAATCCATAAATAGTAACTCGTAAAAGAAAAATACCAAAGAAAATGATATTTCATGACGAGTACAAAAGAAATGATATCTCATACGAGTATAATAGAATATACGAAACTGCAAATGGATTTTCGCCCGTCTTGCGGTAATCCACGTAGACAGATCATTTCAACAATTTAATAAGGAATGAATATGAAGGATAGTTCACCATGCATATCGTAATCCACATAGACAACTTATTCCAACAGAATTATAAAGAATGAAACTAGGTCATGCGTAATCCGCATGCAGCATGTGATATTCCAACGTAATAATAAAAAAAGCGAACCGGTCATCAAGTAATCCACACGCATAAGATATTTCAATAGAATAATAAAGAATGGAATACCAACAGAATTCACCAGGCATGCGATATACCGCATAGACAGGTTATTCCAATAGAATAATAAGGAATGGAATAACGTAAGAATTTCACCATGTATGCGATTATTAAGATGGACAAAGTTATTCCAACATAATAATAAATAATGGAATAACAACCCTTATGAGTATTGAAAGAAAATAACTCTCTTCATGAATACGAAAGAATAATACCCCTTACCTCAAAAGAAGACTGGATACTAGAATAGTGAGGTAACAGACTTCTCTTCTTCTTTCTCTCTATAATTTCTCTATAATAATTGCTCTATAGCTTTAGTGAATTGGTGAGAAATGAAGGAAGAATGAGCTTCTATTTATAGGAAAATATAGTTTCGATAATTGCACGTTTTTGGGCTCAAAATATTACAGTATAATACCTTCCTCTTTTTCTTCATTTTTAATTTAGTCTTCTAAGTATTATCAAACTTGCACCACCTCCCCTAATAGTAAATCATGTGAATCAATAGTTCTAGACATGTGAAAATACGAATTACAGTATAGTACCTCCATCTATACCTCTATTTTTAACTTAGTCATGCAAGTATTATCAATCTTGCACTACCTCCCCTAATAGTACAAGAATGTGAATCAATAGTACACATATGTGAACAAATAGTTATAATCATGTGAATTAATAGCAATTAAGTCCTCATTTATCCGATTAATTATCCGTCTCTCCCCTCCTAGTTTTTGTCTCACATCTCAGCCAGGAATCATATCCCTAAGCTTTGATACCAACTGTGACACCCCCAAAAAAGGTATACATCACCCATCTTGGGTCGCCAGATACATGATACATAAATTCAAATACAAACTTAATTGTACAACAATCGTGTAAAATACGACAAAACATAGCTGAGAGTTTAAACAAGAATATTTTCATCTAGACAATATCCACACTCAATGGAGTCCTCATTATAATTATTATAACATTATTCCGTAGAATAGTGAGGACTACAAAATCCATTTATCCTGGACCATCACTCCATTCCCCGACTCGTCCCAGCTATATTCTCATTTCCTGAAGAGAACAATGAAAGAAAGGGTGAGCTCAACTAGCCTAGTAAGAAATATTATGACTAAGATAATGCAGAATAAATTATCCTTAGCCTTGAACAGTATAACAACTGATAGAATACAATAGACAACAAGTTTAACTGCAACAACTGCAGCGAAAATAAGCAATCCATTAGAAATGTCAAGTAAACCATAAAATGTACTATCTTCTATGATTTAAAAAGTTTTTCATCAATTTTATCACTGAGACTCAGCTTAATAAATAAAATCGAATCATCCCTGCACCACGGCCAAGGATATTCATGTAATCATCAATGATCATGATTATACCGAATAGTCCCTAGTCATAATCATACCAACAACTGTCCATCAATGAACTACAGGCCAATGAGGACTTTTACCACATCATTCGTTACATTACGGTCATGAGTATACTGAATAATCCCTGGTTATAATCATACCAATCTATGCACGTAAGCCAATGATGACTTTAATTATAATATAAGCACGGGGATGATGACAATGACATAATAATTCAATAAAACAAGTTCAAGGATAAATTTTAAAGATTTATAATTGAATTTATCCAGAAATCAATAACGTCCAAATTGTCAACATGATACTGCTTTGTAGAGTAAAATTCAATAATAATATTCATGTACCAAAAATAATTTGGACATAAAAGAAATATATTTTTTAGGTGAATAGTACCCCGTGAATAGTACTTTGAGAATAGTACCCCGACACAAAAAGTGTCCCGAATACCCAAGTGAATGATACTAGAGTGAATAGTAATTGGGTAAATAGTAACCCATGAATAGTACTCCAGCATGAAAAGTGCCCCGAATACTAGAGTGAATAGTAACTGGGTGAATAGTAATCCATGAATAGTAACTCGTAAAAGAAAAATATCAAAGAAAATGATATTTCATGACGAGTACAAAAGAAATGATATCTCATACGAGTATAATTGAATATACCAAACTGTAAATGGATTTTCGCCTGCCTTGCCGTAATCTACGTAGGCAGATTATTTCCACAATTTAATAAGGAATGAATACGAAGGATCATTCACCATGCATGCGGTAATCCACATAGACATGTTATTCCAACAGAATAATAAAGAATGGAACAAGGTCATGCATAATCCGCACAGATAGGATATTCCAACAGAATAATAAAGAATGGAATAACAACAGAATTCACCAGGCATGCGATAGACAGCACAGACAGGTTATTCCAATAGAATAATAAAGAATGGAATAACAGAAGAATTTCACTATATATGCGGTACTTCGCATAGACATGTTATTCCAACATAATAATAAAGAATGGAATAACAACCCTTACGAGTATTGAAAGAACATAACTCTCTTCATGAATATGAAAGAATAATACCCCTTACCTCAAAAGAAGATTGGATACTAGAATAGTGAGGTAACAGACTTCTCTTCTTCTTTCTCTCTATAATTTCTCTCTATAATAATTGCTCTATAGCTTTAGTGAATTGGTGAGAAATGAAGGAAGAATGAGCTTCTATTTATAGGAAAATATAGTTTCGATAATTTCACATTTTGGGGCTCGAAATATTACAGTATAATACCTTCCTCTTTTTCTTCATTTTTAATTTAGTCCTGCAAGTATTATCAAACTTGAACCACCTCCCCTAATAGTAAATCATGTGAATCAATAGTAAATCATGTGAATCAATAGTTCTAGACATGTGAAAATATGAATTACAGTATAGTACCTCCATCTATACCTTTATTTTTAATTTAGTCATGCAAGTATTATCAATCTTGCACCACCTCCCCTAATAGTACAAGAATGTGAATCAATAGTACACACATGTGAACAAATAGTTATAATCATGTGAATTAATAGCAATTAAGTCCTCATTTATCCGATTAATTATCCGACTTGTCAATATAACCTCCAAACATCAATTATTATCGAAATAAATGTTGATTTCTACTAACATTAATAATTCCAACACAATGAAACTATCAATTTCATCTTTAATCAACACGAACTTATTCATTATTAATATTATAATTCACAATATTTAACAACCAGGTCGTTCCCAGGAAAGAGGGGGCTTTCCGATAAGGATTTCTCCTTATTGGAGCGCAATTAGGTGACCAAACCTCTCCTTGACAGAACTTCTAGACATTGTCAATATTGTAAATAATAATATGAATAACTTTGCCATCTCAATTATTGAATTAATAGTATAACATATTATTCAGATGATACTGTGACAATAATTGAATCAATAATATGAGAGATATGATGCAGTAATTACTATAGCAATAATTGAGTATAACTGAGTGACTTCTTACATAAACATCAATAATTAATACCGTGTGCTACTATGCAACCACTCGTATTACTGTACTTTTACTACCGGGTAGTTCAACAGTTTTAACAGTAACACTTTCACCGTTATAAAAAGATAATTCTGTCATTTTCTTACTACGACAATACATCCGTTGTGGAGTCCACCAATGATTGTGCCGTCGTACGAATATTCCCCGACAAAAAAGAATATTCCCCGACCAATCGAATATTATTTAACTACTTGCATACTTTGCAACATTTATAAATATTACCCACAACTATAAAATTATATCAAATCCACACCATGATATTCAAAAAAAATATTTTGAGAAATTTAAATCTTTATTCATAAAATTTGGGGTCTCACACGTGATTAGGAAACCTTAATATAATTAGGAGACCCTAATTATAAATTAGAAATCTTAATTTTCTATTTTAAAAACTAATTAGTAAATGCTAGAAATTTAAATTTATAAACCCTAAGGGCTAAAACCTAAGGTTTAAAACCTAAGGGTTGGTCAAGTTACATTTATGCCATTAAAATTACAAGTCAAATGTCCAAACTACCCTTTTTATATTTTTTAATGCGATGAAATGTAGATCTTCCCCAAGTAGTGGTTGGTGAGCAACCCTAAGCTAGCCATGTGCCCTATATCTAAAATATCAACCATCTATATTAGCTATATACATTGTATTTATTAGATATATAGATTAAAGAGAAAGAGAATGCTAACTTTACTTCTCATATTCACCAAAGCCATACACTCTCTCCATTTTCAAAATCTAGAGTGAGAGAGAGTGAGAAACAAAGCTAAGAGCACTTCATAGCTTGCCAAGGATCAGAATCAAAATTCAGATTCAAGGATCAAAGATTAAAAAGGTATAAAAATTTTAAACCTAGAAATTCATGTGATCCATGTTATTTGTTGTTGTTTATTGTTTTAAGTTGTATATTAGGGTGCTATTTAGTGATCTGAGTTGTAATATCATAGATCCATAACACTTAGATGCGCGAAAATGAGTTTTTAGAAACTGATCTATGAACCCTAATTTGTGTTCTGACAGCCTAATGTCAGGGCTCATATATCCTTATGTGTTAGTTGATTGTTGTGTTTTAAGCTATAGACTTGTAGTATGTTGTAAGGGCTTTGATCTGGAACTTAAATCAAGGTCAGATCATGTCTAGAACTCAAGATATGAGTGGTCAAAGTGGGTTGACCGATCAGGAAAACTGAGTTTCTGGGCAACCCAGAAACCCAGATTTTGTTTGACAGCATTTTTCTAAGCCTTAGATCTTGCTGTTGTTTGTTAGTTTGTCCATGTTGTTGTAGTCTGTCATGATGACTACACAATAAAGTCATTAGATCACTTAGAACATAACCAGAGTAAAAGATAATCAAGGTTAAACTAGAGTTGACCGTCTGTTTTGTTGCAAATCTGGAAAACCTAGATTCTTCAAGTGCCTTATTTCTAACATGGTTTGACCATGCTAGATCTTGCTCATGTGATGATGTTATGATGATATGATGTTATAGAATTATACCCTGACATGTATGCAACAAGATTTGACCATTAGAACACATTAAGCAAGCCTGGACATAAAAGATTTTAGAGCACAAAGTAGGCAGTAAGAACTGTTCTTCATTTCTGGAAAACCCAGAAATGAAGAACAGCGTCTGATAAGGTTTTTGAGAGATAAAATCTCTCTGTTGTGTAATGATTAGGCCATGAAATTGGTTTAGAGTTGTAGTACTGCATCAGTACTACAACATTAACATTTTAGTAGCCCAAAAAACATAACAAGCAATGATTAAATGATGGTCAAACATACCACCCTGCGAACTGAGTATGAATTTCTAGGCAGGCTCAAGAACACTCGTGAACCCCTATAGCGACGGTTCTATCGCTATAGGCACCCTTTAGCGACAGTTTCTTAATAAAATTAATTATTTTATTTAATAAATAGAGAAAATAGTTTTTAATTATTAAAAATACATAATAAATTCCTAAAAATTATTTTAATGCCTAAAAATGAGTTTTTAATAATTTAGAATATATTTCATTAACATTTAATGTTTTTGGAATATTAATGGTATTTAATTTATTTAATTATAATATTAAATAAGTTACTTAAAAATGATTTGAATACTTGAAAAATCATTTAAAATATATATTATATATAAGAAAATATTTTATGTTATTTTTATTGACTTTTAATATTTTGTGATGAATTTCATTAATAATTTATTGTTAATGGTAATTAATTTATTTAATAATCATATTAAATAAATTATGAAAAAATAGAATTAATGCTTTAAAAGTCATATAAAAATGATTTAATGGTTGTAAAAATATTTTAAGCTATGAAATATAACTTTTGATATTTGGTCATGAAAAACATTAATATTTAATATTAATGGAAGTTAATTAAATACTATTTTAATTATTTTAAAATCATTTAAAGGTAATAATAAAGTATTAAAAATACTTTAAGATATTATACATATATTATAATATTATGTTAATGATTTCATTAATATTTAATATTAAATAAATAATAATGATAATGGAATTAAGTGGTATTTAAATCATATAAATATGATATTTATGATTGAAAAATCATAATAAATAATAATAATTACTTGAAATTTATTATTAGCCTTTAAAAATTATTCTGACTGATAATAAAATTATCTAAGATAATTGTGTTGCATTTAGATAAAGTCTTAAGGAAATTAGGCTCAACAATTATCCGACTAGGCCGTCGGGATGTCAAAATAGTATCGAACTCAACTCAGACTGCAATAGTTTGACTTGATACTAGGTCTTATGTGCTGTATAAACGGATAAGATTATGTGGTAATGTGTTTAGGTTATTTTTTACTATGATGATATTATTCTAACATGGAAATCAATATTATTAATATTATGTCTTCAGATAAAGCTAAATAGATTGCATAGCAGTAAACAACCGAGTAGATAAGTATTCTAAACCCTTGCATTACATTATTCAACGAATATCGTAAGCAAGTATATAAACCTTATCTCATTGAATGCAAGTTTTCTTGAACTATTCTTTTAACTCGTGGTTAATCATTGTTGATTACATCACGTTTATGAATTGTTGAATCGATCACCTTCATTACCATTCGATCCAGATATAGTGGTTCATGTTCAATGTTAGTTCAGCTATGAAAATTTGTTTATGCTAGTTCACAATTATATTGTAGAATTTTAGCCATCTTATTGTTCAATTCTTTCCATCATGATATATCCTTACTTTATTGAACTTAAACTTGTTGGGCAAACTTGTTGCTCACCCCTACTATATCATGATAAACATTGCAGATTAGGACGAATACGTCAGATACAAGAAAAGACAAAGATAAGTACAGCTTGGGATTATAGTCCATGGGCTGCATGCTGGGACAGAAATACGATAGAGGCCAAGAGCGAGCTATCTATTACCTCAGCAAAAGATTCTGCAGTAATGAACACAAGTACACTCTAATTGAGAAGACAATTTATGCTTTAGCATGGGCTTCCATGAGGTTAAAGCATTACCTCCATGGTCACACAACCAATCTCATATCCCACGTGGATCCTCTCAAATATGTGTTCAGTAAACCCATGTTAAATTGTCGGCTATCTAGATGGCAGTTTATCTTACAGTAATTTGACATCGTCTACGTGACGCAAAAGTCTGTTAAGGGTCAAGGAATTGAGGATCAACTGGCCGCCTCACCTGCAGGGGATTTCAAACCCTTAGAAACATACTTCCCCGATGAAGGGATAATGACAGTCCAACAACACCATCAGTACGATACACACCAATTATGGAAAATATATTTTGATGGAGCTATTAATATGGAAGGTTCTGGAGTTAGAGCAGTTCTCGTAGCTATTACGGGGGAGCAGTATCCCGTTGCCATCAAATTGTAGTTTGTCAGCACCAACAACACAACTGAGTATGAAGGCTGTATTATGGGACTCAAACTTACCCAATCAATGGGTATCAGGCGGTTAACTGTCTTTAGGGATTCCTAATTGATAGTCAGACAAACTACCAAAGTTTATCACACCAAAGAACTACATTTGCATCGGCAAGTTATCCAGATGGCTTCGGAGTTTGAAGAAATAAACTTCCTCCACATTTCTCGAAATAGGAATGATTTTGTAAATGCGCTAGAAACTTTGGCCTCTTTGATCAACATATTTGACAAGGAAAACATGCCAAACATCCCAAGTACTCCATTCCCACAGGATTTGGTGTTCACTATTCAAAGTCCATTACATCTAACTACCCATAATCAAAGGATAAAGATATAATTTAAATAACTTAACAATAATCTTTCCCATTAAAGGGTTACATCATCTCAAAAATAATCACAGGTAATCTAACCTTAAATTTATTACATAAGTCTGCGGAATACATGATAAGTGGATTTTATATATGCGATTCAATGTCCATTTCATGCTTATTTGTTGCTAATTTCTTGTGATCTTGTTCCTTTTTACTCGTTTTATGTTATTGCATGTGCATGAGGGTGGTTGTAGTACTTAGCGTGCATTTGGAACTATTCAGTGTGATTTGAAGTCAATTAGAGCAAAATTAGAGTACATCATGAAATTTAGCAAAGTCCTCTTATAGAAGATAAGCCATAAAAGGCGGGCTCATTACACTATACACCCCACGAGGCGAAGGGTCTTGATACTCGATTAACGAGAAAAAAGCCCGGCAGAATGCGAGCATATTTATACTATGTACCCCGCAGAAATGAGGGTTTTCAATTATGCTAGTTAGAAAGGGTGCCCGTCGGGGCGGGCATTGATAGTACATGAACCCCCGCCGGGGCGGGGGGTGTCGAATCTGAAGTGCCCTGTTATGTTTGTAATTCTTTTTTGTGCATGTTTCTAGTATTTGCATGGCAATGTAACTCTAATTGAAGGAAATTTCGGCTGGGACTTGTGTGTTGGACATGATATACCCAATGAATAACAACTTTAAGAGGATATAAGACATATTATGAAGATCGAAGCTCTATTTTTATATAGCAAGCATGAAGGAGTATTTCGAAGTGATTTTTGAGACAATTGTGATTTTAGACTACGTGAAGGGTGTTTTTCAATATTCTTCATGTTAGGCTATTATTTGTAATTGAAAGAATGATTTCTATGATTTATTAAGTGTTTATTTAGTTTTATCATGCACTAATTCACTTTTTTAGCTTATGGTGGATCCTTAAGTGAATCGATGATTTTGTAAACTTTAATTTCCAATTTATTAATCTATCTCCGGTTTATCTATATTGATTTGAAATTGAATTTATGAATTGCACGATCAACAATTCTTTGTGGAATTGGATGGAATCGAGAGAGGATATTCAAATCTAGACCTAGTTAGTATAGCATGTGTTCATGATTTTGTGAATAGCTTAATCTTGATGAATGTTAAGGTAGAGATATGCTTGACATCACATGTAATCGGATAGAGAACTTATTCTTAAACCTTCTTTAATTGTAATTCACATAGAGATATAGTGAGTTAGTTGATTAAGGTGTTTAACGATTTTTTATCTTAATTGTGGATTGACGTTAATACGGTATTAGTGCATCGAGAGGTGGCTACGTTCGTCTTCTTGATTAATAAACTGGGGTAGTGCATTGAATTGGAATAAAGGTGTTAAAATCAGAGTGAATCTTAGGGTGAAATCATAAGTCTAATTCTCCATTAACTATTTGAAATTTCCAGATTTTGATATTTGTGATTGTTCTGTGTTAGTTTAATTACTATTTAATTTAAAATCATTAGTATAATTATTGAGTTGATTTGTTTAATTAAATTAGGGTTAATAGGAAATTGGTAATTGTAAGTAAGATTATTGCTAGTTAGTCTTTGTGGGAATGATACTCTACTTATCACTCTATTACTTGTTGACCACGTATACTTACGTGTTGTGCTTAATTAGATTTTACCCAACAAGTTTTTGGTGTCGTTGTCGGGGACTATTTAGTGTAATTCTTAATATCTTTACAATATCAGTTTAATTAATCCAGTTTTACTTAGACATTTTTTATTTGTGCTTTATTTCTTCTATTTTAGGTGTTGATAGTAGTTTATGCAAACTCGATCCCAAAATCCAAACTTGCTGCCTTTTGAGGACGACATTGAGAAAAGGTTCCAGAGCTTGAGTAAGTGGATCAAGGAAACAAGACAAGAATTTGAAACACCTGAGAAAGAAGAGGAATGGCGGTACCAAGATCGGAAAGCGTTAAGGGACTTCGCCACACCCAAGGTGACTGAACTGCAGACAAACATCACCAGGCCCACAATAGCAGCAAATACATTGGAAATTAAGCTTGGGATGATACAAATGATTCAGAATTCAGTTCAGTTTGGGGGATTGGCAAATGATGATCCGAACGAGCATCTAGTCAGCTTTCTGGAAATTTGTGACACCTTTAGGTACAATGGGGTGTCGGATGAGGCGGTGAGACTTCGCTTGTTCCCATTCACTTTACGGGACAAGGCGAAGAGTTGGTTGCATTCTCTACCGTCCGGTTCGATAACTACATGGGAGGATTTAGCTCAGAAATTCCTCGCCAAATTCTTTCCACCGGCGAAAATTTCAAAGATGAGGAACAAGATAACGATGTTTGAACAGCAACATGGGGAGTCATTATATGAGGCATGGGAGAGATACAAAGAATTGCTCAGAAAATGCCCACATCATGGATTGCCCAAGTGGATACAAATGAACACCTTTTACAATGGACTGCATGGGAATCTTAGAACGAGTATTGATGCAGCGTTGGGCGGAGCATTCATGGCTAAGAGTTACGAGGAAGCTTATGATTTGATTGAAACCATGGCGGCTAATAACTACCAGTGGCCCACGGCTAGAATGACACAGGCGAAGGTAGCTGGGGTGTAAGAAGTAGATGGTGTGACAACTATACAAGCATTCGATGACAGGGGCACAAGCACAACAAGCATAGGAAACACATCAAGTGACAATAATATGTGAGTTATGCGCGGGGGAGCACCCAATGAATCAATGTGCGATAAATCTAGTATCAGTTCAGTTTGTGGGCAATTATAACAGAATTCCACAGAACACATACCAGAACACATACAATCAAGGAAATAGGAATCATCTGAATTTCTCATAGAACAACAAACAGCAAAATCAATCTCCACGACAATCATACCCTCCTCGGTTTTTCGAGAATCACCAAAGACTTTCGGTTCAACAACAGGAAAGAAAATTAGATTTTGAGGAACTGGTGTCGAAGTACATGACTAATAACGATGCAACAATGAAAAATCAAGCAATAGCCCTTAAGAACTTGGAGAATCAGATAGGACAAATTGCCTTAGCACTAAATAACAGGCCACAAGGGACCCTACCAAGAGATATAAAGAGAAATCCAAAGCGTAACCATGAATAGTGTCAGGCAATCACATTGCGGAGTGGGAAACAACTTGAGGGTATTAATGCCAAAAATTCAGTGACTCCGGATGAAAAAGTTGATGATAGCAGAAAAATTGAAGGAAGTAAGGGTGAGGATAAACAGAGTGAGGGAACAAATTTTAACAATAAGCCAATTGTTTATCCACCACCATCGTTTCAGCAAAAGGTCCAAAATCAAAAATTAGACAAGTAATTTGAAAAATTTCTGGAAGTTTTCAAGAAACTTTAAATCAACATACCATTTGCAGAAGCCCTAGAACAAATGCTGAGCTACGCAAAATATATGAAAGGGATTCTCTCAAGGAAAAAGAAATGGGAAGATTTCGAGACAATTGCACTAACAGAGGAGTGTAGTGCAGTGTTACAGCAGAAATTACCACCAAAACTCAAGGACCCGGGGAGCTTCACTATCCCATGCACAATCGAAATATGCATTTTAGCAAGTGTTTATGTGATTTGGGGACGAGCGTAAACCTTATGCCATTGTCAGTATACTTAGAATTGGGTTTGCCTGCACCAAGGCCTACGAACATTACATTACAGTTGGCGGATAGGTCAGTCACATATCCGAGAGGCATAGTAGAAGACATTTTAGTGAAAGTGGATAAGTTTATATTCCCCACGGACTTTATCATTCTGGATTTTGAGGAGGACAAGAACATCCCAATTATCCTAGGGAGACCATTTTTGGCTACAGGTAGGACACTCATAGATGTACAAAAGGGAGAACTCACTATGAGGGTCCAAGATCAAGAAGTAAAATTCAATGTATTTAAGGCCATGAAATTCCCTACGGATGAAGAAGAATGTTTTTGAATGGATTTAATTGAGCAAATTATCAGTGATGATATGAGCAAGAGTTTGGGCAACGATCCGTTAGAAACAACGTTATTGGGGGATAAAGAGGTCGACGATCTGGAATTGGTTGATTACCTACAAATGCTAGACTTATGCCACAAGTTTCTAGATTTAGAACACCATTTGAACCACTGCAGATAGAGGAGGTAACCGCAGAAAGACTGAAACCATCATTGGAGGAGCCACCAAAGTTGGAACTTAAGCCACTCCCTAAACACCTCAGGTATGCATACTTAGGCAATTCAAATTCTTTACCTGTTATTATTTTTGTTGCACTTAACGAATTGCATGAAGAAAAATTACTGAGAGTGCTTATGGAACACAAATCAGCTATTGGGTGGACAATCACAGACATAAAGGGAATCAGCCCTTCATTTTGCATGCACAAGATCTTAATGGAAGATGAGGCAAAACCAACGGTGGAGCAACAACGACGACTTAACCCGATTATGAAGGAAGTTGTGAAGAAGGAAATTTTTAAGTGGTTAGATGCCGACATCATCTACTTGATTTTTGACACTAAATGGGTTAGTCCAGTGCAGTGCGTGCCAAAAAAAGGAGGAATGACAGTGGTGTAGAATGAGGGCAATGAATTAATACCGACTAAAACAGTGACATATTGGAGGGTTTTCATGGATTATAGAAAATTGAACGAGGCAACCCGAAAAGACCATTTCTCGCTGCCATTTATTGATCAAATGTTGGATAGATTGGCGGGACATGCGTATTACTGTTTGTTGGATGGGTACTCGGACTACAACCAAATAGTCATCGCTCCGGAGGATCAAGAAAAGACCACATTCACGTGCCCTTACGGCACATTTGCATTCAGGAGGATGTCATTTGGGCTATGCAATGCACCTGCAACTTTCCAACGGTGTATGATGGCCATTTTTTCAGATATGGTGGAGAAAAATGTTGAGGTCTTCATGGATGACTTTTCGGTCTATGGGGACAGCTTCGATACTTGCTTAAAGAATCTGGTCATGGTGTTGCAAAGATGTAAGGACACGAATCTCGTACTAAATTGGGAAAAATGCCACTTCATGGTCGAAGAGGGCATAATTTTGGGCCATAAGGTATCGGCTCAAGGATTGGAGGTTGATAAAGCAAACCTGGAAACTATTGAAAAACTACCTCCACCGAGCTCGGTTAAGGGTATTAGGAGTTTCTTGGGACATGCTGGGTTCTACAGGAGGTTTATAAAAGACTTCTCTAAAATTGCGAAACCTCTATGCAGTCTTTTAGAGAAGGATGCGACGTTCAGCTTTGATGAAGAATGCAAGACAACTTTTGACTTATTAAAGAGAAAATTGACTCTGACCCCCATTATAGTCGCATGCCGGATTGGAGCATGCCATTCGAGCTTATGTGTGATGCAAGTGACTACGCGGTTGGGGCTGTATTAGGCCAACGTCGAGACAAGGTGTTTCACGCCATATACTATGCAAGCAAAACACTTACAGAAAATCAATTGAATTACACAACCACAGAAAAGGAATTGCTTGCAGTGGTGTATGTGTTTGACAAATTTCAGGCTTACTTGATCAGGACTAAGGTGATAGTTTACACAGACCATGCGATGATTCGGTATTTGATAGCGAAAAAGGATGCTAAGCCACGCCTTATCCAGTGGATTCTCCTACTTCAAGAGTTTGACTTAG
Source organism: Panax ginseng (assembly GCA_020205605.1). Taxonomy (NCBI): domain Eukaryota; kingdom Viridiplantae; phylum Streptophyta; class Magnoliopsida; order Apiales; family Araliaceae; genus Panax; species Panax ginseng. The sequence continues at coordinate 49,405,611 of CM035149.1, read as the reverse complement.
AAATAAAGGATAGAAAGGGTACGGAGAACCAAGTAGCCGATCACTTGTCTAGGTTGGAAAACCAAGGAAAGCGAAAAAATGCAGATGTGTGAGATTAATGAGTCATTCCCGGATGAGCAATTATTTGGGATTTTAGCAAAAATTCCATGGTATGGGGATTATAAAAATTTCATTGTGAGCAACATTATACCACGACCTCACAAGACAATGAAAGGAAATTTCTTCACGACGTGAAATGGTACATGTGGGATGAACCATATTTGTTCAAGCAGTGCACCGACAAAATGATTCGACGGTGCATCCCATATAGTGAAGTGAAGAATATTCTGCATGAGTGTCACTCATCGGCGTATGGCGGACACTTTGGTAGCGAGAGGACAGCAGCGAAGGTGTTACAAGCAGGTTTTTATTGGCCTACGTTATTCAAAGATGCCCACCATTTTGTCAAGCAATGCGATAGGTGTCAAAGGGTGGGCAACATTTCGAAACCAATGAGATGCCTCTGCAAAAGCGATTCTTGAAGTGGAAATCTTTGACGTATAAATTATCGATTTCATGGGGCCATTCCCTTCATTATTGAATAATCAGTATATTCTACTCGCAGTGGATTACGTATCGAAGTGGGTTGAAGCTGCAGCATTGCCATCAAACGATGCCAAGGTGGTCCTCAAGTTCCTACAAAAGAACATCTTCACGAGATTTGGCACACCAAGAGCATTAATCAGTGACGAAGGTAGTCACTTCTGCAATAAGTCCTTTACGGCTCTTTTGGCCAAGTATGGGGTCAATCACAAGGTAGCTACATCGTATCACCCTCAAACTAGTGGACAGGCTGAGGTGTCTAACAGAAAAGTTAAGAAGATACTAGAGAAATTGGTGAATCCTAGCAGGAAAGATTGGTCGCTTAGATTGGACGATGCACTATGGGCATACCGGACGGCATACAAGACACCAATCGGAATGTCACCATACCAATTACTATACGGGAAGGCATGTCACTTACCGGTCAAGCTACAACATAAGGCATATTGGGTGGTGCAAAAACTCAATTTTGATCAAGCATCTGTAGGAGAGAAAAGATTACTTCAATTGAATGAACTCGATGAATTTCGCCTTCACGCCTATGAGAATGCCAAACTAGAAAAAGAAAAGGTCAAAAGATAGCACGACCAAAAAATTATGCATCGAACATTTGAGTCGGGCCAATCAGTACTCTTGTTCAACTCACGGATGCGATTGTTCCTCTCGGAAAGCTTAAATCGAGATGGTCGGGACCATTCACGGTCAAGCCAATTATTCTCTCATGGTGTAGTCAAAATCTATAGTCGCAATCCATTAGAAACATTCAAAGTCAACGGACACCATCTAAAGCATTATTGGGGTGGAGAAGCCAACACCGACGTGATCGCCATCACATTGACTGACACAACATAAACAGGAAGTAGTCAGGTTGAATGACATAAAATCAAGCGCTAATTGGGAGGCAACCCAATCTTTAGTTCTTTATCATATTTTCAATTCACATTTGTTTAATCATAGTTTTCATTAAATTACTAGGTAGAAGAATAATAAAAGTCTCATTAATATCTCCACATTATATTATGTTATCAATAACTCACTATTTCTCATGTGTTAAATCTTGCAGGATGGAAAATGGAGCATTAAGTGAACTACATGAAGCAGAACAAAGAGACTGACAGTAGGCATGCCCACCGAGGTGGGCCTTTTCAGTACTACAACCCCCGCTAGGGCGGGGTCCACGAATCCAGAAGATAGAATCGAAGCCCGCCGGGGCAAGCCTTCCTAATGCAATACCCCCCCACCGGGGCGGGGGTCTTAGAATTCAATAGACTTTGGGCAGTTATAGACTTCTTCACTTCCCAATAACATACCACTTTCTCACTTCCCCACTACTTCTTAACTCCATAATCACCACCCACTACCATTACTTCTACCCCACTACTCCCAATATTCCATTACTCTTCTCCACCTCTTCAATCCACCAATGGTAGCCATCCTTCTCCCTCTATATATATCACCACATCTCATACCAAATCTCTCACCACACTTGATATAAAGCAAACATATAGTATACTTGTGAGCTAGAGAGGATAAAATTGAAAAGTTTGGGGGAGAGTTAAGGCAAGTCCAGCAATAGGGAGAGATATGGCTTCACAATCATCGTCTAAACGCCAAAGGGGAGAAAGCTCACGGTCATCTCAACCAACCCGCACCTTCGATCATGGGAAATTCACAAATGCCATCACATGGCAAGGCCAGTATGACTACATTCTCACTAAAGCCCTTACATCGGAGTGGGGGTTGGCACCGGATCCTAACGATGGGGAGCTGATGCCTCAAATTTACCAAAATGGATGGACCAAATTCCTCGAGGAGCCGGAACCAATCGTCATTAATATCGTCAAAGAATTCTACGCAAATGCTGAGGATAAAGAACCATTCCACGCATTTGTGCGAGGTCAGTTGGTTCCATTCAGTGCCAACGCCATTAATACCTACTATAAACTACGGGCAGCTCGCCACTGCCAGTATACCTATCTCCGTAATTCTGACCCAGACTATGATGCTATAATCATGGAGATGACAAAGCTGGGAACATCGTGGATCAAGGGTCGAAAGGGAGGCACCGTGCGTCGTAGCAAGGACCTTAGCCGATATGGAAAATTTTGGTACGCATTCCTATGCATAAAATTACTTCTGTCCCAACATACCTCGGATGTCACCAAAGAGAAGGCATTATTGTTGTACGCCATTGTGCAAGATTTTATCATTGACGTCGGGGCCATAATCTGTTCATCAATCCTCCAGTATTTACATGGTAATTTTTTTGGAGGCTTGCCACACCCATCTCTCATTTGTGGGTTGTGTCGCAATGCAGGAGTTAGATGGTCCGACGACGAGCCCACACAATTGCCGCTTGCATTGCTTGATTCGAGAATGATAGCGCGGTATTCTGTATGGGCAGGAGGCGAGTCACATCCACGTGGTGTGGGTTTCATTTTTTACGTTGGATTCGTACGACGATGTTGATGCTACAGAGACATCGGGGGATGATGATGAAGCAATGGGCGATCAAGGGTGTGAATAGGTACCGCATGCCGAGGCCATATCCAGTTCGCAGTTCCTTGCTTTCCAAAATCAAATGAATGCGCATACCAAGGTAACTCATCGGGAAATGAGGCGATTGGCAATGAGGAAAGATCATATGTTTGATGCTATGAACGCATCTTTCGCCTCTTTGAACATAACTCTTCAAAGCTTCAACCCGGTGGCACAATTTCTGTACCAACAACCCGGACCAATGCCAAGGTTCCCACCAAGTGATTCTGATGAAGAAAACCAACAACCACCTCCTTAGTCTTAAGCGAAAGCAGGGAAGTCCTCACGTACTTAATTCGATTATTCTACCAATGAGGACATTATATTACTTAGGTTTGGGGGATTTAAATACATGTTTGCATGCATTTAGCTCATTTAGGTTTTCATTTGCATTTTGTCATTTAAATTTCTGTATTGCATATCTTAATTTAAGTAGTGCATGAAAGCTTAGGTGAATCCATAGTAGCTTAGGTTAATGTTTGTCATTGCATAGTAGATAATCTTGTAATGCATTTTGTTATTCATATATATAAAAAAATAAAAAAAATTAGTTAGTTAAATATTATGTTTGTGTAAGTCCATAAATGTTGTAGTTCATATTATTTGTGGGCCAATGATGTGATTGATAATAAGTTAACAAATACAGCGTTGATTACTAGAACTATGAAACAATTTTTGTTTACAAATTGAATTTTGAGCTTGTTTGAAACTGGTGTAGAAAGGATAGCACGATTAATAACTTCTATGTTGATTGGTCAGTTCAAATTGATACCTAAATGGTCTCTAAAGGATAATGCTAGAGTAAATGACAAAACGACAAGGATGGACAGTAAAGGCTAAAGTTAGACATGAACCTAAGTTTGGGGGAATATTTGGGGTATATAAGCTTTATTTTGTAAAAAAAAAGAAAAAAAAAAGAAAAAAAAGTATGAATAAACACCGTGGCGTGCTTGTCTAGTTTTGTGGCCTTTGTTACTTGAGTAAGTAAGCCTGAGGGGATTGTCTTTACACATAGCGCCCTAAGGTCTTAATGGTGCAGGAGTCGTTGGTGAAAGCTCGTTAAGGTAGCATTGAAAAGCCTAAGGAATAAGACATTGCATAGCTATGTGTATAAAAAAATATAAAGCGGAAATAAGAGCAAAAAGCCCCGTATAAAAAAAAAAAGAAGTATATGAATAAAGTATAAGTACCCTACTTGAACCCCTAGAGATTAGTGATTGTTTAATTTTAGTTGGAACTGTCTATTTTTGATATTTTTAAGTTTATGTTGCGTGATTCCTTCTAAGAAATTTATTGTGTATTGAATTTGAGTCTGTATCGGTTAGCATGGATGTTGATCACACACACACACACACACTATACTAGTGATAATGGCTTGAGATTTGAGGATTAAAATGGAATTGTAGATTGGTTTTTAGTGATTGATATTGTATAGTTGCTTGTTTTCACTGAGGCCGTTAAAATAATCTTGATTCTACAGTTTTGATGGATTATAAATCATATAGTTAGATCATATTCACGTCATTTTTGCAGTGCATTGCATGTAGTTGTTTTGTGCTCGAGGAATAGCATGATTTATGTTTGGGGGATTTTGATAAGTGGATTTTATATACGCGATTCAATGTACATTTCATGCTTATTTATTGCTAATTTCTTGTGATCTTGTTCCTTTTTACTCGTTTTGTATTATTTCATGTGCAGGAAGGTGGTTGTAGTATTTAGCGTGCATTTAGAACTATTCGGTGTGATTTGAAGTCAATTAGAGCAAAATTGGAGTACAACATGAAATTTAGCAAAGTCATCTAGCAGAAGACAAGCCCACCGGTGCGCTCATTTATTATACACCCTAACAGAAGGGGGGTCTTAATACTCGATTAACAAAAAGAAGCCCGGCCCAACGGGGTCTTCAATTATTTAGACTATGTACCCCGTAAGGTGGGGGTAGATATCAATTATGGCGGGAGAAGTGTCGAATCTGAAGTGTTCTGTTATGTTTGTAATTCTTATTTGGGCATGTTTCTAGTATTTGCATGAATGTAACTCTAATTGAAGGAAATTTCTCACTGGGACTTGTGTGTTGGACATGATATACTCAATGAATAATAACTTTAATAGGATACAAGACATATTACGAAGATCGAAGCTCTATTTTTTGATAGCAAGCATGGAGGAGTATTTCGAAGGGATTTTCGAGATAATTGCGATTTTAGACTACGTGAAGGGTGTTTTCAATATTCTTCGTGTTAGGCTGTTATTTATAATTGAAAGAATGATTTCTATGATTTATTCAGTGTTTATTTCGTTTGTCATAAACTAATTCACTTTTTAGGCTTATGGTGGATCCTTAAGTGAATCGATGATTTTGTAAACTTTAATTTCCAATTTATTAATCTATCTCCGGTTTATCTATATTGATTTGAAATTTGAATTTATGAATTGCCTGATCAACAATTCTTTGTGGAATTGGATGGAATCGAGAGAGGATATTCAAATCTTGACCTAGTTAGTATAACATGTGTTCATGATTTTGTGAACAGCTTAATCTTGATGAATGTTAAGGTAGAGATATGCTTGACATCGCATGTAATCGGATAGAGAACTTATTCTTAAACCATCTTCAATTATAATTCACATAGAGATATAGTGAGTTAGTTGATTAAGGTGTTTAACGAATTTCTATCTTAATTGTGGATTGACGTTAATACGGTATTAGTGCATTGAATTGGAATAAAGATGTTAAAATTAGAGTGAAGCTTAGGGTGAAATCATAAGTCTAATTCTCCATTAACTGTTTGAAATTTCCAGATTTTAATATTTGTGATTGTTCTGTATTAGTTTAATTACTATTTAATTTAGAATCATTAGTTATAATTATTGAGTTTATTTGTTTAATAAAATTAGGGTTAATAGGAAATTGGTAATTGTAAGTAAGATTATTGCTAGTTAGTCTCTGTGGGAACGATAATCTACTTATTACTCTATTACTTATTGACCACGTATACTTGCGTGTTGTGTGTTATTAGATTTTAACCAACAATACATCACAAAATAAAACAAGTCTCATAACATAAAACATTTAAATAAACTCTCATAAACCTTCAACACTTGGACATCTTGCCCTTTCCTTCGCTAGTAGATGGCTCATCGACTTTCTCAACTTTAGCTGCAGTGTTAAACGCAAGAGTGAGCAAACAATTGCTCACTGATATAAAGAGTAGTAATGATAACAACATAAGAATGAACAATGAATGATGAATAATAATGAACTTATTCTACGAATAAAAAATAGAAAATAAATTCGAATTTAATATTTGAGGGTCTTAAAACCACGAACTATGTCTCCGGTATTTAGGTTTTATTACCTCAACCTTAATATTCATTTAGGCTTTACAGACCCTTCTTAACGTACTTAGGGGGATCAGCTCTTTGTACCATATATTGTGCACAAACATCTAAACCTTACACGTACAAAATCCCCTATGTTAGGGTTGTTCATCTCAGTTTGGATTTAGAATTTCCGCACTAAAGAAAGTTTAGCTCGGAACTAACGTATCAGTGGTTCTAGAATTTTAGAACACTATTCCATAATAGACTAGTTGTAACGATCCAGAATATCGAATTGTAATATTAAATATTTATTTAATAATATAAATATTTATTTGAGGTGTTCATTGTTGAATAAATATTTTATCGATGTGATGGTTGTTATTAAATATTTATGAATCTAAATTTATTACATAATATTCTAAATTAAATTAATATATAATTTAGAGAATTGTAATATGACATAAAGTGTTATATTGTTAATTAATAATTTAAAATGGTATATTAAATTATGAAATAAAGTTGTAATGAAAATTATAATTTTGTGATATTTGCTAAAATGGTATATTTAATTAAAATATAGTATGCGATTAATTTAATGGGTTAATGTTGGATATGGAAATTCAAATAAATAATATGTAATTATAAATTATAAACTATGGAAATCTAAAAAAAATAATATGTGATTATAAATTATAAACTAAATTTTTATTAAAATAAAATAAAGGAGTTTAATTTAATTTTTGCAAAACAAGGCTTAAATATATTAATTCTTTAAAAATTTAAAGGGTTTTGCCAAACAAAGCCTTATGGCTTTTGGATTTTTAATTTTTGAATTTAAATAATATAAATGAAATAAATTAAATAATAAATATAATATATCTATAATATATACGTTAGTTAGTAACTGAAATAGCAATTAATAATATTATTAAGGGTTTATCAGTTTTAAAATACGCCTACTATTAATTGGCTTAGCTTTTGTTTACTATATGCATTCTAGTTTGCAAATCTTGAGAGGATTGAGAGAGAGTTGAGAGGAAACCTGAGGATTTCATAGTGATTATCAGTGGTGATATCAAAGATTTCAAGCAAATTAAAGGTATTTTGACATAACTTTAGTATTGTGTGTGTGTGTGTGTATATATATATATATATATATATATATATATATATATATATATATGTGTTTCACGGCAAAAACTATATATTCTGTGAATTTCAAATTGTTGAATTGTTGCTATACAATGGGTTACTTGTGATTATATGAGTTTATGATGATTAGAGGTTATGCTTAAACGAGAATTGCATGCTAAATTCGGATGACAGTAGAAAATTTTGACTGTATATGTATTCTTCATATGGCTTAGGTAAGTATCAATTTTAGTGGCTAATTAGTATGTGAAATTGTAAATTGAAGCTTGATTATGTTAGTTCACTAAGAAACGAGCATAACGTAATTTGAATGAAGTGATTTGGCCACGTATTGAAATCGTAGTGTTAATTTTTGGGATGAATATCAAAAATTTAGTTTTCATATGAAAATATGGAATTTAAGAAATTAAATTAGCTCAAGTTGTTGTTAAATTGTTGAAATTGTTAGAATATGTTAGCAAACATGTTTGTAATAGTTTTATATCAATTGTTTGTGTTAATATTACTGTTTGGTGGGTGAAATTCATGTTAGTTGGCTTAAGAAAAGTGTCGTAACCATGTTCTACAAAATCGAATTGCATATAGATGGCCCGCTAGCAATGATCTCTTGGCCTTGCTAAGCCGCCGCCAGATCCAAGATAAAATCATGGCGCATTGCCACAAAGATCCTCGTATCATCAGAGCAAAGGAAGTCTCGCTATTTTATGCAGACTTTGGACGTTCAATGTAACTTAGCTTAATGTTAGGTTAATGTGAAAACCATGTAACAACAAGGTTAAACAGAGTCATGTAATGTGGATTGTAAATTAAAAGTTGTAAAAGTGATTAGTAAGGTACGAACGCATTATGTGATAACTTAGTTTATACAATGAATGTTAGATAAGTGTTGTGATGTTAACACTTGGGAATTCTGAAATATATATGGTAACATAAGACTTGTACTCTAAATACTGATGAACTACCCTATTATTATTAGGGGATAATTTACGGTTAGCGTTGAAATGTTTTTGCACAATACATTGTACGAAGGGCTGATCCCCCTAAGTACGAGGAGTCCTTATAGTCTTACGACTGTTAAAGTTGAAGTTGAGAGATTACTTGCAACTGTGGACATAGTTCGTGGTCTCATGACCCTCAGTTTTATGTATTCCATATTTTGATTCTAGTCGTTGGTTAATATTGATAGAGTACTATTTAGTTTTTGATGAGCCTATTCATTGGCAGTTATTTCATCCTTGTTGATTCATTGCTATATCTAGTGAGCAAATGTTCTGTTCGCTCTTGCATATTTATACACTCATTGCAGCTAAAGTTGAGAAGGTAGATGAGCCTTCAACTAGCAAAGGAAAGGGAAAAATGTACAAGTGATGAAGCCTTGTAATTTTATTTAATGGTGATAATGATAGACTTTTATATAATGATGTGATGTAATAAATTATTTCCGCACTTGTATGATGTTTAAGGTTAGACAACCTGGGATGTTTATGGTTTAAATGGTGTAACCCTATTAAAAGGGTGGATTTATGTTTTAAATATTATTTTATTTGGGTAGATAGTATAATGTATGAAACATGAACACCAAATCTTGTGGGAATGAAGTACATAGATTTGGGGGTGTCACAGGTTGGTATCAAAGCTTTAGGTTATGAACCTTAGGTGGGGAAGAGCCTTAGGAAGTTACCTTTAAAAAGATAGTGATGATAAACTCTTATCGAGTTTTAGGAAAGAGAAAGTAATAAAATACTTATGTGCTTATGTGATTACAACTTATATGCTCGTGAGTGTCAAGTAGTAATGATTAGTAATTAAAACTTAAAATTTTGTTGTCAGGACGACTAATGTAGTAGGATCCAATCAGGCGAGGGAGGAAGGATCCCAGATGCCTAGAGAGGAGGAGCCTCGAGATATTCAGGTGATTTGGGAACAGCTACTGCCACGGTTAGCCTTTCCATTGGTCACAGTGGTTGAGCAGGAGAGAATACCTGATGAGGATGATGAGATAAAGACGGACGAGGAGGACCCTATTGAGCTGCCACAGTCGGATGAGGAAGACGAGGAGGAAGAGCTTCCGCTTAACTCGATAGTTTCCCGTAGGTGCGACGAGGTGTATGACCGCAATGTGGAACTTCAAGACATCGTCGAGGAGTTACAGGAGATAGTAGCTGAACAACAGACCTCGATGGCAAAGAAAGACGACGAGATCCAGGATAGAAAGGAACGTCTGTATAATGTTGAAGAGAAGTTGGTCCACACTAAAGGAGAGAACGAGAGAATGATAACAGAGATTGCAGAGTTGAAGAACAAGTTGAAAGAAGAATCTACAAAAAGGGCAAGAATTTAAGACGCGTACAATGAAGCTTACCAACAAGCCAGAATAGCAGAGAGGGACGCACAAACAAAGAGGATAAAGATGGAAGAGATGAACAACGTATTCAACACCATAATCAATTGAGCTCAGGATCGGGTCATGTGTGACGCCCCCAAAATAGGTATACATCACCTATTCTGAGTCGCCAAATACATGGTACAGGATACAGATACAACCTTAAATATACAACATGAGCTGTGAGTTTAAATACAAATATTGTCTTCTAGACAGTATTCAAACTTAAAATAAGTCCTCAATACATTTATTATCACACTATTTCATAGAATAGTGAGGACTACTAATGCTATCATCTGGACCGTCACTCCATTCCCCGACTAGTCCCTACTACGTTCTCATTTTCTGAAGAGAACAATGAAAGCAAAAGGGTGAGCTCAACTAGCCTAGTAAGAAATATTATGACTAAGATAATGCAGAATAAATTATCCTTAGCCTTCAACAATATATAACTGATAGAATATAATGGACAACAAGTTTTAGATCAACAACTGCAACGGAATAAGCAATCCATTAGAAGAGTCAAGTAGAGCATAAAATCTACTATCTTCTATGATTTAAAAGATTTATCATAAATTTTATCGCTGAGACTCAGCTTAATAAATAATCCTCATCATCAAATCATCCCTACACTACAGGCCAAGGATATTCTTTAGTATCACGACCACAAATTATCCATGCACTACGGGCCAAAGATAATTGTGTTTTCATCAACGGTCCTGATCATGCCATAAAATAATTCATCTTTGCACCCTTGACCGAAGAGAATCCATAGCCATAATCATACCTAAAACTGTCCATCAATGCACTACGGGCCAATGAGGACTTTTTCTACATCATTTGTAATATTACGGTCATGATTATACCAAATAATACTTGGTCATAATCATACCAAGTCCATCTATGAACTACAGGCCACAAATGACTTTCAACATAATATAAGAATGAGGATGATGACAATTCAATAAAACAAGTTCAAGAATAAATTTTAAAGATTTATAAATTAATTTATGCAGGAACCAACAACGTCTAAATTGTCAACATATATGATATTGCTTTATGGAGTAAAAATTCAAGAATGCTCAGAAGAATATTTCCATGAAAAGATACTGGATGAAATGCAAATATCCAGGATATTTTACTAATTTCATGGAGTATAGAAGCCAAAATTTAACCATCTGAGTATAATAGAATATATGAAACTGAAAATAGATTTTTGCCCGCCATGCGGTAATCCACGTAGACAAATCATTTCCACAAGTTAATAAGGAATGAATACAAAGGATCATTCACCATGCATGCGGTAATCCACATAGACAGGTTATTCCAACAGAGTAATAAATATTGGAACCAGGTCATGCATAATCCGCACAGGCAGGATATTCCAATAGAATAATAAAGAATGGAACAAGGTCATGCGTAATCCGCGCAGACAGGATGTTCCAACAGAATAATAAAGAATGGAACTAGGTCATGCGTAATCAAGCATGCATGTGATGTTCCAAATGTATAATAAAGAATGGAATAAACAATGTAATTCACTAGGCATGCGATAGACCAATGGATATATGTTATTCCAAATGTAATAATAAAGAAAGGAATAACAACAGAATTCACTATGCATGCGATAGACCGCACAGACAGGTTATTCCAACAGAATAAAATAGAATGGAATAACAACATAATTCACCAGGCATGCGATAGACCGTACAGACAGGTTATTCCAACAAAATAATAAAGAATGGAATAATAGAAGAATTTCACCATATATGCGGTACTTCGCATAGACAGGTTATTCCAACATAATATTAAAGAATGGAATAACAACCCTTACAAGTATTGAAAGAAAATAACTCTCTTCATGAATACGAAAGAATAATACCCCTTAGTATAATAGTAATATCCCTTACCTTAAAAAGAAGAGTATTCTGATGGGTAGGGCGTGGATATACTTGAAGAAAACTTGCACTATTTTCTACGCTCAAAGCTTTCTTAAACTCTAAAGAAATACGCACAAGATTATAGAAGAAGAATTCTCTGAATTTCTGGTGTGTTTTCAATTCTAACTAAGCATCATATTTATAGGAGAATGGAAAGGATACTATGCAATAAAATATAATATATTCTATTTATAATATATATATATATATATATATATATATATATATATATATTTATATATATTTTATTTAAAATCTAATAAAACAAATAACTCAGATAAAAGTATTCTGCTTTTATATAAAAAGATTATACTATGCAAACACTATGCATGCATTATGCATAATAAAATATAATATATTCTATTTATAATCTAATAAAAACAAATAAATTTATAAAAGTATTCTGCTTTTATATAAAAAGATTTTACTATGCAAACACTATGCATGTACTATGCATAATAAAATATATTATATTCTATTTATAATCTAATAAAACAAATAACTTTATAAAAGTATTCTATTTTATTACATTTATAATAATAATAAAACAAAATTCATCATCATTATTATAATTCACACTGTTAATCGACCAAGTCGTTCCCAGGAAATAGGGGCTTTCCAATAAGGATTTCTCCCTATTGCCGTGCAATTACGTGACCAACCCTCTCCTTGACAGCACTTCTAGACATCGTTAATATTGCAAATAATAATATTAATAACTTCGTCGTCTCAATTATTGATTTAAATAAAATATTGACAATAATTGAATTAAATAACGTGAGATACTATGCAGCAATTACTGTAGCAATAATTGAACAAAACTGAGTGACTTCTCACGTAAGCATCAATAATCAATACCGTGTGCTACTATGCAACCATACGTATTACTATACTTTTACTATCGAATAGTTCAACAGTTTTAACAGTAAAACTTCCGGCGTTATTTTTATAAAAATATTTTTTGTCGTTTTCTCAATCCGACAATAATTCCGTTATGGGGTCCACCAATGATTGTACCGTTGTACGGATATTCCCCGATAAAAAGAATATTCCCCGACCAATCAAATATTATACAACATACTTTTCAAAATTTATAAATATTAGCCACAACTATAACATTATCTCAAATCCACACCATAATATTAAAAAAAATATTTCGACAAAATTAAATCTTTATTCATAAAATTCGGGGTTTTACAATCTCCCCTCCTTATGAAATTTAGCCCTCAAAATTTACGTACGTACCTGGTATGCCGAACAGGTGAGGATACCTCGTTTGATTCTAACTCTTGAGGTATAACCTTTGAGAGTAAAATATATTTCAAGATTTTAATAGGTATTTCCTCATACGTTTAATCTTCTGTTATCTCGTCCGGTTCTAAATCAATAATGTGGTTCGGGTCGTCCACATATTTACGTAACATCGATACATGAAAAACGTTATGAACACGCGACATACTTGGCGGTAAAGCGAGTCTATAGACCACAGTTCCTACTCGATCGAGGATTTCAAATGGGCCAATTAAATCGAGGGTTGAGATTTCCTCTCTTCAACAACTCTTGCTTTTAAAATAACGCCCTCTTGAACCTTCTTCTTCGTATTCATCACCTCCGGTCTCGTAGCTTTAGCAACTTTAACATTATCAACTAAAGTCGGTTCTAATCATATATTCAAGTATCTTCACGTAGGTTCAGATATTCACACTCAGAACGATACGATCTTCTACTCAACGTGTCACCTACCACGCTCGCTTTTTCCACGATGATATTGAATGGTATAGTCGTAATCTTTAATAAATTGAGCCAACGCCCTTGGCGCATTATACATTCGCTTTGGTTGAAGAAATATTTAAGGGTTTTAGAAATGGGTTTTATCTCGGGATCAATACAAAATTGATTTCACACTCTAGGGTAAGCTAAGAAGTCTTCAAGAATACGCCGTGAAATTTATTAACAATAGAAATATCATTCAAAACTGTGACCCTCATCCAAGATTTGGATAACACGTCACATTGATATCTATCAACTTACCACCGTTATTCACGACGTCCCCTATGGAAAGTCTGGCTTAGGTGCATTCCACACAAGGAAGTCAACAACGAAAGGATCAGGGCTCTTTACTTATGGCTAGATATGACAGTGATTGATTTTAATGGTTTTGTTGCTTGAATTCGCATAATAGGTTGGTTAGGAATATAAAAACTAACAACCTTACGAAAATAATCAATTTTAGCACGATGAGTAGTTAACCAATCGATCCCTAAAATCACATCAAGGGCAAGTATTTTCAAAGAGATAAGATCGACAGGTAACATGAAAGTGTCGATTTGAATTAAACAAGATTTATAAACAGTGAATGTAACGAAGGTTTCTCCTAACAGAGTTTCAACAGATAAGTCAAAGTCTAATTTCTCAAGAGCCAAGTTCAAACAATGAACACAACTAGGTGAAATAAAAGAGTGGGTAGAACCGGTATCGAATAAGGTATAGACTTCGCAAGAGTTTACGATTAACTTACCTGTGATAACTTCATTCGGGTTTCTCAATAAACTCTCTCACTTAAACTACCAAATTTGACTTGTCTGGGACATTCTTTGGCATCACTATCCCAGCTAGACTTGACTTCACTACACGACAAAATTGAGCTAGGTGACCTTCTCTTCCGTAATTGAAACACGCTTTGGATTCCTGCGTACAGTTTGGACGGATGTGTCCCTCCTGTCCGCATTTGAAATATACGACCAAATGGTCGCTTTTTCTTCCTTTGAAATGGGTGCCAGTCATTGCCTTTTCCATCATTATTGAACCTTCTCTTCTTAAATTTTCTATTTCTATTATCTTGGCCATGATTACCATCGAAGTGGTTACCATTCTTGGCATGATAATTTCCCCCACGATGGTTATCATTGTTCCGATGGCCGTTGCCACCGGTACGATTATTATCTTGTTGTTGGTCGTTGCCTTTTGGTTGTGCTGACTCATTATCACGTTCCAATAACTGAGCCCTATTCACAACATCTGAATATAAACAAAGTTTGTGAGAAATGAGGTATTGACGTATTTCGGGTTTCAAACCTCATAAAAATATTCGCGTCATTCTCTCCTCATTATCGACCAAATGGGTTGCAAACCGGGATAACTCCGCAAACTTAGCCTCGTACTACGACACGGTCATATTGTTTTGCTCCAGCTTGATGAATTCTACCTCCTTCATGTGATGAATACTTTTAGGAAAGTACTTGTCGTTGAACAATTCTTGAAACTTCTCCCAAGACATCTTGAGTGCGTCAGGCTGGGTACGTTTTACAGATTTCCACCAATGATCTGCTTCTTCACACAACATAAAGGTGGTGAATGGAACCTTTTGGTCCTCTAAGAATTCCAAGACATCAAATATCTTGGTGATCTGCTTTATCCACGTCTCTGCCTTAAGTGGTTCTAGCTTTCCCAAAAACTTCAGTGGTCCCAGCTTCTTGAACTGCTTAGCGGTGACCGACTGTGGGTTGCCATTATTTCCACCTATATTTTGAACAGGAGTCTCTCTTACCTGATGTTGCATGAATTGCATAAAGCCTCTGAACATCCCATCATTCATCATCTAATCAGTGTTGTTATTTACCTGAGGATTATTATCTTCCTGTTGCACATTATCCTAGGTATTGATCGTTGGTGACTCAACGGTCTCATGTGCTTTATTGCTGATCTCAACATTTTCAGATGCCATTTTCAAACACTGTCACAAAACAAGGGTTAATTAACATATCACATATTATCCCTATACTCTAACCGACCAATTAAATACCAAATAAACTTTGGTAGGACATACTAGCGAAGGAATTCCCCGTCTCTCCCCTCTTAGTTCTTGTCTCACATCTCAGCCAGGGATCATATCCCTAAGCTTTGATACCAACTGTGACGCCCCCAAAATAGGTATACATCACTAATTCTAAGTCACCAAATACATGGTATAGAATACAAATGCAACCTTAAATATACAACATGAGCTGTGAGTTTTATACAAATATTGTCTTCTAGACAATATTCAAACTCAAAATAAGTCCTCAATACATTTATTATCACACTATTTCATAGAATAGTGAGCACTACTAATGCTATCATCCGGACCGTCACCCGCTTCTCGATTAGTCCCCGCTACGCTCTCATTTCTCAAGAGAACAATGAAAGAAAAAGGGTGAGCTCAACTAGCCCAGTAAGAAATATTATGACTAAGATAATGCAGAATAAATTATCCTTAGCCTTCAACAGTATACAACTGATAGAATATAATGGACAATAAGTTTTAGATCAACAACTGCAGCGGAATAAACAATCCATTGGAAGAGTCAAGTAGAGCATAAAATCTACTATCTTCTATGATTTAAAAGATTTATCATAAATTTTATCGCTGAGACTCATCTTAATAAATAATCCTCATCATCAAATCATCCCTGCACTACAGGCCAAGGATATTCTTTAGTATCATGACCACAAATTATCCATGCACTACGGGCCAAAGATAATCGTGTTTTCATCAACGGTCCTGATCATGCCATAAAATAATTCATCTTTGCACCCTCGGCCGAAGAGAATCCATAGCCATAATCATACCAAAAACTGTCCATCAATGCACTACGGGCCAATGATGACTTTTTCCACATCATTTGTAACATTACGGTCATGTTTCTACCGAATAATCCCTGGTCATAATCATACCAAGTCAATCTATGCACTACAGGCCACAGATGACTTTCAACATAATATAAGCATGAGGATGATGACAATTCAATAAAACAAGTTCAAGAATAAAATTTAAAGATTTATAAATTAATTTATCCAGGAACCAATAATGTCCAAATTGTCAACATATATGATACTTTTGTGGAGTAAAAATTTGAGAATGCTCAGAAGAATATTTCCATGAAAAGATACTGGATGAAACGCAAATATCCATGATATTCTACTAATTTCATGGAGTATAGAAGCCAAAACTTTAACCAACTGAGTATAATAGAATATATAAAATTGCAAATGGATTTTCGCCCGCCATGCGTTAATCAACGTAGACAGATCATTTCCATAAGTTAATAAGGAATGAATACAAATGATCATTCACAATGCATGCGATAATCCACATAGACATGTTATTCCAATAGAGTAATAAATAATTGAACCAGGTCATACGTAATCTGCACAGACAGGATATTCTAACAGAATAATAAAGAATAGAACTAGGTCATGCGTAATCCGCACAGACAGGATGTTCCAACATAATAATAAAGAATGGAACCAGGTCATGCGTAATCTTCATAGACAGGATGTTCCAACAGAATAATAAAGAATGGAATAACAACATAATTCACCAGGCATGCGATAGACCGCACAGATACGTTATTCCAACATAATAATAAAGAATGGAATAACAACAGAATTCACCAAGCATGCGATAGATCAAGATGCATGAAGTTATTCAATGTAATAATAATGAATGGAATAATAATAGAATTCACCAGGCATACGATAGACCGTACAGACAGGTTGTTCCAACAAAATAATAAAGAATGGAATAACAGAAGAATTTCACCATGTATGCGGTACTTCGCATAGACAGGTTATTCTAACATAATAATAAAGAATGGGATAACAACCCTTACGAGTATTGAAAGAAAATAACTCTCTTCATGGATATGAAAGAATAATACCCCTTATTATAATAGTAATATCCCTTACCTTAAAAAGAAGAGTATTCCGACGGGTAGGGCGGGGATATACTTTAAGAAAACTTGCACTATTTTCTACGCTCAAAGCTTTCTTAAACTCTAAAGAAATACCCTCAAGATTATAGAAGAAGAATTCTCTAAATTTCTTGTGTGTTTTCAATTCTAAGTAAGCATCCTATTTATAGGAGAATGGAAAGGATACTATGCAATAAAATATAATATATATATATATATATATATTTATATATTTTATTTAAAATCTAATAAAACAAATAACTTTATAAAAGTATTCTGCTTTTATATAAAAAGATTTTACTATACAAACACTATGCATGCACTATGTATAATAAAATATAATATATTCTATTTATAATCTAATAAAACAAATAACTTTATAAAAGTATTATGTTTTATATAAAAAGATTTTACTATGTAAACACTATGCGAAACTATTATATGCAAACACTTTGCATAATAAAATGTATTATATTCTATTTATAATCTAATAAAACAAATAACTTTATAAAAGTATTCTGTTTTATATAAAAATCTTTCTGTTTTATTACATTTATAATAATAATAAAACAAAATTCATTATCATTATTATAATTCACACTATTAATCGACCAGGTCATTCCCAGAAAAGATGGGGTTTTCCAATAAGGATTTCTCCCTATTGGCGCACAATTAGGTGACCAAACCTCTCCTTGACAGAACTTCTAGGCATCGTTAATATTGCAAATAATAATATTAATAACTTCGTCGCCTTAATTATTGATTTAATAATATATAAAAATATTGACAATAATTGAATCAAATAATGTGAGATACTATGCAGCAAAGTGTAGCAATAACTGAACAAAACTAAGTGACTTCTCACGTAAGCTCAATAATCAATACCGTATGCTACTATGCAACCACGAGTATTATTGTACTTTTACTACCGAGTAGTTCAACAGTTTTAACGGTAAAACTTCCGCCGTTATTTTCATAAAAATATTTTTGTCGTTTTCTCAATCCGACAATAATTCCGTTGTGGGGTCCACCAATGATTGTACCGTCGTACGGATATTTCCCGACAAAAAGAATATTCCCCGACCAATCGAATATTATACAACAACTTGCATACTTTTCAAAATTTATAAATATTACCCACAACTATAACATTATCTCAAATCCACACCATAATATTAAAAAAAATATTTCGAGAAAATTAAATCTTTATTCATAAAATTTGGGGTCTTACATCATGTGTTATCCAATTCAGTTTGAGACGCTGCCATCAAACATTTTAGATCGCCGAACAATTACTCGAATTATGGAGGAAGAGCGTCGTAAGGCTACGCAGTATCTTAGTAGGACATTGAAGGGAATGTAATTGATATGTGATTAAAAAATAAATGAGATGTAAATCCCGGGTATGATTCAATCAATGGGATGTGATGATGATGAAGTAATCCTACAACTTTTGTAGTTCAGGAAAAGTAATGTAAATAGCAGTGATGCTATTGTTTTGATGTTTTTTTAAAGATTATGAATGAATAAAAGTTATTATTTTATTCAAAGTGTTATGTGTTACGTGATAATCTTATATGGTGTGCAAATTAAGTAGAAAACACTTTAAGAAGTTGAGTAATAACTAATGGGTGTATTTTAACAGAAAATGCCTCCAAGACGTCAACCATCACGATAGAGAACCACTGAGGAAAACAACAATAGCAATGTGGAAGATAACCCAGTTTAGCAGCTAGTGACGTTACTGACGGGTACCAAGGTACAACGTTTAAGGATTTCAAGGCGGTTGGACCACCAAAATTCTATGGGTCCATGAATCCGATTGAAGCACAGACCTGGATCATGGAAATTGAGAAAGTTTTCTAGGTTGCTAGGGTAGAGGAGAATCAGAAGACTGCTTTTGCAACATTTATGTTGAAAGCAGAGGCGAGTTATTGGTGGCAAACCAATAAAACCCGAGGAGGTCAAGAGGTAATGACTTGGGAAAGGTTCAAAGAAATATTCTTTGAGACCTATTTTCTAGAAAGTTCAACGAGTTAGTTAGAAGTGTAGTTTTTGGAATTGAAGCAGGGAATGATGTCGGTATCTGAGTAAGACGCAAGATTCAATGAGTTAGCGAGGTTTGCGCCATATCAAGTCAGCACAGACGAACGCAAGGTGAAGAGGTTTGAACAGGGACTGAAGCCCTGGTTGTACAGTAGGGTCTCCCTGTTCCAGTTGAAAACGTTTGCAGCGATAATGGAGAAGGCAATTCTTACTGAGAGTGGAGGCTAGGCTATAACAAAACACAACCAAGAGCAGAGAAAGAAGAAGAGTGAAGGTGAAGCTAAGAATGGTGGTGGTGGTAATGGCGGAAATGGCAACAACAATATGAAGAGGAAGTGGAATGTGAATGTAGGAGCTGGAAATCAGCAAGGAAACCGGCAAAAGAAGAAGTTCAAAGCATGTGCTACATGCGGGAAGTTTCAGAAGGGTGTGTGCTTGATGGGGAAACGAGTATGCTTCAATTGTGGCCAGGAGGGTTACATCTCCCGAAACTGCACTCAACCTAAGAAGAACGTTTGCTTCACGTGCGGGTCCAAGGATTACTTTGCTCATGAATGCCCTAAGAAGAGGTCCGGTGAGGCAAATGGAAGCAAGGGAAATGCTAGTGGAGGTGCGCTGGCTATTGCTGGACCAACATCATCAAATAAGCCCACAACCAGAACCTTCAATATGACGGTGCAGGACGCGGTGCAATCAAAAGATGTTATGTCAGGTATTATCCCAATCAATGATATAAATGCATATGTATTATTTGATTCGGGTGCTACTTCCTCGTTTATATCTGATGAATTTGCTAAGAGGTTAGAAATACCTAGTAAAGAGCTGAATTTCCCTTTAAACATAGAAATTATGGATAGGGAGGTAATTCCTGTTAGGTTCATATACAAGAACTGTAGGGTGAATATAAAGGAGAATATTATGACAGTAGATTTAATCCCGATAAAACTCGGAGTGTTCGATGTTATTTTGGGAATGGATTGGTTATTCAATTATGGAGCGATAATTGATTGCCAAAAGAAGTGTGTAAACCTTATGACTCTGTCAAAGGTAGTGTTTCATGGTAGCAAATCACCTAGATAAATGAAATGTCTGATGATGATGCAAGCCAAGAAGTTATTGAGTAAAGGTTGTGTAGGGCACTTAGCTTACATAGTAGATACTCAAAAGGAGAAGGGTGTGAAACTGGAGGAAATACCAGTGGTTAGGGAATTTGTAGATGTGTTTTCTGAGGATTTTCCAGGACTTCCGCCTGACCGAAAGATCGAATTTGTGATCGACTTAATGCCAGGAACCGCTCTGATATCGAAGGCCCCGTACAGAATGGCTTCGATAGAAATGAAAGAACTGATGGTACAATCGCAAGACTGCTAGATAAGAAGTACATTCAATCGAGTGTGTCACCGTGGGGAGCACTGGTGTTATTCATAAAGAAGAAGGATGGGTCAATGCATCTTTGCATTGATTATAGGGAATTAAACAAAGTCACTATTAAGAACAAGTATCCATTACCTAGAATAGATGACTTGTTCTATCAATTGAAGGGTTCTAGATATTTCTCGAAAATAGATTTGAGAAGTGGGTATCATCAACTGAAAGTAAGGAAGGAAGATGTACCAAAGACGGCATTCCGAACTCGGTATGAACATTATGAATTTTTAGTAATGTCTAACGTCCCTGCAGCATTCATGGATTTGATGAACAGGGTGTTTAAACTATTTTTAGACAAGTTTGTGTTGGTGTTCATTGATGATATTCTGGTGTACTCCAAATCTCAAGAAGAACATGTGGAACACATACGTCATACATTGGAGACGTTAAGAAAGGAAAAGTTGTACGCGAAATTCTCTAAATGTGAATTTTGGCTAGAACATGTACAATTTCTTGGACATGTAATCGATAAGGATGGGATTTCAGTGGATCCATCAAAAGTCAAAGCTGTGATAAATTGGGAACAACCAAGAAATCCATCAGAAGTGAGAAGTTTCTTGGGATTGGCAGGCTATTATAGACGGTTTTTCCAGTATTTTTCCAAGATTTCCACTCCGTTGACAAATTTGACAAGAAAATCTGTAAAATTTGTTTGGACGGAAAAATGTGAAGAAAGTTTTACAGAATTGAAAAAGAGCCTCAGTGTGGCACCTGTGTTGTCATTACCAGATAATACAGGAAATTTTGTAGTGTATAGTGATGCTTCACACAAGGGTTTAGGATGTGTCCTCATGCAAAACGACAAAGTCATTGTGTATGCATCAAGGCAATTGAAAGACTACGAGAAAGGATATCCAACTCATGATTTAGAGTTGGCTGCAATGGTGTTTGCTATGAAGATATGGAGACATTATCTCTATGGAGAAAAATATGAGATATACACAGACCATAAGAGTCTAAATTATATTTTCACTCAGAAGGACCTGAACATGCGTCAAAGGAGATGGATGGAATTGATAAAAGATTACGATTGTGAGATCTTTTATCACCCAGGCAAAGCTAATGTGGTTACGAATGCCTTGAGTAGGAAAGGCCGAGAGAAATTGATGATGTTAACCGATAAGGAGGAGCTCATTTCAGAAATGGCAAGGCAAGAGTTGGAAATCAAATTTCTAAAAGAATCTGATGAAAAATTATATCAGATAGAAGCTAGTCCAACTTTGGTGGACAAAGTGAAAAACGCTCAACTCCAAAAAAATAAAAGAAAGCGTGGGTGAGGGTAAAGAAGTGAAGTATCAGGTCGATACTGTGGGAATGCTAAGATTCGAGGGACGAATTTGGGTTCCAGCAGTTCAGGATATTAAAGAAGAAATCTTGATGGAAGCTCATAACTCAAGATATTCGACTCATCCGGGAAGTAAAAAGATGTATCAAGATTTGCGGCGACATTTTTGGTGGCCAAATATGAAAAGAGATGTTGCAGAATGCGTTGCAAAGTGCTTGGCATGTCAAAAAGTGAAGGCCGAGCATCAAAGACAAAGCGGATTACTTAAACCGTTGGAAATACTAGAATGGAAGTGGGAGCATATCACAATGGATTTTATGGTAGGTCTTCCAATGACTCAGAAAGGATACGATGCGATATGGGTGATAGTGGACAGATTGACAAAATCCACACATTTTTTACCAATAAAGATTAGATTTAATCTTGATCAGCTGGTGAAGCTATACATTAAAGAGATCGTCTCAAGACATGGAGTTCCAGTGTCAACTGTGTCAGACAGAGATCAGAGATTCACATCAAATTTCTGGAAGAAACTTCAAGAATGCATGGGAACGCAACTGAAGATGAGCACGACATATCATCCGCAAACTGATGGGAAAAGTGAACGAATAATCCAAACGTTAGAGGATATGCTTAGAGCATGCATAATGGATTTCAAAGGAAACTGGGATGATCATCTACCGTTGGTGGAATTTGCATATAACAACAGTTACCACGCAAGCATTGGTATGCCACCGTACGAGGCGTTATACGGCAGAAAGTGTAGAACTCCACTATGCTGGGATGAAATTGGAGAACATCAACTGTTAGGCCCAAAACTAGTACAACAGACCGCTGAAGTTGTCAAACTCATCAGAGCAAGACTGGTAGTTGCTCAAGATCGACAGAAAAAGTATGATGATCAACACAGGCAGAGTCGTGAGTTTGAAGTAGGAAGTTTTGTGTTCCTGAAACTTTCTCCTTGGAAGGGGAAAATTCATTTTGGCAAGAAAGGAAAGCTCAGTCCAAGGTTGATTGGACCTTTCAAGATTCTACGAAAAGTGGGAGAGGTGGCTTACGAAGTAGCTTTACCTCCAGAATTAGAGCATGTACACAATGTTTTTCATGTATCGGTGTTGCGACCATATAAACCTGATTACAAACATGTGATCGAGTATGAACCGTTGCAGTTCAGTAAAGATTTCTCTTATAAGGAGATTCCTATCCAGATAGTCGACAGGAAAGAATAAGTGCTCAGGAATAAAATGATACCTTCTGTGAAGGTGATATGGAGAAACCACAATGTCGAAGAGGCTACGTGGGAACTCGAATCTGAAATGTTGAAAAATTACCATGAGTTATTTGTTTAGTCTGTGTCTTCGATTCTGGGAACAGAATCTTTGTAAGTAGGGAAAAATGTGACGAGTTGATTGTTTGAATTGTGATTCTGGGGACAGAATCCTTGTAAGGAGCGAAGGATGTAATGATCCGGAATTTTGAATTATAATAGTAAATATTTATTAAATTATATAAATATTTATTTGAGGTGTTCATTGTTGAATAAATATTTTATTGATGTGATGGTTGTTAGTAAATATTTATGAATCTAAATTTATTAGATAATATTCTAAATTAAATTAATATATAATTTAGAGAATTGTAATATATAGCATGAAGTGTTATATTGTTAATTAATAATTTAAAATGGTATATTAAATTATTAAATAAAGTTATAATGAAAATTATAATTTTATGATATTTGCTAAAATGATATATTTAATTAAAATATAGTATGTGATTAATTTAATGGGTTAATGTTGGATATGAAAATCCAAATAAATAATATGTGATTATAAATTATAAACTAAATTGTTTATTAAAATAAAATAAAGGAGTTTATTTAGTTTTTGCTAAACAAAGCTTAAATATATTAATTCTTTAAAATTTAAAGGGTTTTGCCAAATAAAGCCTTATGACTTTTGGATTTTTAATTTTTGAATTTAAATAATATAAATCAATTAAATTAAATAATAAATATAATATATATATATATAACATATACGTTAGTTAGTAACTGAAATAGCAATTAGTAATAGTATTAAGGGTTTATCAGTTTTAAAATACGCCTACTGTTAATTGGCTTAGCTTTTGTTTACTATACGCATTCTAGTTTGCAAGGATTTCAAGCAAATTAAAGGTATGTTTATATAAATTTAGTTTTATATATATATATATATATATGCATATATGTGTTTCACGGCAAAAACTATATATTCTGTGACTTTCAAATTGTTGAATTGTTGCTATACAATGGGTTACTTGTGATTATATGAGTTTATGATGATTAGAGGTTGTGCTTAAACGAGAATTTCATGCTAAATTCGGATGACAGTAGAAAATTTTGACAGTATATGTATTCTTCATATGGATTAGGTAAGCATCAATTTTAGTGGCTAATTAGTATGTGAAATTGTAAATTGAAGCTTGATTATGTTAGTTCACTAAAAAACGAGCATAACGTAATTTGAATGAAGTGATTTGGCCAAGTATTGAAATCACAGTGTTGATTTTTGGGATGAATATCAAAAATTGAGTTTTCATATGAAAATATGGAATTTGAGAAATTAAATTAGCTTAAGTTGTTGTTAAATTGTTGTAATTGTTAGAATATGTTAGCAAACATGTTTGTAATAGTTTTATATCAATTGTTTGTGTTAATATTACTGTTTTGTGGGTGAAATTCGTGTTAGTTGGCTTAAGAAAAGTGTCGTAACCATGTTCTCGCAAAACCGAATCAGTTACCATGCAGCGGTCTCTTTAGCCATGCGCCGGTGAGAATCCAAGATAAAATTGGCGGCTAGCATCCATTATCTATCATGACGAAAGTCTCGCTAATTATGCAGACTTTGGACGTTCAATGTAACTTAGATTAATGTTAGGTTAATGTGAGAACCATGTAACAACAAGGTTAAACAGAGTCATGTTATGTGGATTGTAAATTCAAAGTTGTAAAAGTGATTAGTAAGTTACGAACGCATTATGTGATAACTTAGTTTATACAATGAATGTTAGATAAGTGTCTTGATGTTAACACTTGGGAATTCTGAAATATATATGGTAGTATAAGACTTATGCTAAAATAACAAGTTTAGCTAGTAATGTGTTTTATATTGAAAAGTGAATATTAGTATGTCTAATAGATGTTGTGGTTTTAATACTGTGTATAGGTGAACGTGAGTTTTAATATTATAGCTTGCGCTCGAGGCAAGTTTTCTAAGTCTACACTTTCGTTGAGCTAGTTCTATTATTACATTGTGTAACTTTATTCTTTTGATTGAGCAAGTTTCTAAACTTCTCTTTTTACATTCAGCAAGTTTCTTACTTTAAACTTTCATTAAGCGAACTTTTGTATTCCTAGTCATTATTTGAGCAAGCTAGCTATGACTTTAACTTTATTCGAACAAGTTTGAATTCTAATATTTATTGATGCATTCTAACTTGTTTATTGTTAGACAAGTTTCTTTATTGTCATTCAGATATTATGAATGCAGTTTTCTTGAATTCTAATTTCTAACGTTGAACTATCTTATCTCATTTACTTAACACAAGCTATTCTCATAATGAGCAAGCTTTATTTTCAGCTTGCTATTATTCAAAGTATAATCAATAATTCATAGTTCAAGCTTAATATTATTCAAGCAAGGTTTGTTGTCATCCAATACTTATGCTTCGTAGTAGTTTCTAAGCATGAGTTCAAGATATAGTTAGTTCGCTTACAATTATTCATTGTCCCCTATTATGTTATTATTGAGCAACTGTTGTGTTGGTTTACACTATTGATTCAACTAGTTCTCTAGTTGATGATCGTTAAAACTCCATATTACCCTTGAAATCTTATCCAAACCAAACTTTCTTTGGTGCAGACTTGTACTCTAAATACTGAGATGAACAACCCTATTATTATTAGGGGATAATTTAAGCTTAGCGTTGAAATGTTTGTGCACAATACATTGTACGAAGGGTCGATCCCCCTAAGTACGAGGAGTCCTTATAGTCTTACGACTGTTAAAGTTGAAGTTGAAAGATTACTTGCAACTATGGACATAGTTCGTGGTCTCATGACCCTCAATTTTATGTATTCCATATTTTGATTCCAGTCGTTGGTTATTAGTGATAGAGTACTATTTAGTTTTTGATGAGCCTATTCATTGGTAGTTATTTCATCCTTGTTGATTCATTGCTATATCTAGTGAGCAATTGTTTTTCTCACTCTTGCATATTTATACACTCATTGCAGCTAAAGTTTAGAAGGTAGATGAGTCTTCAACTAGCAAAGGAAAGGGAAAAATGTACAAGTGATGAAGACTTGTAATTTTATTTAATGGTGGTAATGATAGAGTTTTATATAATAATGTTATGTAATAAATTATTTCGGCACTTGTATGATGTTTAAGGTAAGAAAACCTGGGATGTTTATGGTTTAAATTATGTAACCCTATTTAAAGGGAGGATTTCTGTTTTAAATATTATTTTATTTGGGTAGATAGTATAATGTATGAAACGTGAACACCAAATCTTGTGGGAATGAAGTACCTAGATTTGGGGGTGTCACACTAGTTTAATCAATAAGAGTTTGCTTACTACTTGAAGGCTTAATACAACAATATAGAATTAAACAACAACATTATATATTTGAATAGACATGGTATACGTGCAAGGTACCATATTCAAAAGAATTAGAACAACCTTTATTGAATCAATGTATTAGAACAACATATGCTTTGAATAACAATAGCAAGACATAGGAATATGAAACTCGTTCAATGAAACAAATTAGGTTACAAGAGCTTATTTAACCATACATAAGTATAGAATTAATAGGCTTGCTCAATAAAAGTTTAGGAAACTTGCATTCAATACGAAGAGAATGAAGTTAGAAAACTTGCATAAGTATAACACAATAAAGAAAGGTAAACCCTAATAAATAATAAAGTAGCATAGGTTAGGGACCTTGCCTTGAATGTAAGCTACACAAGTGTAATAATGTTCTCCAATTATCCTACACATATTATTGGAATCGCAATAACAATTAGTTGTATTGATATTAGCTTTATGGGTTTAACCCATTGTTTAGGTCACAACCTTAACTTAACATCTAACGACGTTGGTTAACATCCTTAACGAATCTGAAATCACACTATAAACTAACATAAACCTTATCATTTATCTTTAACTTTTGAAAACATCACATTTAATTCCATTATATAATTATTTAAGTGTCAATTAAAATCTCCATATTTTGATATTATATTATACTACAATCTGTTATGGTGTCTTAAGTTAGTATTCAACATCATTATCATGCATGCTAAGACAATTTAGACCCTTATATAACAACCTACAAACAGACAGAGACTTCAACGCCTTAGGCTCAGGCACGCACAGCAATTGCTGTTGTCCCAAGCCTTGGCACTTGCTTCACCATTAACAAGTAGATTCTGCAGATTCGCAGAAGAACAAGGCCACACCCCTACGCCACACCAACAATGACAGAAGCTCATACATGCCTGACTCCCAACCCAATTCTTACAGAAATTCATGAAACTTAACATCTAAACTACGTAATAACATCAATAAACATGCTGTTCACCACTTTAATTACATAAACATTATATATACATAAATTTAAAGAATAAAAACTACAAATTTCCAAATTTCACCATATTTTACAATTTTTGCGAATTCGATCGCCACGACTTCGTTTCTTAACCAATTACCATGATTTAAACTATGACGCTTTCATTTCTTAACAAACTAACACAATCCAACACCAATTTGCAGATTATAGCACATATAGGACATAAAATTTTATTTTTTCTAAAGCTATTCATATAAACATATCACTGTTATTTATTTTTCTTCCTACAAACCAATTTCTTGTATTCTAATCATCAAATAGCACTCATATAAGATGATTGACAGATTGTAAACCCTTCATACATGTATATATAAAAATCCAACATAACTACCCATAGAAAATTCAAAGATAGAAGTTAAGATTAGAGTAGATTATACCTTCAAACCCTAGTTATATGCCAGCAAGAGATGGTGACAACAACTTCTCCTTCCTCACCAAGCTCTCCCTAAACTCTCTGTGTTTCTTTTTCTCACATTCTGTTTTCTCTCTTGGCTTTAGGTTATACGCATAAAACAAATGATATGGCTTTCTCCCACGTTCATCAGTTAAAAAAAAATACATCTGCGTCAGTTAGAATAAGCCAAAGGCCATAAAGCCTTGTTTAGCTAAACACACAAATTTCCCCAACTAATTTATTTTAATAACATTATATTGTATAGTTTCACTTGTCACACTTTAATTTAATTAATTTAAATAACTTACATTGGTAATTATAATAATTATAATTTCATTATAATTATACTTTATATTTGATAAATCGTTATATATCTAATTTAATTAATAAATTAGACTTAAACATTGCTTTATTTAATTTACTTATTTTTCTTAAATATTGAACAATTTATTTAATTTAATTATTTCATTAAATTAAATCCTTTAAATAAAAATTACCATTATTTAATTTAATTAACATTAATCCATTTAATTGCTAAATTAATACACCACAATTCATCAATTATTTATTTTTTCTCAATAAATAAATTATTTAAAATATTTATTTAATTTAATAAATAATTAAATTAAATTATAAATTTCCCGATCATTACATCCTTCCCTCCTTAAAAGGATTCTGTCTCTAGAATCACGACTCGAAAAATTTATTCATTACATTCCTCCCTTCTTAATAGGATTCTGTCCCCAGAATCGCTATACAAGATCTAGTAAATAACTGAGGATAATTTGTCATCATAACGTCTTCAAGTTCCCACGTAGCTTCTTCAGCTTTGTGATTTTTCCAGACTACCTTTACAAAAGTTATCACCTTATTCCTCAGTACTTGCTCTTTTCTGTCAACAATTTGAACAAGGACTTCTTCATATGACAAATCTTTCTCAAACTGTAAGGGCTCATATTCTATCACATGCTTATAGTCAGGCTTATATGGCCTGATTACTGATACATGGAAAATGTTATGAATATGCTCCAACTCCGGAGGTAAAGCTACCTTGTACGCCACTTCACCAACTCGTTGAAGCACCTCAAGAGGTTCTATAAACCTAGGGCTTAATTTCCCTTTTTTGCCAAAACAAATTTTCCCCTTCCAAGGATACACTTTCAAGAAAATAAAACTATCGACATCGAATTCCTGATTTTGTTGATATTGATCGGTATATTTCTTATGTCTATCCTGTGTAGCTATCAATCTTGCTCGAATCACCTTGATGATCTCGACGGTTTGTTGCACTAACTCTGGACCCAATAGCTAACGTTCACCTACCTCATCCCAACATGTCGGAGTTCTGCATTTCTTGTCGTATAACTCTTCGTAAGGCGTCATGTCAATACTCGCATGATAACTATTATTATAAGCAAATTCCACAATTGGGAGATGGTCATCCCAATTTCCCTTGAAATCCATGATACATGCTCTGAGCATATCTTCTAGTGTTTGGATGGTTCTCTCACTCTGTCCATCGGTTTGAGGATGGTACGCTGTGCTCATTCTCAGCTTTGTTCCCAAGCATTCTTGTAATCGTTTCCAGAAATTAGATGTGAAACGTGGATCTCTGTCTAACACAATGGACATAGGAACACTGTGTCTAGAAACTATTTCCTTTACGTACAGTTTTGCTAACCGATCTAGGGTAAACCTAATCTTGATTGGCAAAAAGTGTGCCGACTTCGTCAGTCGATCGATAATCATCCAAATGGCATCGTAACCTTGCTGGGTCATTGGAAGACCTACCACAAAATCCATTGTGATATGCTCCCATTTCCATTCGGTTGTAATAATTAAACAGGCCTTTGATGCTCAACTTTAACTTTCTGACACGTTAAGCACTTCGCCACACACTCAGCCACATCCTTTTTCATATTCGGCCACCAAAAATGATGTCTAAGATCCTGGTACATTTTTGTACTCCCGGGGTGAATTGAATATCTTGAGTTGTGAGCTTTATTCAAAATTTCCTATTAATCTCTGGTCCTAGCAAAACCCAAATTCTCCCTTCGAATCGAAGTAAACCTTCCAAATCGATTTTGAATTTGTTTTCCTTACCTTTAGATACTTTTTGTTTTATCTTTTTGCGGTCTTCATTATGAAGTTGTGCATTCTTCACCTTATCTGCCAACGTTGAACCGTTTCCCATTTGGAACAACTTTTCATCAGATTTTGTCGGATATGTAATTTCCAACTCCATCTTAGCCATTTTTGACACTAAAACTGATTCTCTAAGATCATTCTTACTTCTCATCGTAACATTTTGACTTCTCTTTTCTTCTCCCGTCCCTTCTTACTTAAAGCATCATCAACAACATTCGCCTTTCCGGGATGATAGAAAATCTCGCAGTCATAGTCTTTGATCAGCTCAAACCATCTTATTTGTCTCATGTTTAAATCTTTTTGTGTAAAAATATACTTCAGACTTTCATGTTCAGTATATATCTCACACCTCTCTCCATAAAGATAATGTCTCCAAATTTTCAGGGCAAACACCACCGCAGCCAACTCTAAGTCATGAGTCGGATACCCTTTCTCGTAATCTTTCAACTGACGTGATGTATACGCAATAACTCTGCCGTTCTGCATAAGCACATAGCCTAGTCTTTTATGTGATGCGTCACTATGCACCACAAAAATTCATGTATCATTAGGCAATGACAACACAGGTGCTGAACTCAACTTCTTCTTCAATTCTTGAAAACTTTCCTCGCACTTCTCTGTCCAAATAAACTTAACCGCCTTCCTAGTTAAATTCGTAAACGGAGTCGCGATCTTGGAAAAGTCGTGAATAAAACGCCTATAGTAACCTGCCAATCCTAAGAAACTCCTTACTTTCGACGGTGTCTTTGGCTGATCCCAGTTTATTACAACTTCTACTTTTGATGGATCTACCGAAATTTCGTTCTTATCAATAATGTGTCCGAGAAACTGTACGTGTTCCAACCAAAATTCACATTTTGAGAACTTAGCGTACAACTTCTATTTTCTCAATGTCTCCAACATCACTCTTAAATGTTCCACATGTTCCTCCTTGGTTTTGGAATATACCAATATATCATCAATAAACACCACCACAAATTTGTCTAAGAATGATTTAAACACCCTGTTCATCAAATCCATGAACGCTGCAAGTGCATTGGTTAAACCAAAAGACATAATCAGAAACTCGTAATGACCGTACCGAGTTCTGAACGTTGTTTTCGGTACATCCTCCGGCCTCACCTTTAGCTAATGATAACAACTTCTCAAGTCTATCTTTGAGAAATACCTCGCTCCCTTCAATTGATCAAACAGGTTGTCAATTCTAGGTAATGGATACTTATTTTTAATCATAACTTTATTCAATTCTTGATAGTCAATGCAGAGTTGCATCGATCCATCTTTCGTCTTAACAAACAACACCAGTGCTCCCCATGGTGACACACTCGGCTGAATATACTTCTCGTCGAGCAATTCTTTAATCGCACTATCAACTCTTTCATCTCTAAAGGGGCATTCCAGATGGTGCCTTAGATATCGTGGTCGCCTCTGTAATAAGTAAATCACGAACTCAATTTGTTAATCCGACGGAAGACCCGACAAATAGTCTAGAAATACGTCTGCAAAATCTCTTATGATCGGTATCTCTTCTAACTTCTCACTCTTCCTCTGTGTACCGACTATGTACGCCAGACGATTTGTCGGGTCTTCCGCCGGATCAACAAATTGAGTTCGTGATTGACTTATTACCTGGAACGACCCCGATATCTAAGGCACCATACAAAATGGCCCCGGTATAGATGTAACAGTTGATGGTGCAGTTGCAAGAATTGTTTGACAAGAAGTATATTCAGCCGAGTGTGTCATCATGGGGAGCACTGGTGTTGTTTTTTAAGAAGAAAGATGGATCGATGAAACTCTGCATTGACTATCGAGAATTGAATAAAGTTATGATTAAAAATAAGTATCCATTACCTAGAATTGACAACCTGTTTGATCAATTGAAGGGAGCGAGGTATTTCTTAATGATAGACTTGAGAAGTTGTTATCATTAGCTAAAGGTGAGGCCGAAGGATGTACCAAAAACAACGTTCAAAACTCGGTATGGTCATTACGAGTTTCTGATTATGTCTTTTGGTTTAACCAATGCACTTGTAGCGTTCATGGATTTGATGAACAGGGTGTTTAAACCATTCTTAGACAAATTTGTGTCGGTGTTTATTGATGATATATTGGTATATTACAAAACCAAGGAGGAACATGTGGAACATTTAAGAGTGATGTTGGAGACATTGAGAAAATAGAAGTTGTACGCTAAGTTCTCAAAATGTGAATTTTGGTTGGAACATATACAGTTTCTCGGACACATTATTGATAAGAAAGAAATTTTGGTAGATCCATCAAAAGTGGAAGTTGTAATATACTGGGATCAGCCAAAGACACCGTCGGAAGTAAGGAGTTTCTTAGGATTGGCAGGTTACTATAGGCGTTTTATTCACGATTTTCCAAGATCGCTGAATTCATTGACAAATTTAACTAGAAGGCAAGTAAGTTTGTTTGGACAGAGAAGTGCGAGGAAAGTTTTCAAGAATTGAAGAAGAAGTTGAGTTCAGCACCTGTGTTGTCATTACCTAATGATACATGAAATTTTGTGGTGCATAGTGACGCATCACATAAAAGACTAGGTTGTGTGCTTATCCAGTACGACAGAGTTATTGCGTATGCATCACGTCAGTTGAAAGATTATGAGAAAGGGTATCCGACTCATGACTTAGAGTTGGCTGCGGTGGTGTTTGCCCTGAAAATTTGGAGACATTATCTTTATAGAGAGAGGTGTGAGATATATACTGAACATGAAAGTCTGAAGTATATTTTTACACAAAAAGATTTAAACATGAGACAAATAAGATGGTTTGAGCTGATCAAAGACTATGACTGCGAAAGCCATAATCCTCTCTATAAGCACATACAAAACCCAATCCCAAGACACCAAAGGGTAGGGGAATACAAAGACAAACGATCCATTCTGAAAGATATTGAGACATCTAAATTGTAAAGTCCCCGAATCCGGATACTTGAAACCCGAACTCGGTACTTTACGATACCATTTCAATGAGCGGAATTCTACTACTAATAATAACAATAATATAAATTTCAAACTTAACTTACATTTATCAGAGTCAAATCCCAAGTACGCAACCTTTACTACATTCTTTACATGATATATAATACATATCATTATCTTAATACAATCTATCTATTACAAATGATACCAATAACATATTTTTCTTCACATTCCTTTTTACTTGTTCTCGGCCGATCCTTCTACCTTTTTTCACACTTAGTGAAAAAACATTTAAATTAAGCAAGGATGAGCATTTGAGTGCCCAACAAGTATTTATATATATATATAAGCTGAAAGAATTTAAATGTTTTCTTTATAATATTCTTCTACAACCAGTCAATAGTTGTGAAGTAATCTGTACCAATAATAATAGCATAACAACCCTCTTTCAATTTTTTTTAAAGCTGTGTATTATTTATATACAAGGTTTACGTGACATATCATGAACATTGTTTTCATTTTTCAAAAGGTTAAACAAATTCATCTCAGAACCAAGATTGCTTACTTACGCACACGGTGTGTACATCCCATAGGCCTGTATTGATCAATACTACATTGCTAGAATGATATTATCGTTCATCCTTTGTCCGTAGTAATAAGCATAAAAATTTTCCCATTATCGGGATGTTCATACCATCGGTTTTCATAACAAAGGTCTTATATAATTCAACATATATGTATATCAAAGGTGTATCAACATGTGATTAAATACAATAATTATTCAAGTGGGGACACTTGTATAATCATTCCTAGAAATTAACGAGCGTAATATATATCTCTGAATTATCATATACTAACATGTTGATAATCAATGGGCTTATATAATATAGGTTTAACAATCTGTATAATAATAATAATAATATAATTTTGAAACATTCTTACACTTGTCCATTGCATAAAGAAAATGCAAAGTTAGGATACTTGCACGATGCGTTGCTTACACTTACACGCAACTTAGATTTATCTTTTCTATCACGACTATCATTAATCAAATCATTTTACCGATTAGTATATCATAACGTAACACATAACACCGCCTATCGCGATTGAAGACATAATCTAATCACCTTATCACACATGTTCAACAGTCATTGACTCACAAACAATCATTAACACATTCTTAATTACATTATCATATAACCTTAACAACCATTGAATCACAAATAAACCTTTAACTAATTAAATTATCTATGTCCGGATCAATTTACGAACTATGCTTATTTCACCGACAACTTTATCGAGTAATAATTGAGTCTAAGACTCTATACTGAATTACATATTAATTTGGATAACTTAAACATCAATCGCACTATCTTTCATGGCTTTATAATAATTTTTAAATAATTATTATCATTTATCATAATTTATCACAAATTTTCAAACATCTAATCATTATAAAATGATTTAAATATCAAATAATTCTATTATCATTAATATTTAATTAATATTAAACTATTAATGAAACTATTGCCAAAATATTAAAGTTATTTATAATAACCGAAAATATTTTTAAAGTATTTATATTACCCTTAAATGATTTTTAAAACATTTAAAATCATTATTAAATAATTACCATTAATATTTAAATATTAATGAACTATTTATCCAAATATTAAAAGTCATTAATTATAACTTAAAATATTTTAATTCATTTTTATCCCTTTTAAATGATTTTTAAATTAATAAAACCATTTTAAAACTATTTATTTAATATAATTATTAAATAAATTTAATATCATTAATCATTAAATAAATATCATTAATATTAATTTATTAAT
This sequence comes from Panax ginseng, assembly GCA_020205605.1. Lineage (NCBI taxonomy): Eukaryota > Viridiplantae > Streptophyta > Magnoliopsida > Apiales > Araliaceae > Panax > Panax ginseng. Next base: position 49,370,197 of record CM035149.1, on the reverse strand, counting down.
GAAATTATCCTTTAAATATTAAAAGTTATATTTTATAACTTAAAATATCTTTAAACATTTTATCTTCATTTAAAATGATTATTAAAATATTAAAATCATTTTTAAACTAAATTATTTAATACAAATATTAAATAACTTTAATATCATTATTAATCATTAATTAATGAAATTAACCATTAAATATTAAAAGTTATATTTTATAACTTAAAATATTTTTAAATACTTTATTTTCATTTAAAATGATTTTTAAATCATTAAAAATCATTTTTATCTTATTTATTTAATTTAATAATCAAATAAATCTAATATCATTAATATTAATTTATTAATGAAATTTCTCCAAAAATATTAAAAGTTACATTTTATAACTTAAAATATTTTAAAATACATTAATCTTATTTAAAATAATTTTTAAATAATTAAAATCAATTTTCTATAATTTATTTAATATAATAATTAAATAAATTAAATATCATTAATATTCAAATAATTATAATTATTGATGAAAAATATTCTAAATAATCAGAATTTATTTTTCATAATTTAAAATAATTTTTAAAACCATTTTTGTAATTTTTATAATTTATTTTCTATTTTTAAGTAATTTTCAGAATTTCAGAAATTAAAAATAAATGAAAACCGTCGCTATAGGCTTTTAGCGATAGTAACCGTCGCTGTTGGTGTTCTTGAACTCAAGAACACTGATATGGCCAGCTTCATGGTGGCTTGTTTGACCGCTATTAATTTCTTATACAAAGTGTTTTTGGACATTTTGTTACTCGAGATCGTGTAGTAGTAATGCAAGACTACAAGATACAACCATAAACAAGATCATAAAACTCATAACAAAGAAGATCTCGAGCCAAACAACTAGTTGTTGAAAGTCGTTCTTCATTTCGAAACCCGAAATGAAGAACGATTCAGTATCACACTTTTGAGCTTCTAATACAAGCGGATCATTTAATGTTTTAGTGATCTAAAACTTCAACATCTGTAGCCCACATGTAGAACTACGATATAATACACAAAATCACCATGAAAACAAACACATAGCAAAATATTGATCTAATTGACCCTTGCCGAAAACTCGTTCGTAAAATTCGAAATTCCAGAAAATTAAAAATGTTACCGGATGGTCTACTTTGACTATCAATTACAACGATTCTGATGATATATTGAGGAATATAGAGGCATAGATCTAAAGTATATACAACATACAACAATCCAGTTACAACAATACCAACAGATCGTACAACACCTGACAGATTAAAGCAGTTGAAATCATTGTCAGACTCGGGAAATGACCTTCTGGGTTGCCCAGAAAGTACCAGGTCAATGCCGGTCAATGGCATTTGACCATTAATAACTACAGATCTACACCTTCAATGACCCTAATTGTTTTTGCAGATTAAAGACAAAATTACAGGCTACACATATTAACTTTTAAAACACAAAAACCCAATTACAGAAATGGATCTACAAGGTCTGACATTCGTTGTCAGACCATAACATGAAATTTTTCCAGAAATTTGAAAATCATTGATTTAAGCATTTAGATGTTATGGACTTGTAATATACCAACCCAGATCGTTAAATTAGACTATAAACAACAGCTTTTAACAACAAATTACAAGATCTAACAACAGATCATAAAAAATTTTATGGTTAGGGTTTATACCTTTGATGAACAAATTTTTGATCTTGTGTTTCTGATTTGTTAAAGGTGAACGTGGGGCTTTAAAATAGGACTGATCTACTTTAATTTTTCGTTGGTTTTAGAGAGAGGGGCTCAAGGATGAACTTGGTGAATAATTTAGCAACCAAAATATCATTTTCTCTCTCTCAATCTATATATATATTGCTTAATTCATTGAATGAGCTGATTGGCTGTCATGTATTGCTGATTTGCTGAGATTTTATGAGCCACAATGTCAATGGAGTTGGTGAACCACTAAAGATTTGGCCATTTCTACAAGTAATCTAATAAAAATCCCATAAAGGGCAATTTTGTCATTTGCAATTTAAATTAAATGGTAAACATGGAATTTGTACAAACCCTTAGGGTTTGATTTAGGGCTTAGGGTTTGGAATATTTTAGGGTTTAAAAATAATTTCAAGAATTTCCAATCTAGGGTTTGAAAAATAATAAAATAATAAAATTTTAGTTTCTAACATATAAAATTAAGGTTTATAAAATAATTAGGTTTCTTAATAAAGGTTTTAATTTACTTATCACCTTGCTAATTAGGGTTTAAGAAACACTAATTAACATTACATTGTCCAAAATAGCGCTTAGGGTTTACAATTACAAAATAGGGTTACTAATTTAAAAATTAGGTTTTTAGAATATAGAAAAATAATAAGGATTTTGAATAATTACGATTCTCCCTAATTAGGGTTAATACATATAACACTTCCATCGTTAATCACATTATCGTGATTACATAATGACTTAACAAATTCTCAAAGTCGTGGTCGACTTTTCGCATTAGGGTTTCACCGTTTGAAACTAGGGTTTCTATTTTTAAATTATGGTTTCTAAATATTAAATAGGGTTTAATAATAAAATTATATAATGCATACCATATACCATATAACACATGCTTAAACAACAATTTTGAACTCACAGCTGAATTTCAAATTAGGGATTTATCAGGTCATAAGGGAATTACTTTCCCGATTAACCTTACATGCATAACATACATATTATAGCACTGAAAAATCAAAATATAATTAATATAATAATATTGTCATCATTATTCCTTATCCCGGAATCAAAATTAGGGTTTATCAAAATATTATTAGGGTTTAGTTGTAATATAATAAAACTGTTCCACACATTAACATTACACACATAACCATACTTATCTACAACACTGACAAATAATAATATAATATTATTATTCTCATTCCTTGATCAAAACCCGGAATTAGGGTTTGGATTCCATATCTGATTTATCTGTCATATATAACCTTAATAATTAAGTTAAAATAATTAACTTAACTATTCTGAAATAATTTCATATAATAAAATAAGTGTTATAAAAATTATATAATCATATCATATATTATTTAAATAATATAATTATCCTATTTCTTTGGAAAATAAACATTAAAAACATTTTTACTATAAAATTAATTATTATAAGAATATAATTTATAATGAAAATTATTCATAACCATTCATGCAATAAATATATTTTATATTCATCACATAATTACTTACATAATACCTTTCACGCATTCTTATAAATAAAATATTCTAAAATCATTTCATATATTATTTATATTTTCCTTGAAAATAATTAATAAAACATTTCCAATAAGGAATTAATTAGTATAAAAATATAATTGATAATAATCAATAATTCTAAAATAAATTTATTTGCAATACTTAATGTAATAAATAAATTTTATTTATCACACATATAATTATAATTACACATTACCTTGACACATATCATTCATATTTATTTTAATAATAAAAAAAAAAAATTATCACGCAAAATTTATGATTTATTTATATAAAAAAATATCGAAATCATCACATTCACCCTCCTTATAAGGATTCCGTCCCGGAATCACCGCTTTAAAACCTACACATACCAGTACATAGCATATACACAATCATTGCAAGTAGATCTCGATCATTTGTGATCGAATCGATCTTTTAACTATTCAAAGAAAAGCTTATCTATCTCTCTTAAAATGAAATTTGATTTCTAAGAGAACTCAAATTCCTCCTTCAAAATAATTTACTATATATAAGAAAATAATATATTAGAAAATAAAATTAGTTTGAGTAATACACGGAGTTGCATCCCTATTCTCCCACGATATCTTGAATCTGGTCATGTTGAAGACGCTTGCAGTTGATTCTATTGATTTATTTGTTGATGTTGATCCCGATGTCGCCAATGCCCTGCTGCCTTTTCGCATTCCTTGTCTCCATTTCCTTTCTTGCACAGTCTTTCACCTTATGCTCCATTGATCCATACTTGAAACACCTACTATATATTCTTTGATTGGGACAGCTAGGAGAAATATATCCCTCCTGTCCTCATTACTTGCCACACATAAACTTTTTCTTCTAATTACTTTCCCGGCTTATTTCCGGTATTATTAAAATTATCTCCTTTTATCGTATAGGCGGCAAAAGTTGTCTTTTACCCCGCCGTTATCCTAGCTATCACATACGCTTCTACAAGGTCAGTTGATCTTCTAAATCCTGGCAATAGGACCGCCTTAAAGTCTTTAACGTTCGACGTCTGATTATCTGATTAATCTTTTGTGGCTAGTATTCCGTTCTGCATAGCTTGATCGTCCACATTCGCAAATTTTTTTTATCGGGTCTTGTTGTCCTCCAGCTTTGTTGACAGGTTCTTTTGTTCTTTGGTTTCGCTTTCATTTTGACGGCATTATTATAAATTATTCTTTATTACCTTACATTCTAAACCTTATCGTATACGTTTATCATATAACGCAAAATTTTCTATTCAAATAATCATATATTCAAAATATTAGATTTTGAAAACTCGATTTACTGTATAACCAGTGATCAGATAAATATCTATTATCTTTATACCAACTTATCCCATTAATCCAACATAAACCCATATTCATAACACTTGACATACCATAACACATATTGCTTTAAACATTCGCTATCCTTTTGTGACTCAAGAGTCGGGAATCGCTGCCATAACTTATACAAAATATTACATTACACCAATCATACCTATCATATATACCACCTAAAATTATACATATTCAACTAATACTAACACTACCTATTCCTTACACCTTCACTAACGATCAATTACTTAGTAACCTATCTATTCCTATTATCCTCAATATCCATTCACACATAACTGTATCAAGTTTGTCACAACTTTCAACACCTTATGAGTTTAAGAACTCTTCACAAACATATGAGTTTAAGAACTCGAAATTGACCATTTATACCTTAACCATACTTTACCTATCAGTTACACTTAGCGTTTCTTGATCCAGTACTATACTTTCCAAAATAACCGCCTCTTTGAGGTAGCTTTCAATGTGAGCCTCTATTGCAGCAATTGGCTTTGATATTGGCTCGGTCATGGATGTCGACTTATTCTTTACGACTTAAGGGTATCCTAATTCTATTCCTTTCGAACACCTACACACAAAATTATCTTAACTAGCAAATAATTAATACACACAGCACATAATTGTTTTATAAGTTATCTTTTATTTTGTTTGACGATGAATTTATTCAATTCATCTCTTTTTTAAAACTCTATATGAGTTATTTATATTTTCAACATTTCTCTCCATTACTAAGGTTATAGCCTAAGGTCTAACCCACCTAAGGTTTTTAACCCTATAGCTCTGATACCAAGTTGTAAAGTCCCCGAATCCGGATACTTGAAACCCGAACTCGGTACTTTACGATACCATTTCAATGAGCGGAATTCTACTAATAATAATAACAATAATATAAATTTCAAACTTAACTTACATTTATCAGAGTCAAATCCCAAGTACGCAACCTTTACTACATTCTTTACATGATATATAATACATATCATTATCTTAATACAATCTATCTATTACAAATGATACCAATAACATATTTTGCTTGCTGTCCTTTTTACTTGTTCCTGGCCGATCCTTCTACCTTTTTCACACTTAGCTGAAAATATTTAAATTAAGCAAGGATGAGCATTTGAGTGCCCAACAAGTATTTATATATATATAAGCTGAAAGAATTTAAATGTTTTCTTTATAATATTCTTTTACAACCAGTCAATAGTTGTGAAATAATGCACTAATAATAATAGCATAACAACCCTCTTTCAATTTTTTTTAAAACTGTGTATTATTTATATACAAGGTTTCTGTGACATATCATGAACATTGTTTTCATTTTCGAAAAGGTTTAACAGAAATTTATCTGTCATATATAACCTTAATAATTAAGTTAAAATAATTAACTTAACTATTCTCAAATAAATTCATATAATAAAATAAGTGTTATAAAAATTATATAATCATATCATATATTATTTAAATAATATAATTATCCTATTTCTTTGGAAAATAAACATTAAAAACATTTTTTACTATAAAATTAATTATTATAAGAATATAATTTATAATGAAAATTATTCATAACCATTCATGCAATAAATATATTTTATATTCATCACATAATTACTTACATAATACCTTTCACGCATTCTTATAAATAAAATATTCTAAAATCATTTCATATATTATTTATATTTTCCTTGAAAAATAATTAATAAAACATTTCCAATAAGGAATTAATTAGTATAAAAATATAATTGATAATAATCAATAATTCTAAAATAAATTTATTTGCAATACTTAATGTAATAAATAAATTTTATTTATCACACATATAATTATAATTACACATTACCTTGACACATATCATTCATATTTATTTTAATAATAAAAAAAAAATTATACGCAAAATTTATGATTTATTTATATAAAAAAATATCGGGCTGTCACATTCACCCTCCCTTATAAGGATTCCGTCCCCGGAATCACCGCTTTAAAACCTACACATACCAGCGTACATAGCATATACAATCATTGCAAGTAGATCTCGATCATTTGTGATCGAATCGATCTTTAACTATTCAGCAAAAAGCTTATCTATCTCCTTTAAACAGAAATTTGATTTCTAAGAGAACTCAAATTCCTCCTTCAAAATAATTTACTATATATAAGAAAATAATATATTAGAAAATAAAATTAGTTTGAGTAATACCTGGAGTTGCATCCCCGGCTCCCACGATATCTTGAACGGTCATGTTGAAGACGCTTGCAGTTGATTCTATTGATTTATTTGTTGATG